>CM060250.1:26310853-26955853 GCA_030684275.1 Acipenser oxyrinchus oxyrinchus
TGAGATGACCTTAGGTCACACTTTTTTTTGTTTCTAAATGAAAAGAAAAAGAATGAAATTCCATCACATTATGATTAAATGTTAAATACATAATACAAGTCAATTGTTTTTTTCTTATTCCTAAACTAAATGAATCGCTTTTTATTTCTACATGAAATGAAAAAGAATGGATTCACATCTTATCGTAAGGTGAGGCAACTGTGATGTTGACACACCAGCTTTATTTGCAACAGCAGCCTAAGAAACCACAGGAGACTCAGCTCCTTCAAGAGTTCAACGTGGTTTACGCAAGTCACAGCGTAACCACATACTCAGTGTGCTATGCGAACCTGTCTTGCTCTGAAAAGTGACCTCCGTTCATCATTTAAAAATACTGTATCCAAATTAAACAAAGTGATGTCCCAATTAAATTACATAAATAGCATTTGAAGAACTGTCTCCCAGAGTTGTATCCCGTTTAAGCAGAAATCCAGATTATCAGTATCCCGTTTAGGTGGTGCCAACTGTAGTAGCATTACACTGGGTGCAAATAACGGTATTATTTAGCATTTTTTACAATACAACAAATGTTCCGTAAGGTTACAAATGGTTAAAACAAGTGAATAAATCTCATTCATAACCACAAGTATAGAAAAGGCTAAAATATCTGACCTACTAACATGCCATCTGGTGAATTGGGTCTCAAATGATTAAACACGGCGGATTGTATCAAAATGTAAGACATTCGTGAGCCAGGGAAATTTGCACATATGTTCCAGATGTTATAGGATGCATCACAAATCATCTGAATATTTTAGTGAATGTTGGAATCTTTCCTGTTCACATACGCATGGTGCAACATGTGTGCAATCGATGGCTCCCATTACTCTGTAATCCAGCAATGCCATAAAACTCCCTTTATCAAGTCACCCGTGAGAGTCTGGCAGAGGTCGACAAAATGCCCTATCCAGACGCAATCGAGTTTTTAGATCGTCATCTGGTGAATCTAAGAAATTAACCCTGGTCCTGTACACCCTCTCTCTGTATCGTTGGCGTTGCAGCGTCACAAGAAGCACTGCTCATTAAGATATTAACATTATTTTATAAATCAACATAATTTCGTAAATCACATTAGCACAGTTATTTAATAACGAAATATGCATAACGGCCGCTTGAAAATGCCTTGTGCGTTACCATTCGGAACCCCAGTAACAAGCAGCTAGGGCTAAAAAATTGAGGAAGAAATTCACCTCTATGCCTGTTGTAAGGGTTGACTAAGAAGCCATCCTTAACAATCTAGTTCCAAAACCAGGGTTTTGAGGATTCATGACATTTAGTCTGTAGAACTGTGACAGGCTGGCTCGCAGTGGTGGAAGTGTGGTGACGTCACGGACCAGGAAGTAACTGAATCACAACAATGGATGGGCGGGTGAAACTGAACGCAAGGGCGTTCAGCTGATTTTATTAATAAACAAAACAAAAACAAAAGATTTAAACAAAACAACACAACAAAAGGGCACGAGGGCCAAACGAATCAGACAGACAAAGAAGTAAGTGTCGTGCTGGCTAATCCAGCACGTTTTAGCAATTGTTATTTCTGTTTCCTCTCTATCTCCCCGTACCTCCTCTCTGCACCCAACCCTGCAGCACGGACAGCTGCAGGTTCTTATACTCTGGCCGAGGGGTTAACTAGTTGTTAATTATCTTATTACCCTCGGCCAGAGTCTGCGCGTTTGGTAAGGATGCATGACTGTCAGCTAGTTACATAATCAGTAGCTGATCAGTCATGCATCCTCACGAGGTTTTTAAATATAAATAATAAAAATACGGCGCTGTCATCCGTGCATAAACAATAATACAAATAATAATAATAGGGGCGGGACACTCCGCCACACATAAGAACATAAGAAAATAAGAAGGTTTACAAACGAGAGGAGGCCATTCGGCCCATCTTGCTCGTTTGGTTGTTAGTAGCTTTATTGATCCCAGAATCTCATCAAGCAGCTTCTTGAAGGATCCCAGGGTGCCAGCTTCAACAACATTACTGGGGAGTTGGTTCCAGACCCTCACAATTCTTTGTGTAAAAAAGTGCCTCCTATTTTCTGTTCTGAATGCCCCTTTATCTAATCTCCATTTGTGACCCCTGGTCCTTGTTTCTTTTTTCAGGTCAAAGAAGTCCCCTGGGTTGACATTGTCTATACCTTTTAGGATTTTGAATGTTTGAATCAGATCACCAGCGTAGTCTTCTTTGTTCAAGACTGAATAGATTCAATTCTTTTAGCCTGTCTGCATACGACATGCCTTTTAAACCGGGATAATTCTGGTTGCTCTTCTTTGCACTCTTTCTACAGCAGCAATATCCTTTTGTAACGAGGTGACCAGAACTGAACACAATATTCTAGGTGAGGTCTTACTAATGCATTGTAGAGTTTTAACATTACTTCCCTTGATTTAAATTCAACACTTCTCACAATATATCCAAGCATCTTGTTAGCCTTTTTATAGCTTCCCACATTGTCTAGATGAAGTCATTTCTGAGTCAACATAAACTCCTAGGTCTTTTCATAGTTCCCTTCTTCAATTTCACTATCTCCCATGTGATATTTATAATGCACATTTTTATTGCCCGCATGCAATACTTTACACTTTTCTCTATTAAATTTCATTTGCCATGTGTCTGCCCAATTCTGAATGCCGTCTAGATCATTTTGAATGACCTTTGCTGCTGCAACAGTGTTTGCCACTCCTATTTTGTGTAGATCCATAAATTTAACAAGTTTGCTTACTATACCAGAATCTAAATCATTAATGTAGATTAGGAATAGCAGAGGACCTAATACTGATCCCTGTGGTACACCACTGGTTACCTCACTCCATTTTGAGGTTTCTCCTTTAATCAGTACTTTCTGTTTTCTACCTGTTAACCACTCCCTAATCCATGTGCATGCATTTCCTTGAATCCCTACTGCGTTCAGTTTAAGAATTAATCTTTTGTGCGGGACTTTGTCAAAAGCTTTCTGGAAATCTAAATAAACCATGTCATATGCTTTGCAGTTATCCATTTTCAATGTTGCATCCTCAAAAAAGTCAAGTAGGTTAGTTAGACACGATCTCCCTTTCCTAAAACCATGCTGGCTGTCTCCCAGGATATTGTTACCATATAGGTAATTTTCCATTTTGGATCTTATTATAGTTTCCATAAGTTTACATATAATAGAAGCTAGGCTTATTGGTCTGTAGTTACCTGTAGTTACCTGGCCGGAGCTCCCCTCCGTGGGGCTCCGGCCACCCTTTCTCCTGCAGCGAAATTGCGGCTGGGGGAGCTGGTCTTCTGACCTTCCCCCAGCAGGCATTCACCCTCTGCTGGTGGAGGTGGCGGAGGCAGAGGCAACTCCTGCTGCTCTGCTCCTGGCGATGGTGGAGACAGAAGCAGCTCCTGCTGCTCTGCTCCTGGTGGTGGTGGAGACAGAGGCAGCTCCTGCTGCTCTGCTCCTGGTGGTGGTGGAGACAGAGGCAGCTCCTGCTGCTCTGCTCCTAGTGCTGGAGACAGTGGCGAGGGCTCCTCACCCTCTAACGCTGGAGACGGCAGCAATGGCTCCTCTCCCTCTGGCGTTGGAGACGGCAGCAATAGCTCCTCTCCCTCTGGCGCTGGAGAAGGCAGCGATAACTCTTCTCCCTCTGGCGCTGGAGAAGGCAGCGATGACTCCTCTCCCTCTGGCGCTGGAGACGGCAGCACTGGCTCCTCTCCCTCTGGCGTTGGAGACGGCAGCAATGGCTCCTCTCCCTCTGGCACTGGAGACAGCAGCAATGGCTCCTCTCCCTCTGGCGCTGGAGACGGCAGCAATGGCTCCTCTCCCTCTGGCGCTGGAGATAGCAGCAACCTCTCCTCTCCCTCTGGCGCTGGAGATGGCAGCAACCGCTCCTCTCCCTCTGGCGCTGGAGACGGCAGCAACGGCTCCTCTCCTTCTGGTGCTGGAGACGGCAGCCATGGCTCCTCTCCCTCTGGCGTTGGAGACGGCAGCAATGGCTCCTCTCCTTCTTGCGCTGGAAACAGCAGCAGGGCCCCTCCCATATCTGCAGCCAGGTAGTTGAGCACCATGGCTGCAATGTCTGGGAGGGATGCTGGGTGGTGTTTCTGTCCCCAGGCCTCCCAGCACTCCCCATCTCTCGCCCACAGGAGGTTGATCACAGCAGGGAAGGCGACCATGATATCCCTCTCAGGCTCCGCCAGCCAGTCCCAGATCCCCTCAGAGGAGACGGGATTCTTCCGCCTCGGAGGATGCGGGTCCTCTCTCACCCTTGCTGGATGCTCAGGCTCCTTCCTCTCCTGCCATGGAGGGGTTGGTCCGTGCCACGTGCCCGACCTCACCAACCGCTGGCACCACTCCTCACCCTTCAGGCAGGTGAGGCAGACGTCCAGCGTGGTAAGGACCCGCGGCTGTTGCTGCACCTCCTGCTGCTGTTGTTGTTGCTGCTGCTGCTTTCTCCTTTTTCCATTTTTTTTTTGAAAAAAAACAAAAAAAACGTCCTTTTCCTTTCTGGTCCGACTGTTGGAGGCGTTGTTTTGTCCCACGAAGGACACCTAGTATGGGGAGTAGCCCACACCGCTGCATTGTCTTTGACCGATGCACCCTGGAATAAAGCCCACAAAGTTGCCATGCTCTTGGTGGAATGGGCAGTGAGCTTCTCTGGTGGGGGCAAGTTGGCTCGCTCATAGGCAGACCTGACTGTATCTACTATCCATCTGGACAGCCTTTGTTTGTACAGTCCTTGACCATGGGACTTCCCCATAGCCGACAAAAAATTGTTCGGACTGCCTCCAACTTTTCGCCCTGTCGACATAGTACGCCAGGGCCCGCAATGGGCAGAGCGTATGGCGCTGTCGCTCCCTGTCAGACTGGAAAGGAGATGGATCGAAAGCCTCCAATTCCACAGACTGGTTGAAATGAAATGTCGAGATAGTCTTTGGCAAAAAAGCAGGATTGGTATGGAGCGTAACCTTTTTCCTGGCTTCTGAAAAAATTAAGCAGGCTTTCGCAATTGAAAATGCCTGCATCTCACTCACCCGCTTTGCAGAGGTGATTGCAAGCAAGAAAGCTGTTTTGAGCGATAAATATTTCAGCTCAGCTGAATGAAAGGGCTCAAATGGAGGCTTTGTGAGTGCATCAAGCACCACATTAAGCCTCCAGCGAGGATCAATATCCTTCATAGGTGGCCGAAGCTGCCAAGCTCCATTCAAAAATTGCCCCTCCAGGAAGTGAGATCCTGGGGAGACCGAGTCCATTTTGAAATAGCTGATAGACCTTAAATGTAGAGGGGGATTTCTCCCTGTCAAACAGGTCCTGCAAAAATTGCACTATAACTGCCATAGGACCAGTGACGTAGTCAAGACCACAATTTTGAGACCGACCAAGACCCAGACCGGATATGTTGAGACTGAGACCAAGACCAACACCAGTATATATGCAAACTACATAGAAAGTATATATATATATATATATATATATATATATATATATATATATATATATATATATATATGATTGTAACACAGCATGGAGGGGGTTAAAATCCTCCCTGCATAAAAACATATGTTTATTGTTTGTTTAATTATAATTGTATTATTGTTTTATAATTAATTATCCCCTGCACCTGGCTATCATTGTAAATTAGAGCCAGGTGCAGGGTATTTAAAGAAAGCAGCCAGTCTGTTCTGTTTTGTGAAAGAAAAAATAGAGTGTGTTTTTGCTTTGTTTGGTTTTGTTTGTTTTAACAGGTAAACAGCTTACCTGTCTTGTTTGTTAGTTAGATTCCTTTGTTAGTAAGTGCTCCAAAACGGACACCAAGGATCTTGGGGAAACCACACTTAGCTAAAAACCTCTGCTTTTGCAGCTTGCCAGACAGTGGAAATATAATGAATTTCCCTGCATGCTTGACTAAAGCTGCACTCACCTCTTGTACAGCTCGGCTTACCACACACTGGCTAATACCTGTAGCATAATTTAGTCCTTTGGAAGGAAACAGTGGTATAAAAAGCTAAAGCTGATGATACTTTTACTGCTACAGACAGACTATTATATCTCCCACTTTCGTTTGCTAGATCTGCCTGCAGTAAGAGACAGCTATCAGTTAATGTTTGCTTATTTAACCTCAGCTGCTGCTGACATTGTTGCTCAGAGAGGGCTAAATAATTGATTCTGTTCTGGTACCGCCAATGCTGTGTTCCTCAATGTTCTGCCTCTCCTGCGTCTTTCATTGGTGAGCTGCTCACTCTTTAAACATACCACTGCTAAAAAAAAACGGAATACCTTAACTGAACTTCAGTTAAAATATATTAAACACATTTTCAAGTCCTACGCAATCTAACAGGGAAACAAAGTGGTAGCCTTCTCAAAGAAAACGTTGTCTTCCATTAAGCATGCATTTAATGAAGTCTACAGCAGCCCCTGCTGTTTTCTTAATGATTTTTTAAAAACTTTTGTCTGAAACCTGGTGATAGAAATAATATAGTGCGGCTGTGACAAAGCTTTACAGAAAATTCACAAATGCTGCCATGTGTCACCGTTACCACAGGTGGCACCAGCGTGGTGTCAGAACATGCAGTTCCCACTTTATTACAAAAAGAATCAATAGTGAAAGGATCTGTTAGCTTTAATCATTTTTTTCCCACACAATTCTCAGGTGAAAACACATTTAAACCCAATTTAAAAAAAAACAAAAACAAAAAGAAAATACAGTGGGGTTAGAAATCAGGCTTCACAGATTTAATACTAAAATCAGAACTGTGAATTCTCTCCTTATTGGTTACAGTACTTTATTCAAATTGAAGTGTCATTTGAATTGTTATTAATAGCATCTAAAATAAAATGTTATTACTAGTTTTTTTAAAAAAAACACAGGTAATATAACTGCAAAGAGCTGCACTGTAGTAAACACAATTCAATTCACATTTGTGCTCCCAATTGTAGAATAAATTATAATGGTAATAAACAATGTATAACAATGTAACTACCTAGCTCATACAAGCCTTAAAGTAAATTACACATCAAAAGACATATGTAGCTGGTAACAATACAATATAATTATTGTTATATATAATGCCTTTCATTACAGAGTTATCACAGAGCGGAGAACAATTAAGAATAAGCCTAATTAAAAAGGTTGCTAAGTTAGGAGGTGACACATAGCCCCTTTCAGTGCTCTCTGAAGCATAGTTATCTTCTGGAAAGTAACCCTCATTCGTTGGAAAACTGTAGTTTCAGTCATTTCTGATGATTCACTCTTAATGTTGGCAGCTCTGCTGCTACTGCTCAGACTGCTTGATTTATCATAAGGCTCCTTTATTGCAAAAAGACACTCAACTTTAGTATAAAGTCAATATTCCTATAATCTATTCTCTCCTTTCACACTGTGCTTCATATTTATAGCACTTGCCTGTTTATCATGGAAAATAAAACAAGCCAAGGAGATACAGTATATAATGGTACATTATTTTATCTGGCTGCGTATTATATACACATTATGTGTAATCCTTTCACCAAACATGTTTACTTCCATAAAAAAATTACACTGGAGTCTATTAGATTGATCTGTGTGTTTGAGTAGCTTTAGGAAGGAAGTAAAATTCCAGGATACTTCATGAATGTCTTTGCTCTTTTGTTCCTTGGAGAAAGTGCATGGGGGCACATTAATGTGTAAAAATTTGCTGCTAAGGGTCTAGAAGCATAAAGAGCAAAGCATTTTTTCCTTTCATTATAAAAAGTATTCAGTAACTGGAGAATTTATTTATTTATTTATTTATTTATTTATTTATTTATGTGTGATATCAGGTTGTTAGTAATTCCAAAAATGGGCCTAGCCATGCGTACAGGTATATGCTGTTGGATTTTCATTCACATACAGATTTGTTTGAGGTGAGGATAACAGGAAGTTAAAGTCATAGGTTGCTGTTTTTGCCAGCTCCTTATTTGTGAAACCAACATCATAAAAACCAACAAGTCCAAAAACAGCTATAAAGAAACCAAGAAACGTGCTTCTTTTTAAACAAAACGAATGCAGCTGTAGGCAAAGCCAACTGGAGTGAAACAATATACAGCCAACTCTCGATTAACCGGGGTGATGGGGGAGGTCACAGATAACCCAAAATCACGGTTAAAACAAAACTAATCAAAACGTGGTACAAAATTGATTTAATGTAAACTTATTTAGTTAAAATTACATCCAATATTTAGGAACACATTTAACGTTCTACAGACGTCATCCAAAAGTGTAAAAATAATACAAGTACAATAGTTTAGGAACACAAAACATTGCATCAGTTACCTTCCATTCCGAGAGCTTCAAAGAAACATTTTGCTTGTTTAGCACAGATTAGTCCAGACACTGGTGTTCCCTGTGCCCGTTGCTGATTGAACCAAACCAGCATTGCCTTATCAAGGTCGTAATAAGAGGACTTTTTCATGGTTTTTCGATTTTTCAGTCCGCTTGAAGAACTTAACGAAAATAAATTTGTTCTTTTTCATATCACGAACCGTTTGTTCCCCTATTCCCCTATGTAGGAGGCTGTGTGGTCCAGTGGTTAAAGAAAAGGGCTTATAACCAGGAGGTCCCCAGTTCACATCCCACCTCAGCCACTGACTCATTGTGTGATCCAGAGGCATTTTATTTTTTATCAATATATTTCAATTGCTAAATGTAAAGCACATGTATAGAGTTTTTATTAAAATTGGCATTAGAGCTACTTTATTAGGAGTACCTAGATAAAATATGAATGTTAGTTATGCTGTATCACTGACTTTAAAAATACAGCTCATTAGAAAAGCATTGCCTAAACCTGCGCTTTACTGCATAAAAAGAAAAAGACACCAGGGGTGAAGTACAACTTAATGTGCTGTACTAAAAGTACAAGTACTTGTGTAATGTGCAGTGCTTTTTATTACCAGCATGTGCTCAAAACCATGTCACTGAATTTAATTGTATAATCATGAGGCATCACCAAAGTGCAATCTTAACACTTAACATTTGTTAAAATTTAATCTCTCTCTCTCTCTCTCTCTCTCTCTCTCTCTCTCTCTCTCTCTCTCTCTCTCTCTCTCTCTCTCTCTCTCTCTCTCTCTCTCTCTCCTCTCCCTCTCTCTCTCTCTCTCTCTCTATGCATATGCATAACTTACTGTCTTTTTTATCGTGCCAGTAATAGTGTTTAACATGTCAGTAGTTAAATCAGGTGATTCATAAACACCATTTACCGTCAAAAAACATCACTCATCGCAACATTAGAATAACATGCCCTTAGAGACCAATTCTCTCATTAATATATTATTCAGCTGATTCATAAATCTGTATTTTGCTGTTAATTGACCCTTACCATCACCATAATTGCCTCAGACCAGGCAGAGAATGAGATGCATCCTAATGGTATCATTTCCTAGCATTGTTTCTGTGTTTAGGAATATGTATTTAAGCCTATAGCAATAATAAAAATGTGTTGAATGTTTAATTATCCAGTAATTAGGTCATTGAAGTATTTTGTTATTTGTAACGCATACATTAAATTGCATTGTTAACTCATCTGAACAGGATAGGCTGCTTACTGGATGGAAAACATAAAAATCAGGTTTTCAACCTATTCATTGTCTAAGTGGAGAAAATGGCAGGTTCCGGTGTGCTTGTGTGGGCTGTACATCAAGATATATTAGAAGACAATCCTTCCAGAAAGACCCCGCAGGTTTGAGCTCTGACTTGTCCCTCTGGATTACTCTGATGATGTGAGCAGGTATCAACTTAGTAGGAGCACAATTACTCACCTTTGGGGAGAACAAGAACATCAACCTGCTAGACCTAGTTGACCTGCTAGAAACAAGGCTGTGTTCCTGTATAATAAAAGTTACAAACTCACTGTATGATTTGGATTTGAAGTTATGTTTTTGCAGGTAAACAAAAATAAAGAAAATACACACAGTATTTTTCGTTCCTATATTGATCACTGTCCGTGTGCAGAAAGTTAGTACTGCACTTTACATATTTTTCATAGGATTCCATCTACCGATAGATGCAGCTCAAGTTATTTTAAACTAAATTATATTTTATGTCCCCCAACATATCCGTGTGTTTACTATTTAGAGCTATGGCCAAAAGTGCTGCATCACCTTATAGAGTGAACTAATTTTGTTTCATAAAGCCAAATGAAACCTGCTGAATAATGTTCCTATCTGGTAACGGCACAGGTCGGACTCCAGAGTACCCATGCATTAGTGGACTCAGGGTGTCGGCAAACCTTAATTCGGGAGAGGCTCCTGGGGGAATGGCGTTCACTTCAGCCAGTGGTTATCATTTGTCCTGGTGATACCAGGACATACCCCATCACCAAAGTAATGTTAAGTGCAAAATCAAATGTGAACGTAACAGTGGCGGTAGCAACGAGGTTGCCATATCCAATAATTATGGGTCAGGATTGGTCAAACTTTGAAGACCTCATTGGGGGAGGACAAGTTTGTGGGCCACCCGGTTTCAAGTAGAAGGGTTTCACACGCGTTTATTTTCATTTTAAAACATGATTACTGTTACTACACTAGGTTAAAAAAAATATCTGCAGGCCTTAATTTGAGATAATATTGCTATTTCATGGTCATTACACCTGGAGAATTTAATTGGCTCCACTGCTTTGTGTCCTTCTATCAGATGCTAATGACTGATATGCTTTGCAGACAGTAAGATCCTTTGACCCTGAAGACACTGCTGAGGAGAAATAACCTAGGAAATGTACCTGTAACAAGCAAGCAAATTGAGAACATTCCTTTATCTAGTGTGGTAAGATGTCATGTTTTAAAATTAACATGAAAATGTGAGACCTATACAGTGAATGGATGTGCACCACAGGTAAGATTTATAAAAGTGTTCGGTTAGCTACAACCACTTTAAGGAAATTCACCTGTTTACTTGAGGTTTAAACTTTATTTTCCATACATTGTACTTGTTACATAAACAAAATACTCCATCAACGTACATGTTCTGTGTTTATTTTACTGATAGGAACGCCCTGTAAACAGCTGTGGTTTTGAATTGGGAGATCTTTTTTTCAGTAGTTTATTAGGTAAAAAGTTAAAAATACTGCACTAATAAAATTATTCATTACATTTAATGAGGGTTTGTTTATTGGTGCCTGTGACAAGGATGGCTTGTGATGACGCCAGACCAGGAAGAGAGATACCGTACTGTGAGGTATGAAGCTCTGATGCGCGTATTTATTATAAAAGGTTTAAACAGAACACAAAACATGGATAGAATACAAACGGCACGGTGGCCAAAACAAATACTTAGAGACACACAAACAAGTATCATGCTGGTTTAAAGCCAACACGAGTAGCAATTGTTATGTTTTCAGTTCTTTCTGTCTCGCTCACTCATTCCACCTCTGAACACCAAACCAACACAGAGGTTTCTGCCTCTTTTATGCAGCTGGGCCTGGACTTGATTGCTTGATAATCATTCAAATCGGGACCAGGCACAGTTTGCACATGAAGTACTTTGGCAGGGAAGACAATTAACCCTTCCCTGCTGACCTTAAACACCCATGCACAAATACATACATATTAAAACATAAATAACACCACACCCTGTGCACCAATACATACATACATACATACATACATACATACATACATACATACATTTAAATAATAATAACACGCCACAAATACAAAATAATACATATAAACAAAGGGATGGGGTGTACCCCATCACCTATGCCCTCCCTTGTGCGTAGCACACGTGGCCTCAAATGCCACCTCCCCTCTAACTGCCCAAAAGTCTCCATCCAGGTTCTGGCCCCATGACAGGAGCTGCTAATGGGCCCACAGGCGACCACGGTGTGAGGCCCTCCTCCATTAACAATGCTGACATTGGCAAGGCTGGTTTCTCCAGCCGGGGCAATCCTGACAGTGGAAATGCTGCTAGTGGCAATGCTGTGTACCCAGTCACAGTGCCTTAAAGGGTCTAACTGAAATTGATGCCTCTTAAAACCAGTTTGAATTAAACAATAAAATACAGCAAGGTGTGGATGTTGTTAAATAGTGCACAATCAGTACGTTTACATGACAAAGCGTTTTCCGAAAACTAATGTTTTCAGAAAACTGATTTTCTTAAAACGTCACTTTTCTGTGTTTACATGATTAACGATAGAAAGTCTAATTAGAATTCAACTGTATACATGGATTGAAGTTTTCGGAAAACGCAGGATATTTTCGCATGCAAAGTACTGTAGTAGCCTAAGTACGATTTGAACAGACTGGACATTTCTGCGATAGAACGGAGACCAATCCAATATTATTATTATTATTATTATTATTATTATTATTATTATTATTATTATTTATTTCTTAGCAGACACCCTTATCCAGGGCGACTTACAATTGTTACAAGATATCACATTATTTTTACATACAGTTACATTATCTTTTACATACAATTACCCATTTATATAGTTGGGTTGTATAGTGCTTTATCGAAGTGTCAGGTCTTAAATTCAAAGATTACTATCCTATACCTCTATTCAGATTCACCACAATGTGCAATCAGCCTTTCCAACAGCTCATCCTGTTCTACAAAAGGAAAGCATGTGTTTGCTGACTTTATAAGCATTTGGGCAACACCAGTTTCTTTTGCAGACATTATTTTAAATTATCATGTCATTTTAAAGCTGGAAAACATTTGCTGCTTCAGTATGGGCTATTAACAAATACATACAGACTTTAACAAATGTATTACTTTATCCCTAACTAGACAAATGGATGCATGCAGACTGATTACAGATTATTATTATTTTTTCTGTTTTCTAAAACCACGTGCAGGAATGAAGGTCAAAGTTTGCACATGTGCAGTACACTATCGGAATAAGTTTTCCGAAAAGTGCGTTTACATGATATACATTTGGTTAGTTTTCGGAATTGAATCGGAAATTTCTAGGTGCTGTTTTCCGAAAACTGACTTTCGAAATATTCCGACACATTTTCCGAAAAATGTGTTTACATGACTTTTGATATCGGAATTAGTTTTCGGAAAACTTATTAAATTCTTATGCTCATGTAAACGCACTGAATGTCAGGAATGATGAGCCATTTTATAATCTGTGTTTAGACAGATTGTGTGATTGTGTGTTATGATTTATAAAAATGTAATTTCCATAAATAAACAATCCAGTTTATGTACAGCTATGGCCAAAAGTTTTGCATCAACTAGACATAATAAAAACTGAATAAACTATATGGACATAATTTAGATATTTTATTTAACAACTTGCAAAAGTATGCCAGAAGCCAAAACAGTAGTATAGTATTTCATGTTAGATTTAAAACATTTTTCAATTGTTGTCAGTTTTTCGTTAAGTATATGGAAAACTACAAAGCAGTATGTAATTTAATGTTAACGTAACACTAACCAGCAGGTTTCATGCGACTTTCTGAAGCAAAATTTGTTAATTCGATAGGGTGATGCAAAACTTTTGCCCCAGTTAGTCAAAAGCTATCCCACTTCTGTCTCATGATCTTGTACTCTCTGGGTAACTACCTAAAAATGCCTTTCCTTCTTTCTTTAATGAATGTGATCTTCTCGAACCATGTACTTGGTCATAAGATGCACATGTATCAAAAAAATAATAATGTATTGGACATAATAAGATAAATAAAAACTGACAGCTACTTTAATTAAAGTGACACCGATGGTAGTGCTTTTTCAAGTGAATGGCACATTGTGAATGGTATTTGCCCTACATTTCTGAAAATTACTTGTGCTTACAACATCTTTTTTTAAAGTCTTTTTTTAAATCGTTGAAGGCTACCCTCAGTTAAAAATCTGATAACCAGTTTAGGATTTAGTATGTTTAGTATTTAGTATATAGTATTTGTGTCAGCAGACTTAGATTTAGTTACAAACCTTTTTACCAGTTTTAATTTTTAAGCCACTGTGAAATATTGTGATTCTACAACATAACTCTTGATTCAACAGTGTCATCTAGTGTTTTAATGCAGTTTCCACCAATGCACATACTCTATTTCAGCAAAGTGTTCCAAATGAAGTTGATGTAATTACTGTATCTTTGGCAGTACAGTCAGCACCACCTACATCGTGACACTGATAATCATGATTTCTGCTTAATTGGTACACAACTCTCGGAGACGGTTTTTCCCATTGCTATATAAGTCGTTTAATATGGACATCACTTTGTTTAATTAGGATACAGTATTTTCAAAGGATGAACAGAGATCGATTTTCAGAGTCAGGTTGGCGTAGCGCAGTGTAGTGATTAAACCAGGTTGAATACTTGAAGGAGCTGGAGTCTCCTGTGGCAGGTGTCTAGCCTTGTGATAAGATGTGATTTCATGCTTTTTCATTTAATTTAGAAATAAAAAACAGCAATTCATTTTGTTTAGGAATAAAAAAAAAACAATTGACGTATTTCAAATGATGCATTTAACATTATTCATAATGTGATATGATGTGATTTCATTCTTTTTCTTTTCATTTAGAAATACAAATACACAAAAAAATACTTCTCTCGTGTGCATGTCGTAAATTATGAATATGTGAGTAAGGTGCCTCTCAAATGCCTCCGTTTAATTGGGACAGCCGCTTATTCGGGATATTTTTACATCTCCCGAGGCGTCCCGATAAAGCAGCGCTGACTGTATACGATTATACAAAGTGCATTTTAACAAAATACTGCCTAAGAATAAGCCAACAGGAATTAACTTATTTTTAATTATAAGACTGATCATAAGAGTTTATTCTAGATACATACAAAAGTTTAAAAGGTACTTAGTCTATGTATTTAGGAGCGTGCATTTTAATACTTTATAACAAATGCAGAGATTATTCTGGACAGTACTGTACCATATGGCATTATCAAAAGTTGGTTTATTTGAATTAAAGTTTCTGAATTAGTTTTAAGATCACTAAATAGAAGTTACAACCCAAAGTACTACTGCTTCCCTATGGCTGTACACTGTGGAGTATACACACTCCTCATACAGGCTTGCTGCACACCCTACTGTCAGAAACACAATTATTTTGTTTTATCAGACATGACGCTTACTTATAATTACTTTATCCTTTTCACCCAGCATGATATTGTTTGGTTTATAGTGTCCAATGTCAATAAACACCTCGAACATTTCTGTAGAAAAGGGTCTAAAATTACAAAGCATTTATGTAAATCAAGTTACATTCCAGTTGAATATGTAAGAATGGAAAATTATGTTTTTTTATTTTATTTTATAAATACCTTTTAAAGAGATGTCGGTTTATTTCCATAAAGAAGAGAAAACGCAAAGCCCTAAATGCATAACACTGGCAGAAAAAAGCAAAGCAAAATTTAATCATTTTTAATGAATTAAAATCTGTATATTTAAAGGAAAGCTTAAGGCACAACTTCACCCAACACATACAGTAAGAAGAGATTTTATTAAGAAAAACACATTTTATTCTCCATTATGGTGTATGAGGAAAATATTTAAATCCTATGAAATATATGAAAATCCCACAAGTTATACATAAGACTACCCCTGCCAACTTTGGAATATTATGCATGCAGGATGATGCTTGAGAAAATTGCGCTCAAGCTTGTTGTAAGATTATACTGTAAATGGACAAAGTGAAACAGTTTCTAAGAAAGATACAAACAGCAGAGTTTTAAAGTTCAAACAGCAAAACACTGTTTTATTACAGACCTGCAGCATGAACAAGTAAATCATCATGACACATGGGCAGGATTTTCAGAAACTAGTGTTATTGTATCAAACTCGTGGTATAGTAATGAGAGCTTTAGTAATAAGTGATTTTCAAACAAACTGTGTTGATTAAATTAATCCGTTAATGCTTTGAAATTGAGTCGATGAAGTCGTCAATAAACGCATTTCTCGTTAAAAAAGCTTAATTGTCACAGGTCACGTACCTCACTTCCTGTCTCAACGACTAAACAAGGGGAGGTCATTAATCAAAATGCATGTTAACGATCAAGAAAAATGAATCTCTCACCTGCAAGCAGCAGCCAAATAGAAATTAAATTTAAAAAAATAACGGGAATATCTATTTTGTGTATAATTTGTAAACTTCTTTTAAAATTGTGCATTGTGTCATGCAGAATGTAGATTTATTTAGAACACTTAACATATAAAATGCTGATTTACGATTTGTAGTTGTTAGTTATTATACATGTATACCATGTATGTAACACTTCATTATACATTTATTAAGCTTTTAGAATTACGAGAACACCCCAACCCAACACTCAATTTGTTTATAATTAATTGTTCGGTGAATTCCTCTAATCATGCATTTTCTCTGGTACTGTTTGCTCGCCTCCATGATAAACTCAACATGAATAGAAGTATAGTCACCGAACTACAGTATTAAAAGAAGATGTGCATACAGATGTGTGAAGGTGAGAGTGTACACTGTACATACAGTGTGGGGGGAGTCTGACAACATCACAAATACGTTAGGCAAAATCCATTTCAATGATCTCGATCACATTTGGTATTCCATTCATGTCCATGGCGATATCTTTTGAAAGGGAGCCCCATATTGCACATTTTAACTACTAGACAAAATGTTTACAGAATACTTAACAACTGGACCATGCTGCATGATTATTTATTATTAATAACGTTACAATTAAACTGTACCAACTCACGTTTTTATTTACAACGAAAGGAAAACATGTTTTTGCTGACTTTATAAACATTTGGGCGACACAGTATAGGTTTTAAGTATTCTGTAAATATTTAGTCTAAAAGTTAAAAAGTACAATGTGGGGCTGTCAGGTCTTGTTTTCAAAAAATGTCGTCACAGACATTATATACAAACCAATGGAATATCGTGTGTGTGTGTGTGTGTGTTTACTACAAGCATGTCTCCAGTCATATGTGGTTTTCACAATCACGTCGCCTTAAGTTCTAGCCAAAATTGTAGATATTTATTTCTGCCATAGCCTTAGATTTTCGTCTATTGATTCCCCCCATTGCCACTGTACTTTATGCATCCATGCATCTCTTCCAGTGATGTCATCGGGCAGTGTGTTCAGGGCTTAAGTTCTACACCCCCTTTCAAAATGTTCACCTTTTGTTGCCTTATACCCTGGAATTAAAATGCATTAAAATTGTTTTTTTTTCATTGATCTACACATCCTATCCCACAACTTCCAAGTGAAAAAAATATTCTAAAAATTTGTAGAAAATTAATTAAAAATAAAAACTGAAATAGCTTGGTTGGATAAGTGTCCACCCCCCTTGTAATAGCAATCCTAAATTAGCTCAGGTGTAACCAATCGCCTTCAAAATCACACACCAAGTTAAGTGGCCTCCACCAGTGTTAAATTGTAGTGATTCACATGATTTCAGGATAAATTCAGCAGTTCCTATAGGTTTCCTCTGCTGGGTAGTGCATTTCAAAGGTAGTGCATGAGCACCAAGGAGCTTTCAAAAGAACTCCGGGACAAAGTTGTTGAAAGGCACAGATCAGGGGATGGGTACAATATCCCAAGCACTCCACAAGCCTGTATTTTACTCAAGAAAGACCACCTTGAATCCCATTTTGAAGTATGCAAAAAAACCCTCAGGAGATTCTGTAGCCATGTGGCAAAAAGTTTTGTGGTCTGACGAAACTAAAATGGAACTTTTTGGCCTAAATTCAATGCGTTATGTTTGGCACAAACCCAACACAGTGCATCACCCAAAGAACACCATCTCTACTGTGAAGCACGGTGGTGGCAGCATCATGTTATGGGGATGTTTCTCATCGGCAGGGACTGGGGCACTTGTCAGGATAGAAGGGAAAATGAATGGAGCAAAGTACAGAAAAGTCCTTGAGGAAAACCTGCTGCCCTCTGAAAGAAAGCTGAAACTGGGACGGAAGTTCACCTTTCAGCATGACAACAACCCAAAGCATACAGCCAAAGCTGCACTGGAACAAAAGGAACAAAGGAACAAAAAGGTAAATGTCCTTGAGTGGCCCAGTCAGAGCCCCGACCTAAATCCTATCGGAAATTTGTGGCATGAGTTGAAGATTGCTGTCCATCAATGCTCCCCAAGGAACCTGAGAGAGCTTGAACAGTTTTGTAAAGAAGAATGGTCAAATATTGCCAAATCTAGGTGTGCAAAGTTGGTAGAGACCTATCTCAACAGACTCACTGCTGTAATTGCTGCCAAAGGTGCTTCCACCCAGTATTAACTCAGGGGGGTGGAGACTTATCCAATTATGATCTTTCAGTTTTGTATTTTTAATATATAATTTTTTTCTCAATAAAAACTTTTTTCCCCTTAACAGTGTGGAATATGGTGTGTAGATAAGTGGAAAAAGATCATAATTTA
Organism: Acipenser oxyrinchus oxyrinchus; assembly: GCA_030684275.1. Classification (NCBI taxonomy): domain Eukaryota; kingdom Metazoa; phylum Chordata; class Actinopteri; order Acipenseriformes; family Acipenseridae; genus Acipenser; species Acipenser oxyrinchus. The sequence continues at coordinate 26,329,192 of CM060250.1, forward strand.
AATACATGAAACTCTGAGGCACTGACACAACAAAATGTGAAAAAAGTTCAAGGGGGTGTAGACTTTCTACAGCCACTGTATTATCTAGGTAGACTGTATCGTCGTCATCACAGCCGCGGTCTGTTAAATATCTGTTTCAAGGTGAGTTATAGTCCTTCATTAATTAAAACCCTCCTTTTCCAAGTGCAAATTAACTCATGATAAATTATGACAATTAACACAGATTTGCTTTTAAATTCCCACACAAACAAAAGAAATAGTCGCAAGAAGCACTGCTAGTTAAGATATTAACATTATTTCTTAAATCAACATAATTTCAGAAATCATGTTTGCATGATTATTTAATAATGAGATAGTCATAACAACCTCTTGAAAATGCCCAAATCAATGCTACATACTGATTTGTTGATTAACAATGGAGTTATGATTTACGAACATTTGAAAATCACATATTAATCAAAGCGATATACTATTGAATCTATAACTTACAACACTTAATTAAAGTTTTTTTTTTAATGGTTTAAAAAGTTTTGTTTCAGATACTGTATGTTTAAGTAATGTTACAACTGATTAATAAAAAAATCTGTTTAAAAAAAAAAAAATACGACTGGGGGGGATCAAATGGTGGGGGGCCAGGGTACTTTCTCTGACGGGGCCTGCAACCTCTCTACGGTGTTATTCTGTATGTTTGTGACACTCAGATAACGTATCAAAAGGTCTACCTGGACAACTTGGTGTGCATTAGTATCATTTAGAACAACTTCTGTCAGAGCAGCACAGCAGGCTGAAATGAAAATGAATGGAAACTGATTACACAATGATACACAGTTGGGAAACATTACTGAAATATCTGCATTGCAAATGATTTTTACAATGTATGGTTCAAACTACATGCAGATATTATGATACAACAAGACATTTACATGACAAGGACTAAAATAAGTGTTCAAACCCGATTGATGACGAAAGACAAATATCAAAACAATTGTGGTTATTTGAGGTAAAAAGTACAGTACAACACAGTGGCTGCCTGTGACTGGGTGCCCACCCCTTGTGTATTTATTTTATGTATGATTGTTGTCATTATTATTATTATTATTATTATTATTATTATTATTATTATTATTATTATTATTATTATTATTATATTGTATTGTATTTGTGTGCAGACAGACGAAAGCCATCCAACATTATTATTTATTATTTGAGACGGGCGAAAAAGCCGGTCTTGTAATATGTAGTGTAGAATGTGGCTGGAGCCTTAATAAGGTAATTGATTAATGAGTAATTAAGGCTCCAGCCACAGAACATAAAAGACCCACGCCAGCTCATTAAGGGGAGAGTTTAGAGGAGTTGAGAGCGCGAGTGAATGCTACCAGTGAGAGATCCAAAAAGGTACTCGTTTTGTATCAATATCATTATGTTTGTGTTTGTCTTACTTTGGCCTTTTTTGTGTTTTGTTTAAATTTTGTTTAATTAATAAAAATACTGTGCGCCGTAGGGCCTCAGTTTCATTTTTTTCATTCCCCTGGTCTGATGACACCCACACACACCCCTGCAGCCATCTCTGCCACACTGCCACAGTAAGTTATGTGTTTTGTTGGAAACCTTACAGTCTGTTCAGCATCACAAGGCAATTCTAGCTATAACAATATGCATGCCAAATAAGGACGGCTAAAGGCATCTTTTTATATGTTTTCATCACCCATAATAGCAGGTCTTCAGAATGTCTGCTTTAATGTTTGTATGAGATATGTGGACAGTATTCAGTCCCTACAGTTAACTGCGGTTATCAATTGAAAAAATACTTTATTTGAATTCTAAATACAAAATGCCCACCTGCTTGCAGTGACAGTATGTTCTCCCTGATCTCTTGAAGACTTGGCTCTTCTGATTATTATTATTTGTTTATTTAGCAGACGCCTTTATCCAAGGCGACTTACAGAGACTAGGGTGTGTGAACTATGCATCAGCTGCAGAGCCACTTACAACTACGTCTCACCCGAAAGACGGAGCACAAGGAGGATAAGTGACTTGCTCAGGGTCACACAATGAGTGAGTGGCTGAGGTGGGATTTGAACCGGGGACCTCTTGGTTATAAGTCCTTTTCTTTAACCACTGGACCACACAGCCTCCTGATATGTGCTGCTGCTTAATTCTTCCAGAAGCGTTTGCACTGGATAAACTTCCAATGGAGGACCGATCAGATACAAATTCTCTGTAGGAAAAGTCCATAAAAACAAGTCTCACCTTTTTATCATGCTATTTTGGAAGTACCTTCTGGGTAATTTGGTTTTCAGCTGAGTTTTCTTTTTGGGAGAGAAATTCTCCTTCCAGTTTCAAATTACCCAATTAAAATTAAAATACTGGAGGGTATATTTACTGTCTGCATTCCAATTTAGCCTTGCATGACTACTGATATTGTGCAGCTTTCTTAAACTGGGTTTCCACAAAGTTTTTAGGCTTTAGTGTTGAAGAACCGCAAGTGAAGCCTGCCTCATTTAGCCACCAAAAAATATAATACAAAAAGTGAAGGAAAGAAAACAAGGGAAACAAAACCCAGAAACAGCATTATACAAATACAAAAAACAAAACAAACAAATGCAAACATCCTATATGAAAGCTCCCTATACTATCCATGTATGAGTTGCTAAACATTTGACTACATGTATATTTATTATAAACCTTTTATACATGTACGTACATATATATACACACCATTTTTCCTACAGGACCATAGCTTCAGCGATTTTGATCCTTACGGTAGTCAACAAACTGAGCTAAAATCCAGCGCTTTAGGTTAATGATATACAATGCTTAATTCAGTACATTTTCAAAATAATACATCTACAATAGGCTACCCTACTCGCCCACATTTCCCACTACATAATATTCTTATTATAATTATAATAATAATAATAATAATAATAATAATAATAATAATAATAATAATAATAATAATAATACAGACATGTCAACCCCTAAGGGTTCACACCAGTGAGACCCCGACTGAAAAACCATGTATGCACACCGCAGCGAGCGAGCGAGTATATAAAAAACGACATCTGTAGCTAGTAATGAAAAAGAAAATACTGTCTCCTTTTGCTTTTTTTTGTGGAGACGAAATAAATAAAAAAGAAATAGAGTATGGGTACACCACACTAAAAAAAAGGAAATTTAACACTGAATGTTTATGTGATCGGGCTTATCACATCAATTATTCAAAAAGAATACATCTACACATTTCTTTGAAAATACTGAAAATTAGTCTAATATAATATACTTTTATTAATAAAATTTTAATAAAATCTTCTGTTGTGTGAATGTGATTATTATTGTAGCATTTTTGGGTTCTTAGGACAAAGATGAGACTGAGGCCATTATGGAGTTGAAGTCTCAAGCCATTTACTGAAATAACCAATAAAATGAAATCATAAAGGGAAGGTAACTGGAAGTTGAAAATGAAAATACAGATGATTAATGGTATTTGTCTTTCCTTACCTTATCCCATTTTCTTTATTTCTCTCTATCTCCCCTAAACACAACCTTCTCTCACACTTTTATCTTCCCCAATCTCCTGGTCTTATCCCGTCGCTCCCTCCACCCCTTACTCAGACCCCCACCCCCCACGTCTACACACATTCCCCTACACACACACAACATGCAACCCCTGATCACACACACACACAACATGCAATCCCTGTACACACACAACATGCAACCCCTTAATGCACACACACACAACATGCAACCCCTGTACACACACAATGCAACCCCCTGCACACACACACAACATGCAACCCCTGTACACTATCCTGATTCTTCCACTCCCCCAGGATCACTACATTATTATTGGTCAACATTATTAAAACAAACAAGCTTCATTTTACAGAAATACAAAACTAGTGTGTAGTGCTCCCTACCATTTTTTTAAATTTCTGTGGTAATCTCTGCATGACTGCGTAATTACTAATTTAATTGGATAGATATGCTATAGTATACATGGCAAAAAAAATTACAAAAGTTACCTTTCTGCTAAGCTAGTTAGAGCCAAAAGAGCAACCAGCGGTACACTGTTTACCCTGGCTGCAAGGAGTTTGACTACAGTCTACAAAGAAAGATTCTTGTGTTAAACAATTACAAGAAGAATTCTACAGTGCTTTGAAAAAAAAAAAATCTAATTTAAAAATGATTTTAAAAAGACCCTCTATTGCCCCTGGTCACAAGCCTTTTATATTTGTTTTAACTGAGCAAGTGAGAGCTTGTTTTTACTGTATTAGCACTGGCCAACAAGGCATTGGAAAGGGTCCTTCAGACTGAAAGCCTACCTTGTGAGCCCCAGATGCAACAATCCATTCTCCAGTATGAGTTAGAACCAAGTTTAACAAGTGTAGTCTAATTAAATTAAAACCTGTTTTCTCTCATTCTCAATACTATTTTAAAATAGAACTTAATATAATTGCCTAGTACAGTAATAATTATCACTGAAGATATGGGTATGGGTTGTGGGTTTAGATGTATACATGCAAGAATGTTAAAGTTATATATTTGAGGATATGTTTGTACTATAAGATTGTATGTATGCTATTAAGAATTTTTTTTATAGAAATATTTAAATAAAATAAAAAAAACTCACCATCAAAGTTAACATTCAAATTGTACAGTAGGAAATCTTGTCTATTGTCGCTTGGGAACAGGAGAATACATATTTCCCATGTCAGCCCCTGATTTCTTACATGAAAAATGTACTGTGGTGCACCCTTAAAAATCCACACTAGGCTCAGCACCTCTACAATAGATTTAAGTAAATTCATAAACAGATAAAGTATTCCCATGTTCATCAGTATGCATCAGCATTTTCATTATATAGGATCAACAATAAGATGCAATGAAAACTACAGATTTGTGAGGGAAAATATCAGAAAAGTAAATTAGATGGGACAATATGTATTCCAGTGTTTAACCCTTGCAGTAAATGTGCACTTCAATTTTGCAGTTTTAAGATTCTTTTCCATTCTTATACTATGCATTTACCATAGTTTACCATTTATGCATTTACCATAGTTTGCCATCTTTGATACTTTGTACTTTGATATTTTGTAACAACTATAAGTCGCCCTGGAGTAGGGCCTGCTAAGAAATAAATGATAATACAGTAATGAGCACAATACTGTAACACCAGAATATTCCACACGGGGGCACACAGGCGTGAGAAGAGTATGCACAGAGAATTGGGAGTTATTTGGTGCTTGTATTTTTTATTTATTTTGTGTCATATTTTTGTTCCATTAAATAATTTCCTTTTATTAAGACACCGCCTCACCATATTTTAAATACTTGGTAAATACAGAAACCCTCTCATCATGATTTAATGATTTCAGAGGGCAATCTCGAAACGAACCTAAGTAGTTCTGAGATACGAACAGACCTAACCCCAAAATGATCATTTGTGTAGCCGCCAAAAAACCTCGCGAGACGTCAGAGATGCTCTGATTCACCAAACGTTGTAACTCAAATTCCACTGCGTAACTATGTTGAAGAGTTCGGAGGCTACCCTATGAAAACTTCGTACTTGTGTTGCAGAATCGAGGGGCCGCCGTAAATCCGAGAAAGGAAGGGGAATATCAGTCAATGAAAGATTGTCTGCTGAGGCGGCTGGGAACGTCAACATCATGGGTGAGTTTATTCCGTGATTATATTGTCTTTTAATGTACACAAATGTTGTTTCAACACTACTCATTCAAGGGCAGTGGGAGTATGAAACGTATTAGAATGTAATACACACACACACACACACATATATATATATATACACATACATATAATTTATTTTACCAGAACTGTATAGCTCGAGCAAGGCATTTCCTGTTCTTTTTGTACAGTAGGCGCTGCAACCGACAGGTCATAATGCTTTAAAAAAAACAAAAAAAAACAAAAACAAAAAAAAACGGTTGTTTATGTACCCACGGTTTGTATTTTTTATGACAAGCTACGTAGTTTTTTGTATCTAAAATACTGATTATGTGTGTGTGTGTGTGTGTGTATGTTTGTGTGTAGGCGTATGTTCACTTGTATCAAACAATCATACGTTAATGCTTCCTTGATGCTATAGTCAGGGGATTGTTATTTATTGGTACAATACATCAATAAACCTAAAGAAACATGTGTCTATTATTTATGTTTTTGTTACCCTTTGAGGCTTGATATATGCTTAATTTGAGGTAAACACATGAATTAAAACTGGAAATTGCAAAAAAAAAAAATGTTTAGCTGACATTTTTTGTTGATGAACAATTCAAAATACAGACATCACGCCACGAGATACTTAACTGAGACGTGCCTTTTAATAAGCCAATCTAATAATTATGTAGTATTTGTTTTATTTTCATATTTAAAACATTTTGCCTATATCCCAAATCATATTTAAATTTAAACGTACGCGAATCACTACAGAGATTAATAATTTTAAATGGTCACGGTACTACTGTAAATACAATGAAAATATATGTGAAGTAAACCACTAGTTGCGCTATTGATTAAGTCGTGTGTGTTGGGAGGAGGGGATAGTGTGAAACCATAGTCATTACCAATAGAGGGGGAATAGCCAGTGATGCTGTGGAACTATTTATTTAATTCTTGGTGCATTCAGCTTTTCTACAAAATAATTGTTTTAGTTGCATAAAGTATATCAACAGGTACTGTAAACTACTTAGTATCCTTGTTCACACTGGCATAGAAGCAGGTTGTGTTATTATGGCTTTCTTTACCAGCTGATTTAAGAGCATCTTGCCGGTATATGAAGCTGTTTGCAACTGTAATATTAGTGCAAGGACATCAAAAATGACTCTGAATATGATGGAACAAAGAAGCTATATTTCTTTCAGGCTAGATACCACCCCTGCCTCTTTACCTGTTGGAGAGGGGCTAAGTAACAAAAAAAAGGAAGCTATGCTCAGAAAAAAAGTAATTCGATAAAATAATGCATACATGTTTTAAAGTATTAAAGACAATGTGGAAGAAAGAGTTCAATAGGTGCATTTTTTAGCTACTTGAATTTCGACACACATTTTGCATTTCATACTACATTTTGTCAATGTGCTATTGTTATTGAGAGAAATGTGGATTTTCTTTTTTCCCATAAATATTTAGTCATTTCCATTAAAACTAACATCAATCCAGAAACTTTCTACAGGATTTCTATATGCCACTTTAAGTGCATTGTGACCATCCTCTGGAAGCTTTGGTTCCAGACAACTATTCACAACAGTTTGCTTTTGGGCCCTGTAATAATAATAATAATAATAATAATAATAATAATAATAATAATAATTAATAAATAAATAAATAAATAAATAAATAAATAACGGTTCTCTGATACAAACCCCAGGGAGCATACTTCTAAGCTTAAATGTGGAATTATACCAAGTTTCAGCTCTTTTGATGAAAGGAAGGAAGTGGCCTTCATCCGTGTGCCAGGAATGAGGCAGACATTGGGAGCTTGAATTGAATTGCAGATTTAACGAAACGTGCTGCCAGTCTCAAACAAAAAAATGTACCAGTACAGCAGTATTTGAGTTTGAGCAGGGTTTCTTTGGTACAGAAATTGGATTTTTTTGTTAAGACAGAGTTCAAATACTATTACCAGTATACAGGAAATTCAACCACTTCTATCAATTTCAAGTGCCAGTATGTTCAGTAGTTTGCTTATTCAAATGCAGTAGTCAAAGCAGATAAGGTTACTTAGGGCTGGTTTCACAGAACTATATAAGCAGTACCTAATGTTACTTTAGGTAAAGTAATCGAAGATTACTATTAATCGGCGTCTGTGAAACCAGCCGTTAAAGTTCAACGTTTTAGAAGCTCAGTTACTGAATAAGAAAGTAAGCAGATTGAAGGTCTAATGTCTGTTCCTAAAAAAATTACATTTGATGCAAGTTAGTTACTGATAAATTAACTAATTTAATTTTCTTTGTCAGTATGAATACGTTTGAATTATCGTTTTTGGACTTGTGCAAAACAATTGCTAAAATTAAAATTGCTGAAATTAAAATTTCTTCATCCACAAAAGCAAAACTTTTAGTACAAAATATTTTTTTAATAATTTGTTTTTGAGAAAGAGGTGAATGCTATAAAAAAACTATTTTTGGTATTGTAATTGTTAGTCTTGGCAGATACTGGGACAGTCTGTAGATTTATGAACATCGTTCTTGCATCTATCTATTCAAGAACATTGTTTTGGACCTTAGAGAAGGATGCCCTCTCACTTATGTTAAGAAGAATGTAGACCTACTGTAGCTGTTGTCCCTAGTTTCCTAGATACCTTCTTTTGCAAGGTTCAGACTTTTACATAGGTTACACATTGTGGATGTGTGCCGCTTCAGATTATGTAAGCAGTAATACTGTACAAAATGGCTGAGTGAGTACAGTATAAATATTTTTTTTTAGCTCAGTGTCACTTGTGAGAATACATCGCAACAATTCACAGGAAAACTGAACTGCTCCATGTCACTGAAATTGTCTCGTTACAGAAGATACAGGACATTTAACATTAAAATAAGTACAAGTAATCCATCTAACTGCTGGTTGCTTGCCTATCTATTATACTGTTCAAACATATAAATAGTTGTATACATTTTTTGTTTTAAATTAATGAATGTCTCATTTACAACAAAGCCAGAGTCATTTTTGCCATTGTTTATTCATAGCGTTCAAAAGGGTCAGACCTTTAAGTTCTTACTTCAAGTTCATTGTAAGTTTTCACCTCACAGTTGTTTAATAATTCTGTAGCCAGCAACTGAGTCACTGTATGACACTAGGAGCTACTGCATTGGTTTCTACTTTTCATCTATGAATGAGCCCTCTAATTTGACAACTTTATAAAGGAACTCTCTGAGATAATGTCTGATGTGTTTGGTTTTTTTTTGTGTGTGTGATTTCAATTTTTGTTGTTGCATTACTGTGGAAAGTTGACACGCAACATGTGATCTGTTGCAGGTTATATCAGGAAAGAATTCCTGCAAAGAGGTTTAGCAGACTGTCTGTCTGAATACCCCAGCTTGTATTTGTTCAGGTGCTGTAAAACAGGAGATTTGAGAAAGCACAGGGTAACCGCAAGTCGGAAAGAGGAAGCAGCAGCGTTTGTTTTCAGAACCTAAAATCTAAAATGACGCAAGTGAGCATCCTGTCTGCACGAGGTTAAAACTAGTAGGCTAATTCAATTAACTGTGAAATCTATATTGCAAGGGGCAATCTAGGTTATGAAGTACAAAATATTGGCGTATTCTAAGCCCCTTCAATCTTTTTTTCTTTCACTGTAAAGCAGGATCTTTTATTCTTCCAGTAGTAGAGTACATGTGGGCTGTAGTATTTTCTGGGGGTGTGAAAGTGTGCTGCTCTGATACTTCAAGCCTGCATATCTAGACAACGACACACCGCAGCACTTCCGTCAGTTTGCCCACTAACAGAAAAACAAGTTCTATCCGTTTAGACACATTATGATTAGTCTGATCCTTTTAAATAGTGATTTACCATGTAAGCAGCTATAATTGTCAGTTTGCTTTTTGCTTCATGTAAAACTCCCTTTCCATACAATATAATTGGCAGCTCTTTGTTTAAGTGATGTTGCTGTTAATCAACAATAATTATTCTGCCTATACTTCTTTTTACTTTATTTCCATACCGTATTTGATGCTTGGCTGACAACTAGGGTTGCTACTTTTTGATATTAATCGGTAAAGCTGGTTAAACGTCGAATTCCCAAAAAATGAGTTTGACTGAAATTTATATATGATAGACATCGGTAAAGCCACTCTTTTTTATTTTCTTACCAAAAATAATCCTTTAGAAATCATCTCTAGTTTGTGTAGTTTTTATAATTGCTGTCTGTCCCGTCTCCATTCCGCTCTGAATGCCTGTGGGTCACTGTCAGTCATCTCAGTGGTCCATTAGTACTGTAGTTTCACCCTGTTCTGACAGATCTCATAGACTGAAGCAGTGCTAGAATATTCTCATTTGCCAGCTACAGTGCCTGTCATTCAAAGCTTTGAAATTAGCGTGTTAAGGTGTGCGCAAGCTTTTGCTTTAGGTATACAGTGACAGTTACTAGTTTGATTTGAAAATGGGGCGCAAGAGAAAAACACTTAATGAATATTGTGCACAATACCCTGGCTGATGGCTGAAGTCTCCGCGGCAGGACAAAGCGGGCCTGTCTGCCCTTCCTTCCAGTGACTCTGAGTCCAGCTGTGCTGAAGCAGGAGAGAGGGAGCTCAGTCTCCGAATAATAAGTACAAGTTAGTTCTGTTCAGCTATCTAATGTTTTGTCTGTGCATATTATTTTTACTCGTAAATGTGTGCTATAAAGGTCTGTGTAATAAACTTTTATATGTTGCGTTTACTACTGTTTATTTGAGACATTTTTTAAATGTATAAGTCAGCTGTGACCAAACGTTATTTCAATTAGAATGTTGGTTTTGATGCATGTTGAGTATGATAAAGGGGTTTCGCTAAAAGAGATGTTTCTCAATGGCATAAAGGTCGATTTCACCCATTCTCTGCTTGAATTGAAAAATAAAGATCGAAAAAAAAAAACCTGGTAAATTCTTTCTAAAATAAACAATTATTAATTAAAATCGAATAGTAACAATTCTACTGAAGACGTAGGAAGGAGTCTAATATGAAAAAAAAATATTAGTCACGTTCAAACGTCTGAACGTAACTTATATCAGGATTAGTTTTTTCCAGGTTGGGATTGTCTGTTGCCATGGTAGCATAAAATATATAATCATCATGCTTACCGGGACTAGTATCGAATGTGTCTTTGTTTACATTCCAATCCAGTGGTGTACTTCTGAAATTCAGGACAGAGCTGCACTTCGGTAGTTCAAACAATGCTGCCACCGATACGTGTTTTATACAACTTATTTATAACTTTAAAATGTCTGAAATAATTTCAGATTTCTATTGTTTTGATTTGGTAACATGAGCAGGGTTTGAAATTAGCACCCGCCCAAATGCGGGTTCATTTGGTCTGTGGCGGGTAGATTTTTTTTTTTTCTTGGCTTGAGTTTAAATGATTTCGCGCCCCCTAGCGTTAATCTTATATACAAATACTGTACACTTTGCAATCAAGCAATCTGTGGTAAATACTGTCTGTATACACATCACGCTGAGCCATTTTGAAGATACCAAAAAGCCCCCTGAAAGTAAACAGATGGATGAAGACCAATTACAGGTGCACTCCACTTATAACGGATTCCCAAGGCAGTGGCGGAGGAACAGAAAGATGGGCCCAGGTGCAGGTTTTTCATGGGCCCCCTTCAATTTACACTTTTGTACTCCACTTCTGTGTTTTGGAGGCATATATTTACAATTTAAAATACACTATTGGAAATCACAAAATAAATCAGATTGTATGTGGCATAAAATCACGAATGGGATTCAAGCTGTCTTCACTCACGCTCTCCTATGGTGTAGAGTTGACCGTGTTGCACCTGTGTGACGTATTTTAATTTAGCACCGAGTCCTGAGACCCTGTCAGAACTGCAGAAAGGCGACCACGCCGGGCCCCGTGGAATGAATGAATGAATGGAGTGAATAAACAGATTATTAGATGAATAATCACTGAGGTGGATGGCCCTAAAAATGAATACATAGATTATATAATTATTTAAACTTTTGAGTTTGCCTGCTGGGGCCCTGTGACAGGTGCGAGTGGTGCCATGTATACAAGAGACAGTCCAGACAGTAAATTATTCCCAAAAACGTCTGTGTTTTTAATAAACAAACAAAAAGAGCCGCCCCTTTACCAGCGATGGTATCGGGGGGGGGGTACACAGTGAGTATTCAAACTCAAAACAAAAAAACAACAATTGTAATTCCACGTCCTGGTGCACAAAAGAGTGCTCTTCAGTGGCAGGTCCGTGGTGCGTGCTGATGTTGTGTGGTGAGGGAAGTGCTCAGTGCGGTGTGGATTGGCTCCGTGGCTGCAGCCCCTTGCTCTCACTCCTCCTCTGTAACAACAAACAAACAATCGCGTAATACAAAACAACAAAAACGCAGCTCCGGCCGTCTGTGTACTTTTCAGCGCAAGGCCCCGTACTCACGTAGCTGCTTCCCCTTTGTACCCAGACACTCCCCCCTTGCAAACAACCCGTTGCCATGGTTTCTCCAATAGAGGGCCGTCCCGCAGCTGCTTGCAATGGAGTCGTTCCAGGCACCTGTAACTACGCCTTCCGGTTTCCACCTACCATCAAGGCAGTCCATCTAGGGGGCAGCATACCACTGACCTTACACAGCGTCCTTTCCGATCGGGAGGGAGATTTACAACATTGATCCTTTCTCTCTCTATTACAGGCCCCCTAAGTGCGTGGGCCCCTGTGCAACTGCTCTGGCGGCACTGGCTATTCCTCCGCCACTGTCCCAAGGGACAATGGAAATCAGTACTTTATAAATTAAGTCTGTAGTAAACACAATTCGAAATGCTGTATGTAAATGCGAACATAAGCACCTTAAATATAAACAATACAAGAAAACTTAACTGCCAAAGAACAGGCGTTTATTATTTATACTAAACAAGCCCCTGTAATAAGTAGTACCAATTTACAAATTTATATTTTCACCAAAATTTAACTAAAATTGTATACGTTGTAAACTGTACAACGGCTGTGTTGACAAAAACATAGAAGAATAAAAGTAAACCACAACAGTTTTTCCTGTCTGACGTCACAAATGTCGCCGTGACTGTCATTTACTGGCCCAGATGTACCTTATTTGCGCAAAATTGTTCATATTAACCCTTTTAGGACCACGCATTTTTCAGTGTGATGCTCCCCCAGGAATAGGTATTTTTTGGCTGTAGTTGACTCTCTTCCTATAAAAAAAATAGATTATTAGTGAATTTTTACAGTAGCATCTTGGAAATGGTGCCCTTTTTTTCAGAACATTCTGGGGAACATTATAAAGTACTTCAGAAACCATACAAAGTTTTTGCTTTTTTTTCAACACAATATTTATTATTTTATTTATGTTAAAGTGAAGTACTTTTTATTATGTATTCTGCTTAGATACAGGTATAAAACGTGTTGTTCCGTGACCCGAGGGACCTTGCTGTACTTCCTGAAAGTTTTGTTGAAAAATATTGATGGGCAAAATTAGAAGACATTGTGTTGCCCGAGTGATTGCAATGACATAATACACGTTTATTCTCAGGGTCGTTATAAGCAGTAATGAACACTACTCTCGATTTTTTTTTTATTTTAGCAAAAAAATAAATATATATAAATATAAAAAAAAAAAATCCATTATTATCAGTAATAAAGAAAAAAAAAACATACCTTATACATTTAGTTCATGAAATAGTATATATGCTTGTATCCACTATCAGGAAGTGAACGTCAGTCTCTTCCCTATCCATTGGTATGCGTTTCAAGCCTGTACTGGAAAGTATGTGGTCCTGTAAGTCATCAAAACAAAGTTTCAATGGCTCGTTTTCGACAATACCAACCAGGACATCTACTGCTCGGAATGCCGGTGGTATTCAGTAGAGAAAAACAAAAAAAATCAATTTGTGGCACAAACAAGTACCTGAAAGTTGCAGTGTCAAAGAGCATGAATTGTCAAAGTGCCATCAACATTGCATGGGGATTTCCGCAGCGAAGGCAGCACATAGCCTCTACACAAGCAGAGAAGGCTTTAGCTTTGCTCAAAGTGGCAAATTTTGAAAAGCTGCAAATAATGTTTAGGGCTGTCCTTGCAATTCGAAAGAATGGGGAGACCTTTCTCAGATTTTGTCTGGATGTCTGAGTATTTGTGTTCTGTACAATGCTGTTGTGTAAAGAGTTTTTAATTCATAATTTGATATATTAAACACAATTATACTATGCCTATCAACGTTGAGTTTGTCCCTGTCCCACAAAAAAATTAAAACAGCATCCATTCTGCAAAAAAGGTCATATGAACTGTATTCTGTGTTGGAAAGGGGGATTTAATATTTACATCCTATTGTCATTTTATTCTAACCGGTGAAGTTTTAATTTGAATACAGCGACTGCTATTTTAAACATGTTGTATTATAAAAAGTGACACAGTCCAACACGTTCTGTTATTTGTTATTATTACTATTATTATTATTATTATTATTATTATTATTATTATTATTATTATTATTGTTATTAGGCTTCCCAGCCAGAATGGTTGGGAAGCCTTTGTTATTGTTAGGATTTTTAGGCTTCCAAGCTGGCTTGGGAAGCCTGTTCTTCTTCTTCTTCTTCTTCTTCTTCTTCGTCTTCTTCGCCGCCTTCTTCCATCAACTTCAAACTGTTCCAGTTTGCACGTGGTGTAACCAGTCAACATGAAACTTGGTAGGTATCAACCAAGATGGTGGCCTGATGCATTTTTGAAAATCTTCTTGGGAACCGGTGAAGTGATTGATCTGAAACTTTGCATATGTCATCAGAAACCAAACCTGCTTCAATTTTGCAAAGCAGAAGTTGCTGCGATGACGATATAGTTGTATTCACTGAAGATAATGCAAAAAATGTACTGTTATGTTTACACTGGGAATTTGTCAGAATTTACATTTTTTTTTTGTTTTTTTGTTATTAAAGCATTTTAACTCGATTAATCTTTGTTAGAATTTGCACGATAATTGATGTCAACGTCAGGGTTCGATTTACAACAATATTTTCCACTGTAAAAATAAAATGGTATAAAATATCCAATTTTTAAAAGCAAACTTTCATAATGAAAAAAAATACAAAGGGTAATTTGGCAAAAAATAAATATTCAGGGTATTTTTACTAAAGTCTGTCACCCTGTTAACAAGAGCTAAATATAGCGCTTGTCTGTGTCCTGTAATTAAAGCTTTTTTAAAACCCTCTATGCCATGTGTTTCATAATTTAGGGTAAGCAAATTCAACTGGATTTCATATAACAAGTTGTCCGTTGGTGAAGCAAATGTTTAATCGGTGCATTTTTAAATGCTAAAAATAGTATTCTTTCAGAAATTTAGATTTTCACAGAGAATTGGATATTATTATTACACACCACTGGTTCTAATTCGTGGAAATCTTGAAATCCATGCTCGCCATGAAACAATACAGCACAAATAAGCAATGTCAGTGAAGGGAGAAAGTTCAAGATAGATTTTTTTGACTCAGACTGGCTGAAGATTTACCCATGGCTGGAGTGTAATAATGATAGTGGTCAAATGAGTTGTTCGGTCTGCAGTGTGTTTGCTAACCGCTGTAACCTGGACAACCTGTGCAAACAACGCCGCTTTGAAAAGAAAAAAAAACCGAAGTAGAAACTTCTTCAGGCAATGGAGAGTGCTCTGCATCACAGTGATGAACAGCTGGATGTACATAATGTTAGATGTTTACATTTGAGAGACTTTATATAGTTTCACAGTTCTTGAAATTTACAGTTAAAAGGATTTAGGTTACAGTTTTGTTATGGTGCATTGCTGGACACTCAATTTATGTTGTCTCTCCTGCTCATTTCATTACGCAGGGAGCTTCTACTTAAACCATGTCATGCATAGCTACTTGCTTGTGTTTTGTTTTTTTGTGTTTTGTTTTTTTGTGGTGTAAGGATTTGAGCAAAACTAATAATTATCTACCTATTTGTGTGTTCATTTTTAGCATCAATGTTTTGGGGGGAATAACACAGAATTACAAAACAACAACAGTCTATATAAATTAGCAATGTATGTAAGACCTGGAAGGAGTCAGAATGTGTATTACATCGTTGCATCTTAAAGTATTGCCATTTTAAGCATAAAATCAGATCTCCTTATACCATATATGATCATAGAATATGTGATTATGTGTAATGTGGTATATGTTTTATATATATATATATATATATATATATATATATATATATATGTGTGTGTGTGTGTGTCCTTTTTTATTTTTACTAAGCTGTAAGTTAAAGTGAAGCATCGAAAAAACAAATTAAATTGCAATTGCTAAAGAAATGGCCAGAAAACCCTCTGCTGTTTTCATATTTTTTTGTCAAATGCCTAAATGATCCAAACACAGTCGAATGCAAACTGTGCAAGTGGCCCTTAACATATGAAGGCACAACCAATTTCCGCAGTACTTGATGTAAGTTCACAAAAATAAGTGTGGTTTAAAAAAAAAAGTTATTTCAGCTTCCAATTACTTAGTATGCTGATGATAATGTAAACAGCACCAAGCTACAGAGAGTCCCAAACTTTAAACATGGTACTGTTGTTTTATAAGTAAGACCTCAACTTTATTATGAATATATTGTGTTATTATGTTTTAAGCAACAAATTACTTGTTCTGTGAAGTCTGGGGATGGTAGGCAGTAGTTAGCTTCCATTCCATTGTTCACAAACACTAGCCAACAGTTCTGAAACAAACCGAGGTCCTCGATCAGGAAGAATGAAATCTGGAGTACCCCGGCGAGTGAAGATATCTTTTAAGTGTCCTTGCTATCGTATCTGCTGTAGCCTGTCTCAGAGGAAAAAGTTCCACCCATTTTGTATAATGATTAACAATTACAGGTTGAGTGTTGTTCATAGAGCTTGTAGGCAGTGGTCCGACTGTATCTACCCCTATCGGTTCCCAAGTCTTGCTAGTTTTAATATGTTGAAGTTTCCGTACCAGTTGCTGATTTTCGGGCTTAAAAGCTTGACAAACTTTGCACTGCTGGACATAGACATGCACATCTTTCCAGACACCCAGCCAATAGGCACTAGCTAATGTCTTATTTAGTATTTTATATCTGCCAAGGTGTCCGCTAAGGGGATTATCATAAGTCTGAAGAACAGCTTTTCTTAACTGTTGGGGAATGTAGATCTGGTACCAGGTTCCTTACCCTGCGATAGACTTTATCCTCCAGCATAATAAACGAAACAGCAGGCTCAGATTTCATTTCAGACTCACTCATCTCAGTGAGAAGTTTTTGATACATCAACATTCTGGATCCTTTACCTGGGCTTCCCAGATATCCATATCGGAAAAAGGAAAAAGTTGAAAACTCTCAGACTTTCCGTTATTGCTGTATTGCACACCCAAAACAACACCTCCTGGAGGAGATAAAGGTGCACGCGACCGAGCATCTGGGACTTTAATCAATTTTCCCCTTTCTATATTCTACAGTAAAATTAAATTCCTGTAATCTTAAAGCCCACCGAATCAGTCCAGTATTTGTCTTAGTCGTATTAAAAACCCTCAAGTAGTAACACCAGTGCTCTAAAGCCAACACTATTGCTAAACATTCCAACTCCGTGATGGTGTCATTCCTTTCCAGGGCTGTGAGAGCTCTGCTCATCATTCACATTTCAGGGGCATTTCATATTCCTTCCTGTTTTCATGGGTACAGTTTCACTTGACTAATTGTTGTGTTTTTTTTCCCCTCCATGTTGATGTTTCTCCTGCATTGCTGCTGCTTCACCTGCCTCCACTGGTTACTACAACAATATTCTTGGAATTCCTCTCTCCTGGGCACTTCGTCATTGTTTACAATACTGGAATGATGTCAATTCAAAGTAGCTGTAAGTATTGAACCATTAAACTAAGCAATCCCTTGTTGATATTGTTAAATTAATATATAAATGTTAAGGTGGTAAATGGAATCTTGCTTGTTAACAGGGACTCATTTATTGAAGCGCTAACCCATTTCTTTCCACACCTGGTGAATGCATCTGTTTGGTTACAAAATAAGTTAATGGATGGTGTCTGTTATAAGTGGGTAAAACAGCACATTGTGAGGAAAGATGAATGACCATAAAACTCATGTTTTGTAAGGCAATAGTTGTGCTGAATATGTAACCATGTATATTTGTTTGTATTAATGCTTACACATATTTGTCTAAAGTCAACATTTAGCTATGCTTTATGCGTGTGATAAAGTGACTGCAGCATCTGTCCTGTGCCGGTCAGCTGTATGAGAAACACATTAGAAAGTTTTGCCTTGTGAAAAAAAAAACTGAAACATATTCCATAATGACTTGCTGTTAGATGATAATGATTTATTTTTTTTTTGTTTGGATTGTTTAATTGTACTTTATTTCTTTTTCTTTATGTAAGCAACAGAAAAACCTTGAGGGATATGTGGGTTTTGCAAATCTTCCAAATCAAGTATACAGAAAGTCTGTGAAAAGGGGGTTTGAGTTCACACTGATGGTAGTAGGTAAGTTGTGCTTTCTTTCATTTTTTTTTGGTATTGACAAACTACCAATACAGTATGTGGGCAGTTCTCAGGAAGCAACAGAGTTGGTAATTCTTTGGTATTCGGTAACATTTGAACCTGGGCCTCATAAGATTTTGTATTTATTATTTTGTATATAGCTGCAACAATTTGATTAGTTTGTTTTATTTAACCAATCTAGTAGTTTGCATTTGTTGTGCTGAGTTGTATCCTTGATTCATGTGTCCCAGTTTCATTTTTGAAGCTTGTGATTAATATCGCTTTCTTCTTCACCTCTTACTATTGTATACTATCTATTTACTATTGTAACCAGTCTGCTGCTTCATTTACAATCTTCTCTCTGCACTTTGAAGAAAGCATGTTCAAGTACACAGATTAAACAAATTAATTCCAGTTAATCTTGCCTGATATGTATGGCCATCATTTACTAGGTAATTTAAAAAAATAAAAAAAGTTTAATTGGTGTACACAATATGATAAACACTTTTTTTTTCTTGAATTCTACAATATGTCTAAAGAATTATGAAATGTTATTTTCAAATTGCTAAGAAAAGAAAGCTATTAAATCTAATTAATTTATTCAGCCAGCACTGAGAGCCAACCAGCTGAAAATTGTACAGTGTTACCTGAGCAGGAATTTTCATTACCACTTCCTTCTAATTTCCCCTCAACCCATGGAATTGTAATGAATGAAACTACCACTTAAATAATGTGTTGATTTATTCCATTCTTCCATTTTATTTTATTATTTTTTATTTTGTTCATTTCAAACTTTAAAATACATTATTTATATGCATTCCAAGGCTTATATTTTTCCAATACTTTAAGTATACTGTTGGCAACTAGTGCAGGGCTGCTAAATGGAGTTTCTTTAAATAAGCTAGTTATGGTTTATACAGCTGCATACAATTTTCCTGGTCAGCTTTTGGTTTACCAGAACTCTTCTCATGCTTGTTCTAAGCACAAAGCTGGTATGCTTCATGGTTGTCCTTTCAACGTAGGCCTGTATGCTTTGAACCACTTTTAATGTGTGCTAGCTGAACAACATGTTGGTTGCCTATACTAACTTGTATTTAGGGTTCTTAATGCATTCTCAAAAGAGCTTTTGAGCACAAAGATTTAGATTGCACAGTCATATTTAGAAATCGGACACATCAAGTTTGGTGTGTGAAGGATTATGTATCATCTATTATTATTATTATTATTATTATTATTTATTTCTTAGCATCTATCGTATATGCTCGATAAAGGGCCCAGTCTATACCGTCGCCCGTATTCATATTACCGCCCAGTTTTACTGGCAAAAGATTGATAAGTTTGAGTTTGAAATCCCACACATACAAAAGTGTCTGTTGTAAGTGAAAATAGTAGCGGGGACTATGTTTTAGATGTAGAATATGAAAGTGGCATAATAATAAAAATGCAAAAAACAAAGTAATGTGAACTGGGAATGGAGAGTAAAGTTATTGATCGTTTTGCCAAACCTAAAACAGATGGAAGACCTAAATATCATTGCCAGCGATCGGTCTTCGAGAAGTTCTCAAAATGTAAGTGGGCTGTAAGCTTGTTTGAAGAATGGTTAAAGCCAGGAAAGAAATGCAAAAGCAGAGTTTAAATCTAACGTACGTAGGACTACTGATTTTGCCATTCTGGGGAAGAGCAAATTCCCTTTTTCAAAAATAACCATTTCTGTTTCTTCAGTTTTTCCCCACTATAAATTAATAAATATTGCTACAATTTTTATTAGTGAAGATTTTCAATCAGTCTTGTTGCTGTATTAGTAAGTAAAGCTCCTGAAGACACTTGCATGTCATAATGTTTATAAACATAATTTTGCTCATTGCTGGCATTAAAATAAGCAGGAAAACTTTAAACAGTCCAGCACTGTTATGAGAATTATATTTACAGTCTTCCACTAACACTATAGTTCAGTCTACAAATAACGGTGTTTTGAAAAGATCTGTTTAGCTTATTATTGGCATTTCAATAACAATAACAAAATATGAAAGTTGAGTAACAGTCCAGCAATGTCAAGTAAGTAATCCTATGTTCAGTACTCCACAAATGAAGTTTAGCGTTTTACTGGCATTACAATAACCAGGATAAAATATAAAACACCTTGATAAAAAAAGTGTTGACTGACTCAATGCAGTACAGGTTCACTGCTATGTGTCACCCGATTTGTAATTTAAATAGCACCCCTTTTAATCTAAATGCATAATGAATCCACCCAATTGTTTCTTTGCTAATTGTGACTTGTTTGCAAAATTTAACAAGAGGTGTGTCTCCAGACAGAATGTCTCTTATGAAACAGCGTAGTTTTCTTTGTTCAAGACTGAATAGATTCAATTCTTTTAGCCTGTCTGTATACAACATGCCTTTTAAACCCGGGATAATTCTGGTCGCTGTTTTTTGCACTCTTTCTAGAGCAGCAATATCCTTTTTGTAACGAGGTGACCAGAACTGAACACAATATTCTAGGTGAGGTCTTACTAGTGCATTGTAAAGTTTTAACATTACTTCCCTTGATTTAAATTCAACACTTTTCACAATATATCCAAGCATCTTGTTGGCTTTTTTTTATAGGTTCCCCACATTGTCTAGATGAAGACATTTCTGAGTCAACATAAACTCCTAGGTCTTTTTCATAGATTCCTTCTTCAATTTCAGTATCTCCCATATGATATTTATAATGCACATTTTTATTGCCTGCGTGCAGTACTTTACACTTCTCTCTATTAAATGTCATTTGCCATGCGTCTGCCCAGTTCTGAATGCTGTCGAGATCATTTTGAATGACCTTTGCTGCTGCAACAGTGTTTGCCACTCCTATTTTTGTGTCGTTTGCAAATTTAACAGGTTGGCTTACTATACCAGAATCTAAATCATTAATGTAGATTTGGAGGTTTCTCCTCTAATCAGTACTTTCTGTTTTCTACATGTTAACCACTAATCCATGTGCATGCATTTCCTTGAATCCCTACTGCGTTCAGTTTGAGAATTAATCTTTTATGCGGGACTTTATCAAAAGCTTTCTGGAAATCTAAATAAACCATGTCGTATGCTTTGCAATTATCCACTGTCGATGTTGCGTCCTCAAAAAAATCAAGCAGGTTAGTTAGACACGATCTCCCTTTCCTAAAACCATGCTGACTGTCTCCCAGGATACTGTTACCATATAGGTAATTTTCCATAGGTAATCATTTAATATATTTGCTATTTTTTTTACTTCGTCTATGATTTTGCTATTTGTGTCTCTTAGACATTTAACCTCCTCTTTGAGTGTTGTTTGTTTATGTCCGTGTTATCTCTGTGGTGCCGGGGCTATGTGTATTGCTCAGATCCGCCCCTTTTTTTTCGGCTTCTCTCAGGTCCTATCGGTCTCACTCGGCCATTGAATGGTTTTCTCAGCTTTTTCCCGAGAAAAAACGACTAGAGACATGTCTTTTTGATGATGTCAGACAGGGTCCGACATCGGACCGGAAAGGGAAAATTGTAATGTCGGACCTGGTCTGACATAGGACCGCAAAGGGTTAATGATCCTTTCTTTTTACTCCAGCAAATGATGTGTTGCACATTTAAAATATTTGAACTCAAAGTTTGTGTTGAAAGAGTCGTTCTTTTTATTTCTGACACTAACAGTAAGGAGAAACACAAGTAAATACTGCACTCTTATTACTGCGTCTTCCAATGAATGCTATTACAATGTGCGCGTGTATTTTACTTTCACTTTCATATATGTCTTTTTCAAGTAATACAAAAATATAACAGTATTTGTACATCTCTGTTGATAACCAATTTAATTTCCAATCAATACTCTGCAAACATAGTAAACCAGGTATATTTTTTTGAATATATAGCTAGAAACATGTTTGTTTGTTTGTTTGCCAGATATCCATGATGTAATTAAGAAATAGAGATGGTATAACAATGTTAATTACAGCTTTAAAGGAAGTAGAGAGGACAGAAACAAACGTCAAAAAACATTATATAGCTTACTAAAGTAGGTTACATTAAAAAAAAAAAAAAAAAAAAGTGCAAAATTTCATTTTATACAAAACTCCACTCACCTAAATAAACAGATTACCGCAGCCTTGTTTTATAACAGTAAAACAAACATGGTCATGCAAACCCTTACATGCTTCTTTCTCTTGCTGTTTAAATCTGAATCGATTAGTATGTGCTTCGCACAAGGATATCACTTATTTTAATTATAAAACTTTAAGGTCTACAGAAAAAAAATATATATATTAACCTGATTAAATAAACTCTGGTGTGTATCCACTTTCTGTCATGCAGATCAGTACTGCTGGTTCAATCTGACCAAATCCTGTTAAGTTCACTTCTGTAGGCTATAATTAGGGCTTGTCTTTTTGGGGGTTTATTTTTTGTTTAGTTCGGGGGGAGGGGGGTTGTTTTTTATTATTTGGCAAAGTCTTATTTTCGGTTATTAAAAATAAACACTACTCCAAACACACCTTTTCATTTCTATAATAAATTGCATGTGCATTTCACTAATACATATGCAAACGTTAACTTACTGTGTTGAAGTGAGGATGTCCACATTTAGGATTCGGGCACTGTAGAACTCTGGATGCATTTTGAATCTAAGAATTGTGAGAAGTAACAGATTTTTAGAAGGCAAACACAAATACACTGCTGCTAACGCTAACCAGAGAGTTTTTTATTTTTCATTTATTATAATTATTTTATAAATTGTAACACTGATGCTGTTTTATTAACTTTGAATATTTACTTTAATTATTCATTTTGTAAATATAAATGTTAACCTAACTTTGACATCATTACAGGTACTGAATTTATTGATCCTAAACACTAACAAAAATAATCTTACAACAATACAGAGTTGTGTTTTTTTTTGTTTGTTTGTTTTTTTCAGCCGAACCCAATCACAAGTCACTCTAATGAGTGTATTCTATTACGTAGGTCCACAAAAATTAATGATTGGTCAGTATCAATGTCTTTGCATGCGCCGCCCGCCTTCTAAAAGCCGTTTTCTTTATGTAGAAAGAGAGTATTGAATAATTTACATTATTTAAAATATATTGCCAAAATTTAAAAATACAAACCAAATTTTCTAATTAGGTCTTCAGGGGTGTTTTTTTCTGGTTATTATAAGTTAAAACTGAACACTTCAAGCCATAGCTATAAGTCACAAGCTCCCCAAAAAATTATCAACTTTTCACATGGTAGACCTCCTTTTTCAGTCTTGTTAAATCTGAAAGAAATCAAAATGGGCTTATGTTGATTTGTTTGAGCATGGTACTTTCTTGGCACTGTTCAAATATTTACACATCTGATCTCTTTCTAAACCTCTTGCCTAGAAGCCAAGCCTTCAAAAATGATGATAATGAAAGATTGGATAGTTCTAAATATTTGAAGTGATTATTCGTCACCCTCCCTCAACTAGCTAATCCGATTTAGTATCTTCCTGACAAGCAGTATCTTGTAATGTTGCATCAATGAAAATAAATTCAGTCTGTTCATGCTGACTTGAGAGGCTGGATAAGCCTGCTAAACAACTTTGTTTTTAAATAAAGCAATAATGCAAGGCATTTATCGTACCGTACCACAATCTGATTTGAGGTCATAGTGTCCAGACTAGGAGGAGGAGGAGAGATAAATGTAGTCCATGAGGGGGTGTGGCAATGTGGCCACGCCCTTGTGCGTAGTTTGTGTTATATGTTACGTGTTGTGTTTAAATGTTGGTGTATAGTCATCGGTACACGGGATATAAGCGGGTCTGTGTTTCACGTGTGTTTAAAAATGTATAATTGTATTTAGGCACGAGGATGGCACATCACTTCACGTGCAGATAAAATGTGTTTAATATGTGAGCACGGGGAATTGCACTTTATTAATTCACGTGCAGTTGTACCGAGACTCCAATTGAATGATTGATTAGCAGTCGAGTCTTGGTACAGCTGCATAAAAGCTGCATGTTTTCACTCACTCGGGGTTGGGTGTTCGAGAGTGGAGAATGGGTGAGAGAGAAGGCGAACGTAAGATTAAGGAAAATAATAATAATAAGTGTTTTTTTACTCACCGTGTTTGTTTGTCTCCGTACCGTGTTTGTTTGTCTCCGTGCACCGTTTGTTAAGTGTTAGTTCGTTTTGTTTGTCTGTTTATTTTGGCGTAAGTGCCGTGTGCTGTTTTTGTGTTCTTTTATTTTGATTATTAAATGCTGAGCGTGATCACGCGCTCAGCTTCATCAAAACCCCAAGTCTCTGTCGTTTATTTCCTGGCTCTGGTCTGACGTCACCCACTCTGGCTGTCTTTGTGACAGGGGGTTAAAGGACTACATCCCTCTAGAATGCCAAGGGAGGATGAGGTACACCTGGCTCTAATAGTTAATGAATGCCACCTGCCTGTGATTAGCAGTCTGTGTGAAGGATTTCTTTTCAAGGTTCGATTGCCCTTTTTCAGCACACCCAGACACAGAAATTGAAGTTTTAAGCACCTTTGTGCCGTTTTTATTATTTACAGAAAAACAAAAATAAACTATAAAAATAAAAATAACTCCCCACACCTTTTCACTCCCGTTTCTCACTACATTGGACGGTTAAGCTGTTTTCCGATCACAAAACACTTTTTACATGTTATTTCACAAAATGTTTAAATAGTACCTTGTTCTTGCTAATCGCAGGCAGGTCGCATTCATTAACTATTAGAGCCAGGTGTACCTCATCCTGGTTCCCTCCTGTGGCATTCTGGGGGATGTAGTGTTACTTGATTAATAAAAGCTAGACTAGTATTTTGAACATGGCAATAAAAAAAATGATTTGCCACATTGATGGATATTTTTCATAAATACACTGGTTAAGTAAGTCAAATTTTTTTGGGAGGTGGGGGGGGGGGGGTCTTTCTAAGCTTATTCATAAGAGTGAATCAGTACAAAGGCTTAGACCAAACTAAATTTATTTTTGTTGATGTGTTAACTCCTTTGTAATGCAGCTCTATTTGTGCTATGTGAAGATCTCCCCAGCTAGTACATCAGAGATGGAGTGTCTCTGTCAAATGAATGTCTGTGCCAGCTTGGTACAGTGTCATAGTGGTGCCATTGTACTTTCAAGGGTCAGTGTAGCTAAATGCAGAAAATACTGGGGTGAAAAACCTATCAGAGTTAAATAGAGAGCCCAAACCATTTTCTGATACAAACAGACTGAATACTTTTATTTGTACGATTTTCCTGAATATATTTAAGGAATTTTCTCCTGTTATCTGATATTCAGTCTGGTAAATTAGGGTGTGCTAATGTCAAAGTAGAATCAGATATTTTGTTCAGCATGTATTGAATCTTAAATGGTCAGCATTGTTTTTCATAATCCATATTCATAGAAAAAGTGCCCTTTTATTGCTTTTTAATAGACCCGGAAGTTGTGTGACAGCCAATCAGTTACACTTGATTTAGTGTTAATATTCATCTGCTGATCTGTCAAATCAGCAGCTTTTAGCAGTAATTTGACCCTACCAACTGTGCAATCAAATCGTTCTAGGAGACCATACTACAAAGATGTTGGAGTGATGTAGCTTTCTAAGAATTTTGCAGCAGTTAATAAGAATGTGCAAGTCAGAACATAAATATTGTTTTTCACAATAAAATGTGATGGATATCTTTTCAATAAACAAGACTAAAATACATATAGTATATTGAACTTTTTAGCCTGTACAGTGTTGCACGGAGAGGATTACGTTTTCCCAGCTTGACTTTTTATGAACTATTAAATGTTTTGAATTGTGGTTAACCTTTAACCAACATCTAACTGGTACAGCAACAAAGCATTTAAAGAACATTTTACTATTGTCGTCCCTTTTGTGCTGTTAGTGATTTGGGTGATAAACGGAATGCTCTCATACACTTATGCTTGCTATTTCTTAATTTGAAGATATATTCATTTCAGGATGCCATTTGTTTTTACTGCTTTCCATGAATGCTTACAAGAATGCATAGAATGTTGGTGCAAGAGAACTTAAGTTATTATTATTATTTATTATTATTAATAATTGTTTATTTAGCAGACACCGTTATCCAAGGCGACTTACAGATACTAGGGTGTGTGAACTATGCATCAGCTGCAGAGTCACTTACAACTACGTCTCACCCAAAAGACGGAGCACAAGGAGGTTAAGTGACTTGCTCAGGGTCACACAATGAGTCAATGGCTGAGGTGGGATTTGAACCGGGGACCTCCTGGTTACAAGATCTTTTCTTTAACCACTGGACCACACAGCCTCGTTGACCCCGCCTCCCCCTTTACATGAAGTGGCATCAGAATTTAAGAGAATAGTTTGGTAATCTGGAAACCTCAGTAACAGCTAGGAAAATGCAGTTTAATAGTAGGGCCCAGTGATAGCAGTTGACAAGTCACAGAAACCCAAATGTGTACAGTAGTCTAAATCTGTAGATTTGTCAGATACTGCAGTGCTGATGCTCAGAATAAGAAAGTGGATGACTGAATTTAGTTGGGGGAAAAAAAAAAAAAAACTGTCATAACCTTTGTCATTTTATTGTTTCTTTCGGTATTTCTAAATTTAGCACTATTGTTATGGATCATATTTTTATATATACAGTAGATGCCGGTTATTAGAAACCCAGATAAAGACAACTTTCGGTTATTAACAACATTTTCCCAGGAAGCAATCCCGTCCCGTAGACTTTAATGTTACTAGTTGTCAGTGCTCCAGAGCGCACTTGCATATATATATTTAAAAATTAGTGCTGGGACCAACACAGGACTTTCACGTTCAGATATTCGCTCATAATTTAAATATTCTTTCATTTTATTAATTCGTTTTTCCAAAAAGTAATAAAAGCCAGTATATTGCTCTGAACGTAGGCAGAGACCGCAGAGCAGCAGGGGCGGGGCGTGGCAGTGGCCCCTGTGTGTGTGCCTTTATTTTACAGCAAGATGTTACAATATGTAATACGTTAAAATAGAAAAATATCCCAGGAGTATAGAATAAATTGTGTAGGACTTACTTTACCCCAGTGATTTAATTACAAAGTATGCCAAGTAGCTGTTCAAATTAAACGTTGTTTTGTTTATTCCCGAAATAAATAGTACATAAAGTTGACAATGCATTTTATTTATTTTCTTTTTTTTCATTCCTTGCCATTGCCGTGTCTTCACAGTAAACTGTGGCCATCGACACATTTTCATGAAATAATAACAGGAGGTTTACTTGTGCCTTTTTGTAGCTGAACAAGCAAAAGAAAACTGAAATTTAACTTTAAACAGTTCAAATAAAACAAACGTGGAAATGGCGTAAAGTGAAGGGGGAAAAAAAACTCACTGTTTTGGTTCTCGTTTATTACATTCCACATAAGTCACAACAAAATATGTATAATATGTACAGTCTATATAAAAATCACTACAGTACAATAACAAGTGAGGTATTTCAGTTCCTTGAATTCTGGCTCGCTCTAACGCAATTTTTGTCCCAGATAGCTCTCCATAGAAATCACTAAGGCTGCGCGTGCATAGAGCAGATGTGCGCAACATCATTATAAAGGTGGTAGGAGAAGCCAAAAATAGAGATGAGAGTACCTAGCGAGTGGGTGTAAAGTGAGAACAGGAGGGGTCCCAGGACAGGTTCTTGAGGTACACCGATACATTGCATTCTTGTATCTATTTACAATATGCGATTGGGCTGAATTCTTAATTTCTACAGAAACTTGCATTTGCATAAATTGACTTTTCGGAGCACACTTGATAACACTTTAATTTTTAGTATGCTGCTTATTTCTTCACATTTAATACACTGTAGTATAAGTAGGGTCCCCCCAAGCTAGTGTAATTGTAAATATTTTATTTTTTTAATGTTGTAAATGAAGTAGAACCTCAGAATGCCAGACACACTGCATCCTTTGGTAACAGATGGTTGTCTACTGTCCAGTGTTTAGAAACCGGATTTTGGAGGCATTTCCGGCTTCTGCCCCCTGGCTATGGGCATTTGGAGATAATGCTTTGCAGGTGTTTGTGTTAGAATCAGAAAACTGAGGGAGGAGACATTTCTCTTGGGAGGTGAAAGAACAGTTAGTCTGTACAGACATCTAGTCTATTGATCATTCTTTAAGTCTTTCTGCAAACATTGTAATTGTGTGGTGGATGTGTGACCACCGATTTCACCTGTGACCCAGTCAAACGAGGCTAATTGATGTAACAAGAATGAAAAGGGAAAGCATGAACATGTGAACTGCTCTTTTTTTTAAAAATTTAATTTTATTCTATTCCAGTACAAGACAGGAGTTAAATAAATAAATACATAATATATTTTGTACAGATAAATTTACAACTGTAAATAATTAACAGATCTGAAAAACTGAAAGTAACTCGGAATGATCCACATTGGATTTGAACGAGATAATATCAGATCTCTTTTGTTGAGTTATATAAAACCCATCGAGCATATCATAAAACCGTACTGTTGGTGTTTAAATGTATTAAAGACTGCTTTCATTATTTCAAATGGATTATTTTCTCCCATATGTGGACACCAGAACAGTGTGATCAAGCATTCATTTAATATACTATCTCTACAATCGCCACTGGCAGTAAAAAGACTGAAATCCTCAGTAGTGTGGAATCATTTTACTTGCCCGTTAGACAATGGCTCATAACATGTACCATCTGCAAAATGCAGTTTAAACTAATAACACAATGTCATTGATGGAGCAAAAAAGAAGCTTTTACAGATGACAGTTAAGCGATAAATGTTTTCCATTATATGGGACTTGCATGTTCATAAACCTGTAAAACATGTGTTAAAGCAGCATTGCTGAGAAAAAACAAAGCAAATGATTTATTTAAAATATAACTGGTCATTATATTGGGACAAAGCATGCATCTTATTTATACCAGGATGTATATTGTACTCTTACAGATGATCATAACCTTGTGGGTGGGAGGGAGAATTGTGAATAAAATGTGTTAACTACTTTGTTTTGGTTTTTTAAGGTGAATCTGGGCTTGGAAAGTCAACATTGATCAACTCCTTGTTTCTGACGGACTTGTACTCAACAGAATATCCTGGTCCCTCACACAGAATCAAAAAGACTGTACAGGTAAATACAACTTAACTTCAAGCCGCAATAAGCGTCTTTGGCCCAAAGAGCACCGAGGTAATATGTATTGATCTTGTTAGTTCACCAATACCTAATTGTCATTCAGTTTGATTAGCTGCGAATGTTCCCATTTGTAGCATGTTTCTTTATAACAATCTGTACTTTTGATAGGAAATTTAGATCTGGACTGGCTCCATAACAAACTCTCAATAGTGCATTTAGTAAATGATTTCATTGCAATTTTTCATACACAACCTGCCACGATGAATGTCAAATGTATAGGAGACAGTAAGCAGTGTTCAGCAGTACAGGACTGTACAATAATACTCTGCCTTTTATGTTTGATCTAAAGTTACTAAAGCAACTTTGATGTCATTGCCATGAATCCATCTGTTTTTGCACTAAAACAGACCTTCCAAGGGAACATATGTTGTGGTGCTATATTTATTATGCTTTCTGAATAAGATATTTATCAGTGTTTTAATTTAACAAGATATTCTGCACCCAATACACTTTAATTTCTAGTTACATAATCCAGAATGGCTACATTGCACAAAGCAAGGCATCAAGGAATATCTTTTTTCAGGTTCATCTCCTACAGGTGAAAGCGTCTCCTAAAATGGGATCTCTGTGGCACCTTTTAAAACCGAGTTGAAGTTTTGTTTTATATCAAAATATTTCATACCTTTCTTGAAAGGAGGTCCAAGTGATCCATCTGTCACAGTTTACTAGATTTTAGCCTGATATCCATGTTGGCATGATTTACAAGGCATGATTTACAAGTCACATCCTGCGCAGAGGTAGAAAAACATAAGGGCTTCCCAGTTGTGCAGCTCTCTGTCTCAATAAGTCCAGCAGACAGTAGAAACTTTTCTGTATCCAAGAACTGCTGAATGCTGACAGCACAGGATTGTGGAGTCGATTGATTCTTTGCCCAGTATTAACAGTGTTGTATGCTCTACCTAATGGCAGGGTATTGCTGTCCAGTAGTACAGTAAGTGTGCGCTACATGTGTCATTCAACACTGTCAATCTCTGGTGTAAGCTTACTGTCTACTTCTAGCACTGATCAGTTCTGTGCTTAATGGAATGACCATTGTTTATGTTAATTGGTATATTTTGATGGCTGGTATGAAGTAGTAATTACTTTGACCCATTTTATAGTAGATGTCCAGCGACACACTTTACAGTAGAAACAGTAGACAGCCCTAAAAAGTAAAAATGTGATTTCTAAGATTTAAAATACCTTGTGGTTAAATGGCTAGGTCTTTTTACAAGGACTGCAAAAAGTACATTATTCCCTTCAAAGGTATTCTTTTTTTTTTTTTTTTTTTAATGGCTTTACATGTACCTTCATAGATCACTGCTGTAAGTGATAATGTTAAACAGAATATATATAAATCTCCTGTATTGAGCAATGTTTTCAAATGTGTAATTACCTTTCGGTTTCCATCAAATTTGTGGAGGTGTAATCCCGCCTGGGGTGTGATCTTACTTTAGTAATTTGTGTAGAATATTTTTTCCGTGATTTCGACACTTGCACGAGTCATCAAAGATATCTAGGCCTATTTTCAGTTTTGGGAGTTTTCTAGCTGGATGTCTAGGTTATATATTGGGCTAAAGACTGTTGCAAGGTTTTTTTTGTAGGTATTGTGATGAAAAGCGTTAGGACAGATTGACATAATTTCAGCCGATTTAGAATTAGTGGCAAATATGGAGAAGTGCCAAAGTTCTGTTATCGCACTGTAAGATATAATACATGAAAGCTATACATAGTACATTTTAGCTATACATATGCAAACAAAAAAGCCACGTATTCCTGTTTTTATTATTATTAGTGTAGCGTGCACGGGGGTAGGGGTCAGGGCTGCAACAGTTGCGATGGTGACCAAACATTTGTGAGTACTCTTGTGTGAAAATGTAGCTTAAAATGAACAGTCCCATTGAAGAAATTTAGAACAAGAACAGCGAAAAATAAAAATACACTTAAGGTTTGTGTGCTGGACACATGCCATTAACAAAATGTTGTGAAAATGAAGAAAATAATTTTAATGAAGGGATTTAATGCAGCAAAAAGCTCAATAATTAAACAAAAAAAGTGAAAAGGTTACCGTATCAAGGTGAATAAAGTGTTCTTTGTGAACTCCAATGAATTTATATTTTGCCAGTCACACTGTAAGGGTGAACATGAACAGATTTATTTAGTCTGTTGCATCTTCTTAGCAGCCACAACTATCCCATATATAGTAGATGCGGTTACATTGTTTGTTTACCATCAGGAGTTTAAGGATGATTTAATTGTGCAGCAGGTTTCCTAGTTAGATAATTAGCTGATAATATCTCTTCAGCCAAAGAAGCATGCATGGTAATTTAGGACGTTACCATAACGAAAAACAGTACGTAGCTGAGTTTTGGACTAAAGCAGGGTAGGATGTTACAAGGAAAACAAAGTTTATTTCTCAAACTGACCATGTTAAGGTGAAAGCAGAACGCATAGACATAATTGGGACTGAATAAGTGTACTGCTGAAAAAAAACAAAAACTTTGAGGGAATTAAAAATGAAATGCACTGCATAGTCACTGAATTTAGCTCTCAGATTGTGCTAATGAAAATATCTACAATGTATTGAAATAGTAGAAATAACTCAAACTTGTTTTCACTGAAAAATAAACGGTAGCATGTAATCATAAGAGCTGTCTGTGTTACATGGTGTCAGATCAGGACTTCACTAACACTGAGCATGGGAGCTGCAACATGCTGTTTCCCATACACAATTAAGGTGCAGTCGCCAATTCCATACACATTTTCAGCCAGTCTTTTATTGCAGGAGCCTTGATGCTCAAAGTTTTTCTTCTTGTTGCTCTTGCCTTCCTGTGAGCAGTGCTGAATTACAGCTCCTTCATTGCACTAATGGAGTACTTTGTCAGACACTATAAGCAGACCACTGCTAGTCTAGCACATGCTTGAACCATGCAAAACTGCAACAGAATGCACCATTTCTACCCCTTTTTTCAAACACTTCCCCTGGGAAACCTCCCTCCCGACGCTCCCCTCTCGGTGCTACACATCTCGATGAGATGGATCCCCCCTACTACCTTGGAAGTGTCACGTACTTTAAAACTAATTGAAAACCCTGGTTATACTGTGCTTGCAATATGTATCCTATACCTTTTAAATGAATGCATGATTGCATTTCAAGAGTTAGGGTTCCCGCATGTTGATTTTGTTTATGTAGGGGATACAGGAAGTGAAAATTAGAGAGAAATGTGAGAAACTTTTAAACTTGACTAAAACAGCTAGCTGCACTGTCCATTTTGCTCTGTACACCTCCTCATACTGTCTACTCTCCAAATAAAGGCTTTTGAATCCACTTATTGTGTATCAACAATTAATACACAAGCCTTACACAATCTTCTCAAAGCCAAAGGTATAAATTGTCAGAACAGCTAATCATATCTGTTGGGATTGGGTAAGTTTAGCAGTAGTTTGGTAATGGAGCATAAAATATCACATACCAGGTTGAACTGTCTTGAACACTGCAAGTCAGGACAGTTTAAAATATGAATGTTCCATGCGCAATTATTCTTGAGGTAAAAATACAGTTCCCACAGGAGTAAGTTATCAAGGAGGTTATGAGCAATTGCTTCTCCTGGGTGCTTTTAACAAAAATGAGTTTTAGTTCTCCGGTAGCTAGTTCCACCACCGAGGGGCTAGGGAAGAGAAGTGGTTTTTTTTTCCCTGATAGACAAATCACCTTATTGTACTTTATTCTTTTCAGCTTTAGACTGCTGTCAAAAACCCAATTTTAGGTCATTTATCATTAAAAGTAACTGTCCAAACCTATTGCATTATGTCAGATTAATTATTTCATGCTAGACAAAGCTGGGGAATATACCAGGAAGTGTTTTTGTGTGTGTTGTGTAAATTTTTTGTAATATGCTTTTTTTTAGTCTACAAGTCACTTTCTTTATTTATTTTTTTTAAACACAAATATTTACTTTTGCATGTTATTTAAATATAATTCTGTAGCATAGTGTTTTTTCTTTAAACGGTCAATGTGAATTGCCAGCTAAATCACAAGTCTCTTTGTTTCCACTGTTGGGGAATGTAATCCTGCAGACAGAGATATAGTGTGGGTTTGAGTATATACCTATTACACACATTAGAGAACTGCTTATGTAATGGTGATGAAACGTGGTCAGTACATTAACAGTATAATACTGTGTCTGTATGTATGTCATACTTTCATTCTTGCAGTACATACAGTGTGTACACATAGGTCATCTAGTTTTTCAGGTTACTGATCACTCATTTTGCTGCCATGGCAGGGCATGTCTAATATAGTTGTTTTATGCTGAATGAGAGGTACAGAAGTGTTTGAAGTGTTTGATTTCTCGTTATCTTCATTTGAAACTATGCCTTCCAAGAACAATCTTTTAAATCACCCTCGTAAACCCCTACACTTTGGTACTTGGTATGCTTTATCTTGTTATGAAAAAGCTACTTATGTTAACATGCTTATGTTAGTAATTCCTGTCATGCTTGCACATTGTCTTTTGGCCTGCATATTTGTAGCACGGCTGTATCTATGAAAAAGTAATCGCACCTGCAGCATGTTTACCAAGCATGACACCATTTTCTTACAGCAGCTTTTTCATGATTCCAGTTGCACAACACCTAGTTTTTGTACTTGGTGTTTCAATACCTGCATGTAATGTGGAAATGTTTGTCACTTCTTCATATTAATATGACAAATTGGTTGTTTGTTATATTTTGTACATGTTGAGTGTCCGTGTAAAATACAGTATTTATTTTTGTAGTTTTATATTTGTGTTTGTGAATTTTTAAAGGCATTTACTGTTAATAATAATACGGTTTTGTTTAAGAATAAAATATTTTAAAAATTCTTGCAGTAGCACTTCAAAACAATATGTATTCAATGAACGCATTAAATAATAATATAAACCAGTTTAATTTTGTTGTAATTTAACGGTGTTTATGTATTGGGGTGCATTTGTACCCCCTTTCACATTCTGTGTGAGCCCAATTATTGCCGCTGTTGAAGGGTTAATAAACCAAATACTTTTATACCAGCAATAGCTACATTGCACACTTGGCTTGCAAAAACAAATATAGCATTTAAAAGATTCAAGTATGTATGTGTTTAAATATGTAAACTTGGTTGGCCCATGTCGGGGCCAGCCACACGTCCTGTGCTGCAACACGGATGCAAGTGTAATCCTGGGTTTAGATGTATATAACAAACATCTCTGTTCTATAGGCTATATGTTTGTTTTTAAAGGGTGATTTTTATATAGATGTATTTCTTTACCGCTATTTTATTTTGTTTTTTTCAGGTGGAACAGTCCAAAGTTTTAATAAAAGAAGGCGGGGTCCAGTTACTACTTACAATAGTAGATACCCCTGGATTTGGAGATGCTGTGGACAACAGTAACTGGTAAGGATTTTGTTTCTTTTAAATCTAGGATGCACTTGGAAACAATATGTTACATGTCAATGAATTTTTTTTTTTTTTTTGGTATATTTTAAATATAATTAACATAACCTTTTAATGTAATTTAATAAATTGCAGAAATGATGATCACAGTTTTGTTTTTTTTATAAACTTGCCACACTGTCAAAGCCTCAGAAAACAGGTAGTGACTTAAAATTTGTGGAGTTACATAAACTCTGAATGCTAATTGTGTTGGTGACATTGACCTCTGATCTAATGACTGTCCTATTACTTTTTAAGCTTATCTTAATATTTAGTACACAGCTCTGTTAAATTCCGGTAATAACATTTTGTACAAAATTGTATTAACTGTTTTATTGCCATATTGGTTTAACCTCCAGTCGTATGAATGATGCAGAACTTTTTAATGTACATTAAATACATTTTACTACAGTAAGTAAATCAGATACTGTGTGAGATACCCCTTTCATTATGCCTCGGAAGGCTTTGTTTTTTGTTGACAATTCTGTTTTAACATTTTTTTGTATCTGTACAAATGAACACATTTCTTATTTTATTACTTAATGTGCTTAATTTGTATCATCTGTCGATGACATTATGAAGGTGTTCTGTCTTCTAAAATGCCAATCTGACTCTTAATTTCTTGGGACTCTCCTGCAGCTGGCAGCCTGTCATCGATCACATTGATAGTAAGTTTGAGGATTACCTGAATGCAGAGTCTCGTGTTAACAGACGTCAGATGCCAGATAACAGAGTGCATTGCTGTTTATACTTCATTGCACCTTCAGGTCATGGGTCAGTATGTTTGTGTCTGTTTCCTATTCTAAATTATTATGCAGTAAACGTAACAAAATGCCATAAAGTTGAAACCTGTTTCTAACTCATTGACAGAGTTCAGTTTTGGTGTTTTGTCATTTTATCCTGTATTTCACATTTTAGCACATAAAAAAAAAATCTATATATCTATATCTATCTAGAGAGAGAGAGAATCGTATTCAAATCTAGATACACCATAAGATATAGCTTTTCCAGACTCCACTTGCAACAGGTGAACAAAGATTCCTTTGTCCATAGAGTAGTTCATATCTAGCAAAGGCTTGATGAGTACAACATATAATCCTTTTTTTGTTTTGTTTTAATTACTTATTTAAATAACTGGTTCTATTCTTACTAAAGTAATTCTCATTGTTTTTATAATCAATTGCAACTATGTCCATGCAATGATCAATAAACCTGTTTACAGTGGAACACTATTTGTAGAAGATAACAAAAAATCACATAGGGTTTGGCTGCCTGCCTATGAAAATTGTTTGAGTTTATTTCGTTTGCTGAGGGATAAAAAAAGTCTGTTTTTGTTATTCATTAATTGTGTCGGTTCTCTGTAATCATTATAAATGGGAACAGTCATATTTATTGTTGAAGCTCACCGTCATACAGAATGGTTTTATTTGTTTTTGACATTATACATTTCACCTTAATCACTATCCCAAGAGTTAGTGTTGTAGGTTTATATTTAACATATGGCATTGAATAAAGAAGTCCCAGAGAGGGAGTAATCATTGGGCTGTCAGTGTAATGTAGCTGCAACCCAACTGCTTCTTGTAACCCTTTCTCTTGAGCAGTAAATTAGATTGCCACTGTTGATAAATGACCTCATCCTTCATCTACTGTAAAACCTGCATTTAATAACCATGAATCTCTCACAGAGCCTGGATTTTCATCTTTCATATGCATATTTAGCTTATTATTAATATATATTTAACAGCTACATTTTGTCTATTGCTATCCAGCCCCCCACCCCTAATAGCATTTAGTTCTCAGGGCCATCCAGTTGGCAGCATGTGTTTTTTTTTGTTTTGGTTTTTTGTGTTTGTTTTGTGTGTGTATTGGGTGACAGAAAATTGCATGATCTACCATTGACCTGTAAGATTATATAGGTAGTTTAACAGATTGTGGAAATAGATAGAAACTGGTTACCTTGACACGTTTACTGTCTTAATGAATTGTGAGACATTTAAAGATTACAAGGCATATTTATAGTGGTGATCTGAAGAAAAGACATTTAAACCATTTAAACTATACCCACAATTAATTCAGTGACTTGAGTGAGAGATTCATACTGTGGTACTACTTCTCCAAAAAAAATAGTTTAATGATTTATTTTTTAACAAACAATCAATGAGGACATGGGATGTGTTTCTCATGACTGTTTTCGTAAACTTTGGTACTTAATACATTAGTCTTTTGATGAATCTCTTGTCGGTAGTTTTATCCCCACACTGATTTTTGGAATTTAAAGTAAGAATGTCCATATAAAGATGATAGGGAGATATTGTGCGTTACATATTTACACTCTACCCTAAAACCATGCTGAACAAAGGCAGGACGACACCTTTTAGTAGTACATATTCTTTCATTTCTTACCTCGTCTGATGAACTCCACACAGAGTGAACTGCTGGTCTCCATTTTGCTTGGGTCAGGAGAACAAACAGATCAATAACCCAGAGATCATTGCAATATAGTTATTTTGGTATTTGGTGTCAAAGTAGGTATCCTTCCCCATAAAATCCCCCTCCAAATAAGCATTGTTGTCCAAATTTTGGTACTCCGTTTTTGTTTGTGCGTTTTTTATTTTGT
The DNA here is from genome assembly GCA_030684275.1 of Acipenser oxyrinchus oxyrinchus. Classification (NCBI taxonomy): domain Eukaryota; kingdom Metazoa; phylum Chordata; class Actinopteri; order Acipenseriformes; family Acipenseridae; genus Acipenser; species Acipenser oxyrinchus. Next base: position 26,366,572 of record CM060250.1, read on the forward strand.
AAGTTTAAAAAAAATAATAATTATGTATAATTTTTCTTCCTTTTCACTGGCTTTCAGCTATTTATTTTGTTCTTCTTTTTCGTAAACTTCTATTAGTGTGTTCAGCCCTCTGTTTTGTACTTTTGTGTGTGTGTGGCAGGGACAGAGTTAATGTCTCTGCCAGCAATCACAAGTATGGCCACTCTTCAGTTAGTGTGAATTGGTGCTAATGGGGGAGTGGCCACCTGCATAAAAACAGCCAGAAATCCTCTGTCTGAGAGGAGTAGGTGAGTGTTTGATGATCAGTGATCAGTGTTGCTAGGATAGATATATGTATGTTCAGTGAAGGTGAATGCCCAGCCTGACATTGTGTTTGTTTTGTTAAACCTTTATTTTGGCCCTTGTGCCCTTTTGTTTGGGTCCTGTTTTGTTTATTAACCCTTTGCGTTCCTATGTCGGACCTGGTCCGACATTGCAATTATTCCTATCCCGTCCAATGTCGGACCCTGTCCGACATCATCAAAAAGCAAAAAACGGGTTTCTAGTCGTTTTTTGTCCGGAAAAAGCAGAGAAAATCATTCAGTGGCCGAGTGGGAGTGACAGGAGCCGAGACAAGTCGAAAAAAAAAAGGGCATATCTCATGAATAGTCATACTTGCCCCTGGCATCAGATAACGGCGGCCATAAGGAAACAAGCTGGCTGCTACTGCATCAGGTTAAATGTGCGCTTTAGCACTTAAACTGCAGCTTCCTTGCCTCTGAGTCTCTTTCTTGACACTACCCTGCTACAGTGTGGTTCTCCACTATCAACGTCGTGCAGCAGTGGCTTCTGTATGCTGTGTACTGACATGTCAAATACTCCGACACAAAGGGGAAGTGCTCCGTTGTCCCTGCCTCAGCGATCTGATCGATTCCGCGCTGCATCCGCCTCGACGGCTACAAAAAGACCGGGCAGCCCGAAGGAACAAAGAAGCTCTGCCATTTCTTCCCCAAGGAAGTGCTCCAGTAAATCTGCGCATGGGCACGGCAGCAGGGAGAGAGACGTGCCTGCAAAGCCAGCTGCAGCCGCTGCGGAGACTTCAGCCAGTGCTGTACAGCCATCTCCTTCACAGGTTACGATGCCTCCTATGACCAGAGGCGCCCAACCTGCGGCGGATGATGTCATCAGCTCCGCCCCTGACGATGACGCGGAGGAGTATACAGAGGCTCCTGCACCGATCTGTACTAATGCTGATGCTGTTTTGAGGTGGATTTCATCCTCTCTCAATATAAATATCCAGACCAGTACGAAGGAGGATGATTTCGTGAGCATCATCAATGCAAGGGACAAAAAAAGCCTTTGAAGGGTTCCCCTTCTACAAGGCTGTCTGGAAATCCATTGAGTCTATATGGGAGAGATCTGCCTCTGCTACAGCATGCTTCCCAAGGGCAAATAAATTATACAGAGTGCCAACCAGCCAAAAAGACCATCTGTTCAAACTACCTAAGTTAGATACCATCCTAGCTACACCAACGGCAGCTACATCCTCCAGACCCTCAGCATCAGATCATGCAGACAAGAAGGTGGACACCTTCCTGAAAAGGAGCTACACAGCATCAACATGTGGTATGCGCATTAGTAATTACCAGGTGTACGCTGTACAGTACCAACACAAGCTATGGGGCTGTGACGCTATTGATACCTACGCCAGGACTGTGGCAAGTGTGGTGGCTGCTCGATGTATCCAAATGAAAATATTGGCACAGTCCAGGATACTGGAGTTACTTTTCCAGGGTGACTTGCTGTTCGGCACCGGAGTCAGACTCTTTGTCCCAGATGAAGGAGGTAAGACAGGCTATTTGGTCCTGTTCAACAGGGATGAGTGGTGCACCATTCAATAGGGGACTGGTTGATTTCCATAGATTTAAAGGATGCCTACCTCCATCTCCCTACATACAACAACTACAGGAGGTATCTCCGTTTCTCCATCCAGGGCCATCAGAACCAGTTCTGAGTGCTTCCTTTTTGGGATTTCCACAGCCCCCAGGGTGTTCACCAAGGTGATGGCAGAGGTAGCAGCACATCTCAGAGGTATGGGCATCCACATCTATCCCTATCTAGACGATTGGTTGCTGAGAGCTCCCTCCAAGGAAAAAGCCTTAGAACACAGGGACAATCCTCTTGTTTTTCTGGGGACCCAGTTCAATACACTAACAGGAAGAGTGTACCTCACAGAGGAGAGGGTGACCAGAATTCTTCAACTGGCAAGTCACTTCACAATAGGAGCCAGACCAAAAGCACTGCTATTCCAGCAGTTTAGGCCACATGGTAGCATCAGTTTCCCTTGTAAGGGACACATTATTACACATGAGGCATACTCAAAGATGTCTCCTTTTTTCATTGAACCCCTCCCTTCCAGATTCCCTTCACATCAAGGTCACCCCAGGAGCTGCAACAGAAAGCAGTTGGTGGTGACTTTCACACCGGGTGAGGTATGGGGCTACCACAATCTCCAAATCCCCCTACACTTTGTCTTCACACAGACGCCTCACAAATAGGGTGGGGAGCACACTTGGCAGAGGCTCAGATTCAGTGAACTTAGGACAAGTGGCACCAATACAAAGACACCTCCACATAAATCATTTGGAGCTCCTGGCAATTTTTTTAGCACCAAGACATTTCACACCAGTTTTAAGAGGAAGGGAGTTTAAAGTTTTTACTAACACCACGGCAGTAAAATACATCAACCACCAGGGGGGTACAAAGTCTTGGGAGCTTTGCCTCCTATCCATGAAGATCTGGAATTTGTGCCGAGCACAGGACATTGCAATCCAGGCAACCTATTTACCCAGATCCGAAAACGACATTGCAGGTTCACTCAGCAGAGACATGACACCCCACGAGTGGCAGATCTGCCCAAAGCACACTGGGTATTCAATACACTAGGTAATCCACAAGTAGACCTATTTGCGACACAGAAAACAGTCAAAAGCCACTTTTCTGCTCCCGTTTTTATCAGAAAGCAGCCATAGCAACATATGGTCTGTCCATTTCATGGTCAAGAGACCTAATGTATGCATACCCACCCCTGCCACTAATTCCATCAATACTCAGGAAGATAAGAAGAGACAAGGCCAGCCTCATCTTGATAGCACCTTACTGGCCCAAAAGGTTTTGGTTTTCAGAAATGTGTCTGCTGGTGCAATTCATTATCCTTGCACCATACAGCTGTCTCTTTATCCTGAGTTTTGTTTTTCCTACCTCAGTCACCTTTTATAAGGGTCTCTCTCTTTCCTCCATCAAGGTTCATATTGCTGTGATTTCCAGCATTCTACCTGGCTGGGATGGCCACCCGGTAGGTTCTCATCCTATGATATCTAGATTTATTAGGGGGATTAACCATCTATTTAAAAGAAAAAAAAAATATTCAGAAAAAAGGCACTTTACAGAACGTTTAAAAGGGACAAAGAACAAAGTACACAGAAAGAGTACTTGAAACTACAAGCTCAAGTCAAAAAGGAAGTTAGAAAGGCCAAGAGAGAGGTAGAAATGAACATTGCCAAGGGGGCTCGACCCAATTCCAAAAAGTTTTTCCAATATTATTATTATTATTTGTTTATTTAGCAGACACCTTTATCCAAAGCGACTTACAGAGACTAGGGTGTGAACTATGCATCAGCTGCATTGTCACTTACAACTACGTCTCACCCAAAAGACAGAGCACAAGGAGGTTAAGTGACTTGCTCAGGGTCACATAATGAGTCAGTGGCTGAGGTGGGATTTGAACCGGGGACCTCCTGGTTACAATATTATAACAGCAAAAGAACATTCAAGGAGGAAGTAAAATGTCTAAGAGATACAAATGGCAACATCATAGATGAAGAGAAAAAAATAGCAAACAGGAGGATACGGACAACAAGCTCCACATGTCGACCTGTTCCTATCCAGTTTTAAACAACTGTAGCATAACAGAGGCAGAAGTATTAAAGGGACTAGTAGCTCTTAAAATAAACAAATCCCTTGTGCCGGATGAGCTCCTCCCAATAGTACTCAAAGAAATGAAAGAAGTTTTTTACAAACCGCTAACTAAGATGCACTAACATGCAACAGAGTCTTGAGACAGGGGTTGTACAGACAGACTGGAGAATTGCAAAGTAATAACGATCCACAAAAAGGGAGACAAAACCGAACCAGGTAACTACAGACCAATAAGCCTGACTTCTATTATATGGAAACTTATGGAAACTATAATGAGATCCAAAATGGAAAATTGCCTATTCTCAAACTGAACACAGTAGGGATTCAAGGAAATCCATGCACATGGATTAGGGAGTGGTTAACATGTAGAAAACAGAAAGTACTGATTAGTGTACCACAGGGATCAGTATTAGGCCCTCTGCTCTTCCTAATCTACATGATTTAGATTCTGGTATAGTAAGCAAAGTTGTTAGATTTGCAAACACCGGCATATGCAAACACTGTTGCAGCAGCAAAGGTCATTCAAAATGATCTAGACAGCATTCAGAACTGGGCAGACACATGGCAAATTACATTTAATATAGAAAAGTGTAAGGTACTGCAGGCAGGCAATAAAAATGTACATTATAAATACCATATGGCAGATACTGAAATTGAAGAAGGAATCTATGAAAAGACCTAGGAGTTTATGTTGACTCAGAAATGTCTTCATCTAGACAATGTGCGGAAGCTATAAAAAAGGCCAACAAGATGCTCAGATATACAGTGAAAAGTGTTGAATTTAAATCAAGGGAAGTAATGTTAAAACTATACAATTCATTAGTAAGACCTCTTGAATATTGTGTTCAGTTCTGGTCACCTTGCTACAAAAAGGATTTTGCTGCTGTAGAAAGAGTGCAAAGAAGAGCGACCAGAATTATTCCTGGTTTGAAAAGCATGTCATATGCAGACAGGCTAAAATAATTGAATCTGTTCAGTCTTGAATAAAGAAGACTACACGGCGATCTGATTAAAGCATTCTAAATTCTAAAAGGTATTGACAATGTCGACCCTGGGGACTTTTTCGACCTGAAAAAAGAAATAAGTAACAGGGGTCATAAATGGAGATTAGATAAAGAGGCATTCAGAACAGAAAATAGGAGACTTTTTTTTTTACACAGAGAATTATGGGAGTCTGGAACCAACTCCCCAGCTCCCCAGTAATATTGTTGAAGCTGACACCCTGGGATCCTTCAAGAAGCTGCTTGATGAGATTCTCGGATCAATAAGCTACTAACAACCAAATGAGCAAGATGGGCAGAATGCCCTCTTCTTGTTTGTAACATTTCTTATGTTCTTAAGACCCCCAAGAAAGCACATTGATCCACAATGGAACCTCAGCCTAATACTTAGGATACTCATGGGACCACCATTTGAACCCATGGCCACATGTGAACAAAAATTTCTTACATGGGAAAAGCACTATTTTAAGTCGCTGTAACATCAGCAAGGAGAGTAGTGAACTTCAAGCCCTGGTCATCGATACACAATATTTCTAGTCTTTTAAGGATAGGATCATCTGCAGACCTAACCCTCAGTTTTTACCAAAGGTGGTAACTGAGTTTCATTTAGAACAAGTGGTAACGTTTCTGGATTTTCACCTAAAACCTCACAAATTTAAGGAAGAGGCCAGACTTCACCTGACTGATGTCTGGAGAGTTTTACATTTTTACATTTGCAGGACCTGTGATATTAGACCATCAGAGCAACTCTTTAACTCGGAAACCAGTTTTTAAACAAACCATTACTGGATTACTTACTGCATTTTATTCTGCTACAATCTTGATAACAAATCAGCCCCAGGATCTGACAAAGCCCACTCTGTGAGGGAAATGGCTACTGCCTGGGCAAAACTAAAATCTGTCCCAATACAGGACATCTGCAATGCTGCTACCTGAGCTTCCTTCGAGACTTTTATTAAACGTTATAATTTAGATGTGTCTTGCTCTCAACCTACTTTTGATCACTCAGTGTTGTGTGGCATCCTCTACTAATATTTAACCTTCCATCCCCATGTGTACATGCTTTGGTATAGTTAACGCTGTGTGAAGTTCATCAGATGAGGTAAGACGACAAAGATTACCTGTAATATGGTTTCTTCGTAGAATGATGAACTCCACACACCTATATCCCACCCTCCTTTCCCTCTTCTTTTTTTACTGTGTTATTTTTTGAAATATGGACAACAATGCTTATTTGAATGGGTGGTTTTATGGGGGAAGGATACCTACTTTGGTGCCAAAAAGGACTGTATTGCACTGATCCCTAGGATAGAGATCTGTTTGTTCTCCTGATCCAAGCTAAATGGAGACCAGTTTACTCTGTGTTGAGTTCATCATCCGACGAAGAAACCATATTACAGGTACTCTTTGTCGTCTTAATAGGTGGTCAAAAAATGTAGGGAATAAAGGGCACAATCGCCCATCAGGTTACTAGACTTCATTTACAAAAGGTAAATAAATATGTTTTTGTCTCTTGCAGGCTAAAACCCTTGGATATTGAATTCATGAAACGATTACATGAAAAAGTTAATATTATCCCACTCATTGCCAAAGCTGATACACTCACGCCAGAAGAATGCCAACAGTTTAAGAAGCAGGTGAGTATGGAGTGGCATACGGTAAAACAACCAATATTCCTACCTCCACAAAAACATGAATAACTTGAATAAACAGCTTGTGACCATTGTAAAATTAGACTGGACTGTAAGTTGCCTGTGAACTGGCTTTGTATAGTGACCATCTAGAAATGTATATTAAGTCGGAAATTTATGAGCATGCAGGCAGTAAATTCCTTCAAACAAGTTCTAATCTGCAATGTATAGCAATTTGGAGGGAAAGGGTCTGAATTCCTGACATTATCTTCAGGCTGGAAGTGGAGGAATATGTCGGACTGAATTTATGTTTTTTTAAAATTTAGTTTTTTAGTTATGTTTTCGCTTGTATAATACTGTCAGCAACTGGCTTTGCCACTGATGGAATGTGTAAATAGTATTTTTTTGTATGTGGAGAAAATAGCCATGTTTTATTACTACAGTATTTAAAGTAATTAAAGTTTTTCACAAGCCATTTTATTTTTTCCCAATAAAAAGATCTAGAAGCTTTTTTTTTAAAGTTTATTTATTTATTTATTTTCAGATAATGAAAGAGATCCAGGAACATAAAATCAAAATGTATGAGTTTCCAGAGATGGATGATGAAGAGGAAAATAAGTTAGTTAAAAAGATCACGGTACTTTTGCATGTTTTTGGTTTTTTTTACAATAAAATTCTTAATAAATAAACATGCTAATTTCCGAGGTTACTATGGAGAAAGGCAGCAAACCAGGGAAAGTGAAAAACATTATTGATTTACAACCATAATAGAGTTCTATAGTACATTTATTTAGCATATAATCATTAAATCAATGTATACGGCCATAGGCAATGGCTCTACTGCTGTATTTAAATACATAATCGGAAGGTAAAATTGAGAGAAAACACAGCTTGAGTGGGTGGAGGTTGTTGTCTACCAAATGTTAAACAAAAAGCATCTGTCAAGAAGTATATTAAAAACTGTTAAGTAAAATGCTTGCCTTTTTTTTCCTCTAGTGTACAGAATAATGACCTATGTGAGGCATGCACCTTCCTGTCATGTTTTAAAAAATAATCTCAAATTGATACATGTATTAATTAATGTATATATGACTAGGCAAAAAATATCAATTCACTTTTCTCTAGGATCGTTTACCGCTGGCAGTAGTGGGCAGCAATACTGTCATAGAAGTCAGTGGCAAACGAGTCAGAGGAAGGCAGTACCCCTGGGGAGTTGCAGAAGGTAACCTAATGACATTCCTTTTCTAAATATTGTACATTTCATGTGTTATTTTATTTGGGGAATTTTCTTAAAGTCTAAAAGGACCGATGAAATACATGGTATTTCCTTAATACGTAATCTCTATCATCCTGTACTGCTATATGAATTAGGCCACTGTCGTTTTTCATATTTTCCATTATTATTATTTTCTGTTATTATGGGACTTGCATGGTTTTAAGCACTTTTTTGGTTTGGTATTTTTCAGACAACCAAAAATAATATAATTCATTAGTTACCGTAGTCCCCTTAACCGTAATAGTAATAAAACTGTAGCACATTTTTTACATTTTAGGTAAGTCATTGTGTGAATAAATGATGAATGAATGAATAAATGATGCATTAGTCCATAAGGCAGAGATATTTTTCCCATTCTGTTTTACTTCTATAATAAAACACATTACTGGCAGAATCAGTCTTTTAACCCATATTGTACCAGGTGGCTGGCTGCCTGCCCCCAACCCATCCAATGCCATGTTTCAACAATAGTACAATTTCCTATAGGGATTTTAAAGAGGAACTATTATAGATGAACTGACATTATCGTAACATTAACAGCTGTGTGCTTTGTCTGTCCATCAGAGCATATTTTGTCCCCAAAACATATGTAAATTGTAGTATGGGGACATTTAGTCTTTCATTTCACTGCAGATGACTTGGGTTATTTTTTTTTTTATTGACATTATAATGCCTACATACATAAATCAAAATATGAATTAAAGCATTTTTATTTGCACTGAAAACTGTGTTTATTAAAACATAGACTAAACCTTTTTCGTAGGCAGATTAAGGATGGTGGAACTTTTTCTGCAACAGTTATCTTTTCTTTCCCCACAAAGTAAAAAAAAAAAAGCCACTTCACAAGTCCCACTGCCCCCGAAGTACTTCAGAGGAAGTGTCTTTGAAGTTATGTCTGACAGGAAGCCAGGCTTGGCATGGATAGAAAACCAGCTGTACTGAAAGAGAAATTGGTTATGAAAAGAAAAATGGCTGGTCCCAAAAGCCTTCAATTCAAACACACTGAATTGCACAAATATGGTGAAAGACTTTTGTGAAGTAATACATTACATTTTTAACTGGCTTGTATTCTAATTGGATTAATGCCCATTTATGCAACTGCATGGTTTGAACGAGCACTCTGATTGGCTAGCGACATTCTAGAAGGAGCGGATAAATCTTTGGTGGACGACCAGCTGCCACCTCATGACACAAACATAACAACATATCACTCCGCACTACCATTATAAGAACATATAAAAAAATAGTAGTAATAATAATCTATTTAAAACTATGCTTTCACCTTGCCACTATTGCTGTCCTATGTAGTTGTAAGTTTAACATTTTGCTGATGCATACCATTGTTTCCTGTTTTTTCCAAAATGTTTATAAATAAAATATTGAAATGACATGTCACACCCACAAGGCAACAGAATTTATAATACAAAGTGTTTCATAGTAAGTGGATATAAAAGTTAATTTCACATTATATATATTTTTTCTACAGAAGTGTTTTTACTAGTACAAATGCAAAGTATGGTTTTTGTGTGACTGTTGTAAAACAAATGTATAAATTGCTGTCAAGCATAGTACGTTGTTCTTTATGTTCATTTTCTGAAGTAAATGCAACAAGTAAACAATACCTGTTCATTTTTGTCATAAATACAACAAGTAAGCGATATCCTTTTTTTAATGTATAATTATAAAACATTTTAAATGTAGGCCCTATGTCTTGTTCTAGTAGTACTTACAGCAGTTTACCTGCACTGTCTATTATTATCAGTATCGGTCAATATGGGTAGATAACCATCGGCTATCGGTATCGGCCAAGAAAATCTTTATCGGTGCACCCATATTTATTTGTTTATATATATATATATATATATATATATATATATATATATATATATATATATATATATATATATATATATATATATATATATATATATATATATATAAAATTTTAAACAAAGTTTTGACAAGTTTTTTTTTTAAATTAAGGTATGCTAAGGCTAGACAACGTCGGTAAAAGCACTCGCTATTTCGTAATTTTGTTAACAAAAATAATCATTTAGAATTTAGAAATCATCTCTAGTTTGTGTAGTTTTTATACTTCCTGTCCGTCCCGTCTCCGTTCCGCTCTGAATGGCTAGGGGTTGCTGTCAGTCATCTCAGTGGTCTGTTAGTATTGTAGTTTCACTGTCACCTGTCATTTCACTGTGTTGTGACAGACCTGCACCGACTGAGCACTTTCATTTGTCAGCTACACTGCCTGTCATTCAAAGTGCCTACTTTGATATTAGCGGGTTAAGGTATAGGTAAGCTTTTGCTATAAGTATACGGTGACAGTTACTAGTTTGATTTGAAAATAGGTCACAAGAGGAAAACACTTAATATACCATGACCGATGGCTGCAGTCTATGTGGCAGGTCGAAGCTGGCCCATCTGCCTTGCCTTCCAGTGACTGAGCTGAAGCAGGAGGGGAGGGGGGTGGAGCACAGACTCCTAATAAGTGCAAGTTAGTTCTGTTCAACTATCTGATGTTTTGATATGTGCATATTACTTTTTACTTGTAAATTTATGCTATAAAAGTCTGTGTAATACTTTTATATGCTGCATTTTCTATGGTTTATTTGAGACCGTTTTTTAATTTGTGTAGGATCTTTCTTTACAAGGTATAGCCTCGCTGTGACCAATATTTCAATTAGAATATTGTTCTATTACAATGTTGGTAACCATGGTTTTGTTGCATGTTGAATATGATAAAGGGGTTTAGCTAAATGAGACGTTTCTCAATGGTAGAAAGTTGTTTTTTTTGTTTTTTTTTTGTTTTTTTTTTATATAAACATAAAGGTCAATTTCAACCATTCTCTGCTTGAATTGAAAAATAAAGATCGAAAAAAACAGTAAATTCTTTCCAAAATAAACCTCGATATTAATCGTCAATTTGGCAAAAAAATAAAAATCGAATAGTAGCAAGCCTAATAAAAAATATATAAAGCATTATGGGTACATTACGCACCTCAGACAGTCTAAGGCACCCGTTTACACTAATGCATACAATATAACAACATCTCTAAAGCTAATAATCCTATCCTGAAGCATCATTCTTCAATATAGGTGAGATATAAATTTAAGACTGTGTCTTAAAATATAAAACCGAACAAAGAAAGGACAGTTGTCCAAACCAGAGGCTCTGAATACAACACCAGCAGCCGGGTTTGTAGAGAGCTATTCAAAAGATGGACCAGATAGGCTTGTGTTACCAAGTGGCTGATAACTAGAGCCCTGTGTTTTTTCGCAAATACAAAATAGCATGAAATAAAACTAAATGCAAAACTAAATGCTAAAACTAATTAAACGATAGAGCCCGTACGCAAAACCTATATTTACCTTGAACTTCTGATATTTCGCCGGGTAACCGTCCGCTGAGGAAAATAGTCATAGGCGGCGCGTATAAGAGGCTTGGGAAGGCTAAGCCTCCCCAAAATAAATTGCCCAAACCCTCACAAGAAATTGTTCTGAGCAACACAAAAAATATTTGTGAAGATCGATTTATTTATTTATTTATTTTAATTTGTTTTATTTTTTTTCCCCCACAAGCGCGCAATGCAGGTCTAACAAACAAACATATTTCTTGTTTTTCTACTGCGCAACCGCCAGACTACAGAGCACATCCTGCACTCCACGCGGAGCGCTTTTACTGGATGCGCCACTCGAATCCAGTATATTACTTTAGTGCATTTTGATCTAATTTATAACAGCTTAACCAATGGTGGTTTGATACTGAATGATGATGAACACATTGGAGTAAATGACACTCTTGCAACACAGGATAGCATATTCCTTACTTGATGAAAGGTTGATGCCTGCTGTTCATAATCTTGCTGCTCCCTCTTGTGTTTAACTGCTGTAACTGTTATAGTTTTTTTGTGGCATAGTAATTATGTTTTTTTCATAGGTTTATTCTTTTCTGTAGAGATGCATGTGAAATATTTTGCTTTTGTGGGAAACATATTGTAATTTGGATCGAGGCCAGACACCATCTGTCATTTTTCCAATTGAGTGGAAATGGTCTTAACAGATTTTTCCATGGATTAAAAAAAAAGTCACCATGGAATCAACTTATCCAGCCAATATCTGTCTAAGAACTTTCTGTGGAGCAACAGCTTTGGAAAGATCTTGTAATACTGTGCCTCGTTGCCTTTATGGTTACTAAGCATAGTGGTCTACTGAAAACAACATGGATAATATATAGTTAGTAAATTGAAAGATTATTTTCATGTGTGCACCTTTGGCATTTCATTTTAATGCAGTTCTTCAAATGGTGTGGTACAGCATGCATAACATGGTTCCTAGTAATATTACATCAGGTTGTATAGAAAGAGTGACCTTGCCTTCAACTACTGGATTTTCAAATGCCTTAGTCAATCGTCCTTAATAAATGTTTGTGTACTAGAAATGTGCTAATTTCAAGTTGTGCTCATTCTTTGTGAGTCTGAATTCAATTTGTTTTAGTTGAGTAATTTTAGCATGCTCAAGACACAAGCATTAGGGCTCGGAACAAAAAAAAAAAAAAACAGCTGTCTGACCTGGCATGTGAAATAGAATTATAGAAATAGAAATGGACTCTGACAGAGATTTAGATGAAGCTGGTTAAACTCTGGTAGTCTAGTTAGAGTAAAATTAATTTAAATGAAACCTAAGTAGATTCCAGCTGATTTTTACCCATGCAAAATTTCAAGGAAATAGAAAAAAACCTCATAAAAAAGCAATGCAATTCAGATAAACAAAAACAAACTATACAATATGTATTTCTTTAATAAATGCATTGTGGAGCACTTTTCCATGTTACTTGTTTTTCCATATATAAGGCAAAGTTAAGTACAAATTGTGTTTAACTATGTGCAAAAATAGCTACTGTAGCATTTTATTGTTGACAGACCTATGGGCCTTGTTTATGGAATAAAATTAGACCCCTCAAGACTAAACAGTTATGTCACAACTATTTTTAGATGTATCTTGAGAACTGCTGATCTGTTTGTGATGAAATTTGGTATGGACATTTCTTAGAACAAGAATATATAGTGGGGTTTGAGGTCAGGCATCTGATTATGGACTTGAGTGTATTTTGTGTGTTTATTTGAATTAATTCCAGGTAACTAAGACATCATAAAATAAATGATGCTCACCCCAGTGCAAAGGATTTAATTTTTTTTTCCTTTTTACTTTGCAGTTGAAAACAGTGAGCATTGTGACTTCACAATTCTACGAAACATGCTGATCAGGTAAGAGAAGATATTATTTTACAGAGACTTCGCAAATGCACTGTAATACAGTTAAACAAGTAATTTAATTGTAATTGTCTGCTTGGACTGAGGTGCTGAGCTAGCTGATCAGGTTTTAAAAAATTATCATTAACCCATGTCTGGACTGTGTCAGCCTTTTGGTCCAATCTTCTTGTACCTTGCAGGAGATTGGGATATGGTGGAGGTGCTTTTTTGTCATTTATTTTTTTAATACATATTTCTAGAGAGCCCAATTATACAATTGTAATTCAACTAATAATGATTTTGATGGTTCTTGATAGTATTAAAAACTTTGTATATATTTCAGACGCCTGTCCTTCTATATGCTTATGAATGTCACACTTACGTTTTTAGATGTGTTTGCCAAACTGCTTACCAGATTTCAGGGAAGAAACTTGGGGTAGACACAAGTTGTAATGGGTAGCGTAATTGAGTTCATGAGTTTTGGCCTTGTTACAAGAATCTATTCCACATTCTGTAAATATGTCAGCGACCTACGTTTTCATAGTACTGACATTGTCCCGCCTATTCAAGGCTATAAACAATTGTCTGGTTTTCATAAAAACTATACACATTCATTTTTTAAAATGGAATGTGCATACTGTGTAGGACATGGTGGTCTTTTTTTCACGAACTTATGACTCCAATTTTGTATTTACAGCTCTGGTAGAATATATGTGTGTTAATGACATGCTTGTTTGCACTGCCAATTAAGATTGAATCCTGCCATAGGCCAAATACAAATGTGTAGGATGAAGTCAGAGAGACAAAGAACCTACATTATTGGGTTGCTCATTGTGGTTTGGCAAAGGAAAATCGCTAGCGTAGCATGGTCTATATTTATTCCTTAATGTAACCATATTAAAGTATTTCTAATGTGGTGATCATGATTGTACTTGATCATTGGAAAATGCTGTGTTTGTCCCACAGAACCCACATGCAGGATCTGAAAGACGTTACCAACAACGTTCACTATGAGAACTACAGGAGCAGAAAGCTGGCAGCTGTCACATACAATGGTGTGGATAACAACAGAAACAAAGGACAGCTCACCAAGTAAGTTTGTGTGTTGCACATGTTTTCTTTTAATTGGTTTAAGAGAAAACTCTGCACTGTGCTGTGTGGGTTTTGTTTTTCTTTAATAGGATAGTAAAGTTGTAGAGGTTTTTTTGTAATGCCAATATAGCCTCTTTTTAATACATACCTGTGTAAATTGTATACACAGGTATGTATTAAACAAGTACAGTACATATGTTACAGATGCTGATCCTAATACAGGCATTTTTTTAGGATTGAAAAATTCTACTTGTAAATCTCACACATTTACAGGAGCAAAATTTACACCAGACACAATTAATTACAATAGTTTTCATAACTTTTGGACACATAGGGCAATTTAATTAAAAAAAATGTTGGCTATATTTAGATTTTCAGTATTAAGATTATTGCATGTGGATACAAGCTTTTTGACACTAGTTACATCAACTGGCATCAAAAAATCTGTGTTTTGAAAACTACATTGCCGACAATATAATATTGTTCTGTTGTGTTTATATTTTCAATGTATTTTCTTAACTTAATTGCACATTGTATTTGTCTGACACCATACATGTAATTCATATTTTAATGACCCTTTGTGTGTTCAGACTTTAACTGAACTGTTGAGAAGTCAATAAAATACAGGAGTTGGAGTGATAGTGGCCTGCTGCTGAATAGGTTAGCAGGCATGTTCATAAACATGAAACCTTTAACACCGCCACTGCTCTGCAAATTACTAAACTAATTGAAATAAGCTAACCCTCCACAATGGAGCGTGGAGTCACTACTAATCTGCTGTGTGCCCACAAAAAGTGGATTTTAATTCCATTAATAGGCATTTAGAAGCCCTTTGTTTGTATTGTATGTAGAACTGAATTTAATGCAAGTCATGTATTTATCAAAATCTTTAGATTTTATATATATATATATATATATAATATATATATATATATATATATATATATATATATATATATATATATATATATATATATATATATATATATATATTATATATATATATATTTTTTTTTTTAATTTAATTATTTTTTTTGCTTTTTGGTGCATGGTTTCTCTTCAGCATGCTAAGTTTGTGTGTTTTTGTTTTTTAGATATGACACAGTTGAAGGCATGTAAGTGGTAATTTTTAAGTTTTTCCAAAACTTGAGAGATGATTTTATCCTTCAGGTTTACACATCAAGTATACATGCAGGTGGTATCCTTGTTTTTCCCTATGCTGTTGGAACTTTATCCTTTTGCTCTCCTTTCCATGTTTTTTTTTTCTCAAATATCCGCATTTAAAAGTTGCAATACCATTCAGATACACACAAGACAATGCATCCAGCTAGCTTGTAGTGCTGTGACAAAAAGAATGTTTTCACAATCCAGTGTTAATATTTGATTATTTAAAAATAAACCCTGTACCACACCAGATCTAACAAAACAAACGAGGGAAACAATCGGTACAGTACAATGTATTGTATTTATTGCAGATGTTGCTGGTTGAGTGCAAGAATATGACTACAAAACATGAAGAACCATGGGATGATTGATTCATATTTCGATATTAAAACTGTAAATGCTCAAAACCTATTTTTGTTAGTTTTATATGTTCTTGCCCTCAGCCAGTGATGTCCATTAATATATTTAAATGTAAATGGTGGCAGGGCAGGCTTTCATTGTTTTTATATTGCTTGTGGTGAAGAGTGTTTCCTTGTTACTACCTCACTTGCACAAATTACTACAAAGTATTACAGTGCCATACCATATTAAAATGAGCAGTCTTCAAACAGAGGTAACATTTAGTATACAAACTGCGGCACAACATAAGCACAAAACCTGAGCAGAAACAAACACATCAGTATGTGGTACCTTGGCCTTTTGCATATTGCAGGGACTGAACCCTGTATTACATTCTGGGCTTTTTTTGCGATAGTTAGATGAGTTTTGACTGCAGTTTGCAGCCGAGTTTTCCTCAAATTTCTATTGAAGTGTTCCCAGACATGTTCAACAGGGTTCATATCTCTGCCAATCTGCCTTTCACTTCGCCCATAGTCATAATGCCCAGTTACGCCACTTCATGTAAAAGGTGAAATATCACGCACACCTACTTTCCGAGGCATAATGTATACTCCTTCTGAGCTCCACAGTGCAGGCGGCTGATAGTTATACTGGGGTGGGGAGGTATTGTGGGTATTTCGGACGATAGCATTATTTTTGGGAGTGCTCATTTTCATATGGCAGGACACTGAATATGGAAAGTAGTGAATTTGTACTTGTACAGTACATTTACACTCTACAAAAGTGTATTGGTTATGTACATTTAAAGGAAATTAATGATAAAATACATTGGAAATATATTGCTTTCATTTTAGGATCTTGGCCAAAGGCCCTAAGTTAGTACAAATCTTAATTTTTTTTCTTTAAAAAAAAAAAATAGCTTTTTGCATTCACTGCTCCGATTTGCTAAGTAAATGCAGCTTTTTCAGAATAATTGCCTGTAAGAAATGTGAAGTGTATAGGTATTAATTAAATGTAATAAAAACATGTCAATTACTCAACACAAAACAAAGCGATCCCTCGGGTGCCCTTGTTTACACAATTATTAAATACATTCTGACAGTGTGATTTATTTAATATTGGCTGACAAATATTTCTTATCAGCACAACCCTAATATTAACCAGAGCTTATAACCATGTTAACATTTTACCAATGCTGTGCCTTGGACACCATTGTGAGTTGTGAAACCCAATGGGTTTTTCTTCCTGGAAAATAAGAAAAGATACAAACCAAAAATAAAACCCTCTTGAGATAAGACCTTAACACTAGGTACTTTACACTGGGATGTACAGTACTTGAAACACGTCACATACCCAAGATCTCTGTCTATCCAAAAACATTCAAGGGCTTTTTTTTAGAAGTATTTTTACTCCATATGCTCATTTTAAAATTATTCTTTTAACTCTTTGATCAAACTCTACCAGCTACTAAAATAAATGCTTATAGTTTAGGTCGTGTTACACAATACTGTAATTGCTCTTTCATTACAATTTGGCTTATAGTATTCAAATGCCTAATTTTGTAACTAACCAAACTTGTGTGGTTTACGTTTCATTTTGCTTGTCATATTCTGCTTTATAAATATATAGGGCCAAAAATAAAATAATAAATTGGTTTCCAGGTCCATTGGGGGGGGGGGGATGGGTAAGGTAGGTAGGAAAATATATATATTTTTTGCAAGTGCTGCAAGGAGAAATGTAATCAACGCTTATTACAGTTTTGGCGTAATGGACACCTGTATGTCTGACCACATACAGTCAGTTTAATAATAATAACTGTGCTTTCGCAACCCAATCTGCACAGTGCCTTCATAGGGCTGAAGTTTGGAAGCAGAGGTATAGGCAGATTTATTAAAGTGGATCTTAAATCTTGAAGGGCAAACCCCTCTTTTTTTTTTTTTTTTTGAGGGTCGCATGGGTTTTCTTATGTGGGGTTGAGGTACTGGAAACTAAGTATATTTTATCTTTGGCCCAATGACTTGTGCCTGCAAAGTAGCTTAGGCATTTTGGTAGGATATGTGCTGAATGCTTAAATAAAACAAGGCTTTATGTACAATACTAATCCAATATAATCTGAAGTGCAACTCTTTGGATAGCTGGGACATCCATGACAAGAGTTATAACTGAGCCGCTGAATAATATTTGTTCTCTTCTTTCCCTTCTTCAAGCTTACTTAAAAGCTATGGTATGATTTTTGTCTTTCAAATGTCTAACTTGGAATGATCTACTGCCCAGGAGACCTGGATGTTGGTATTGCTACAATGCTTGTGTGCTTTTCACATGGTACAGTATATGTAATTTTATGAGCCACTTACTTAAAAAGGTTAATAAATTGAGAATTGGGCGTCTTACAAAAAAAAAAAAAAAAACATTCCCAAAGAGATTTCTGAACGTCATCATTTAACTGGACATCCTGTTAAATAGACTTTCTGCAGTTGCCTATTTTGAAAGATTAAAATCACATCATTGCCCATCTTCTTTTCCTTCAGGGTAGTGCTGATGTACACACTCAGTGTTAAGCAAGGCCTGTGTCTGGCACTGTGGCTACTTCTTATTTAAATTTTGTTATTGGATATCTGCAGAAGCCCTCTGGCCCAGATGGAGGAGGAGAGGCGAGAACACGTGACTAAGATGAAAAAGATGGAGATGGAAATGGAGCAGGTCTTTGATATGAAAGTCAAGGAGAAGATTCAGAAACTGAAAGACTCTGAGGCAGAGGTACAGACTTACAAAACATTGTTAGTAACATCTGGCTCTTGGATGACTTCTAATACTTATACAAGCTACTCATTGTGTGTCTACCCACCCCTCCCTCCCCAGCTTCAGCGACGCCATGAGCAGATGAAGAAGAACTTGGAAGCCCAGCACAAAGAATTGGAGGAGAAGCGCCGCCAGTACGAGGATGAGAAAGTGAACTGGGAGGCACAGCAGCGCATATTGGAGCAGCAGAAGTTAGATTCTTCCAGGTAAACACTATTACCGTTTTCACACACAATGCCCTTATACTCATAAAGCTATAATTCTATAATCATGTTACTATATATACATAGAGCTATTGCGCTCTATCTATACAAAAACTGGGTGTATGCAACAGGTTTACCTTAGTACAAGTAGCAGAAAAGCTCCTGCAGACAGATGTAAACACAGGTAGTTACAATTCAGCCTATTGTACAATCCAAATTGCAATGTTAAGCAAAAGCATTGGTGGCCATGGCTTGTAATGGGGGTGTGGGGTTGAGCAGGATGCCACATGACTGTACCTGTAATGCTACAATGCACAAAATAACTACAAAAAGGCAAAACATAACATGGGGGGGGGGGAAGCAGCTATGAAAATAGTTTGCCAAAATAAGCAGCTCAGTGCTGCTCCCACTAAAAAGGATGTTCCACTGCAGGAAACTTGATATACCCTCGATTTTGTACTTTTGTCAGGATTAAAATTCCCTAAACTAAACCCAATTCTGTACGGAAAGTGTGACCCTGATATACACACGGTGGCTACATCTTTTCATAGTACTCGCACTAATGTCTTCAGATAATGTAAGTGCTCACAATGCCATCTTAGTCACAAGACCCCCATGCTTGAGATGTGTCAGCGTCTTCCTTTTATAGTGAGACGCTCCATTGGGACATGCCTACCAGCTCATCAGAAATTCACAGCAGACCAGTCCTGACTGCCATTCCCCGTAGTCAATCACAGCAGGCAGCATGTTTTCAGGCAGAGCATCTGGCTCTTTTTTATAATAAACTACAAAAAAACGAAAGAAAAAAACCAAAACACACAAACGCACGTATTCCCACGTGAAGGGTCTCAACCCTGCAGCAGGGCCATATTTTGACATTTGTATCGTAACCTATGGCAAATCAAATGTAGTTTTGGGTCTCACTTAAATTCCAGGAGATCTCAGTGGTGGAAACCACCTAAATACTAAAGTACTGTGTGCATTTTTTAAACGATTCAGTCTTTGTTTTACCAACACATTCAAGTATACACTAAGAACACAACCATAAACACCAGAGGAAGAAGCGTTTTGAAGTAAGACAGTACATGTGTGCAATGCAGATACTACGTCACAGTGCTTTCGTTGCACTGTACTGCAAACTACTATTTTAGTTATATTTCGTTTTTTACTCCCAAACTAATTAATTCAGTATCGAAACTAACTCTGAAGGTAGAATTAGTTAATTCGTGAGATAGGTGAACTCACTGCCCAAGTTCCCTTTTTTTCTTTTTTCTGTTTTATAATAATAATTTCTTGCCTTTTCTTGTATTTTATGATTCTTGTGACACAGAAGGTTAGCCAACCATCAGTGTGCTTCACATGCAGAGGAAACATGCTTTATTTTGTTTGTTTTCTTTACTTTTAATGTAGGACCTTGGAAAAGAACAAAAAGAAGGGGAAGATCTTTTAAAGCATTTAAGGACCACCGATCTATGATGTGCTAGTTGTCAGTTTGCCAGCCTGGACATCAGTGTTTATTTTGGTTTCTTCAGCCAACCAATGTAACCATTATATCCAGAATCTTGGATGCATCAGCATGCCAAACAGCCAGTCCAGTACTGTCTGATATGAACTGTATTTTATTTTGGTAGTATATTGCTAATGTATCGTTTTTGGATGAAATGCTGAATTCTTTTTCTTCTGTTTCTTTTTGTTTTGTTTTAAACTGATGTCTACCCTTTTTATGCAGATGAGATCTTTTACTATTGTACAATCTTGTTCTGGTGGTTGATTGTTTACAGAAAAAAATACTTGTTCTTCCATTATGTCAAAAACTTCAGAAGGTGTTTTTGAAGAAATGCCATAATGTTTTCTTTTGTCTATGCTTTAAATATAACACATAAACCTCATACTGTGTGGCATGTAACACAAAATAGCCTAATCTAACAAGACCTATGAAGAAGATATATCTTTCACTTTTAAACCTTGAATATAAATATGCATAAGTTAAAGCCCAAGAGGAATCTCTGACTTGTTTTTGTTTATATAACATTTCTTTGTAGGGGGCGGTGTCTGGAATTGTATGCCTTTTCCATCTCGGAATTAAAATATTCTAGCCAAGATGCAATTTATTACTTTTACTTCTTCATTTAATGTAACATTTACAATTGCCCTCCATATATTGGACCTGCAAAATATTGTTTTATATGTTAAGAAATTATAGGAATTCTACTTTTTTTTTCTACATTTTTTACCTGTAAAAATCACTGCTTTAGATAGCAATAAGGTTAATAATTAACATCTGCACATTTGTCTGCCTCTCATTACATGCATTGGGTACCCTGGCTTCTAAACATATGGCATTTTCAAATTGAACTATATTCATATACTGCTTCTCTGAATTTTTTTTGTTTGTATTGTACAAAGTCACATAATAAACAAAGTTGTGATGATGTAAATGGATTGCATCTTTGTAAAATGAAACCTTATTGTAACTTCTGTTTTCATGTGAGAAAAATAATAGCTTCATTCATGAAGCTATAGTGTGTGGACATTATAAAAAGTGACTACAGTCCTGAAATGCATAGTTTACCCCCCACCCCCACCCCCCCAATGAAGGCATCGCATTTTAATTAAATGTGACACTAGGAGGAGAAAGTATTATTCTGTAGTTGTCGTCACTAGTGTTGCTAGGTAACGCAGTTCTTGTGTTCATCAATAATTTAGTCTACTACACCTTGTATACAGTATTTAGGAAGTAGCTGCAAATACTTCCAATACACTTACATTCCACATTCACATGAAATCTGCATTCAGATTTATGTTAAGAAGGCAGCCCACTTTATATATTGTAGAGCAAAATCTAATCATCACTTTGACCTGTGATCTTAAAATGGGTTCCAGATTGAGGTCATGTGACCTAATGGTTTCAAGAAGATGAAGAACCAATGCTTTGGGGATTTATGTAAATAATTTCACAGAGCTGATCATTTTTGAAAACATGTAGAATATCATTGAAAATAAATTACACGGTAGCCACTAAGCAAAGATAACATGATAAGGAGATTGAAGATTAAAATAAAATGTAGGTACCTGTGCAGCTTAAATATTTTTAAAGAGCTACACTGGGAACACGGGAGCAGAGTTTCTTTTGTATGCTCCGGCCCCTCTGCTACTGCAGCCAGTGTGATTGTCGTTTTGGATAGAATGCAGTATGCTATATTAAATGTAAAACTTGATATAAAAAAAAAAAAAGATTTGTAAGCAAAATGTATGTATAAGTTTTACTTAAACAATTTGATCCGATATTCCGTTCCAACTGTACAATATGCCCCTTGCATCTACAAAAAAAAAAAATCTAAATTTCTAGGTAGTTGGGTAACATCATGTAGACATCTAGTTGGTTCCAAAAGCTTTTAACCTTGTGTACATTATAATGTACATTGGTTAATACTGTTTAATAGAATTTAAGAGTTGATTACTTTGGGTCTCAATTAGGGAAAAGTCAATGAACATAAATCGTTCGGGTTACAGGAGGGTATTGCTCTGGTAAGGAGACACATACAGTGCCCTCCGAAAGTACTGGGACAGCGAGGTCTAACCTGTTGTTTTTGCTTTACAGTCAAGCAATTTGTATTTGTGATCATGAGATTAATATGAATAATAAGTACAATAATATATGTTTTATTTTTGGATAATTCCATGCATACATTTGATCATATTAGAACAAAAACATACTTTGTGTTCAACCCACTTATTTCAAGTGACCATAAGTATTGGGACACATTCACTTTAAGTAACTTTCAAGGTGTAAAAGTCAGTATTTGGTTGCATATCCCTTTGAGGCAATAACTGCATGAAGTCTGCGACCCATTGAGCTCACCAAACTCTTTGTGTAATCATCTGAGATGCTTTGCCAAGTCTTTGCTGCAGCCATTTTGAGTTCTTGTCTATCCTTGGGGTGTTCTTCAGCATGTAAAATGCATGCTCAATTGGATTCAAATCTGGAGATTGACTTGGCCAGTCTAAGATTTTCCACTTTTTTCTCCTGATGAACTCCTTGATTGCATTGGCCGTGTGTTTTGGGTCATTGTCATGCTGCATGGTGAAGCGCCACCCAATAAGTATGGAAGCATTTTCTTCTACATAAGCAGAAAAAATGTTTCTGTAAACTTCAGAATTAATTCTGCTGCTGCCATCATTAGTTACATCATCAATAAAGACGAATGAGCCAGTTCCAGAGGCGGCCATGCATGCCAGGCCATGACATTACCTCCACCATGCTTCACAGATGAGGTGCTGTTCTTTGGAGCATCTGCAGTTCCTTTCTTTCTCCACACTTTTAACCTTTGCATCACTTTGGTAAAGGTTTATCTTGGTCTCATCTGTCCATAAAACTTTGTTCCAAAACTCTCCTGGCTCATCTTTGTATTTCCGAGCAAATTCTAATCTGGCTTTTCTGTTCTTGGTGCTGTTGAGAGTTTTACATCTTGCGGTGTAGCCTTTGTACTTCTGCTGTCTTCTGCGAACTGTGGATTTTGATACCTTCACTGGAGGTTGTTGGTAATTTCACTGACAGTTGTTTTAGGGTTTTCCTTGACGACTCTGATAATTTTTCTGTCATCAACTGCAGATGTTGTTCTTGGCCTACCCAGTCTTGGCTGATTGGTATTTATACCTGTGGTTTCTTCCTTCTTCAGTATATTCCAAATTGTTGATTTTGGTATGCCCAATGTCTGTGCTATGGTTCTGATTGAGTTTTTCTTTTCTTTCAGCTTCAAAATTGCCTGCTTTTCTTTAACAGAAAGTTCTTTGGTTTTCATATTGATTTTCTACTACGGACTCCAAACACTGATGTCAAAGCGAGACAGGTTGATAGGATGTTCACAGCTCTTTTATGAGTGCCTAATTACCCAACAACAAACACCTGACCAACAAGAGACACCTGTCAGCCAATTGTCCCAATACTTTTGCTCCTTCAAAATAAAGAGGTTCAACACTATCAATTTGTTTAATTGACCCAAGAGGGTAGAACTGAATTGACTTTATTAAAAATAAAACACTTAGGAGTTGTGCTTATCAGTCATGTTTTTTTTTTTTTTCTTCCAGGAGAAATGATTAT
The DNA here is from genome assembly GCA_030684275.1 of Acipenser oxyrinchus oxyrinchus. Lineage (NCBI taxonomy): Eukaryota > Metazoa > Chordata > Actinopteri > Acipenseriformes > Acipenseridae > Acipenser > Acipenser oxyrinchus. The sequence goes on from CM060250.1 coordinate 26,390,369, forward strand.
TAGAGTTCATAGTGAAAATCCTAGTTTAGACTTCACTGTCCCAATACTTTTGGAAGGTACTGTAGTTTGAATTGAACATTGTATTGCTACAAAATATAATTGATGCCGTTGGCCAGCAGACAGTGCTATATTTTAAGTTTAGAAATTAATTTCTTGATATACCTGTAAATCATTTGTTTTTATAAAGTTTTTTTGAAAACTGGAGAACATCAACGGTTGGCATTAATATACAATTTTGGTAATTTATCCTATTTATAAACAATGTTAAAGATCATTTATAGGTTAGTCTTGAAACTAAGCTATAATGCCTACATACAATACATTGAAAAAAAAACAGCATGTGTTTTTGTTTTTTTTTTTGTTTTGTCTTGTGGTTTGTTTAGTTTTTAATTTAAGAGAACAGTGTAACATTCTGTATCGATGAGGAAGTCAAAATTGTTCATTTTGGTATAATAAGTTTGACCCTTATGGGGATCCATACATTTCATACCCATGATGACTATTTACCAAAAAGAAAGTTTTATGTTGCTTACAAATTTCTTTAAAATTAAAATCTCTCCATTTTGAATTTTTTTTTTCTTTCATTTAAGAACATAAGAACATAAGAAAGTTTACAGATGAGAGAAGGCCATTCGGCCCATCTTGCTCGTTTGGTTGTTAGTAGCTTATTGATCCCAGAATCTCATCAAGCAGCTTCTTGAAGGATCCCAGGGTGTCAGCTTCAACAACATTACTGGGGAGTTGGTTCCAGACCCTCACAATTCTCTGTGTAAAATAGTGCCTCCTATTTTCTGTTCTGAATGCCCCTTTATCTAATCTCCATTTGTGACCCCTGGTCCTTGTTTCTTTTTTCAGGTCAATTGCTCATGCTTTTGGGTGAATAGTGCTTCAAACAGCTTATTCATTGATAGAAAGTTCTCGTTTGACAGTTCCCATGAAAAACATCCTCAATGACAGAAGACAATTATATCTAATTAAACATTAGTAAGTGGTAATATTTATACATGTGTAATACAGAGGTCACCCAGTTGTATTTCTTTATTTAGAGTTTCTATTCCCTATCTTTTTTAACCCTTTATATAAAGTTGATTGTGTATGCAAGTGTGAGATGCATGGATTCCATGTGTAGGTCATGTGAATCTAAAACAAATATTTATAATTGAAGTCTAATGTATGAAAACACACTGAAAATAGCTATCCAAAATTACCATGGTTTCTAAAAAAAGTATACTATGCAGCAGATTAAATAAACCATTTATTTTTCTGTTTTCATAAGATTTATAAACACCATAAGACATGACCGTTAAATCAAAACCTTGTAAAGGAGGGGGAGGGATCAAAGATTAAATAATGGTTTGTTAGTTATTTCTTACTAGTTATTTTCTAATAATAACAAATGCTTTACAAAAAATGTGTTTGTATGTTTTGGGAATGTTTTGTCCATATTGGTGCATTATGATACCATGACAAAACCTTTTGTATGTTTTTACAATTGCCAATACCATGACACACAACATAGAAATACAAGAAACCATTTTATAGTTGAGACAGCCAGTGACTGGATCCCTCTGGTGGCTGATAAGAGTAACTACCAGCTCTCTGAAGAGTAATGCCATTTTGATGTGTTTTCTTTTTTGTTTCCCTTACTGTTTTTACCGTATGTTTGATACTGAGTTCTGCTTTTCAGTATTAGTTTTAAGTGTTTATTTTAGTTATACATAAAAAATATTTAACCTTGAAAAAAACAATTGAGATGAATAGTCTTGTATATAAGGGTGTCCCGGGGATGGTTAAATAATCACGTTATTGTTTCAGTCTGAGCTTCAATTATTATGATTATTATTACTATTATTATTATTATTGTTATTTTTACAAAGATGCAAAATTACAGAAGCAGCTTAGATTCAAAGGCCTGTAGATGCTTTGTATACATAGTTTGAGGGATGTCCGAAACTAATAAATCCTAACATTCACAGCCAATTGTACAGTAGCAGCATATGTAAATTCTTAGACTTTGACTAAAATTTGAATACTGTAAGGTTTCAGTAAAAAATAGAAAGTATATGCATGTGGCAGTGCATGAATATGGACAGCAGGTGGGGTGTAGAGTTGAACTGTATGGGTTTTATTTTCTGTCTCACCCCATGCCAAGGTGTGCCATTAACCCTTCATCAGCGGCAAGGCGCGCAAGTGCACCCCAGCAAGTTTTAAAATGAATATATCTCATGACTCTTTGAAGATCGCATGTAATAACACTTTAATCACATACCTTTCATTTTGATAACTTCATTTTGATAACTTTTTGGGGTGCATTTGTGCCCTATTCTGCCTTCTCAAACTTGTGTTGGCAGACAAAACCAATATTACTGAGATGAGAATCAGGGGGGAGCGAGGAGACAGGAAAACGGAAAGCTATGTATATTTGATAAAATAATTTATATATATATATATATATATATATATATATATATATATATATATATATATATATATATATATATATATAACTTTCAAATTACAAATTACATTCTAAATTCAGAATGAAACATGTGCTTACATTTGTAAATACGTTTTAAACACTGTATGTGGTAGGAGACCGAGACAAATACTAAGGGTAGGGAGGGAGGTGGCGTGGCAACTGAAACCCTTGTAAAAAAAGGAGGGCTATCCTTTTTTTCCATTACAAAAGTAGGGGGTTAGTGTCTGTCTGCTGGGGACCAGGTAAGAGAGGAAAGGGTTGCAGGTAGACATGCTTTTTAAGACTTCTAAGACATACAGTATCTGTATTTTATACTCGGGTAATGCGCCTTCATTATTGACAAGTTATTTTTTCATCATATATATTTATGTATATTTATTTGCTAAATTATGCGCAATAAAAATATTTATCTTTGTAGTTTTGTCTTGTATATAATAGCGAGCAAGTGGCACTTACTGCAAAATACCCCAATTGTTTCTACTAACTTGGCTTGTGTTTTCAATGCGTTTGATCTGCTTTTATTGTGCCTAAAAAACACAAGCCAAGTTAGTAGAAACAATTGGGACAACCTTGACCCCCACCGCTTTGCCAGTTGTGCCTATTTGCTTGGTGCTGGCCAAGGTTGCCCCAATTGTTTCTTCTAACTTAGCTTGTGTTTTTGATACAAGTTAGAAGACACAATTGGAGCAACCTTGGCTTCCCATTGGTTTTACAGTTGTGCCTATTTGCTTTATGCTGGGCAAGGTTGCCCCAATGGTTTCTTGAAACTTGGCCTGTGTTTTTGTTTTTGTTTCAGATATCACTTCTTTTTTCACTTTGTAACACACACATTACGGGAATAGCAAAATTGTTCAACCTATATTGAGGCAATGTATTGCCGTTTGGATAGGGTAAATGTAAATAGTAACCGAGTCTGTTGAAAGGGTTAAGCTGGAGTGAAAGTATGACTTGTTAGGGCTCAAATCCTGCCTTTTAGTTATATAACAAAAATGTGTCTGCGCACATGTCTTACGCAGGGAGGATTTTAACCCCCTCCCTGCTATGTTACTATATATATATACAGCTCTGGAAAAAATTAAGAGACCACTGCAAAATTATCAGTTTCTCTGGTTTTACTATTTATAGGTATGTGTTTGGGTAAAATGAACATTTTTGTTTTATTCTATAAACTACTGACAACATTTCTCCCAAATTCCAAATAAAAATATTGTCATTTAGAGCATTTATTTGCAGAAAATGACAACTGGTCAAAATAACAAAAAAGATGCAGTGTTGTCAGACCTCGAATAATGCAAAGAAAATAAGTTCATATTCATTTTTAAACACCACAATACTAATATTTTAACTTAGGAAGAGTTCAGAAATCAATATTTGGTGGAATAACCCTGATTTTCAAGCACAGCTTTCATGCGTCTTGGCATGCGCTCCACCAGTCTTTCACATTGATGTTGGGTGACTTTATGCCACTCCTGGCGCAAAAATTCAAGCAGCTCGGCTTTGTTTGATGGTTTGTGACCATCCATCTTCCTCTTGATCACATTCCAGAGGTTTTCAATGGGGTTCAGGTCTGGAGATTGGGCTGGCCATGACAGGGTCTTGATCTGGTGGTCCTCCATCCACACCTTGATTGACCTGGCTGTGTGGCATGGAGCATTGTCCTGCTGGAAAAACCAATCCTCAGAGTTGGGGAACATTGTCAGAGCAGAAGGAAGCAAGTTTTCTTCCAGGACAACCTTGTACTTGGCTTGATTCATGCGTCCTTCACAAAGACAAATCTGCCCGATTCCAGCCTTGCTGAAGCACCCCCAGATGAGTCCAATTTTCAGCTTTGCCCAACACTTGGTCGTCTAATGGTTAGATGGAGACCTGGAGAGGCCTACAAGCCACAGTGTCTCGCACCCACTGTGAAATGTGGTGGAGGATCGGTGATGATCTGGGGGTGCTTCAGCAAGGCTGGAATCGGGCAGATTTGTCTTTGTGAAGGACGCATGAAGGAAAGGAAAGTCAGTTTGTTAGGGGCAGATGAGGTGCTCCACTTCCCAGCAGTCGAGAGGTAAAGAGTGTGCAATTTAAACCTGTTTGATTTTGTTTGTGGTGTTGTGTTTGGTGGGGAAACGGCTTAGCCGTCCCACTTATAATCAGGGGTTCCACAAAATTTAGTTAGTGCTCCTAAAGAGCTACGTGTTTGTTTTGTGTTTGTTTTATTTGTGTGAATTAAAAATAGCGCATCAGCGCTTGAAAAAAATCCATTCCTGTGTGTTGGGTCGTGGTTTTAAAGGGGCAACAAACCCGTGTGGCAGCGGTCCGTTCACAATAAATATATATATATATATATATATATATATATATATATATATATATATATATACACTGATGCGCAATTAAATCACAACAGTCTAAGTTTTACATAAATAGCTCATTGGGCACATACATAATGTTATTTGCATTTTAAATAGTGAGCAGATAGGTTTGTTGATTGTTTGAGTAGTATTGTTCCTTGGGATAACAAAATACTGAGCTCAAGTCATGTGATTTCATAAAAATGCCAGGTGCTCAGTGTTTGTTGTTTGAGTTGAGTTAAAATTGCCAAAATGAGTTGATTAAGAATCTGTATAAATAGCCATTTAAAAAAACATGATTTTAATTAACGCAAGAACAGTGAAAGATACGACCATGCCCCGCTTGAGTAATGAAGATCGCCTGGTTGCTATCGGCAAGTGCGTGCTAGAGTGGAGATGTGCTGGAAATAAGGCATCCATGGCATGACTCTCACATTCACATGCTGCAAGAAAGCTGTCGTGACACGAGCAACACGACGTGCGTTGTCTTGCTGGAATGTTGTCACATTAGGATGGGCTTGCAAGAAGGGCACCAAGTGAGGCCTTAGGACTTGGTTAACATATCACTGTGCAGAGCTGTTGCCATCAATCACTACCAGCGGAGTTCTGTAGTGACTAGACACTCCTGCCCAGACCATCACACTTGGACCTCCCCACTGAATAATTTCATAGTATATAAAAAGCGAAAGACCCCCCCAAAAAAAAAGATTTACATATAACTCAAAAATAGCTAAAATTAAGCACCGAAAAATGAAATTAATATAAGCCTAAAAACAGAAGCCCTCATTATATGGTTATCTTTATGAGCTTGCACAAAGCTTGCTTTTTTTAACTTCTTAAAGAGCAACCTCTTAACTATATAACGTTTATACAGAGCTGGTACACCAGAGTAAAATAATTAACCTGTCCTCCTGCAATAATCTTTCCCTTAGTAGATATAAGAATACATCTGTAAGAAATACTACATATAACAAATACATCCATCGGGTTAATGGTTACACTCTGGTGTATCAGGTGTACATACAGAGAATACATGTTTGACAGCTCTATAGCGACCACAGCAGTGCTTTTAACGTCTGAGTATTAAGTCACCACGTGATGACTGCAACAGATGATAGACAAAGTGATTCTAAACAACAAGAAAAATACAATTGTTAAAAGAACTGTGATATTTCTTACCTGTACCAAGTTGGTCTTTAAGATGTTTATGAAACTTAACTAGTTTCCAAAAAATAAATGCAGTATAAAATGAAATCTTAAAACAGTTAAACCAAGCCAATTAATAAATATTTCAGACTTACAAATAAATATTACATGCACAATGGAAGGCCCCGGAGCATCTTGTGCTAGACTATGCTTATGAGCCTTTTTATTGATTTGTATTTATCGCTTTAGAAACTGAGGCACCTTGGAGAAGCAGGTACTTGTCTTGAGTAGCCACTGATATTAATTGCCTTTGGTGACCAGATTTTTTCAAGTTTCATAATATTTTCAACTATTTTTCTGTGTTTTATTTCTGTTTGCTTTTGGAACAAACTTCTATTCTGGTTGGGTTTAACCTGAGCTGCCCTTATTAATTACTCAAAATAATAGACCCGTATCCTTTAAATGCCATTAAACCTCTTTGATTGACTCTGTACACCCCTATATGCTGCACCCCCCTCACTGAGTTGACAGTGCTGTGAAGCGCACATGTACAACTGCTACACTGTCCTGAAATCCGAATCACTGCCAGAATGACAGGGTTGTGGCACTCAGATGGTCAGGCTTCTGTGTGCCCTTGTATACAAGAGTCACATTATGCTCTCTCTGGCTTGTTGACCTTTACTGCACAGATTAAAGTTACCATGTTACATTTTAAGTTGGCCATGCATGGTTGCATTTACTACAGTTAACTATAGTTTTCTGTTGTTTACCATACTATCCCTTCACTATTAAACGCCATGGTATACCTCAGTAAACTCTTATTAGAAACATGTGACAAAACCAGACCATGTAAGTTTCAGTTTTTGTTCAAGCAGAAGATGGCTCAGTACTTTCAGGTGCCCACATGCTGTGTTAGTCTGAAGCACCACACACTTCCAAGCTTGTAGTGTGGGGAGAAGCTAATAAATCGTGTTTAGTTTGTTCTTTCCCTCTGCGCTGGGGTTTTCATAGGTGATTAACTACTCTTTTCCACTCTGCACCCATCAACTCAATGCTGTCACTAAGATAGAAATCATATAAAAAGGATCTGAATGCTCCTGTTTTCTCAACACGAGAACCTTGAGTATGTGTACTGATGATCCAAGTGATATCTTTAAGGTTTCTGACTAAGTTGCATGCAGTTATACTCACACTCAAAGAACTGTATTTTTTTGGCCAAATTGTAAAGTTAATTTCCAATCCCCAGAGTTGTTTGAACATGTTAATCTGAAGGAGGCAGAGATAAAATATTCTGTGCAGCTGCTTTAATGATTACCAGTTTTACATGGGGATTGGTGCATATTAATAGAAAACATCAGCAAACCAGTAAAATCTGTACCTCTATTACTTCTGGAATTGCGGGTGGAACAGAGTTCAAACCAGTTAGTTACCTCACCCAAGTAAGCATCTTAACCACTGTGCAAAACAGTCAAGGGTGAATTGCAGAGGTAATTAACTATATACAGTCAGCACTCACAAATTTGGACTTCAGTGACAGTTAAAAGAGTGTAAAGCATATCTGATTATTTCATTTTGGCCTGTTCCAATCCATAAAAAATATACAATGTCAAATACATAGCTGACAGGACTGTGTTTCAAAATAAATAGGCTTCCATTTTGATGTACTGTAGTTGGTTACAGTACTATATTTTCAACAGAAGTATTTTCATTCAGAATGATACGATTCTGAAAATGTCACTTGCCAAAAGACACAACTGTAGACACGTGGACTGTACGTTCTTTTAAACCAGGTACGTATTCATTTGTAGCAGTATGTAAAATTCCACATTACGACACAATAGCAAAATGAAATAAAAATGTTACCCATGCACAGAATTGCGTAAAACATAAAAGGCAATGCAGTTTATCAAAAGATTCAGGAAAAAAAAAAACCAATACATTATCCAGAATTGAAACAATATTCAAAATGTGCTTTTCAATAAGGCTCTAATTTCACAGTGCACTTGTAAATGAAAATGCTCAAAAGCAAGACCTCTGATTTTAAAAAATAATAATACATCACAGAGTATCTAGAACTGTTCAATGATTAACTGTTTCAGCTGGAATCGCTCTTCTCGTTTGTTTATTTGTTGCTGCATTTTCGGCAGGTAAAACTCGCTGAAGCTCTGTGTAACCAACAGAGTATCTCTGCTGCCCTGGAGCATGGCGCGGACACACTGTCCCGACACACAGCCACGTGCAATGGACTGATTTGTGCATGCGAAAAAAAAATGAAATTAAAAAAATGAATAATAAAACATGGGCTGTGACGGATAATCAAATACATTTTAACATTGAAGAGATGGGCTTTTTATCAGAAAACTGGTGATGGGCAAGTGCATTTATTTATTACATATATAATGGGGGTTTAATTTTTTTTCTTAATACAAGGTATGGTGGTAAAACGCGATGGTAAAACGCGACTGATGTATCTGGGTATCGTATAGCCAAGTGCTGACTGTACCACATTATCTCAGCTCACCAGCAGGGGTCAGTGTTACGCAAGATGAACCGTTCAAATTTGCATTAAATTAAATCAGACATCATAACTGTCATTATTAACACCATTTAAATAAAAAAAGGTTGTGTGTCATTTCTACAGTTCAAAACAGGGTGCTAATTCATGGTTTCTGCAATAACAGACGGCCTAAAAGGAGGCTGGAAGGAAACCATAAATTGAGGTTGGCCTAGCTGCTACTAAGTTTCAATGCTGGGCCTGAGGCCACTGTTGCATAATAAAAGGGATTGCTTGCATTCCAGTGTGATGAATCAGTTGCACTCTGTGGTGTCCCTCAAACCTGTCCCTGCTTGTCATGGAGCACACTGGCAGATCCAGACTGGTTTAACTGCACTATTGTAGGTTGTGGCAGATACCAAACCTGGCTGTGCTATCATTAGTCTTTACCTGACCAACCCTGGAACAGCTCATTGTTTTCCGTTGAAACAATCACTCACAACACAAGCACTTTTTTTTTCTTTTTCTTTTACTATTTTCATTCATTTTCCAATTTTTTCCCAATTTGGAATATCCATTTATTATTCAACCTGGCTCACCTCTGCAACCCCTGAACTAACTCGGGAGAGACGAAGACTAGCACTCGTGTCCTCCGAGTGTCCTCCGAGCCAGCCACAGGGGTCAGTGGTGTGCGGTGAGCCAAGGACTCCCCAGCCGACCTAACCCCTACCCCGCATGGGCAGCACTTGGCCAACTGAGCGCCAACCCCTGGGAACTCCCGTCCACGGTCGACAGTGGCATAGCTTGGCAATCTCCAAGCTGTAGGGCGCACTCCTGGTGGAGTGCCTTTACCGGTTGCACCACTCTGGAGCCAGCAAAAAAAAAAAAGAATGGACATTTTTTTAATATAATAATTTAGTTATTAAAGGGGGGGTAGTGTAACAGGGAGATGTTTTACGTGTATGGGTGATCACTGGATCGGGACACAGAACACAGCGTTTGACATGCCTCACAGGAACGCAGGTTTTATTCAAAAACAATTTAAGTTAATGAATTATTGCAGTTACATGGTGTCGCCACTAGTATACCAGCAATGTTAGCATTACAGGGTGAAGCAGGTACAAAAACATTTAAAACAAACAGTGAAAGAGCACGTGTCCTCTCTGGCGCCACCTCAAAGGGACCGAGAAACGACGACAGGGGACGAGGCATGGACAGACGACCGGAGTGCAGGCTGGTGACCAGGCGGCTGCAGCTGCAGGCAGGGGTGAGAGCCTCGGCGACAGTGTAGTGACGTCTGGTTCACCAGATGGAGAAAACAACCGTGCCTGGTGATGCTGCGATCTGGGACCCAGGCCCAGCAATGGGAGGTCCAGACACCAAGGTCGGGTGTCTGGGAGCACGGGTCGGAGGCTCTGACCCACAGGGCCGGTGGGGCTGTGGTGGAGACAGTCTCCTTACTGGCTGTCGGGACAGTAGCTCCTCCTTTAGCCCTCAGGACAGCAACTCCTCCAACACTAGGATGCAGTTAACTCCTACTATGGCCTTCGGGGACGGCAGCTCCTGCCTCTGGATGCCTCGACCACGCCTCCAGTTGCTCCATCAGCAGCGCCTCTGGTGGCTGCTGATTGTCACCTGGTTGACTCAGCAGGACCAGTGACAAACTAACCCTCACTATACTGGTGTGAGATTAAAATCAAAATCCCCTATTTCTGTTGCTCCCGGAGTCCCGGCATTCTCCCGGCGACTCCAGCTTTTTCTGACAGTCCCAGCTGGGCAGCGCCTTCATGGACCCGTCTTAGAGTTGAAGGTTTCATGCAGTAATTATTTTCTGCTTTTTCCCTCTGGAGCGTACGCTTTCCTCCTCGATGTAAACATCAGCACATGGGTCAATGGCCTCGCAGCAGCCCCGAGCTGAGGTGCAGCTGCTTTTTTTTAACATGCCATGCTACGGCCCCTAGCCAATCAGGACTCCCAATCAGCCAGCGGCATGCAATACACTAAAGAACCAGCGACAGAGCAAGCCCAGTCACAGGTATTTTTTTTTAATTGAGAACCTAGCTTCAGTCGTTCAAATGATATTCTGCTAACAAGGATTCCCTAATGGACGACAGACAGACATACTGACCATGAGGGACTCAAACAGTTTTACATACAATCCACAAGCGCCCATTGAAGATTATAGCTAAGTATTTAACTTGAGTGTCACAAGACTGGTAACATCAGGCATGAATATCTCAAAATGTGTTTACCTTGTGGTGTCCTTGACGGAGAGTTTCTCCACTGAGCATGATGAGTACTGTTCACCAGTCCCAGATTGTTACCTCAACTGGCTACACTGAGTAAGCTGACTCAATCAACCAATCAGAAAGCATGCTGGAAATTATTTACTGTGACACAGTGCATGATTTCAAAATTCATTATAACACTGAAAACGCAAGCAAAATACTTGGGAGGTGAAGTGCCAAATTAAAAAAAGAACCACTCCTCCCAGCCTCCTTTTAGGCCCTCTGTTATTGCAGAAACCATGAATTAGCACCCTGTTTTGAACTGTAGAAATGACACACAACCTTTTTTTTTAAAATGGTGTTAATAATGACAGTTATGATAAGTCTTACTGGGATGCGTATGATGTGTTTACAGCTTGGTTTCAAGGTTTTTACTGGACATCAGATATGGTAACTACTGCAGTTAGTAAGTACTGGATTCAAACTAAGGACCTATGGAACAGTGAAGAACTCAACCTTCTGATCTGCCACATCAGCCTGTTTGAGTCCAATTAAACAGCATTATCATAGAAGGAGTTCATGAACCCGATGCTGTTGCTTCTGCTGGACTCTGTAACCTGACAACAGCTCTATCAGTGAGGAAACTCAGCTGTATTACATTAGCTTTGCTTCTAGCTAAGCAGTATTTTATTAGTACTTTGTCCAGAAATTACTGGAAGAGAAATTTGGGTGCTTTTTTTAATACAAAAAGCACCCAGTCACAGACCTTTTTGATTGAATACACAATATAGTATGTATAATTTATCATTTTGCTGAGCACTAAGGTACTGTGTATGGGGAAAAACGAAAACAAAATGACACACCCATTATTATTAGTAGTAGTAGTAGCAGCATTACTATTATGTAAACCTACTGCCACCCCTAAATGAATGGAACGGACACTTGGCCAGCCATTAAAAAGAAAAAAATGAGGTTGTGATTTGTATTAGAGGGTTACAGTATGCCAATGGCATTATCATGTTGCTGCTGTGTTCAGCAAAGCTGCTGCGTGGTTGCAAAGACTATTAAAGCCCCTGGTGAATGTTTCACAACATAGTTGCAGTCTCCAGTGCATAATAGTGTCAGTTTAGCAATGTCAAATAGGAGATAGATCAGGCTTCTACAGATGTATTGGCATTGCAAGGACAGTTACTGTCGACATCATTAAAAAACGACCAACACAGAATATAAGATATACAGGTTCTAACTCCACTGAACTGTTAATCAGTCCCTGTGACTTGTCTATCTATCTAGGTGAAAGATTAGAAATGACCATAGAGAATGGGAGAAGGCAATTGCACATAGCTCTAGGCAGGCAAGGAGCTGCAGATCTGTGTGTATGGGGGGCGCAGCAATTCCAGACCACCTTTGCAGAAACAGTGACACACCTAGAAGATGTGATGATCATGAGAATCATTTACTACATTCACTGTGAAAATGGGGAAGCACTTGAGAGGCTGTTTATCTGATACTGTGCACAGACATGCTAACAGAATATAAGATAGGGGGCTGGAAAGACCCCCATTCAGTAGTTACTCTTGCCGTTTTGGTGACTAGAGAACTACCAACAGTGCTCTACAAGTAGAGGTTATGGAAAAGCCTCAACCCATAGTCTGTATACTTTCTGATTGATCCCCCTTTAGTGTACAAGGGGAGGTGATGCTGAGACACCAGAAGGTAATGTAAGATGAGTGGTACTTAACAGTCTGCCAGTATCAGATATGCTCCATTACTTTACTGATGACTTACAGAACCAGGAAGATGTACCTTCTCAAATTAAGTTACTCTGTTTGGAAAGCAGTTATGCTTTAAAATAATTGTAGCTTCATAACTTACCAATTTTGCAGCTACATAAATTGGGTTTAGTTTTTAGAGAAACACATGTTATAGCAAACATGTATATTCATTTAAAAATAAATATCTGCTACTACTTTAGCTTAATGCAAGTTCTCAGTTTTGCATTTCAGGAAGTTTGATACTGGTTTACTTGGTCATTTCACCTCAGCAGTGTCCTCTGGATCAAATCTGTTAAAGGCTAAAAGCAAGTCCGTCAATAGGGGAAGCAGCTGACTGGTTATTGACAGAAAAGAAGCCAATGTTGGGGACAATTTCACTCTACAGGTGAAATGACCCAGGAAATGCAAGACTGTCTAAAAGCATGGCTTTTTAAATCTCGTGTCATACCACTATTTTAAAATACAAATACATGCTTGTTATAAGATGTGTTTCTTTCAACTGACAACAACAAAAAATAAATAAAGAATGGCCAACACTTAACATTCAAAAGAATGTTTGGTAAAACTTCAGTTCTTGATCACTTAGGATTTTAATTTTAAAACTGTTCCTTTTTTTTTTTTTTTTTGAAACCCTGTACCCCAAAACTCCACATTAAAAAATATCTTTGTTTTTCCATTGATTTACTGTAGAAAGGACCATTTAGGGAACAAAATCATCTGGAGCAAAAAAAAATATGAAAGTTTTTTTTTATACCCCTGTTCTATGGCAACGTGAGACTGCCGGTTTCCTCAGAGTCTCCCCGAGTCTGCCTCTCCCTTCTCCGAGTGCTTACCTCCTGCACTCCAACCCCATCCACTCTCGAACCCCGGCTTTTCTCCTTGTCCAGCCCCCCTTCTTCACTTCCCTTTCCCTGGCAGTGACGGATCTCATCCCGATTCCTGAGTATTGGCCAACACAGTCAGGCCCTAGTCGCTCTCCATGTTGATACAGCAATTAGTTACACAGGCTGCAGTTCATTGTCTCATTAAGTCAAGCCAGTCGTAACAGCAGCAGCAGCTCGCCTGCCCCTGTTAGCACTAAATTTGGGCTACTCAATGTCTTGTCCAAACTGAGGTCTGTGAAAGTCCAAAGCAGTTGCAGAAATAAACTGTAGTTAGTTTCTATTTTACTTTTGTATCTGATTATCACAGAGTTTATAAACAATCAACCATAACCATTAACCTCACAGCAACCAGGACAAGCAACGTGTTGAAAGGTACACGAAATAGACAATGAACCTGCTCCTCTATCACAGAAGATATCCACGTCTCACTGACTGCTGTGACGAAGCTGCACAGGACCTTCACTAGTGATTTTGCATGTGGTGGCTCTACACAAACTGTGCTCTTGGTTCTAAAAAGACTTAGACTTAGTTAGATACTTAGACCCAGCACTCCAGGAGTTATGTACTCAGAGCAAATATGTGTGCATCTTTTAGGGTAATAGGTTGATCTAAAATTACCCATAAATATGTGCACTCAAGTAAGTGCAATTATCCCAGTCGCGACTAGAAAAATCCATATTGCTATACATGACTTAATTGCTAGTAATTTACACTCAATATGGAAGCATTATTTGTCAATGGTAAAGTTTTAAATACATTGACTGATTGACATTGATTTAGGAAAGCAATCAAGGTGGGTTCTGAATTATAGGTCTATCTTTAGTCCTGGCCCATAGGGTCTTAGCCTCCACTTAAATCAGCCACGAAAGAAACATTCCTTGATGAACTTGCTTTAAGACACCCTGGTGCTTGAAATACATTAACATGACATTTTGTAGGAAGCCGTCTGTCTGTGGAGCTAAAATTAACACCTAATTCCTTTTAATGGTACAGATAAATACAGAATGCACCAGTGAACTCAGGAGCAATGGACAAAGACAAGTCACTAGTCACTAAGGATCTGTGAGCCAGTGGATTTCCTAATAATACATCAGTGCTGAGAATAAACTGTTTAATTTTCCATTCACCAGCTGCAGTATAAATCCAGTTTAATTAACGACTGGCTATTTCTGTGTCTGTCTATCCCCCTGATTCTATTAAAAGAAGCTGAATCTTATATTAATTGGACTATGGATTTTAAATGGAGATGTGTTGCAAAGCAGTAAGGTCAAGTTAATTCACTTCTTTTCCTAGAATCCCATATATAATTTTACAGGAGTTTGCCTATAGCAATGTCAATAGTGTTACCAACCTCATATTTTACTGCTATGGTATTTAAAATTAGTACATCACAACAACTGACCAGGCATCTAAAACACACTTCAAAAAGCTAAATATTGATGATTTACGTTAATCATAAATGATAAATATGGAACCAGCAGCAGTGACTTCATCTTTCTGCATTTCGTTTTGTTTTTAATTCTAAAAATATACTGTAAAGCTATAAATATTTGCAAGCCTTATGCGTTTTTCTCGTATGAAAAAAAAAAAATTTTGGCACGAATATCAAATTCCAGTAACAATACATACTTCATATATTGCAACATGTCGCCAACATTTCTGGAGCAAAATAGGTTTTATGGGTGTGATTTGACAAATATTTTGGTTGCAAATATGTATGGCTTTACAGTAAGTTATTGCATAATTGCCATGCATATTTTTAACAAAAGTCTTCTTCATCATGAGTGAAACTTCCCTCACATCTGGCATTTCATTTCCAACTTTCTTTCCTATAAAGCTTGCACTTGTGCTGGTGGGATATGTACTACTTTTCTGTAGCAACTATATGCTTTCTTCAAGACAATTAATTGTTGTTGTTGTTTTTTTTAAGTTCCTTCAGAAGTCAATTTGCAAAACAGCTATTAAATGGATGTGTTTTCTCATTTCCTTCCTGAATATAAACATGTAAGTCTCTTATCATTTATTAACACATGACTCAGAGGGTGCTTTGAAACAGACAGAGCCAGGAATCAGTAGAGGAGACTGAGTATTCAAACTCATGCATGCTCAATTTTAAGCTGATTCTATTCCTAAGTGGGGTAGCTGTACATATGGTAACATTACATATATTCAAGGGCCGGTTTCCTTTTTTGGGGCTACCCAGTATATTGCACTTTATGTAGAAAACCACACTCCACTATCAGCCATGTCTGTTTCCTAAAATAGTTTGTACAGTTACTGTAAATTCAGAAAATATATACGATTTATGTCTGGCATTAGTAACTTAGTAACAGTATTTTGTTTTAATCTATACTCTGTAAAGTACACAGATTATTGGCAAAATGGAATCTACAATCTTTTAACATATGAAATTCCTATTTTTAACAATGTATATTTTGTGTGGACTTTCTAGAATTATCTGTGTATCCTTGGTTTGTTTAAACAACCATGTGACCTTTCTTTGCTAAATAAACCACAAAGGCAGGGACAATATTGCACACTCCAGTCCAAGTCTATTTTTCCTGACAAAATACAGATATACCCTAGCACATGAAAGCAGCACATAAAAGCAACATTCTGCAAACCTCCCAGAAAGTAGGCTTACAACTGATCATTTATAAGGTATTGTAGATCTTATATTGGTAATGTATAAACTAAGAACATTCTATGTATTCTGTGGATGTTCCTGTAACAGTAGAAAAAACACTGTTCAACAGCACACACAGGGTTTTTCCCTACTTTCTAACCCTTAAGAATACAGTATGCAATATGTTAATTATGCAGCCCAAAGGGAAACCAAAAGGCTTCTATTCACTTGTCTCTTTTTGGTACCATTGCCAACTAGGCCATTGCTAGACACACAGGCAGATATGGATTGTAAAGCACACCAGGGTAGCGATGTTGGGAATTGCAAGGCAGATATCCAAGATTAAAGATCACATGAATCTTTAGAATTACCATGCCAGCTTGCATCAGTGCTGTCCTGTTCATATTAAATTTTCCAAAGGAGCTTAAGAGAAATAGTTAGGTGTCCCACAAAATGCCCCATCCCGTTTGTTCTGCATTGGTAGTAAATTAATATTTGGGGTACCAGAGCACTTCTTATTTGACAATGGGCTATTGATTTACTTAGATTTTCCAACAAATGTTGGTTACTCTTCAACCTTAAAGCTTCTTCTTCTCAGAATTACACTGTGTGGTCGAGAGTTAATACGTGCCTAATACATTCAGGGCTGGGGCCAGCTACTGGCTAAATTCAAAAGAGACTAGTCTAGATCAAAGAAGCTGTGAGAAATAGCGGCTCATTAAAAACATTGGATCTACATATAGTGCAGCAAAAAACATTTTTAACAAATCAGATTCAGGGTTTCACATGAACTTAATTCACAGCACATGATGAATAAAATGTCCTAACATTAAAAGAATCACAAAAAGCATAGAAAGACTTTGCTCCAATTACTGTGATCCATTGTACATTTTCAACTAGGACATCTCCATTTATTTGGTTAAAATCCATCTTAAAAGGCAGACCAATTTGGCTAATTTAAATTTAAATTGGGATACAAAGTGCACAGAAACCATGACAAACTTTTGAATAACAATGACTTTGACAGCAGAGTAAACTGAGAAATCAAGAATTAAACAGAATTCACACAAGCAACTAATGATCCCTTGCTACATTAATTGATTCCGCTTTAACAACCTGAGGCTAAACTATGAAAAAAAAAAGAATTCCAGAGAAAGCTACATTTTAATTATATACCCATGTCAAGTAGAGATCCTTCTTCAGGGCTTCATCAGTTCAGCAACTGCTTTATGCGGCAGTATCATGCACTCAAAGGATTATTGGGAATAAAGACTAGAAATTAGAGATGTGTGGTTTAATTTACTAACTGTTTACTGGTCCTTTATTTTTGAAAACTGGGTGGATTGGATTAGTTTTAGCTTAGATTTTGGAACATTAAAAATAAGAAATATTTGCCATGGCCTTTTCTGCAGAAACATGTACTGTGTACTGCACTATTTTGATTAACTTGCCCCAGTTTTAAAAGTTAGCTATTAATGACACAATAGATGTACACTGTATATTTCCTCTTTGTTGAAATGGCCAAGAAGTTTCACAAGGTATCCTGTTGGGTGTGCTTCAGCATTAACTGGATGGTTTCTTTCAAACAACAACAATACATAGGGTGCACAAAGTTATAATTTTGTCTGTCCATTTCTTGCACCCTCTGTAATAAATACATTAAAATTAAGAGAACCCATCAGCCATTTTTAAAAATAGATTGCAATAAACCATACATCACCTAGTAGGGATTGATGTTCTTTTACCACTAAAGTAATAGTAAAGATCACATTTCAAATTCCAGTATTGCCCTCGGCTTGAAAACCCTGTAAGATATATCACTTTTTTCCCTGTTACTTTACATGAAGGTCTAGTCTGTCAATTCTCTGTGAATTACCAGTGTAACAATATGGTAATTTAGATTATTTATGAATGATCATCTGGAGGCACTGTGAATGCATCAATCGTGATTCATGGTCCCCTTGCCAGTTGCAAATAGTGTCACATAGTCTAAACTTGCGCAGTACTGAGTATGGAGTAGACGTGTTTCAAGTTTCTACTAATCCAGCTAAGAATGAACTTCACAGCCTTTCAAAATATCAAAGAGTGGGGCTCATTCAACAGAACAGACACTTCAATCTGCTCACTATTGTCATCAAATGTAAGCGTTTTTCTTTTCTATCCTGTTTTCATCTAAATACTGGATTTATGCTAAATGGTATTTTTTAACCAGACATGTTTAGGTTTCTCAGATCAATTTCCAACCCCTTGCTCCATTTCCACCTAATACCTAAAGTACAGCACAGTACTTTGCAAATTGCAGATAGACCAGTGAATTGCAGGTTGTTGGTATTGGATGTGCTGTAAATAACTTCTATCACTTGTATGCCTTTTCGGAACATTAAAATACAGTACAACCACTAAATGGCGAGTGCTGTAATCCAAGGCCAATTGTCGTTCTCACTATAATAACAAGGTAAATGCATTGCCATTAGCATAACGCTTGGTAAATGTCCAGTAAATGTTTGGTAACAAGCTTAATGATGAATGATGAAGATTAAAGCTGCAAGCATGAGAAAAGCATGGCAACCCATAGAGAGGAATACTAAACAGTGAGGCTCAGCTAAAGTTTACAAAAATGACCAGATATGATGTGGGGGTGTGGTTGGATAGAATAGACTAAAATACAGTACTGTGCAAAAGTTTTAGGCAGGTGTGAAAAAATGCTGTAAAGTAAGAATGCTTTCAAAAATAGACATGCTAATAGTTTATATTTATCAATTAACAAAGTGAGTGAACAGAAGAAAAATCTACATCAAATCAATATTTGGTGTGACCACCCTTTGCCTTCAAAACAGCATCAATTCTTCTAGGTACACTTGCACACAGTTTTTGAAGGAACTCGGCAGGTAGGTTGGCCCAAACATCTTAGAGAACTAACCACCGTTCTTCTGTGGATTTAGGCAGCCTCAGTTGCTTCTCTCTCTTCATGCAATCCCAGACAGACTCGATGATGTTGAGATCAGGGCTCTGTGGGGGCGATACCATCACTTCCAGGACTCCATGTTCTTCTTTACGCTGAAGATAGTTCTTAATGACTTTCGCTGTACATTTGGGGTCGTTGTCATGCTGCAGAATAAATTTGGGGCCAATCAGATGCCTCCCTGATGGTATTGCATGATGGATAAGTATCTGCCTGTACTTCTCAGCATTGAGGAGACCATTAATTCTGACCAAATCCCCAACTCCATTTGCAGAAATGCAGCCCCAAACTTGCAAGGAACCTCCACCATGCTTCACTGTTGCCTGCAGACACTCATTCGTGTACCGCTCTCCAGCCCTTCGGTGAACAAACTGCCTTCTGCTACAGCCAAATATTTCAAATTTTGACTCATCAGTCCAGAGCACCTGCTGCCATTTTTCTGCACCCCAGTTCCTGTGTTTTCGTGCAGAGTTGAGTCGCTGGCCTTGTTTCCACGTCGGAGGTATGGCTTTTGGCGCAAGTCTTCCATGAAGGCCACTTCTGACCAGACTTCTCCGGACAGTAGATGGGTGTACCAGGGTCCCACTGTTTTCTGCCAATTCTGAGCTGATGGCACTGCTGGACATCTTCCGATTGCGAAGGGAAGTAAGCATGATGTGTCTTTCATCTGCTGCAGTAAGTTTCCTTGGCCGACCACTGCATCTACGGTCCTCAACGTTGCCCGTTTCTTTGTGCTTCTTCAAAGAGCTTGGACAGCACATCTGGAAACCCCTGTCTGCCTTGAAATTTCTGCCTGGGAGAGACCTTGCTGATGCTGTATAACTACCTTGTGTCTTGTTGCTGTGCTCAGTCTTGCCATGGTGTATGACTTTTGACAGTAAACTGTCTTCAGCAACCTCACCTTGTTAGCTGAGTTTGGCTGTTCCTCACCCAGTTTTATTCCTCCTACACAGCTGTTTCTGTTTCAGTTAATGATTGTGTTTCAACCTACATATTGAATTGATGATCATTAGCACCTGTTTGGTATAATTGTTTAATCATACATCTGACTATATGCCTACAAAATCCCTGACTTTGTGCAAGTGTACCTAGAAGAATTGATGCTTGATGCTGTTTTGAAGGCAAAGGGTGGTCACACCAAATATGGATTTGATTTAGATTTTTCTTCTGTTCACTCACTTTGCATTTAGTTAATTGATAAATATAATCTATTAACATGTCTATTTTTGAAAGCATTCTTACTTTACAGCATTTTTTCACACCTGCCTAAAACTTTTGCACAGTACTGTATGTTATTGGAGTTTGATCAATGTGAGAAGAGTTTCTAAAGTCTACTTCAAACTGTATAGGATTATAAAGCACAAATGGAAGGGCTAGTAAGGTAGCACTATTTAGGAAGCACTTTCTAAATCAGAGAGTAGATACGGCCCAGTAGCAAATGGGCTGTGAAATGGGAGGTATATTAAACAGCAATTGAATACAATCATCTGCAACATAAAATACAGGAGCAAACTGCTGAGATTAGGAAAGAGAGTTGGGATTAATAATAATAAAAAAACGGTCTGGCGCTGTGATTAAAAAAGGACATTTTAATTTAAAGAACGGGTGGGTTTAGTCAGCTTTGCTGACACACTTTCTACCAGGCACTGAAAGTTCAGCACTACTGGATTGTCATGCACTCACAATTCTGTGTGGAATTAAAACAATCAATACATTTTTATTAAAGAATGTTATAGTCACACAGTGCGAATTAAAACAATCAATACATTTTTATTAAAGAATGTTATAGTCACACAGTGCTCCCCTTGTTATTCCATTAGTTTTATATAAATAAATAGTGAAATATCGAGAGCAGTGAATTCTTTTTAATTGGTTTTATTTATTTTTTTTTTTTACCAATCCTTTATAGTAAATCAATAACCCTACTTTTAATGACTACATTGGTGTAATCCTCAGGCCATTATCAGTACCCTTTCTTAACAGATTACTCCCATGTTTTTAAAAGAACAACAGCAGTCAGTTCTAATAACATTTAGGTAGATTTTTCTTCTTTCAAAAAGGTAGAAGTTAATTAAACCCTTCAGTAAATGCTTCTTGCGTTTGGACAATTTATGTCCTTTACAATATATCCTATATAACTTAACATGTTGTATGATGTTTCAGCAGTTTGTTTAAAGACAGTATACCACTATGGTTCACAGTGAAATGTAAGCCTTTCTTATAGTCTTATTAAATGCTTAGGAAGTCATTCTGCCTTACTTATGAAAGCAAGTTCTACATAATATTGAAGGATTACTCTTCAGTATTTACATTATTAGGTTTGAAACATATTGCTGTTCACATGTATTTGCATACATTATTATTTATTTCTTAGCAGACGCCCTTATCCAGGCAACCTACAATTGTTACAAGATATCACATTATTTTTACATACAATTACCCATTTATACAGTTGGGTTTTTACTGGAGCAATCTAGGTAAAGTACCTTGCTCAAGGGTACAGCAGCAGAGTCCCCCACCTGGGATTGAACCCATTACCATACGGTCAAGAGTCCAGAGCCCTAACCACTACTCCACACTGCTGCCCCCAGTTCATGGAATGCCTTACCCGGTGTTGTTAAATTTGCAAGCCCCCAACAGAGATGTAATCCTTAGTGGTTTGCGCGCCTCATTGTGTACATTACTGCTATTTAAATTACATCACTGACACCTACGATGTAACTCATTTATTTGCACACCTTTGCACAAGTTTCCCTTGGCTCTAACGAGTTGGATATGCCCGCCCCGCTCCCCAGTGGAGCCAGCACAAGTTGAGTTTTCTACGAGGGAATACAATACTGCAGGGAGAAAACGTTTTTCATTTTATTATTGTTTTTAAAAAGTTTTTCAAAATGTTTTCTTTTCAAAATGCACTCTATAAAAAAAAAACGAATAACAGTTTCCACAATATTGTTCTCGTTCAGAAAATCTGGAACAATATTGAAAAAAAAAATGTTGTTATCGTTAGTTAGCAGTAGGTGTAAATATGAAGTACATGTTCCATACAGTTTAGGTATATATTAGAAAATATTTAAGAGAGGTGTTAACTTTTAAGCCCATGTTAAAAAATATTAGCTCTGAAGGCATTTCCCAGAAAATACAAAAGTATAACCAAACTATCATGTGGAAGAATAACCGCGTGAAGTAATGGAAATCACAAGCTATTGGAGGTTTAGCATTGTCTTATATAGGAAAAAGGGAAAACTAAATTAAAGCTAGTCCGCTCTCATGAACACGTTCAGCACAGTGTTGCATTTCTAACTAAAGTAATTGAACTACACAATATGAATTAAGTGTAGTACTGTGCACCCTTCTCACCGTTTGAAAACTGCTCCTCTCTGACAGGGTCGGCATATCAGATAGATTCACCAATGGATTCGGAATGAAGTCCAGCCCCATGTGACTTGTCTCGGGGCTAATGTGATTAGTCAGCTCCGGGTGCAGGCCCCTCCCTCTTACTTCGGTGAGAGAATGTATGACGTTTGATGCTAACGCTATGTGGTAATTTGACTGAGTGAAAAGGTGGCAGCGAGACTGCTTGTACAAATAGTCGTCTGAATGCACCTGGAACTCAAGTAAAGACAGAGGGATCGGATTATAGAAAACAAAAATCATTATAAAAGAGAAACCGTCAGGCGCTTTGAATTAAAGAGATAACTGTCAAAAGACAAACTGACAGCGCAATTATTTTTAGCTGCCAAACTATATTATCAGCAAGCTGTCAGAAGATCAACAACACAAAAGCTCAATGTGAAAAGGTAATATTTTATTTATTTACGTATTTATCACAGACAGACCTCTCATTGTATGCGGATCATGTAACTGGATAGCTGTTAAAAATTCAGTTCCTGCACTGGTGGAAGTACAGTTTCATGCACAGGTGAACAAAATGGGAGGGAATTTGGGTTGTCACCGCTCAATCCCAAAAGATCCAGCGGACTTTTGTCACAACAAGCGCAAATTCAGCGCAGCGTGCAACTTTAGCAACATTTTGGTGAACCAGGAGAGGCTGAACATCAACACAGCCACTGAAGAGGAGCTGATGACACTGCCTGGGGTGAACCGTATGGTCGCCCAGAACATAGTGGAGTACCGTGAGTGTATAGGGGGTTTCAAGAAAGTGGAGGACTTGGCTTTGGTAAGCGGGGTCGGTGCTGCCAAACTGGAGCAGATCAAGCTAGAGATCTGTGTGAGCAACAGGACGGGCTCCACCCAGCAGTCACCGAGCTCCCTGCGCAAAGACCTGAACCAGGAGCACCTGGCTTGCACCAGGATCAACATCAACACAGCCACGCCGGCTCAGCTGATGAGCATCCGTGGCATCACCGAAAAGATCGCCAAGAATATCGTGGACTACCGCCAGCAGCACGGACCTTTCAAAAGCATAGAGGACCTGGTTAAAGTCGCCTACATCAACTCCTCATTTCTGGACAAAATCAGGTTTCAAATCTTTGCAGAGCGTTCCCGACCTTCGTCAACAAACACCAACGGTGGTGTAACTTTTACCTGCAAGTCTCATCCCAGCCCGACTTCTCTGAGCCTTCAGAGTGAGGATCTAGACTTCCCACCGGGCGGACCGACACAGATCATCTCGGTGCGGCCAAATGCAGAAGCATTCTCTGGTCTGCGTGACGGTAAAGCCGTTCTGAGGTTAGCAACCTGGAACCTGCAATGCTGCTCGTCTGAGAAGGCAAACAACCCCGGAGTGCGGGAGGTGGTGTGCATGACGCTTCTAGAGAACGGGTAAGCCCGATTTCACTGTGACGGTTTATGTCTGCTAGATACTTTGTAATACTGCTGCAGGATGTTTACTCAATGTTTAGCTGGTTGCTACAAAACATGTGCAATATAAAAAAAGGAAATCTACATTTCCACAATTTTGCACGAGTAAAGTAATGCCTAGTTAGAGTGTTTATGGGGGGTATTTTAATAGGGCGACTTGTAACCACAAGTTTGGTAATGATGATACTATATCCATAGAAACCGATGTGTCTCATGTTTATGAGGTAAATAGCATCGCCCTTAGCAACCGATTCAAATATAGCAAAATGTATAAATAGAAATGGCAAATTGCTCTAAATTAGACTACAGGTCCATATAGTTATGATGTGCAACACTTTCGTGTAGATACTGTAATAGCAAATCCTGTTAAAAATAGGACTTTCAGGGGTAGGACAAAAAAAAAAAAAAACACCTGCAATCATTATCAACAAGCTAAATGTATTCACAGACAGATTTGTCCCCAGAGCGAACAAGTTATTCAAATGAAGTTAACATATTATGTACACACCATCCATTCCACTAGAACCCCTTCGCAATGGATTTAGTCTGCAGCAGGGAATGATAAAGGCTTACAGACATGCCACGTCACATCGGTTGTATTATTATATATGGTTGTTTTGTTTGCAACACTGTTAAACAGGATCTTATGATGTACCAAGGCATGTTGGTTTGTTTAAGCAGTCATTTTGCTGGTTATTTTATTGGCTGTTTATCTTTGTCCCAGATGCCTGTCTGTTGATAAAGGCAGTTCTGTTTGGCTCAATGCCACATTCAAGGGAAAGCAACTCGAGGTCAATGAACTTCTCAGCGTTGCAGTTACTTAAGGTTAGCAGCCAAGGATTCTTTAGATTATGCTGTTTATGAAAAGGCATATATTAGTTTAGCTGTACTTATCCTGTTGTCTTTTCCAAACAGCTGGATCCAGATACTGTAGCCACATTGTTAGATTCTCATATCAACCCAGTACTGCAGTATACTATACTGTACAGTACATGTAATATCTATGCAAACATTGAAAACACTACTGTATTTAAACCACGCAGTGGTTTAGTAAATTATCATGACCTCAAAGGCATGACATATAAGTCATTTGGAAGTTTTATTCTAGATGTAGGTTTACTATCCATTGTACTATCCAGATTCTGGAAAAAGCATTTGTTCATAAAGAAATGCTGAATAATACAGAGAGAGTAAAGTATTTTCCTAGCACTTCCAGCCATTTCCTAAATGAACACAATGACTCAGCAGCAACAGCAGGGCTTGGCAACCCATCCAGTACCCTCAGCACCAGCACTGCAGATAAGGTTTTGTGTCATTGAGCAATTTACTCTCCAATGTAAACACTATGCGAGTAAAATGTAACATTACCTTGAAGTCATGAATACTTTCAATACATATTGTACAATACTTTATAATAAGTTATGAGATATGCATTAACTACAGCCTTACATTTTAACTGTAATGTTACTTTGAACTGCTATACAAAGACAATCTTATAATAAAAACTTCCCTTTCCTTATTTTTCACCGGTAAAGAATAGAACAATGTCTTTTTCACAGGGAGTCTCTTCGCGCAAGACCTACTAGGCTGTTACAGTTGTTATAGTTGTTTTCTGTTTATCTTCCTTACTCGGTCCGTGTGCGGCAAATTTGCTTTGCATATTTCTTATGTATTAAATTGAAATGCCATACAGTATGTGGTTCATATTTTTTAATGTGTAAAACACCCAGTATGCAGCTGATCTGGAGTGCTGGTTATAACTTATTTGGACTTGATACTGACTCTTTAACATAACTCTACCATTGCTGTTACTGTGATCTACAGTGATGAGTTTAACCCCATTCTGCATAATCTCCTGTGTAGGATCGTTTTCACATATATCTAGAGGACCACTTACCCAGTTATAATGCTGTGGACTTTCTTCAGTTATTGAGAGAGTCAGATGAATGCATTAGCTTTTTGCATTTATTTATGTGATGAATCTTCCTAGGACATTTGTAGCTCATTTTATTGAGATTTCAAATATGCAGCACCAGTCTGTCCATATGAACCTATGTCACCCATATCTTTTGAAATATATAGAATGTATACTGATATCTACAGGTTGTTACTGACTTACGCTGAGATGTCTTTATGTAGTGCAGCAGGTTTTGGTTATCAATAGTTTCCTAAACTATTACCGAAAGGGAAGTTCTGTAGAAAAACCATTCCAGTAATGCATGATTATCAAATTTGAAATCTCTTTTGCACTACAAAATGAAGATAAGTGTTGTTTAGTGCTCGCTTGAAGATTTGGAAGACACTGGAAATCTCTTGATTCATCAAAACTATTAAGCTGACTTAAGCGTATTAATCAATGGTGACTGCTAAGCTTTACAAGTTATGTGATTATTTCATGTTGCAAGAGATAGTGCACTTTGTTAATAAATAAGTTTAAAACTTAACCTAAGCTGAATTGCAGATAGTTTTTGTTTTCCATTTTGTTTCTCAGTTGTTGCTAAAGACACAAAAAACTTCCCTTTTTTTAACAATGGGTCATTCCGTGCCAACTCAACCAGTGCCATTGCCTGTCCGTCTCAGATTTTCCTAGAGAAATTCACCTGGGGGTTTTGAAATGATAGCCATTATTTTTTTTTAAATGTCCCCTTTTGACCTATGACCTTGCAAGGGTCAACCTAAAGTGAGAAAGGGACCTTGACCAGAAAAATCACCCTGAGTGCAATTTAGATGCTACCATCATGTGTAGAACCCTCGTTCTACTCATATTGAATAGGGCTTTTCAGAAATAAAATACTAGGAGCACCCTACTCACTTCTGGCAAATTGCAAGACGAGGGGTACGGGACGAGTTTTATTCGAACTTCAGCCTAACCCTTTACCCTGTAGAGGATGTGGGTCCTAAAATGTAAGTATTGCTGTAAGACCCTTAGTACCAGTCTTCCAAATACTGTGAAAAACAGAAACCCCCCAGGTGAATTTTTCTAGGAAAATCTGAGAGGACGGGCATCGAAATATCCTTTTTCTGGTTAAGTTGGCGTGGAATGACCCCAGTGTCATTTTTTCTGTATGCTGCAATGCATGTACAGAGGGGATCCAGAGAGGATATTAGCCTAGTTCAGAGACCTTGTAATGAGAACACACATGCTAGTGGAATAGCATTGTGGGGCAAATGGTAGCATTGACCTTACAACTGCACCTTTAAAACCAGTTACTTTTTTTTATATGATACAGCATTAAACAAGTAATGAGTCATTATCAAGAAAAACCCACAGTAAATGCCTTCTGCTTACTTCCTATATTTGCATAGTTTCTGGTAGTGCCAGGCATTGCATAATTTTATCAACACCTGAGTGATCCCACATACTCTGCTGTATCCAGCTTACAATGTCTTATTAGTTTTCCAATATATCCCAGACGGTACCACATGCTGAGGGGAAAATGGGAACAGCAGAAACATATGTTCAAGTATTGTAATTCCTTTGAACATGACTTAAGCACTCTGGACTGTTTGAAGTTAAGGGTGCAGATACTTACTGGTTTGTCCCTCATTATGGTGGTATGCCAGTTCAATTTGCAGGCAACAGTAATGTTGTTTTGGAGATTTGTGTTTGGAGCAGAACCCTGCCCTCTGTAACTGCCCCAGTATCATATCACTAGAGCACCTTGACACTATATTTATCAGCCTCCAAATTTAGCATGCTGTGTATGGCTCTGCTTTCACATTCGTGTAGGGTTGCCTTCCACATGAACCCTTTCCTTCTGAGGCCTTTGTTACATTAGCTTTGTCTATATTCATATAGTAGTGGGGTTCAAAATAAATCAAATAAAAGTTATGAGCAGTAGTCAGTTGTGTTTAAAATCCAGTGTATAATGCAAAACTGCTGCTGATTTTGATGGCTTTGAATTTTTTATTCATTTTGGCAACATATCAATCAATCAATCTTTATTTTTATATAGCGCCTTTCACAAAAATTTGCCTCAAAGCGCTGAACAAGAGAAAATAAACTAAAAACATATTTAAGAAGAAATGAATATACTTAAAAGCAATACAAACAAGTAATAAATACATAAGTATAAATAAGTAAGTAAACAAGTTAATTAAAGAGCAATAAAAACAAGTGATAAAAATAAATGGAATTTACAGAACTGTGAATGCTCTGTCATGAAAGTACATTTTCAGTCTTATTTTAAAAACAGCAACAGAGGGAGCCTCCCTCACAAACGGTGGCAAGCCATTCCACAGTTTATGTTCTCTGTAGAGAATGCTCTGCCACCTGCATTTTTTTTCTGTATCCTTGGAATGTTAAGCAAAGCTGCACCCTGTGATCTAAGAGGCCGACTAGGAGGATATGGAATCAGGAGTTATTTTAAGTATAGGGGAGAGCTTTATATGTCAAGAGCAGGATCTTAAAATGAATCCTGAAACAAACAGGAAGCCAGTGCAAATCTGCCAAAACAGAGGTGATATGTTCATATCTCTTGGTTCTTGCTGCAGCATTTTGTACAAGTTGTAATTGTGAAATAGCATGGCTAGAAATATCAGAGAACAGCACATTACAGTAATCTATCCTTGATGTTATAAAAGCGTGCATTAGTATCTCCGCATCAGACTGAGAGAAAATACATCTAAGTTTAGCAATATTTCATAAATGGAAAAAGGATATCTTAGTGACATTCCTGATATGTTGCTCAAAGGAAATCGAAAATAACGCCTACATTTCTCATTTCAGACTTCCAATTAGAGGGGAAGCCACTAAGAGCTAGGTCAGATATTATGTTACTTTGGCAATTTAAGGGTCCCAAAAGCATTGTCTCAGTTTTATCAGAATTTAGCATCAAAAGATTTTTTGACATCCATTTTTTGATGTCGGCCAGACAACTAGTCAATGCACCTACAGCTAGGTTGTCCCCTGGTTTAAATGATAAATATAGCTGAGTGTCATTGGCATAGCAATGTAAATTTACCTCATAACTTCGAGCAATATCCCTCAAGGGCAACATATAATGTGAGAAAAAAATAGAACCAAGAATGGAACCTTGCGGAACACCCCAAGTAACTGCGGATATAACGGAAATCTATTTGACAAATAAGAACGAAACCAAGACAGGACATTCCCTGACAATCTAAAATAGAGTGGGCAATGGTTTCAAATGCAGCACTTAAATCTAGTAACATGAGAACTGAGAGTAAACCCATATCGGAAGATAGCAATACATCATTTACAACTTTAACAAGGGCTGTGTCAGTGCTGTAAGCGTTCCAGAAGCCAGAAAGAAATTTCTCTTTGATGTTTGTTATGTTTTTAAGTTGATGAGCTACCACGTTCTCTAAAACTTTGGGTAGGAATGGGAGATTAGAAATAGGCCTACAATTATTAAGAACTGTGGGGTCAAGGCCAGTTTTTTAATTAATAGTTTAATAACAGCAACCTTGAAGGAGTTAGGAACAATACCAGGCAACAGTGAGCTGTAGTGTTAATCTTAGCAAATACTTCCTTGAACAGTGTAGTTGGAATAGGGTCTAAAATACAGGTAGCTAATTTCATGTTCATTACTAGATTTGTAAGATCCTGCAAGCTTATCTGAGAAAAAGTGTCAAAGACTTGTTCTGTTCTTGGAGCATCAAATAAGTGTGGTTCTTCATTGCTATTTCGTGACACATCCTGTTTAATGGTGGTATTGAGTACCTGATTGCGAATGTCAGCATTTTTTTTTTATTGAAGTGATTTATGAGATCGCCACGGTCAAAAGTAGTCAACGGAGGGCACACAGACTGTGGATTAGTTAATTTAGCTAGAGAACCAAATAAAACTTGGATTATTAAAATTGTTATCTATAAGGTTTGAATAGTAGGCTGATCTGGCAGAAGATTGCGTGGCCCTATATTTCAAACCATTATCCTTCCAGGCAAGGTAGTGGACTTTAGTGTCTAACATATGACTGGACCAGTGGTAGAAAGATTGTGAGTCTTTGCAAATTGTGATGGACAAATATAAAGGAACCAAGTCAGGTGTTTAGTATTTCAGTGCTCTACAGTGCTTTCTCTTATTTGTTTTATATTTGCCATTTTGTTTGAAAAACCATTAGGCCACAACCTGTGCCAGCTAAGCAATGTGTTTTTGTTGGGATGGCACTGGTGACTACAACAAATGTTGCTACAGTAACGGGGGGGAAAGGATAAAACAGTATGAATCTCAGTGCAATGATTTTTTATGAATGAAGATAAGATAATTGTGCTGTGCTGGTTGTTTTAATTGATCCCGCAATTTTATTGGTTTTGTTTAACAGATAACACTCCATTGTTTAGTCATTGGTGACTGTCACTGCCTGGTACTGGCCATAAGCCAACTCCTTAGCTTCCCAGTCGAGACGGTTCTATTGTGTCTGTGTGGAGAGACACCAGGGTGTAACAGCAAACAGGAGGGGATTCTCTAAAGGACTTTGTCATCTTCTGGAACTTAGCTATTCTACTTCATTTTTATTGGTGGATAACCTGATCAAATGGAACTGTACTGTTTTGAACATACTATAAGAAATCCTGTTAAAAACACAGCACTATACAGGTCCTGGGAGCCAACAAGGTATTCTGTGCGGCACAATACTGTATATAAAAATTATGCTTGCTGTGCGTCTGTCTTTTAAAATCCATAACTCACAAAAAAATAGGTTATTGTCACACCTGTAGACCAAGGCATACACAAGAATTGTGGGAAATCTTTGCCTTTTCACCTGCAGGTCAAGGTCACAGAAAACCAGACCGATTTTTCTCTTTTCAACCTTCTCACAATGGGAGATGAACCAATGATCTGGTTATGGAGAAGATTTTGTAGAATTAAACAGTTACGTATTGTGTTTGAAGTAAATTCGCGAATCGCAATTTGTGAGATAAAAGACTGTATTACCGTTTGCAACCACTACAGGCAGTTTAACGGCTTCCAAGCTCAGTACCAGTTGTAAATTTTGGCAAGCTGTAGCATTGCAGCACAAGTGTCAGCAACAGATCAGTTTTATGGAGCAGTTTCAATTCAAAATACTGCATTAGTTCATTATCTCACGATGCTTTTTAACTTTAAACACCATAGTAACCATGACCCTATCTACACACAGTAAGCAGTTATAAGCTAATATTACATTTAACCTTAAGGAGAGGTCAAAGGTGATGATCAAGGTAATTTTTGAATAGAGCATATATTGGTTCCTAAATGTCTTGTATAGTAACAATAACCCTATGTCACTGTAAGGAGTTTTAAGCTAGTTTTAAATTTTAACTTAAGGAGAGGTCAAAGGTCACAGGCAAGGTCATTTTTGAATGAGCACATATTATTTCCTATATGTGTTCCATAGTAACCGTTAACCTATCTACACTTTGTAAGGAGTTATAAGCTAGTTTTACATTTGACCGAAGATTTTGAAAGGTTTTTAAAGAAATGTGTCAGGTGGCCATATTGGTTTACGGACAAACGCCATTTTTGAAAAAAGTCAATTGTATTGACACAGGGATGATGCTTGTCAACTTTGGAGTTAATCAAATAAACCATTTTTCAACTTAAGCGGTTTTAAATTTACAAAGAAAATGTAGGTCTGGCGGCCATCTTGTTTATATTTTGTCATACTTGAATTCCATTGTCCCCAGGATGATGCCTACCAAGTTAAGAGTTATTATTATTATTTGTTTATTTAGCAGACGCCTTTATCCAAGGTGACTTACAGAGACTAGGGGGTGTGAACTATGCATCAGCTGCAGAGTCATTTACAACTACGTCTCACCCAAAAGACGTAGCACAAGGAGGTTAAGTGACTTGCTCAGGGTCACACAATGAGTCAGTAGCTAAACGGTTTGCAAACAGAAGCAGTTTGATGTTTGGGGCGCGTTTTGGCGAATTTGGAGGCAGCCATTTTGATAGTAAAATTTATCGTAGCAACTTCTGCTTCGCAAACTTGAAGCGGGTTTGGTTGTTGATGACTTATTAAGTTTCAGATCAATCGATTCACCAGTTCCCAAGAAGAAGATTTTGAAAGGTTTTTCCAAAAAATGCATCAGGCCATCTGATCTGTAATCTACACGGGATGACACCTGCCAAGTTTCATGTTGATTGGTTACACCGCATGCGA
Organism: Acipenser oxyrinchus oxyrinchus; assembly: GCA_030684275.1. NCBI lineage: Eukaryota > Metazoa > Chordata > Actinopteri > Acipenseriformes > Acipenseridae > Acipenser > Acipenser oxyrinchus. The sequence continues at coordinate 26,422,234 of CM060250.1, forward strand.
ACAGGAGCAGTTTAAAGTAACAATAATAAAAATAAATCAAATCAAATCAAATAAATGTTTACAATAACAATAGGCTTCCAAAGCTAGCGTGGAAGCCTAATAATAATAATAATAATAATAATAATAATAATAATAATAATAATAATAATAATAATAATAATAATAATAATAAAACAATTCCAAATACAGTTTTACACATTAGTCTAAATGTGAATTTTACAACCTTGCAAATGTTTTATTCTTTTTAATTTTTGAATTTTGGTATGTTTGTATTGTACTTATGATACCGGTGCTTATTTAGTCTGTACGAATCCAATTGAATAGCTTACTCATTGGTTGTTTCTTACTAGTTGTGTGACAAAAACGACGCAACATTTGAGCAAGAGCTAACTACAGTATCAATTTGAATGTGTTGTATAATTATGTGTTTGACAAAAAACATATTTAATTAAACAGACAACATGTTATCCTAAACTTTCTTAGTCATTAGGCTATAATTCATGAAAATAATTTAATCCATACCTATAGAAACTCAGGAAAGCACTAAATATAGTAATACTACTATATATTAAAACTAAAGTAAACTTTTACATTTCTTTGACACATGATTATGAGTCATAGTCATCTTATGATTAGACTAGAAGTATTTATCAATGTCTTCAGTTGTCTCCGAGTTTGTCAAATAATTGTAATAGTTTCTTTTAGTATTACTATCTGTGAGAATAGTGTGCAGCCTTGTACTTGAGCTGCTCAAATTCATTGAATATTCATACGGTACTGTGATTTTAATGAGGATTTCACATAGTGTGTAGCTAAGTGTCCAAATACTGAAATGGTGCCAATTGTGCTGTTCTTCCCCATAACAGTAAATAGTTCCATTCACCATAGCTGTGTCATTGCACAAAAAGGGACCTACATCAAAGAAGACTACCCATTTCAAACTTTGATTTAATCTTATATGCTTTATTAGTGCTGCGAGCAGCAAAACATGCATATCATAATATGTTTAATCGTGTACTTACAGGACCAGAGCATGTGATGATGTGTGGCCTATGGAGGCAAGGTTGAACATACTAAAAGTGTTAATGTGACATTAATGTTAGTGTAACATCAATAAATGTGATGCATATCATCAAATCTGAAGACGGTCAAGTTAGCACCACTAGGGGGGCTCCAGAGTGACGATCCGTAAAGGCACTCTGCCCGAGTGCAGCATGCCCTATAGCTAGGAGATCGCCGGTTGAAATCCAAGCTATGCCACTGCCGACCGTGGACGGGAGTCCTCAGAGGACGGCGCTCAATTGGCCAAGCTGCCCGGGCAGGGTAGGGGTTAGGTCGGCTGGGGAGTCCTTGGCTCACCGCACACCAGCGACCCCTGTGGCTGGTGTGCGGTGGTCCTCTGACACTGTTAGTTCTGGATATGGCTACACGGCGGGCTTGCAGAGTGAAAAAAAAAGCAGCACTCGTTCCAGAGTTGGTTCGGGGGTTGCAGCGGTGAGCCAGGTTGAATAATAATTGGACATTCCAAAATTGGGAGAAAATTGGAAAAATAAATAAAAATTATTGTTAAAAAAAAAAAAAATGACCTACTGTCCTATAGTAACCCCTTCACAAGGATTACTGAAAATGAAACTATATCAAAACCCCCTCCCAGTACTCCCAATTATCTTCAGAAAGAGATTGGACAGTTCTGCCAATTAGTCAAGTATTTAGCATAGAAACCAGCTGACAGGGGATGTCTGACTACTTTCAATGCAAGATCAGATTCTAAGTATGTTAATGGCATCCTTGGTTTTTGTTACAGTAGTAAGCAGGATAAAACGTCACAAGTCTATATTTACACCAATGCCAGGCTAAGCTGAGCAGTGTCAGATACTTTAAGACGGCCGCAGTAACAAGTAGGCAGTTATTTCTCTGAGAAGTTGCCAGTTAGTTTAATGTTCAGTGCAGAAAGTGATCAGTGGTTTCAGACACATTCCCAGTAATCTTTTTGTTCCTGATGACATTTTTTCAAAGCTTCCAAAATTTGTATAAATTTGCAATATGAAAAATATGCTACGTTCAGTGTTTTATTATTCACATGCCGCATTAAACAAAATCCTTGGAAACTATGAGTCATTTCACTATCATTTTTTTTTTATTATTATTTGAAATTATTCATATGGAACATAATAATAAACAATTTACAAATTACTCTTAATTCTTAAACTTCATCAAATTTAGGTTTAATATAATATTACAGTGCAGTAATGTACAGTACAGTTGGTGCCTGCGGTTGGGTCATTATGCTGTATTGTTTTTATTAATTTATTTATTTATTTTTTTTATCTCCCACATTTGTTTACAACAGTGTACACTAGATGTTTGGTTCTGATACTCGAGTCAATAGAGGTAACTTGGAGAGTTCCCAAAAAACTATGAACAAAATTCACTGGTCTATATTGTATTCACTATTGTGGTGAGAGACCGGTGATATTTATACACAATAATATATAAATATATATATAATTATTATTTGTTTATTTAGCTGACGCCTTTATCCAAGGCGACTTACAGAGACTAGGGTGTGTGAACTATGCATCAGCTGCAGAGTCACTTACAACTACGTCTCACCCGAAAGACAGAGCACAAGGAAGTTAGGTGACTTGCTCAGGGTCACACAATGAGTCAGTGGCTGAGGTGGGATTTGAACCGGGGACCTCCTGGTTACAAGCCAGTTTCTTTAACCACTGGACCACACAGCCTCCATTTAATAAATAAATAAATAAATAAATAAATATAGACACACACACACACACATTTACTTTACACTAGTGCAGTTTTAATTTTTGTTGGGAGTTTTGTAGTCCTCATACTTTCAGTACACTGTTTTTTTTATTTTTTTGTTTTTCATGGTACTGTCTAGTGTTGAACACTGTTCGTGATAGATGAGTGGGATTCTAACAAATAGTTTTTATCAGAATGAACCAGTTCTCACGATACAGAAGTAATCTGCTGAAGAGGTGACATGTGAACAGTTAGTAGTTTAATGTGAAAGAGATTAATTGGCAAAGACAGGGTTAGTTGTCACAAGCAGCACTCCACAATCCAGAGACTCCCTCAATAACAATCTGTGACAAGCTGCTTCTGGTTGGCTCTGAGCCATGGAACCATGCACAAAGTTGGCTGAGCCATTTGTATTCGACGACTTGTGTAGAAACAGCAATGGGATTTGGAATTTGGAAAATACAATTTAGGATCACTTAATTTAAAACTACATTTAAAACTAATCATAGAACTTTATTTTAACCTCTATGTGACATTTGGGTATGCTTATTTTCTCATACCAGTGTGTAGAATATGGATTTTCTATCTAAACAAGACAAATGCACACATTTATTACATTCCAAACTATGGCTTCATTGGGAGTGTAACGATTCATTGTGTACTCATGACTCCTAGCACTTTCTTTACATTAGTATATCATGATTCATGACCCAAGCAATGCAAAGCTACTGTACTTGTAGTGGTTCTTGAATGATAAATAAATGCCATTTATATTTGGTATGAATACATTGCATATCTCCACTTTATTATGTTATTGAACACAATAGTCCATGATTAATGATGTTGTTACACATTGTAGAAAGCATGTGGTATCTTTGGATTCATTCAAAGCCTCTAATATTTGGTATTACTGGAAAATGAAAGTGAGTCAGATGCCCTAGGATTATTTTAACTCTTAAGCTTTCATTATCTACAGTATATACTGACTGAAACAAGTATATACAAAATGCTCTAAAGAATAAATGTTTATCCCAAAACAGTACTCTAAAACCTTTTAAACAAGACTGATCAATCTACAAGCTCGAAATGTTTTTTTTGTTTGTTTGTTTTGTTTACCAGCTGAATGATAAAATTGTGTAGAATGTATTTTAATGCAGTAACAATAGGAGAATTTCTTTGTTGACAGGGGACATAATTTGATGCCTAACCTAGAAAGCGTTTAACCTTTGAGCAATGAATAATCAGAAAGAAGCTGCTGTACGAGCATCCAGCTTTGTTAGATGTTTTAGTCCTGGTGTATTGATAAAGCACATATTTTATTATAGTTTCAAAGGAACAAAGGAAGCAGAGCGTGAATTATTAGTGACGTGACCTAACATGGCAAGGAAGGAAGTCCAGATGAGACTGGTTGAACAGAAAACAGAAACTATATGTGCCACACACTTGTGTGTAAATGTGCAGTCCCTCCACATATCTGTATATATTATTATTTAATGTCTAATTATTTTACACCCATTTTCTGAATTATGAATGTCCAATTACAGTAGTTCTCCACCAAAGCAACACCCCACAACAGCTCAGAAGAAGTGAAGGTTAGTGGGTGTCCTCTGATCCCATGGAGTCAGTTAGGACCGCAGTAGCATGGTGAGGAGTCCCTGCCAATTTTCCCTCACTGACACACAGGGTTGGTTAAGGACAGCAATAGCATAAATATTTAATCAAATTGCATTCCTGACAAATATTTATTTTCCATTTACCTATTTTGGTTTTGTGTAGGGACTCTGGGTACATTATGAACTTCAGAAATAAATGCAATCCCTTTTGACTCCACTCTTAAGTTAGTAACAGTGACCATTTGGATTTGAGGAATATTTCACAGGAATAACAGCACTCCCCTGCCTACTATACAGTGAGTACAATTGTGCCTGGGGCTGGTGCTTTTCTGATGCATTGTTAGATTGGTCTTCAGTACCTACACATTTTTTGTCTACAAGATAAAAAAAAGGCAAACCTGTCAAATACAGCTTATAAAACTGAAACCTCTGGAAAGAGACTCTGTTCTTGTATCTATACAATACAGGAATTCCTCACAAGACCATCTGCCTTGTGCTTTTCATTGTCATAACTTACGTTTCTGTAGTAACATCACATTAAAAAATGCAAGCTGTCATCTTGCACCAGGAAATGCTATGCACCAGTACGATGTTGCAATAATGATTACATTTTACCAGTGATTCAGCACTTCACGATTTTGTTGCATGTTTAGTGAAAGCTGTTCTCTAAAACCTGACTGACATGTTGTCACAGACGGTTCTGGTTTTGTGCTATAAGCCATTAGATCCTTTTGCATGGAAGGCCTTGGTTGCAAGGGTGGGCGGTTCTTTGATGGACCCAGATTCAGTTCAAATGTGTTTGCCCACTGACGATGGGAATGAGAATGTAGAGACGGGAGCCCAGCTAACAAGATTTAAGTTTTTGCAGGTATCAGGCGTTTTAAAGACTGTCACCCACACCTGTGACTCACTGAGAGCAGAAACTGACCCAAGACTGTCGCAGCTACTGGAAGCAGGCTGATCTTTGGGATACAAATTGAATATTTATGAAACTACAACAAATATTTTAATGACTGTAATGTGTTTTAGAAAATGTTTTTAGCAGATCTGCAGAGGCCTGTCGTGGTGTTCACAGAACCAGTCCGAGCTGAGCCTGGCACAGAGTTCGAAGCCTGTTGGGAATGTGCAGAGTTATTGGATGATTTAAACTAACCTGATTGAAATAATATGATATACTCTTTGTCAATAATTATAGTAATACTGTATGTACTCCTTTCAAATAGATCTGTAAAACCAGTAGAAAATATTATTAGCAGTCTATGAAAGCACCTGCTGGAAGGAGTCAAACTTGGCAGGCTCTTATCATAAGGCCTTGTTAGCATATTCCAGTTTTATGAGAAAAAGTAGCCAGTTTCTTTCATTACTTTACTTCCATTACTTCATGTCTCATATTAATCAACACCAACACATTGGCAAAGGCTTTGTCTTAAAACCTGCTTCAACTGGATTTTGTATGACCAGAGAGGGGTCAGACTTAATTCAGTAAAATAATATGTTATTGCCCTTAACTGCTTTTTGGCAGTCAAAGTGAGATTTTACTTGTAGTCCACAGTTTTGAATCCAAGGTCTTTCTATGATAAGAAAACCCGGCAGTCGTAGTGAGCATTCTACGAATTAGGGGAGTTGTGTCCAGTATCAGTTCTTATCAAATTAGTAGCGACTTTCTTTGGGAGAAAACTGACTTCATGCGGTGAATTTGGAGAAGTGCTTACAATGGTGTTCCATATTAATCAAAACAATAGTCTTGGCAAGAAAACAGGGTGTCTGAATCCTGCTTGAGCAGGCAACTTTTAGAAACAGAGCAAGGTCAGGCATAGTCTGAGAATGGCACCGTTAAATATGGCTATTATACGTAACATGTTAATTATAGTTTCAAATTGAAATGAAAATTACTGAACTGACCACTTCAGTAATTCAGTGACCACCTTACGTTGTTAACACACATTTGTATATGAAGTTAAACTGGCCCATTGACAACGCATTGAAAAGGTAATATAATAAGAAAATAATAATAATAATAGGTAAGAAAATAAGAAAATAATAATAATAATAATAATAATAATAATAATAATAATAATAATAACAATAATAATAATAAACAGTTTTCCTTAGCATATTTGAATCCTCTTTACATCAGTCAGGTACATATAAACTTAATCACCACATTATGTGTAACGATGTTTTATGAGGACATCCGCACTGATGGAAGATCGGCGCTTTGGCCCCTCTGTGGAGGAGGACTGCAGCCACTGCCATAGACGGCTATGTCCTATGAAATGTCTTGCATCCCCTCAATCTCTGCAACTCGCCGCCCTTCGGTTCTCTTCAGAACGCCTCTTTGCTTTCTTTCACTTCAACTAAATACAGATCGTTATTAACGTTTCAAAGCACAGTGTTATGAATCAAAATAGATTTAGTGAATTATCTTGATATAAAGTAATTTGTCGTAGTTGAATTCTATTATCTATCTAATATATATATATATATATATATATATATATATATATATATATATATATATATATATATATATAAATAAATATATAAATAAAAAAGAGCACGCTGCAAAAATCTGACAATGTGCTTGACTGGGTGTAATGGTATAGACTTTGGCACAGTAAGTTGGCCAAAATTAGCCATTTGAAGGTCCTGTTTCTAGTAGACTAATATGACGATATATATATATATATATATATATATATATATATATATATATATATATATATATATATATATATATCTAAAGCATACTAAGAGAAGCACATTATGAAAAAATTAAATACACAGCTTCTTTTAAACACATTTTTTTTCCAGTTTGCTAGTCGCTGGTTGCATAGGGTTCAGTTGCTCTGTTTTTTGTTGAATGTCTATTTTCCACCTGTGGTTGTTGTTGTACCTCGCTCGTTGAACAAAGACCAAGTCTGTAATTTAACAGTATACCATTGTGGGGGATATCAGGAATCGCGCTTGTCTTATCTGACTGAACAGATATCTCCCTCTAGCTCAGTGGCAGCATTCTGTCTTTAACAGCTGTGCTATAACAATACAGAAGAGGCAGGGTTGAGAGGTGGATGACAGCTTGAGGCCTGTGACTGACTTGATAGTGTCTTAAATATCACATTAGCACCAGGTTACTGCAGTATATGCCCGCACTGTACAATAAGTATGCAGATAGGGTAGGAATACTATGTCAGGTCCACTGAGCAATATGTGTTTATTCAAATCCATTGCAGGTAGTGCCATGGTCTGAGAATGGAATAGCTACTGTGGTATCCAAATTCTTTATTGTAATACAAGAAGTCTTGAGCAGGAAGCAATTAGGAACTATTTAGCAAGCTGTGTGGTCCGGTGGTTAAAGAAAAGGGCTTGTAACCAGGAGGTCCCCGGTTCAAATGCCGGCTCACTCACTGACTCATTGTGTGACCCTGAGCAAGTCATTTAACCTTCTTGTACTCCGTCTTTCGGGTGAGACGTAATTGTAAGTGACTCTGCAGCTGATGCATAGTTCACACCCCCTAGTCTCTGTAAGTCGCTTTGGATAAAGGTGTCTGCTGAATAAACAAATATAGGGCAGCAGAGTGGATTAGTGGTTAGGGCTCTGGACTCTTGACCGGAGGGTTGTGGGTTCAATCCCCAGTGAGGGACACTGCTGCTGTACTCTTGAGCAAGGTACTTTACCTAGATTGCTCCAGTAAAAACCCAACTGTATAAATGGGTACATGTATGTAAAAATAACGTGATGTCTTGTAACAATTGTAAGTCACCCTGGATAAGGGCGTCTGCTAAGAAATAAATAATAATAATAATAAATGATAATATGTCAAACTGGGGACCAATCGGGCATTCTTTTGATGTTTGTCTTATCAGTAGGCAGTACATGTTCAGTTTTTTATCTTGTTTAAATGTAATACCTTTTATACAGTTATAGGCAGAAAATACATGTTTGGTAGTTACCGTCAGTAGACACACACAGCCCAGAAGGACAAGCTGCATGCTAATGCATGCAAGTGTAAAAGAACTTGCAGATAGTATATTCTGTGGGCTAATGATTTTCAATGTTGTTGCTTTCCAAATACAGGGTGCTGTTTACTGTACCTAACAGCACATGAAAGGTGTGATCCTACTGTATTTTTTTGACATTTGCACCAAAGACAGTACATACATGTATGGTTAAGTGGGTTGATTAATATTGGACTAGAAACTATAAAACCCTATTAACAGTAAAAAAAATTTAAAAATACCAATATGGTGTCATATCCAGTATGGAAAACTAGTGATAGGATGTTGCTTTGGTACACTTTCAGTCTCAATTGTTGTCACATGGACTATGAATGCAGTAGCTGAAAATGCAACATTTTACAGTAAAAACATAATTTGAATGCATGACAAGCAAAGATACCAGTCTCATCACAAGCATAATTTTTTTCTGAGGCCTTTTCTGCTTCTGGGGCCTTAAGCAGTGGCCGGTTTGTTTCTGCTAATACAGTATCTGGTGCAGCTGCTGTGTTCCAGTAAAGTCCTCCAATGCCTGCTGCTGTAATAACTGTGCTCCATGTTTGGGCAGATGTCTGGTGACTTATGCCTTACTGTATATCTACAGTAGTTTGACTTATTAGTTCAAAGCCTGTCTGTAAAGATGTCTCTGCAATTGTGTATCATATATATATATATATATATATATATATATATATATATATATATATATATATATATATATATATATATATATATGTCAGCAAGATTAAACAAAATTGTAGTCTTCTGCCTTGTTTCCATGGACAGTCAACTCGAGTGTGTTCGAATTGGTCTGAATTCTCCCAGAACTCTAGTTGATTGATAACTCGAGTTGGTGAATAAGGAGGCGTTTCCATGGTTTTCCGAGTTACCCCAGTTATCACGTGAGTTGGGCCGGAAATACTACCGAGTTTCCCCAGAAATACTTGCGAGTTAAAGGTCAAGACGTGCATTCGCTGCAGACGGTATTACAGTCAGATTGTCAACGATTTGAAAGATAAATCCATCTAGCTATTCTTTCGCATGTGTTTCACGCAGTACATATACCTCTGGCTGGTATGCAGAACAGGGAAAGAAGCGCTGGACAAGGGAAATAATGTGTCAGATGTCAAAGTGGATATGAGAATGGCAGTGATGAGCCAATTTGCTTGAAAACATTAAAAGCAGACTGGAAAAATTCTGGAATTGATCTGATGCAATCAGAAACCCAGACGCACTGTAAATTGCGCCTGCTACTGCAATAGGACTGTTCTTTTTTTATGTTAAGCATTTTATTGTGTTCTTTTTTTTTTACAAGGGTTTAATTAAGTGACAGCCAGAATTGTTTATGTCAGACTTGTTAGAAAGTCTGTAACAAAATGGTTGTTGTTATTGTTGATACGTTGTAGACATTACTAAAGACACCCACTGTGCAGGTATCGTAAAGTCCATAAACAAAACAAAACGTTAAAATAAATTAGTTCTGCACTGTATAAAGCTGAGCTGATTTTACCAGTGCTTGCTAGTCTAACTGATAGAAGGCCTTTTTTTGTTGTTCTCCAAGTTGCTGCAGTGATATTGATGCTAAAGTAAAACAAGTTACTGTAAATGAGATGCTGTTTTAGCAGACAGATTTCATGAAGTAAGCATTTATTTGAATCTTTTTGGAATGAAATGTATAAATGCAAAACTGCGTGGCATTTCTTTGTGACTGTGCTAAGTGAAAAACGGCGATTCAGAAACCGTCAAAATCCCCCAAGGTAGCAACTCCAGCACGTACCTGAGTTCTGTGGTTCATGAAAACGTGGTATTTCTATTTTATTTTTTTCACTAGCTGATCTAAATAAACAAAGCTTTCCTGGGCACAGTCCAATATCTGAAACAAGCACTTGCCAAAAAACAAAACTAAACTCATACAGATTAGTGCTGCTGTTCCAGACAGCTGTCTGTCTTATCCAGAATTTGACCCCTTTTCTGGTTTGGTTAAATGCTTTACCAAACACTTTGCCATTACTTTTTATTTTATCACCCTACTTCAGCTACAAGCAGCAGCCTGATTGTCAAGGGACTCCCTGCAGTGTCTGCACCGGTGTAGAGCAAAGAGCACATGTTCTGGCTGGTGCCCAACTTGTAAACCTCATGTCATGCGGGTTTGTGCGCGGCTGATGACAGAGTTCACAGCACGCGTGTCAAATTAGACTGTAGACTGCAGTCTCCCCTTTAACCACCAAGCAGCTACAGCACACAGTCTGTCAATGTACCTGGATGGTATGGTATGCTTTTCATTAGATTTGGTTACTGGCTTTTAATTGCCAGCTTTACTGACAGACCTGTGTCTGACTGTTAGCACTAATTAGAATGATCATTTTGTGCACAGCATGTGCTGTAGATGGAGGTCAGCAAACATTTTGCTTAGGAATTGACCAGGGTACCAGTCTCGTGCCAGTTACCTTTTTGTTCCCAATCCCTTGTTTATTTTTTAGTAGGCATATCATGAAGACATTTGATGGAAAGAAGCTGAAGCACGTGGCAGTCCATATGCATTCACAGCCAGCTGTTACTTGTTGTTGTGGCACAAAGGCTCAAACACTGAAAATAAGCTGCATCGACAAGCACAGTGTATGTGAAGTTTTGTGTAAGCTTTGTAAGTATTATTATTATTTGTTTATTTAGCAGACGCCTTTATCCAAGGCGACTTACAGAGACTAGGGGGTGTGAACTATGCATCAGCTGCAGAGTCACTTATAATTACGTCTCACCCGAAAGACGGAGCACAAGGAGGTTAAGTGACTTGCTCAGGGTCACACAATGAGTCAGTGGCTGAGGTGGGATTTGAACCGGGGACCTCAAGGTTACAAGCCCTTTTCTTTAACCACTGGACCACACAGCCTCCTATAAGTTAGTTGTATCAAAACACTGTTGTGTCACAGGTTTAGTTGAGCATTTAGATCATTGCACAGTTACAGTAGGTGTTTCATGAATTCCTACTGGAATGGGAATAATACACTAGCATGAAGTAGGTTTACATATATGATTTAATGTAGTTAACTACAAAGAAACAGTGAAACAGGACTCTTCTCTCTATAATGTAATGAAATAGTAAAGGTCAGACAGTTTCCATTTTTAGGTGGTAAACAAGGTCCTTGATCTTAAAGTGCAGGCAGACCAATTAGAGGACATTAGAAACTGCAATCTGAGGTCATATAGAGTGGTCCTGCAGTGTAAGCAAATGCTGAATTAGTGAAGTCGACAAATTGTCAGACTTTTTATTCTGAAGCTAACGGAGTCTGAGAGTAGTAGCCATGTTTATACTGTACTGTACTGATGATTTTCAAATTGAAACGATCGGATTGTAAACATTAAGTTATACATATACCTTACCAAAAAGTACTGCATAATTATGTTAAATCTGCTTTTGCTTTACTACACAAGTACTACTGCCATTCATAAGTGTGTAAGAAGGACGTAAAGCAGGGCATAGCTGAACCCAGTAATATTGACAGAGTATATCCTTCTGCCACAGTAAAAATGCCAACTTCATTGTTCTAATAACAAAACACGTTGTTTGAGCAATTTTACAACCACATAACATCACATTGTTGATGCAATCTAAATGAAAACATGTGCGGTGTGTGCAGAGATTGTATATGAGTGACTGTATCAGAAACCTGTAACAGCTGGACAGTTTTGGACCGGTAGCCATAGAACTGAAGTTTAATGGCCCCTAGTCAGAACCTGTCCTATTAACCGGTTTAAAAAATGGGACTTATCACGTACTTGCTCTGGTGGCATTCATTATTTCACACTCGAATGGCTGTGGAGCAGGCAGAGTACTGAGGAAATATCATACAAGAAACTCGGGACAAGCATTAAGGTTTGTATCTCCACTGACTTGCTCAGCTGTCAGAAGACAAACAATTATGTCAACATGACCTTTACACAGTAATTGAGGCAATTACAGAAAAGCAGTTTATTTGGATATGTGCTTCATGGTCTGTCAGACATGATATGTTTTTCACCTCCACCGAGCAAAGAGAGAGCCTCCAGTGTAGGTTACACTGTAAGCAGGAATCAGGGGCGGCTTCACTGGACACATCCATCAACCGCTGACAGGTTCGTCACCACACTGTAGCTAAGATATCCTGAAGTTGATAGATTTGGCCATGTGTTTTATATAAAACATTATTTAAAAAAAAACCTTAAATGTAAATTTCAACAGCAAAATGAAAATGATGCCACTTCAATTTATTATGTGAATTCCATTTGATTAACAGCCGCTGTTAAACTGTTGTGAAATTGCAGTAAATTGTAACAAATGCAGAGTGCATTTACAGAACAGTCCAGCTACACTTAAAGGTGTGCAAATGTACAAGCAAACACAAATATATATATAGAATAATAGATGGGCTTCAGCGAGTTACAGGAAAATAATTTAATCTAGGGTTTCTGTGACGTCATAAATTACGAGGCCGAAGGTTGAGTTTATATTTATAAACTGTCACAGAAACCCAAGATGGAATTGTTTTCCTGTAACTCACTGAAGAGGCCCAGCTATTATTTTTTATAATACATGGATACCCTTGTGATGCTAATATTAAAGAAGACGAGGTTAAACAGTACAGTTCGTTTTTTTTAAACGTAGTGTTTCAGTGCGTACAGACGATCTTTGTCATTATCCGTTTCTGAGAGACGAATGTACCAGCTTTACATCTTTTTTTTTTTAACGTATTCTCATTTTGTTGATCATTAATGAACATTTCTCTACTGTGGGTGTGTCGAGTGATTGAAAACAAGACATTTTGTGTTTGAATTGAAAGTGATGGTCTCGAGGAGTCAAATGGGTCGAAGTTCAAGTATATTTTCCTCTAGAGGAATTATCACTTTTTGATGTCACTTCTGTGGTATTATGCCTTTTTTTTTTAGAATGGCTCAGGATGCAAATATAGCCTTCATCCATGTATTATAATATATATATATATATATATATATATATATATATATATATATACAGTACTGTGCAAAAGTTTTAGGCAGGTGTGAAAAAATGCTGTAAAGTAAGAATGCTTTCAAAAATAGACATGTTAATAGATTATATTTATCAATGAACTAAATGCAAAGTGAGTGAACAGAAGAAAAATCTAAATCAAATCCATATTTGGTGTGACCACCCTTTGCCTTCAAAACAGCATCAAGCATCAATTCTTCTAGGTACACTTGCACACAGTTTTTGAAGGAACTCGGCAGGTAGGTTGGCCCAAACATCTTGGAGAACTAACCACAGTTCTTCTGTGGATTTAGGCAGCCTCAGTTGCTTCTCTCTCTTCATGTAATCCCAGACAGACTTTATGATGTTGAGATCAGGGCTCTGTGGGGCCATACCATCACTTCCAGGACTCCTTGTTCTTCTTTACGCTAAAGATAGTTCTTAATGACTTTCGCTGTATGTTTGGGGTCGTTGTCATGCTGCAGAATAAATTTGGGGCTTAATCAGATGCCTCCCTGATGGTATTGCATGATGGATAAGTATCTGCCTGTACTTCTCAGCATTGAGGAGACCATTAATTCTGACCAAATCCCAACTCCATTTGCAGAAATGCAGCCCCAAACTTGCATTCCACCACCATGCTTCACTGTTGCCTGCAGACACTCATTCGGTACGCTCTCCAGCCCTTCTCGCTAACAAACTGCCTTCTGCTACAGCCAAATATTTCAAATTTTGACTCATCAGTCCAGAGCACCTGCTGCCATTTTTCTGCACCCCAGTTCCTGTGTTTTCGTGCATAGTTGAGTCGCTGGCCTTGTTTCCACGCCGGAGGTATGGCTTTTTGGCCGCAAGTCTTCCATGAAGGCCACTTCTGACCAGACTTCTCCGACAGTAGATGGGTGTACCAGGGTCCCACTGTTTTCTGCCAGTTCTGAGCTGATGGCACTGCTGGACATCTTCCGATTGCGAAGGGAAGTAAGCATGATGTGTCTTTCATCTGCTGCAGTAAGTTTCCTTGGCCGACCACTGCGCCTACGGTCCTCAATGTTGCCCGCTTTGTGCTTCTTCAAAGAGCTTGTACAGCACATCTGGAAACCCCTGTCTGCCTTGAAATTTCTGCCTGGGAGAGACCTAGCTGATGCAGTATAACTACCTTGTGTCTTGTTGCTGTGCTCAGTCTTGCCATGGTGTATGACTTTTGACAGTAAACTGTCTTCAGCAACCTCACCTTGTTAGCTGAGTTTGGCTGTTCCTCACCCAGTTTTATTCCTCCTACACAGCTGTTTCTGTTTCAGTTAATGATTGTGTTTCAACCTACATATTGAATTGATGATCATTAGCACCTGTTTGGTATAATTGTTTAATCATACACCTGACTATATGCCTACAAAATCCCTGACTTTGTGCAAGTGTACCTAGAAGAATTGATGCTGTTTTGAAGGCAAGGGTGGTCACACCAAATATGGATTTGATTTAGATTTTTCTTCTGTTCACTCACTTTGCATTTAGTTAATTGATAAATATAATCTATTAACATGTCTATTTTTGAAAGCATTCTTACTTTACAGCATTTTTTCACACCTGCCTAAAACTTTTGCACAGTACTGTGTATATATATATATATATATATATATATATATATATATATATATATATATATATATATATATATATATAAACATATATATATATATGTAATTTCAAACCACAAACGTTGAGAACTATAATAATAATAATAATAATAATAATAATAATAAAAGGCAGGGAGTGTATTAACTGTAGAGTTTTACCACAGAAATCCCTGGACTAGGAGACCTTCAGTAAAGCTGTCTTCCTTAGAATCGTGTTCGAATAGGGTTATCTACAGTTTTGTACTTGAGAGTCAAAAACTAGCAGTAACTGCTGGGGATTGTCTTATCATGTTATACTGTTGGAAATTCATCTTTTAAATCCTTTCGCTGCTATGCTTCTGCAATAGTTCTGAATCATAATAACCTTGAATCCCGCTGCTTGGATCCACGCCAGCAAAGTGCTATTAGAGTTCAGTGAGGTCAGCTGAACTGAAAAGGTCAGGGTTTAATGTGTTCATTTGCATGAGCCATTACACTGAGGAATGAATACTGATGTGTTCATACCCGCTGTCACATTGTTTTCATTATCGTGGATTTCTAGATTGTCATCTCTCTCTCTCTCTCTTTGTATTTTAAGAGCTACTTTCCAGTTTTATTAAATCATCTACATAAATAATAGCATGGTGTACAAAATCAAATTACTAGTGGGAGGTTTATGGTTCATAGGTAATTTAGCTAATTAGGATCCCTTAATGCCAACCACAACTATGCTGAACAGTTCAAATATATATATATATATATATATATATATATATATATATATATATATATATATATATATATATATATATATATATATATATATATATATATATATATATATATATATATATATATATATATATATATATATATATATATATATATATATATATATATATATATATATATATATATATATATATATATATATATATATATATATATATATATATATATATTTTTTAAATCAAGTTATTGTATGTATTCTTTGTTGCATCTTGTAAGAAATTACAGTGATGACGCATCTGCTTTGAAGTTAAATTAAGTGCTGGCCTGCTTTGAACCTCAAAACCTGTTTCAGGCTCTTACTGTAGGTTGTTGAAAGCCAATTTTAAAATAATAATAGATGCTCATGTCATAATTTTAGTATTAAAGTTTGACAGAACCCCCTGCTGTGTTCACCAGAAACTCATTACATTTCTTGTGAACTATTTAAGGTGTTCTGTAACATTTTACGTTGGTTGAAGTGACACTGTAGATGGCTAAAGCTAAGCATACTGTATGAAACAATAAGGAAAAATATTTCAAAATATTCATGGTGATGTTGAAGTTAGTAAGACTGAAAATGTATCCAGTATCCACAAGCAAGCTCATTTTATGGCGACTGTGTGTGTTAACGTGCTACAGAGTTTTTAAAAAGATACTTACTGTAGAAGATTTATTATTATTATTATTGATATTTTATTTTAAAATTGTCATTTACCAAACCAGTACATTAAAATGGCATATCTCTCTTTAGGTACAAGTACTGCAGTACCTGACAGTTAAATGTATATTGTCATAACTGATATCTGCTGTGAAATACTAATATTATTGCAGACCAGGCAGTACTCGCACAGAAGGCCACACACGTGTAAATTCCTGGTAAAGCAAATAAAAAGCCCTGTGTGAAGGATTCATATGGGCATACACTAATTGCTTTTTGGCTTGACAAAGCTGTTATCTTGAATTGGTTTTCAGTACCTGTATGCCTTCTCATTAATATTTTATTATGTTTTGCTGTGCCTCATAGTTCACAACTTTTTTCCATGATGCAACAGACAGGATATTAATTTTTCAGTACAACAGAATACAAAAACAATACAGTGAGTATACACAGTGTGTATATGAAATTTAATTTAACCTGAAAAAGAATGGCAAAAGAAAAAGCGATATATATATATATGTAATTTCAAACCACAAACGTTGAGAACTATAATAATAATAATAATAATAATAATAATAATAAAAGGCAGGGAGTGTATTAACTGTAGAGTTTTACCACAGAAATCCCTGGACTAGGAGACCTTCAGTAAAGCTGTCTTCCTTAGAATCGTGTTCGACCTTTGGAAGAACCCCTGTTGTGTTATTTCTTTGCCTTTTCCATTTCTCTTGATGCTGTGTGAAGGTTAGGATGACATTGCTCATTCAGTTGCTTGTAGATACAGTGTTATAAAACTACAGTATTGGCTAATTAGCTCTCGATAACAAACAACCTATTTGGCAGGGAATTTCTCCGGGACTCTTCATGTGTTTATTAAAGGCAGTCACACAGGGAAACTGAATCTCTTTCAGAAGGTGAAAGGTGATAAGCTCAAAGCAATGGTTGCTTCAGTTTTTCTGGTGGTCTGCTCAGGTCAGGCAAGCCAGCTGTTAAACATGCTCTGAGGGCAGTTTGTTTAGTCCTAGGCCATTATGAACAAGGACAGTCAACTTGTCTAAATGGGCAACAGCACATTTTTATATAATAAAAGGACCTGTGTGTGTCACATGACTGTAAGACATTTGCCCCAGTTCACTGATATACTGTAAGTTATTTATTAGGGGTTGGGGAGTCTGTGGGGCAAAGTCACACAGCTCGGCTGTTCTAAATGTTGCTGACCTTACAGTTTTGACACTGAGATTAGACCAGCAACTCATACAATATGTTAACAGTGTTCAAGATGTGAAAGTGTGTCAATTAGCCATTTGATCAATATTAATATTCAGTTCAACCCTATTTGAAAATATTAGTGTATGTATGTTGCCTCTTACAAGGCAAATGCTTTCAAAGTGTTTGAAGTCTTTCCCAGTCCAAACACAGTCCGCTGACTGCAGAAATAGAAGAGTTGTGCAAGTGCAATTAATCCTGGGCCAGTTCATTCCAGTTGAAAGTTGCTTCTTCTGTGCCAATAGATTTACTGCCAGCTGCTGAAGGAAAGTCTCACCCAATTCTTCCAAGAAGTGGACGTGTACAGTATGCCACTGTCTCGTTTCCCACCCTTCGACTCTCCTTGGGTTGACATCTGATCAACATTCACAGATATTTGTTAAAGTAATTGAACATTCTATCCATGAAAATCTCAACACTGGAGAAATGAATGAATTATTGTGTTTGCTAAGGATATGTATTCTATGTTATTTACACATATTTACACTAAATATTATACTGATGAAGGCACTTGTCTATTAAACTTTTTTTATGGTAGAATTTTAAATCAAGTTTTACATTAAAACGTTAGTGTCTGAAGTTGTGGATAAAACAGAAAATGGCACATTTTGAAGTTTGTAATTTGATGGTATTCAATAGCTACAATAGGAATGCAACGGTTATGATTCTCCCAAACCGAAACCTAACAATACCGTAAAAGATAAAACCGAACCAAGCACTTTTCGACAGGTAGACGGTTAATATTAAAATCCCTTAATGCTTTTAATATATACCCTTCAAAAAAGGAAACGCATAGCAGAGATTTTTTCTAGAAGTCTAGAAGGATTTTAGGTGTGCTCCTGTGATTAAAGTATATTTCATTTGGGTGAGCACAGTCGATATTGGTTTGCTGCACAGTTTCATCCGTGTAATTGCTGTCTTCATAGGTCATTAATATGAACTGAAGGACAGGCATTGTTAATCTGACAATAAATGTGTCATTGGTCGGGTCAGCATCAGAGCTGCATTCTCTGTTTTAAAGGTGCCGTATCTCTACAGCAGTCTGTCCCGCGTGCTGGTAACCTTTT
This sequence comes from Acipenser oxyrinchus oxyrinchus, assembly GCA_030684275.1. NCBI lineage: Eukaryota > Metazoa > Chordata > Actinopteri > Acipenseriformes > Acipenseridae > Acipenser > Acipenser oxyrinchus. The sequence goes on from CM060250.1 coordinate 26,440,959, forward strand.
TGCAGAATTCAGCCAAGGCAAGCATAAAGGGAAATCAGATTTACACTGTACTTTTGTATTTCAATGAAAAAGGAAGTTCTGAAAGAGGAACTACAGATAGTTCCCTTAGTAACATTTATAATAATGTGAACACACAATGCGCGTAGGCATACAATCATGTTTATAAATCTACAGGTTGTATATTTATGTATGTATGTATTTATTTATTTATTTATTTATTTATTTATTTAGTAGACAACTTCATCCAAGGTGACTTACAAGTGGTATAGGGCATTATAGTTGCAATGCAAGACAATATTTAAATACAGTATAGTTTACAGTAAGTGCAAATTCTACTACTACAATACAGTGGAAGATAAGATGCAACAAATTAGGATTAAACAATATATGTATATACTTTATCAGCATTTACTGAAGAACTAAATCCATCAGCTTCAGGAAGACCAATTGTTATGCACACACCATCTGCTCAAAGACCAATCAGTGGATACAAGATCAATTAAAACCAGCTCAGGGTTTTGTACTGGGCCAATTCCTACAACCAGGGCTGAACCCCCATTCATTAAGTTACTCCCACAAGCCTATATTTAACTGAGTTCTGAGGCAGACACAGCAGCACTACCAAGTCTGCACTGTCTAGCCACTGCAGTAAGCAGTTCCACATTTCATTAAAGACATAGTATCCCCTTTGTTGGCACAGATAGGGGTACTTTTTGTGCATTATGATCCTATCCCTGAAAATGCAAAAACTCTGCAAAGCAGCTGTTACAAAGTACTTCAAAAATGAAACCAACATGGCAAACCAAACAAAAAAACCAGACTAACCACTTCAGGGCACATGACTAACAACTGGCTTTCTTTCTATAACTGTCTTATATTGCTATATAATACTAAAACACATCCGTTTTCTTTCTTACATTTTACATTGGGTCAAAGACTGAATACATCCATTTTCTGTTACCCTATGTACAATTCAAAACTTGTTGCATTACATGTGTTAACATGTTCTGTTTTGTGGACATTTGTATACCATTGTATGCTGACAGTTTTAAATAAACATTGTGAAAACCTTTTATTTAAATTCCATTATAAGAGCACTCAGACCATTTTTTGATAACTTGAATTACTAGCATGTTGGGTTTCAAATACTGTGTTTGGATTCTTAAATCCAACATGAGATGTCTTTTCAGAAGCATATATTTGCTGTAATTGTTAGTAAGGATGGCAAATAATGCTCTAGGCAGAAGCAAAAACAGAGAAAACACAGAACACGCACTTAATATGATCAAATACAGGGCTCCTTCGATGTTTCATGATTTCATAATTCACAAATGTTGTTAATTTACGATTAGTCCATGTTGACTGTAAACTGTACCTGTGCGAATGTATACCAGCCAGCAGAAATAAATGAGTGGCATAAACCCTTTGAATATACAGCCAAAAATCCTTATCCACATACTGATCAGTCTCATTGGTGATTGGTAAATTACATTTTTACTGTGCATCGGTATGAGCAAACAAATAACACCCAAAAGTCCAATTGGCTTTGTAATAATTTTCTAGAATGTGTGTTTTGTGCTGCCACTCTGTGGTAGTGTCTTGCATCCTCCTACAGTGGCTGGCTTAAATAACAGCAGGTCATTTCAAAGTTCTTGGTATTTCCAGAAGAAAACTACTGAATAACCCATGCTGATCTGCATGATGACTAGATGAGATAACTGAAATATCACTTACTATATAAGATCCAAATTTTAGTACATTGAATAAAAGATAATTTGCTTTGCAGTTCGAGGGGAATTCATTTTTCTATGGTAGGCGAAGATGTTTAACTGTGTGCTGTGAATCGACAGGCTACCATATTTAATGGAGTGAAGTTAGAAAACCTTCATGTTGATATCCAGTAGTTACAAATATATAAGAGTGATGCTTGATCACTTAAATTTAAAGGTCTTTAGACTGCAGATTGCTGCTCAAGTCATGCTGCAGCATTACCCTTGTTTGATTTATGTTGGCCATATATTATATAAATCACAATTTACCATACTGTACATTGAAGTCTGGGATATGCCTGCCACTGGTCAGGTATTTGCTGAGCATTTTATGTCAGAGCTGCTGTGACAGGATGGATGTAGTGGTGACATCAGGCCAGAAGCAGGAAGGAAAACAAAGGCAAGTACTGCAGGACAAAAGGTGCGGCGTGCACCGTTTATTTAAACAATAACAAAAATAAAAGGTTTTTAACAAAAAACACTGCTCACAGAGCAAAATAAAAGTTTAAACAAACTAATCACGAGCACCATAAGAATATAAGTATTCCAGGTCAGGCTGGGAAAATTGCCTTCACTGTTCCTAGATTTATTTTATTTTAGTTCCGTTTATATTGTCTCCTCCGCTCTCGTTCCTGCTCTTGAACGCCCACACCGAGTGCAGAGAGCTGCAGGTAACCATCTCCCGATTAGCAACAATTAAACAATTAATTAACTCGGGAGATGGTCACCTTCTGCACAAGGTTTTTAATGTGGATGGGGCTTCCCATCCACGCTGTGAAACAATAAAAATAATAACAAAACACAGCGCCGCCGTCATATTTATAAATAAATAAACCATAACAATAACGACAATAATAATAACAATAATAATAATAATAATAATGATAATAATAATACAACAAAACAAATACAAAATAATAAATTGCACAGGGGCGGAGGGGTACCCCATTCTAAAAATAAATAATAGATTTATGGCAGGGCTTTGCCCTGCCTCCTTTTCATGTGCAGGGCTCCTCGCCCTGCCACAGCTGCTGATAGGCCCCTCCGGGGAGTGACGTCCTCAGTCCCGCCTACCGAGGGAATAAGTAGTCACTCCGCGGAGATCACGTTCTCTTTTCCTTCTCACAATCAGGTAGGTATACTAACTAGTGTTTCGTGGGATATCGATACTGTAACTATGGTATATCATGATACCAAAATCCTACAATACCTAATATCGGGGTAAAATAAAAATATCCAAGTATCACAGTTTTTTGATACCGTGTTTTATTTTTTTGAGCTTTTAAAACAAAACTCTAATTGTGTGCTTTAAAAACAATATGAACTAAGCTTACTCATTTCCGCTTAGTGGAAGTGACCAACTACTTCTGAAGTCCTGGCCTTCCAGCGACTCCGGGCCATTCCGACGGTCCTGGCTGGGCAATCGCCTTCACAGGCCCCGTCTTGCAGTTAAAGGGCTCTGTAGTAATAGTTCCTGCAGAGCGGACGCTCCCTGCTGATGTAAACAAACTCTCACTCAGCGCCCGTCTGTACAGCAGCAGCCCCGAGCTGGAGCGCAGCCACTTTTTGAGCTCTGCACAGCATCCCCAGGCACGCCCTACAGCCAATCCAGACCTCCCGATCATCTTAGCTCAGGGCGAGCCTGCCCTGAGCTGGTTGCTTAGCAACGCACAGGCACACACTGGCGCAGGAACCAGCGGCCCGGTTCCCTGTCACATACATTAGAGAAAAATAACCTTTATGGAAAATGCATTGCCTTTGGAGGTGATAACACAAACGCAAACTTTGGGGACTTAAATAAAACTGGTACTAACAATGTTTCTGCTGGACTGAAGGACACGCTTCCAGTAGGAAACAACATAGTTGGCATTGGCTGCCCTGCTCACATGCGATGCGGAGCAGCAGGCAGCCCCAGGCGATGCGGAGCAGCAGGCAGCCCCAGGCGATGCGGAGCAGCAGGCAGCCCCAGGCGATGCGGAGCAGCAGGCAGCCCCAGGCGATGCGGAGCAGCAGGCAGCCCCAGGCGATGCGGAGCAGCAGGCAGCCCCAGGCGATGCGGAGCAGCAGGCAGCCCCAGGCGATGCGGAGCAGCAGGCAGCCCCAGGCGATGCGGAGCAGCAGGCAGCCCCAGGCGATGCGGAGCAGCAGGCAGCCCCAGGCGATGCAGAGCAGCAGGCAGCCCCAGGCGATGCGGAGCAGCAGGCAGCCCCAGGCGATGCGGAGCAGCAGGCAACCCCAGGCGATCCAGAAGTGGCATCCCTGTGCGGAGCAGGCGTGGCATCCCTGAGCAGAGCAGGCGTGGCATCCCTGCGGTGCAAGGCAGGCATCCTTGGGCAGTGCATGGCAGGCATCCTTGGGCGGTGCAAGGCAGGTATCCTTAGGCGGTGCAAGGCAGGCATCCTTGGGCGGTGCAAGGCAGGCATCCTTGGGCGGTGCAAGGCAGGCATCCTTGGGCGGTGCAAGACAGGCATCCTTGGGAGGTGTAAGGCAGGCATCCTCGGAGAATGGCGAAGTGGCATCCCCGGGCGATGGCGAAGTGGCATCCCCGGGCGATGGCGAAATGGCATCCCCAGGCGATGGCGAACTCTGAGACCAATTCTGTAGCTGAAGTGTACGAAGTTCTAAACTCAGTGGCATTTAATGTCCAGGAACGAATGGAGCAGAACTTGCAGTTTTAAGGCAAAAAAATGTGTTCAGAGAGCTTGATCAGGATGCAAGGTCTAGGTTCAAATATGATTCCAGGGCCTTTTATTCTGTAGCTCACAAGTACTTGCAGAAGTGGATTAACAACTTCAGCCAGTACAAATGTTTCATGGTTTTAAGTGAGCCACCTGAGTGGGGTGCTGTTGAGGAGTCTGTGCATTACCTGAGCTCAAAGACTGTTGATCTTAATGATTCTGTGCTCTTTGATCAACTTACATTAGTCAAAAGGTTTGTCATTGAACAGAAGAGTGTGAGGTAGGAACAGTGGAGTTCTCTAGCTGCTCAGAAAAGTGGGTGCAGGTTTTCAAGTCCTGCACATATGTGGAACAGTACACAGAACTGCTTAAGTTAGCTGGTTATTATTTTGCAGTTCCAAGTCACAATGTTGAGAGAATCTTCTCCTTGTTAAATGTGCAATGGAGTGATGAAAGAAACAGGATGAAAGTTGCCATCCTAGCCAAAGGATTGTTTTTGTTAGGATTATTATTATTATTATTATTATTATTATTATTATTATTATTATTATTATTATTATTATTATTATTATTTTCTTCCTCCCCAAAGTTGCTCAAAAACTTTTTTTTGTGCGGCGGAACTGTTTAAAAAAAAAAAAAAGAACGAAAAACTGGTCAGTGCTAATTGGTGTTGAACAAGGCTAGCGTGTAGACGACTCCTCCACTTTCTCCCCTTCAGTCGCTTCAAAATGTAAAAAATCTGTGAAACTTTGCTGTATAGTAGTACCCTATGGAAGGTAATGCCAACAATTGAATGAAGATGATTGGTGACATGGATGGTGACCAATCGATACGCGTAAATTTCACGATAAAAACTAGGAAGCCGTAAAGTTGCTTGCAACTCTAGTTTTAATTGAAACTGTTTCAGAGCTGTTACAGTGTCACTCCGTATAGGGAAAAAATGTCCCAGTTTGTCACTCTGTAAATATCGTAACCCTACCAATGCCAGTCTGCACTCTCTCCACAGTGTGTACGGCCTGCACTCTCTCCACAGTGTGTACGGCCTGCACTCTCTCCACAGTGTGTACGGCCTGCACTCTCTCCACAGTGTGTACGGCCTGCACTCTCTCCACAGTGTGTACGGCCTGCACTCTCTCCACAGTGTGTACGGCCTGCACTCTCTCCACAGTGTGTACGGCCTGCACTCTCTCCACAGTGTGTACGGCCTGCACTCTCTCCACAGTGTGTAATGGCCTGCACTCTCTCCACAGTGTGTAACGGCCTGCACTCTCTCCACAGTGTGTACGGCCTGCACTCTCTCCACAGTGTGTACGGCCTGCACTCTCTCCACATTGTGTACGGCCTGCACTCTCTCCACATTGTGTACGGCCTGCACTCTCTCCACATTGTGTACGGCCTGCACTCTCTCCACAGTGTGTACGGCCTGCACTCTCTCCACAGTGTGTACGGCCTGCACTCTCTCCACAGTGTGTACGGCCTGCACTCTCTCCACAGTGTGTACGGCCTGCACTCTCTCCACAGTGTGTACAGCCTGCACTCTCTCCACAGTGTGTACGGCCTGCACTCTCTCCACATTGTGTACGGCCTGCACTCTCAGAATGCTGTAGCAGACACTGACGGTTAAATCAAGAAACGGCCAGGGTTCTATTTTTATTGGTGCTTAATTATAGGGTTAGAGTTTCTGCATTCTCTTCCTCAAAATTGTATAGGGGCTTTATAAATCTATAAAAGTGTTGTATACAGCCTTACCTTCATATAGTCTTGGAATCCTGTTACCAATTGATTGATGCCTCCTGCTAAGAGGAAAACCTTATTCTAATTAAAAATTAAACTACTGGTTTAGTAAATCCTGTTTCTTAGGACACTCAGCCCACTGCGTTGAAAGCATAAGCAGTTAACTGTAAGGGGTTGGGATTTACAGAAAAAGGAAATGCCTTTCAGTTCAGTGGGTTATTTTTCACATCTCCTTTTTTCCCATTTGCAGCATCAAGCTTTTGGCAGTTCAGGAGCTGGCTGACAGAGACGCACTGGAAAAGGTATTGATTTCTCACTCATTCAGTACACCATATACAATGCTAGCTAATAAAGCTTTAATGTAAACGGTGCTTCCCAAAAACATCAATAAACATCTAAGGCCAGTGAAAGATTTGAATTCAGACAAGCACAGTCATTTAAAAGCTAAATCAACACAGAACTGCTACAGTCAGGGCTTCCTTGTACTCTGTGGAAATTATTGAACACAGAGAAGTTTATTACAGGACTGCCAAATCCTCCTTACAGTCTTTGTCTTTCGTGAAATTTCCCATTGTTTAAAGACAGTAATTTCCTCCTTGCCATTTAAGTCTGGTATACAGCTGCTCCAACTAGTCCCACATCCACCATCATGTCCCTGTCCCTGTCACACTCTTATAAATGTCATCCTATTGCACTGACAAAAATAGCTTTGTATATGGGGAAAGCCAGAAATATTAGTAATGCAATCTTTTTTGAAAAAAAATACTAGTTACTTCTTCCAGTGGTATGCTTTATTGCTTTAGTTTTGATTTTAAAATAAAAGCCACGTTTAGAGACACACATTTATATTTTCAAAGTTTAGATTTTTTTTTTCCCAAGCCTGTCGCATGTTTTAAATTGTTTAATCTTTACCTAGATTCATAGAAGCAGGCTTGAAGACTGTAGGCAATTAAAGGCCAGGAAATGAATGAACGAAAAACAGGCAGTACTGGGGTAAATAAAAGCGCTTTGGCGCATTTAATAAAAGATTTAAACAAAATACAAAACACTGAAAGCAAAAGGCACGTTGGCCAAACAAACAGTACAAACAGAACACAAAACAAATACTGTGTTGGTACAGCGATCAGGTTGGTAGCAGTTGCTCTCTGTATTTCCTTCATATATCTCTCTGTTCTCCACTCCGAACACACTCCACCTTTGCAGCCAGAGCTACAGGTTCTTATAGTCGTGACCGAGGGATTAACTAGCTATTAATTATCTAGCCAACCCCTCGGTCACATTCTGCGCGGGTTTACTAAAGCAAAACAAATAGCGAACGGCATTTCTGCCTGTCCTACATTTGAACAAAAAGGGCCTTTTCGCCGTTATATATTAAATACATGATTGATAATCATAATAATAAATGCACATTTATATACAAAGGGGCGTGGCATCCCGCCACACTCTCATATGTCGAATTAGCTCACTAGTGTACAGTATGTACCAGCACTTGATGATAATTTCTCAGTCATTAGTAACTGGTTGACTGGTAGCCAATGGTAATATGTGGACATAGATCAAAAGCCAAAAACTATTGGCCTGCATTAGTTTTAATGCTATATTCTGAAAGTACCTGAAAGAAGTTAATAATACCTAATAATTTAATATATTTGTAGATTTGACATGTCCTCTGTCAGAAGATATTACTTTTCAAGCTAAATGTGATTATGGTGGCTAAGGCAACAGTTAAACTGTTGTATTCTGTAGTCTAAAGGCCAAATATAATTCATAGCATTTTAGATTTAATTTCATGGATGACTCAGCTCACCTTTTTCAAGAGTTAATCCTTTATATAAAAATGAAAATGTCCAAGAGATGGCACGTAAACCTTTTCAAATATATGTATTTTTATTTATCTTCCCTCTGTCAGTGGAACCATCAACCCACCATAAATAACCCTTGCACAATAGCCATGCAATTTTCTCTTTGGTTAAAGCATTGTCTTGGACTTGGAAGTATTAACAAATTCACTGAACTGATTGAGTCTTACTGTACCTCATCTGAAACAAGGACTCAACCAGACCACATAAGGCACACCCACTATACAATTTAATACAATTTGCATTTTAAAAAGTTGCATTTTGTGATTTCCATGGAAACAGTAATGTGATTTCATAATGCCATATCTTAGTTATTAGCACAGTGGTGCTCAGCAGAGGGGATTAATTGTGGAGAAACTGCAACTCAGGCATATGTCTCCAGTCCTTGAAGGTCATTTTGAGACAGACACTGTTTAATGGGAAATGAAAGAAATGTATATTGAATGAGCACTTACTGTATTTATCTTGTTGTTTTCAAATAGCACTTTCTAAAGACACTTCTATAGTTAGGATTAAAACCCCAATATCTTGCGACCTTTAGAAAAGTCCACCCACAAAAAAACCTTTGTTGCCACATGCAGATTTGTCGGTCCCTGTCACGTACCGTATCTGTCTCGTATTTATTGTCCATTTTTCTGTAGATGACAAGGATGACCTAATTAAAAGTGAGTTCTCTCTTCTAAGAGGACCAGCTCTAATGAAGTCTTGAGCGCTCCCTTTACATACATTTTCCATCAGGTGATTCTTTTTTTTAACTTGTTGTAAATTCCTTCCACACACACACACACACACACACATGCACACACACACATACACACACACACGCGTGCACACACACACACACACACACACACACTAAAGCTCTCAGTACAGTAAGTGGCATAACAGATTCTTGAACACAACATGTGGTTTGACAGCAGCAGCCCTGTGCAGATGGACGTGACCAGGTTCAGTTGATTGCATTTGCTGCAGATTCAAATGGCAGCACAGTTCAGAGTTTAGGTTTGCATGTGTTTAATATGGTACTGTATACAGCGCTTGTGCTTGGTTGTGTTCGTTTATGACTGACTGTTATTTTCACCTGTATATAATTCCCCTTTAATGCAGAACAGGTAACATGCTGGCATTTAAAAGTCACAACACCCTCCCCTGCAACCTCTGTGGTATCGTAAACTAAATAAAACCAACAGGAACTTGTAGCTTTCTGCCTGTACAGTATCCCTTAGGAAAGTTTACCCTGGTATTTTTGCACTGTATTGTTTGCAGTTTTACCATGTTTTTTGCCATGGTTATACTGTGCATTTACCATCATTTACCATGGTTTGCCATGTTTATTAATATGCTTTACCATACCTTGCTATCACGATTTCTGTGTAATGTACCTTCTAGTTCTGCATGGAAATTCCCATTTCTGAAAGACCAGTGGAAAGTAGAGGGAAAGATGGGGGAGGGCTAATTTTAAAACTGTTTTGTGCACATTCTTTTGAATAAAATATCTTACACACCCAAATATGCAGGAAAATCTTGATTTCAAACAAAATCAGTTTTCTGTTTATTTTTGGTAGGGTTAAGTAACTAGGGAACCCTAAATGTCAGTTTAGTGGTGCTGTCTTACAAATGACTTGCTTCCTAATGGAAAACAGTCTGCATACCTTTCAGTGTTAATCATTCAGAACAGTCTGGAAATGAGTCTTACAAATAAACAGTAATGATAACCACAATGACTGGTTGAGCTAAACCACCATTAAAGGCTGCTATGATACTCATCTGCTGGAAAAACACATTTTTAAAAAATGCCATATGAAGAACTGTTAGGAGGTTCAACTTTTCTGCATCCCATCCAGACTAATACTAGCGGACGCCCTGCATTTTGAAGGGCACACGCTGTGTTCTGGATTACTGGGTTTCAATGCCACACCTCTCCCATGGTTTGCTTTTACTTCCTTTTAAACTAGAATCAAGAGGGAGCCTGGATCTGCAATCTAGAGAGATGTTTCAGTGACAGACTTGGTTATCTGTAAATGTATTATTAGTATTATTAGTATTATTATTAGTATTATTATTATTATTATTATGTATTTCTTAGCAGACCCCCTTATCCAAGTTACAAGATATCACATTATCTTTACATACAATTACATTATTTTTTTTACATACCATTACCCATTTATACAGTTGGGGTTTTACTGGAGCAATCTAGGTAAAGTACCTTGCTCAAGGGTACAGCAGCAGTGTCCCCCACCTGGGATTGAACCCACAACCCTCCAGTCAATAGTCCAGAGCCCTAACCACTACTCCACACTGCTAAAAAGTTACTGGTGCAATGCGTTGGATTGAAGTTTTAGATTTGTATACGTTTTCTAGAAATATTGTTTACTGTGATATTATTTAGGTAACAGTTATGTTTAGAAATAAGGGTGGCCAAACAATATGGTTTAGATGTATTTCAGATACATTATTTTGATAAGTAATATGATAGATACAGTATACAGTTTAAACCTGATTGAACTGGTTCCAATTTGTTCTGGGATTTACTTACTGTTAAGAGAGTGAATTGTTAGTTCAAGTGGCTGTAAAATGGGTTTTACTTCAGGAATGCAAGTAAGACTCCCATTGCATAGCATATTGTTTCATAATGCAGCAGTTGCGAGTATGAAATCCATCCTTAAAATCAGGTCGATCCAATCCCAATAAACACTTCTTGCACTTAAGCAAAGAAGGAAGTGCACAGTTAGCTAAGGTTTCTTATCAGGATCGGGCAGATTTCAGATTAAATCATCTGAGGGAAGAGAGCACAACTGATCGAGCATGTTCTTTCTTATGAACACCTTCTCCTGCAGTGTCAATGTATCCAAGTGGGACAGAGATATATACTTCCATTCCCCCCTGCCAGCACTGTAATTATTGTCGTCTCATTGATATCCATTACATCTCGGGGGATGTATGCCTAAGGGCACCTTCATAAACACTTAGCCTGTAATTGAATGGTTGTCTTGCTGCTGTGTACCAGAGAGGCTGCATGTATGGGAGATGGTTAAACTCTTTTTATGGGATAAAAAGAGTTTAAAGCATTATTTGCTTTAAGGAGGCTGTGTTGTCCAGTGGTTAAAGACAAGGGCTTGTAACCAGGAGGTCCCCGGTTCAAATCCCACCTCAGCCACTGACTCATTGTGTGACTCTGAGCAAGTCACTTAACCTCCTTGTGCTCTGTCTTTCGGGTGAGACGTAGTTGTAAGTGACTCTGCAGCTGATGCATAGTTCACACACCCTAGTCTCTGTAAGTCGCCTTGGATAAAGGCGTCTGCTAAATAAATAATAATAACAATAATAATTTGTAACAATTGTAAGTCGCCCTGGATAAGGGCGTCTGCTAAAAAATAAATAATAATAAAATAATATTTCCCTTCAGATTAAAACACTGCCTTCTTCATCCTCAATGATTGACTATAGTATTTTCTCTGATTCACTGCTTACGTAAACTGCTTCTCTCAGCTCTTACATTTCTTACTGTAAGAACAGTAGCACCAGCAATTATTCAGACAATTACTGTAAATTTTGATTCCTGTGCAGTACTGTAACACATTACAGTCCCAGTCACTTTTATTCTTATAATAGCATTCGGTCTAACAGAATTAAGATTTATTTTTCCCTAACAGTTTAGATATTAAACAAGTTCAATCTGTTTATCTCTTTAATGTTTATGAATGTCAAAATGTGGTTTAAGTCCAAAAATTGTTAGACAGAGGTTTGTGGCACTAAACAATAGTGTCTGCTCAATGTCATTGAGTATCATCAGTTATCATCAGTGTCATATTTAACATGTCACACTCCACCATGGACTGCAGTAAGATGACTCAGACTTGATCTGAGGAGTGATGGCCTGTGTGACGAGACAGCTAATAATATTTGAGATAATGTTGTTGTTATTATTATTATTATTATTATTATTATTATTATTATTATTATTATTATTATTTTCTAGCAGACACCCTTATCCAGGGTGACTTACAATTGTTATATAGTATTTGGGTTACGTTTTAAGTTACGTTATGACTTGTAGACATGGTTGTAAACATTAAACGTTTGTTAGACATTTATTTTAGCTCCTTTCTTTTTAAAATTGTTTTCTTTATGCAGGAAAAAAGTGTAGGTATTTGGTACATGAAAATAATACTTTTTTTAAAAAATTTTAAAATTGTATTTAACCAGAAAGTCACATTGAGATTCAAAATCTCTTCTTTTTTCAAGACCAGGCCAAGAAGGCAGCAACACAGAAACAATCACACACACACATAGAACTACATAAATTAACATGAACATTTCAAAAATAATAATTCAAAAGTAATTAATCAATACATTTCATTGGATTATTTGGCAACTTTCAAATATATTAAAACAAGTACATTTATCAGAAATACAATTTCCAACCTGATTTTTAAACCATAATGGAAACAAGTGTGATTCTGAAGTTTTGTCATATCCATCCCAAATCCATGTATTGTCCAAAAATAGCTCACAACAAAATGCTGTATAATTTGCTTGATATTTGTTAAAAAACAATGTTAAAACTTCAGAGCTTTTTAGAGAAGCTTTTATTTCAATGATTGTGACAAGCTGGAAAAGGTTCAGTGTTCAGATACTGTACTATAGAACAGACAACTCTGTTCTGTGTGCCAATACCTCTTTTTAAACAGACTACCATTGAAAACACTGATTTTGGAGATTATTATAATTTTCCCGCCCTTATTATCAAGCACTTTTCTTGTTTGGAAATCCACATTCTTAAAACGTGTGTTTGACTCCAGTCCCCAGTTTCTCATACTGGAACCTTCATGCCCTTTTGGTGAGGCTGAGTAACAACTGAACTGAAACATCTGTTTTGCAGCTTTGTTCAGAGCTGAACCAGATGACACTTCCCAGCGTCCGCAAGTGGAAGGGCCCCCGAGGATCCTGGAAATGCGCTGTCTCAGACAGGCCTGCAGGACAGTCACACAAGGTAAAGTCATTAGTCCTAAAACATGAGCAAAATAGATCCTGCGTTCCTGGGCGCTGTCTTGGCTTCACTGACTTCCTTTTTTTAAGAAGCAATTGTTCATTTTTTAGGGTGGGATTCAAAAATGTTTGCTTTGTCTGGCGGAGTTTCAGCCACATAAAGTAATGCTGTCACATTGGTTGCCCTTCGGTTTACATGGGGAGCCTATAATTGTAATACTGATATTTTTTGCTTTACTTTAATTTCTATTATAATAATAATAATAATAATAATAATAAACTACTATGTGAGCTAACCTGTCCCCTGCTCTTACAAGCCCGTAAACCTCAAAACATATTTTATTTTTCAATAAAAGTGAATTGCAGAAGCACTTTACAAAACAAAAAAGCTGTATATACAGCCCATCATTGGCCATGATATTGTTTTCCTTTATTCCTTACATTGGGTCACCCTCCCTCTGTTTTACTATTCAACAAACAAAACCGAATATTTATTTTATTAAAAAAAGTGAATAAATAAACTCCATCTGCCTTGATTTGCTAGACACAGTAACTAAACCAATACACACACACACACACACACACACACACATATATATATAATACTAAAAAGCAGAAACCATGTACACGTTTGGTTCCTCCCAAATATACCAATAGATCAATTTATTGTTTGACAGCATTGTGTAATGAAGCAAAATAGAGAACAAAACAATAGAATCCGATACGAAGTACAGAACTAAATCCTCAATAATGCATCTGTGCTCTGGTGTGGGGTGTCTCGAATCTTAGAATGCAGCAGCTAGGTAACGGATATGATTTAACAGTAAATTCTCCCCCTGCGTTTTAGGAAAGTTTAATAAAATGTTTCAGCTCTTGGGCAAAGTATACTACTATAAACTAGTATACTACAGCAGCAAAACAACTCCCTAAAACAAATATTTCCTATCAAATTCTCTATATTGATTTAAAAAGTTCATTCATTTATATGTATGAAAACTGGCTTATTGCATGTCTTGTTAATGCAGCCATGAGTCATTTAGCCAAGGTAGAGAGATCTGGTTTACCATCTCATCAAAATGACCGCCAATATTACAAGGCCCCAAATACCATGATGGGATCAAACTGCAAGGTCACTGTACACTGGGGTTTGTCTGGTGGTGATCGACAGTATAGCTCGCATCTCTCAGTGCTTGAGTAGATTGTGAAGTGATGGAGGTTTGAGGAATATGTCGCCACCCACCTTTTCCAGCTGAGCAGTCCTAAAGCAGCAGCAGCATCGACAGGCAAGGTGATTCAAGGTCTCAGTGACTGAATGAAATAAAACAGTGGTTCTTAACCTTCCTCCCCACCCCCTGCGACTCACTTTTTACAGTGTCCAAGGTCAGTGACCTGGCCCCCCAATTCATCACCCTGCTCCAAGAATAGGTATACAAAAATAAAAACAAGGCAGTACATTTTGTTTAACAATTTGATATAATAAACTGAAAAACAGATGAACTAGATTACAAATTAGTGATATACAAATAATGTTATAGAGCCGCAGAAACAAGTTAGCAATTCAGAGGTCCAGTCAATTAGTAGGAAGGTTGTGTTTGTTTACATTTCACCAGTTCTTGAATTCTCTGCGCACAATGAAGACCATCTTCAGGAGCTAAACGGCTGCGATGCTTCCTTTTAATCATCAGCAGGCTTGAGAATCCAGTCTCGCACATATTAATAGTTGGGAATGGCAGCAAAAGAAGCATCTAAACACTTATCCAAAAGTGATTTAGAGGCATTGATGAAAACGGAGTGTTAGCTGTGCCACTATTGAGCTGTTCAATGACCTTTTCTTGGGCATTGCCCGGGAATTTGGACATCACAGAAGTGGCTGGTATGAGGCGCTGGGTAGGGAGAGCTCGCTGGGAGCTGTGCAACTGAACTGTGACACACCGGCTGGTGTAGTCGAAACTACAGATTTGACCCCCTGAACACGTAAGCTACATATTATGTATTGAAAGCACATACTACAAAGAGTTCACTGAAAAATCAACACAGCTTTATTTTGCTCTCACTCACTGAGAAACAAAGGAA
Source organism: Acipenser oxyrinchus oxyrinchus (assembly GCA_030684275.1). Lineage (NCBI taxonomy): Eukaryota > Metazoa > Chordata > Actinopteri > Acipenseriformes > Acipenseridae > Acipenser > Acipenser oxyrinchus. The sequence goes on from CM060250.1 coordinate 26,456,064, forward strand.
GTCTGTATCCTAGCAACCAAGCACACAGTCATGCCGCACAATACGACAGCTGTAAACATAACAGACATAAACAGCGGCCGCTCTCAGAAGTAAGTCATCCTCCTTTGGGTTTATCCAGAAAACCTGTTTTTGTTTTTCAGATGAGTTTCATTTGTGACTGACAAAATCTGAATTACTGATCAGTTTTGATCACACACATACTGATCAGTTTTGATCTCATTTGCGACCAAATTAGGTGTCACCGCAGTCCACTGATATATAAAATATTTTGTCCATATTATAATTTTCCTGTCAATCTAGGGTACTTTGTACATTGGTGTTAGCATGATCAGCAATAACTCCTGACTTTCTTTATTTCCTGCAGGGCCCAGAGTATGCTGGATACCTGTGGGACAGCACTTTTGGAATTGAGCTGAAGGATTCTACTTTGCTAGAAAGTCCACAAGCCAATGGCAATGGAAAGCCAACCTACCCTAAACCATACCTTGCACAATTTAAAGTTAGTCTATTTATACAGTAGTAATTGCGTTGTTACTATCATTTCAATAAACCACAAACCACTGGGGATTTTAGGTTAGACATTTCAACAACTGTCACCTTTATGATGGATATTTATAAACCTTGGTAACCTACTGGGTATGGTGAGGAAAAATAAATTTGCAAAACACATATTGTGCACAATTACCAAAAAATTTGCAGTAAACATTGTCCTGACCACCATTATTGAAACTTGTGCTGCATCAATAATAATAATTAATATTTTTGTATCAGCCTTTATATCCTTTTCACAAATTAAATATCTCCTTGTTTGTGTTTTGGATCTGTCTCAACAACTTCATTACCTGATGTATATAAAAATGACCCTTCTCATTCCACATCAGATCTGTAATTTTGTTTCAGTCCGCACACCTAATTTTTTCGAATGTTTTTTCATGAGCAGGCTGACGGGTGTCTGCCATTGGCAGTCTAATATTAAAACGTGTTGACTTTGCTTATTGGCAGCAGCATAGGACTATGAGTAAGGCCAGGAAACCAAGCCATGATAGAAATCTCTAAAGTTCTAAATGTCACAACTCGGTGCTTGTTTACATTTGAATATACAGTAGACTGATGAAGATACAGTAGTCTAGCACACAAAGTACTGTATAGACTTTCATTCTTACTTGAGGTCAATGTACAAACATGCTACACTAATAATGACCGACATTTGTGTTTCTACAAATGTGAGGCTAGTGTCTAGATATCAAAGTTTTTAAAGAATGTTCTATTCTCTTGTGTGTGGGTGGGAAAAACAGAAAACAAAACCTAGACAATACACATTTACCAGCACTATAGCATGGATTTGAGCCCATTTACATTCAATTGTTTACACTGTTTTAAAGTGTTTGTTTGTTTGTTCTCTAACAGATTAGAGTGTCTGAAGTAACTCTAGTAAATATGCACCTGACACTGCCACCTGCTGGGGGAGAAGCCAATGGCAAGAATCACAGTGAAAACCACAAGCTGTCACTCTTTACTGAGACTCTGCAGGAAACACTTAAAGGTACTTCATTGTGTTTGTTCAGGGTTTTTTTTTTTCTGGCCTCCTTTAAATCTAAATTAATTAATTGTTGTTACAAAGGAGACTGCGGGCACTTCAGGATACAAATTTGCCTCCAGTACACACAATACTGTACTTGTGAAACAATACTAGGACAACTGAAAATGGATACCGTATATCCACTAATTAGTAATTTCAAACATTTTATCCTGATTCAGCAATTCTTTGCAAAACATACAATGTCAGTGGTTAAGAAAATGTATACCAATCACTTCATTCTCTAGCCTTTTTATATTTTAAAAACAATTACAAAGTTGGTTGTGTGACTCTTGTGTTTGTTTACTTTCTCTAATAATACTGAAAACTGGCTCTATTTTTTTTTAAAAGAGATTGTCACCCTCTTCAGAATATTACTGTGCCTCTGCAATGATTTATATGGGAATAGTAGGAATATTTAAATTGTAGTTGTATAGGGAACAGAGATTCACATCTGACATTATTGTTTTATTCAGGAGAAAAAGACTTGATCATCCTTGGGGACTTCAGTCTGCCTCCGGATGGCAGTGAGTTTGATGTGTTAAGAAAAGAGAAGTTTTCTCCACTGGTCCCCACAAGCACTTTCACGAACATCAGCACCAAGAACCCCCAGGGATCTAAGTCCCTTGACAACATTTGGATCAGCCGCTCTCTTAAGAAGGCTCACACAGGTAGTGTGTGTGTGTGTGTGTGTGTGTGTGTGTGTGTGTGTGTGTGTGTGTGTGTGTGTGTGTGTGTGTGTGTATAAGACCCACAACCAAAACAGACAGTGCAGACATATTGCTGATATTGTGTGATCATTGGTAAACATTGCATTTCTACTGGAAATTCCAGTTTAATTACCAAGTAATATTCAATGTACCCCCTCCTTGAATGGATAATATTTGCAGTGTTTTGCTTTTCTTTCTTTCTGTGGAATATAGGTCACTGGGTTGTCGTGAGGGAAGGCCTTACCAATCCATGGATCCCCGATAACTGGTCTTGGGGTGGAGTAGCTTCAGACCACTGCCCAGTGTTTGCTGAATTTTACACAGACTCCCACAAGAAGGAGCCAGTTCGCAACGGAAATGGAGTGACTGTCGTCCAACACAGCGAGGCGAATCCCATTCAAACGGTGACAGGATTCTGACTGAGGAATAAACCAAACAAGGATACTGTTCTTTTAGAGTTCTATTCAAGTTAGCATGAATGAAGTGTACCAAAAACGAATGTGAAAAGCAACCGAAGTTTGCCTTTTCTTTTTCTTTCTTCCTCTTCAAATCCAATTTGGGTCTTGTGCTTCAAACATTAGAAAACCATTATTTTAGCTGGCTCTTTGAGCTATATATATATATATATATATATATATATATATATATATATATATATATATATATATATATATATATACTGTATTTGAATGGACACTTGGGAATGTGCCAAAAAATGCAATCTATACGAACATTTTTTCAAGAAATGAAGAATCTTGTACTATTTTTGAATCCACTCTGTTTATCTGTTCATGAAGAAAAGGATTCTTCTTTGAGAAGGCTGGAGTTCCAATGCAGGAACAAGTGGTTCGAGGCCCTGACCCATTGCTGCTTTCATTATAACGGTTGAAGCCAGCTGTCATGGGGACAGTATTTATATTGATTAGGCTGTACTTCTTCAAGCATACAGGCCCAGCCAGGCCTCCCAGATTCCAGTGGGATTTGCTCTAGTAATTCCCTATGACACTTATGTAATAAGTAGTGATTCAGTACATGTTACATTTGAAGACGTTTTTTTTTTTTTTTTTAACCATTGAACTTCCCTCTAATATAAAGTACTAATTGTATTCTGCCAGAGATAAATGCTCCTCCTTTATTCCCCAGAGGAACACAAAGTTTAAAAAGGTTGGATGTAATTCAATTAAGTTTGTAGCTTTGTTTTAACGACACTCTGAAAGTGGAATGGTATGTATCTTTATTTAATTGGAACTCACTAGAGAAATCACTAGAGCCTTGACAGTTAATTGAATTGAAGTCAAATGTAAACTGCTTTTGGAGATATTCCTGGCTATTTCTATTCCTGGCTATGCCATGAGCTGTACATTTTAATTGTATTACATTCTCTGAACGAACATATCTGAAACATATCCAGAGCTTTGTAAATATATCTTTAATTCTTTGGGTTTAGTAGTATTTTACAGCAAATAGAGTACAACACACAAAAAATGCAGATACCTTGCACTTAAAGTGCTCCCTTGTTAGTATCTTACTTGCACATCAAAAAAATGTAAAATGTTGAAAATAGGGAATTAGGGAAGGTTTCTTATACAGTACAGCTCATATACAATTTACTGTCAGAATGGCCAACCTTGGGGGTGACTGTACTTTATGACCAATGAAAAGCCTGCTGTCCCCCAGGCTTTAGTATTGATTCTGGAATATCTCACATTAGCGAAATATATGAAGATTATGGCTGATATTTATTCTCATTTGGGGACCGCTTGCTGTTCATTATATAATTCCTTGTCTACCCATTTTCATAAAAGTTCATTCATCTACCCTACACAGAATCTCAGCGCTATGCTTCTTAACAGCATCCTAAATGCTGTTAATATTTTTCCATCTACTACATCATATTTCACATGCCAGAATTAATTAATACATCCCCCCACCCTAACCCCCTCCAAAGGAAAAGTTTATTGCAATTGTTAAGGATGTCATTTTTTAAAAACAGTATCTAACTTTTTTTTTTTAGTTTGCAGTATAAATAAACATTTTTTAGTTACTTGTGGGTAGTAAAATCCATAAACTCCAAGCTGGTTCCCATCTTAAAAAATAGTGAGGTAACCCCTGCTGTAAAGGGAGGTCTGCCACAATATTCGTATTTATTTTTTAAATTTATTTTTAAAGCCTCCATTCATTATACTAATACCAGTCCGAATTAAATCTGATGACTAATAATGGTCATTGGGTGCCTCATCAATAAAACAATGGTTGGGAGTGACAGCCATGCCCCACGAACTAGGGCCAAGGAATCAAGTGCCTCAAAATACTGTTTGCCCCACATGCTTGAACTGGCTCTTAATATAAATTATAGATGTAATATATAAGTATTTTAATATAAGTGTAATAATAAGTGTATAAGTATTTTAATATATGCTTATATACAGTACTGTGCAAAAGTTTTAGGCAGATGTGAAAAAATGCTGTAAAGTAAGAATGCTTTCAAAAATAGACATGTTAATAGATTATATTTATCAATTAACTAAATGCAAAGTGAGTGAACAGAAGAAAAATCTAAATCAAATCCATATTTGGTGTGACCACCCTTTGCCTTCAAAACAGCATCATTTCTTCTAGGTACACTTGCACAAAGTCAGGGATTTTGTAGGCATATAGTCAGGTGTATGATTAAACAATTATGCCAGACAGGTGCTAATGATCATCAATTCAATATGTAGGTTGAAACACAATCATTAACTGAAACAGAAACAGCTGTGTAGGAGGAATAAAACTGGGTGAGGAGCAGCCAAACTCAGCTAACAAGGTGAGGTTGCTGAAGACAGTTTACTGTCAAAAGTCATACACCATGGCAAGACTGAGCACAGCAACAAGACACAAGGTAGTTATACTGCATCAGCAAGGTCTCTCCCAGGCAGAAATTTCAAGGCAGACAGGGGTTTCCAGATGTGCTGTCCAAGCTCTTTTGAAGAAGCACAAAGAAACGGGCAACGTTGAGGACCGTAGACGCAGTGGTCGGCCAAGGAAACTTACTGCAGCAGATGAAAGACACATCATGCTTACTTCCCTTCGCAATCGGAAGATGTCCAGCAGTGCCATCAGCTAAGAACAGGCAGAAAACAGTGGGACCCTGGTACACCCATCTGCGGCCAAAAAGCCATACCTCCGTCGTGGAAACAAGGCCAAGCGACTCAACTATGCACGAAAACACAGGAACTGGGGTGCAGAAAAATGGCAGCAGGTGCTCTGGACTGATGAGTCAAAATTTGAAATATTTGGCTGTAGCAGAAGGCAGTTTGTTCGCCGAAGGGCTGGAGAGCGTACACGAATGAGTGTCTGCAGGCAACAGTGAAGCATGGTGGAGGTTCCTTGCAAGTTTGGGGCTACATTTCTGCAAATGGAGTTGGGGATTTGGTCAGAATTAATGGTCTCCTCAATGCTGAGAAGTACAGGCAGATACGTATCTATTATGCAATACCATCAGGGAGGCATCTGATTGGCCCCAAATTTATTCTGCAGCATGACAACGACCCCAAACATACAGCGAAAGTCATTAAGAACTATCTTCAGCGTAAAGAAGAACAAGGAGTCCTGGAAGTGATGGTATGGCCCCCACAGAGCCCTGATCTCAACATCATCGAGTTTGTCTGGGATTACATGAAGAGAGAGAAGCAACTGAGGCTGCCTAAATCCACAGAAGAACTGTGGTTAGTTCTCCAAGATGTTTGGGCCAACCTACCTGCCGAGTTCCTTCAAAAACTGTGTGCAAGTGTACCTAGAAGAATTGATGCTTGATGCTGTTTTGAAGGCAAAGGGTGGTCACACCAAATATGGATTTGATTTAGATTTTTCTTCTGTTCACTCACTTTGCATTTAGTTAATTGATAAATATAATCTATTAACATGTCTATTTTTGAAAGCATTCATACCTTACAGTATTTTTTCACACCTGCCTAAAACTTTTGCACAGTACTGTATTTATTTTTTTTTTTGCATTGAAGCAAAAAGGTACTGCAGTAGTAGATTTAGTTACAGTTCACACTGGTTTACGGGTCAAGGAGCAATATCTGAAGGGCTTTATCTAGCAAGTGTGCAGTTCCAGAAAAGCAATTGTAACTTCAAAAGTTTGTACTCTCTCTAAGTGTATAGTATAACCATGGAGACTGTCTAAACACACTACTGCTAGATTCTGAGAAATGCTTTAAGCTGGTAAACGAACTCAATCTGAAGCATTATATGTTATCTTTTTTCTTAAAACATGTCTTTCAAAATTATTATTTATGTATACATTTATTTTTGTGAAATATTTATTTCACTGTGTATGCATATATATATATATATATATATATATATATATATATATATATATATATATATATATATATATATATATATATATATATATATATATATATATATATATATATATATATACACACACACACACACACACACACAGTTGTAGTCAAAAGTTTACATACCCCATGGAAATTTATAAATTCTAGAAATTTCTAAAAAAAAAAAGAATTACAGAAAAATCTTTTATATCAAAAGTTTTGCTTTTGTGGATGAGGAAAAAAATTACAAGAAATATGTTTTCCTAAGAGTGGCTTTTTCCTTGGCCTTGACCATTGAGACCTTCACCATGCAATTCTCGACCTATGGTTGGAAACCCCAGTCCCACTTGCAGCCAATTAACTTTGAATACCTTTGGCAGTCAATCTCGGATTGTTATTAACCTTCCTCACAATTCTTCTACTTGTTGTTGGTGAAAGAACCTTCTTTCTTCCAGACTGAGGGAGCGTTGTAACAGTACCATGAGTCTTGTACTTCTTGATAATAGAAACAATAGTTGAAATTGGAATACTCAAATGCTTGGAAATATTCTTGTATCCTTCTCTAGCTTTATGACAATAAATCATTTTCTGCCTAAAGTCTTCAGATAGCTCCTTACTTTTTCCCATATTGACTTATTGTTAATGACAGCAATCATCCTATGCCTAACCGTGTTATACTCTCTAAGAATGTTCACCTACAATCCAGAATTTTCTAGAATTAGGTTCTGCATTATCATATTGAAATTTCTAGCACCTTGTAGACAATACTATCATAGCATCAAAGGGTATGAATACTTTTGAATTAGCACTTTTGGAGTTTTGCACACAAAAAAAATGCTGAAATAAATAATTGTAGACATCTATTTCTTATAACTTGTTTTCCTCATCCACAAAAGGAAACCTTTTGCCAGAAAAGAGTTATCCTAAAATTCTTTGTTTGCGATATTTCTAGAAATTATAAATTTCCATTGGGGTATGTCAGCTTTTGATGGAAAAGGGGTTTTATGAGGTTGACCTGACAAAGGTATTGGGGCAAATATTCTTGCTTTTCATGGAAAACCAACTTCTGATAAAACACTCACAACCTCTGCTTGTCTAATTGAACAGCATGCTGATGATCTATATAGGAACTGAATCTTGGTGAACTTGCTGCTGAGAAAACAGTATGATGAGAAATTCCATGGACAGGAGGAATAACGCTTTGTACTGTTTTTTTTTTTCAACTTGTCATAAAAACTGGACTTGTCACCACTAATTTCCAGATAGAAACAGCCTCCAGTTGCCAGAAAACATCAATGGGTCTGTGCAGTGAATCAGTACATTTGATAACAGGTTAACAGTGTTCTAAGTTTTATGTTCAAGCTAAATTATTGTATTTGAAAGATATTGGTCAGCTGTGGGAAAGGTAACCTTATATACTTTCATAAGCAGGAAATTACATGAGGTAGTTAAAATAGGAAACCAGGGAGCAGTACAATACAGTAAATGTTTGAATGATCTTAGACTTCGTTTCCACTGAAGGTAAGAGCTTCATTGTGTGAAACACCAGTTTCCCTGACCTTTAAAATATAGATACAAGTTAGCTGTACTTCTGCTCCTTTGGTTCTTCTGCATTTAGCTGTTATATTCATTTTAAAGAGTAATGTATACCTACTGCACTACTGCTAACCTATGGCTCAATAAAAAGGAATACTGAACTTTTGTGGAGTGTGCTTGCCAAAAATGTATTGTGAATGGTGCTTGAACACTATCTTCTGGACATTATTGGTATTGCTGGCTGAATTGATTAAATACTGTATGTAATAAAGTTGACCCATGGTAGAACTAACCTGCTTTTATATTTTCTGACAGACCAACAATAATGTATTGCTTCTATCTAGCATTATCCAAAAATATTGTTCTGGAGTTTTGATAGTTTCAGGCATCCCAAGAAAAGTCTAAAATCAGAATAACTACTAAACTATACTGTAAAAACAAACAGTAATCTGCGTCTGCTGCACTATATCATACTACACCCTATCTATGCACAGGCTGGAAGATTAGTTTTGTGTATACTACCTACACTTTACCTTTTACACTAAATGCCGAATTCACAGAGAAGCACAATCTACAGGACAAATCACACAATGAATAAAATAATTATAACTGTAAAAGTATTCACAATCAAATTAGTTATGTTTTTTTTTTGTTTTGTTTTGTATTCCTTGCCTTCAATTGCCTCTGCATTTACACTGGCTTCAAAATAGGGCCCTACCTTGCTGAAACAATACTCTCCATTTACTGAGCAATACAGAATGTACAAAAACAAGATGTCCAAGGAAACCGTGCTGTATGGCTTACGCTTTGGGTGTTTCAAACTAAACTGAAACCTAAGCAGCTCATTATCCAGGTTCTGTACATTCCTGTAAATGTGTGCTCCCCAGAATAAAGCATTTGGAACTCACCTTGTCAAATGGTACAATGGCTACCTTTAAGTTTTAAAAAAAAATGTGATTTTTCCTGTTTGTGGCATGCATGTCATTAAAACAGAAACCCTATTATGAGCCCCAGAAATATTATTAGCCACTGTCTGTTGATAATTTGACATAATCAATCAAAAACCTGCATAGGCTATGTGGCACAACCCACTAATTAACCTAAAAATAAAATAAGCCCCAAGCTGTGTCTTGTTTAACTTTACACCAGTCTTTTATTCTACCACAGACCATAAGAACATAAGAAAAGTTTGAGAACGAGAAAGGCCACTTAGACCATCAGAGCTCATCTCTTGTTACCCACCCCATCGTCCTCTACAGGAGAGAACTCATTTAAAAGCACAGGATCTAGTGTTTTTTAAAATGTGCCTAGGGTTTTAGATCCTATTATGTCATCTGGTGAGCTATTCCATGCATTTATGGCGCTCTGTGTAACAAATGGCTTCCTACCTTCTGTTCTAAACTCTTTTACTCAACTTCCACTTATGACCTCTTGTTCTTCTTTCTGTGACAGCCACGGCTAAAAAAAGTGGTGTTCCCTTTCAAGTACGAAATGTAACCATTACTGAATGGTATTTACCTCCTAAAGACCTGAATCCTAAATATTGTATACCAAAGCTGCTCACCGAGCCTGTGACACAGATCTCAGCGCCATTTTTCCTTTCAAGACTGGCCTGACAGAGAGCCTTGTTCAGATAAGTACAATTGGTGCTTATATCTGTATATATTCACATTTTATGTGTTTTTACACAATTTGTATGTGATACAGTCAGCACTCACATATCTGACCCTATAAAATGTTGACTTCAGTGACGGTTAAACGAGTGTGACGCATATCTGATTATTTCATTTTGGCCTGTTCCAACCCTTGTCCATTTTTTCAGGGAAAATAAAAAAGATGTAATGTCAAAAATACATAGCTGAAAGGCCTGTGTTTTAAAATAAGTAGACTTCCATTTAGATGTACTGTAGTTCATTTTGTTGGTACAGTACTATATTTTCAACATAAGTATTTTAATTCAGAACGATATGATTCTGAAAATACCACTTGCCAAAAGAGGCGGACATGTGGACAGTAATACAGTACACATATTGTGGCGGGGGGTGGGGGGAAGCTGATTTGCAAGACAATGTGGAAATGGACCGGATTATAGACTGGGGAAGGGGATGGGAGTACTCTGTAAATAATGTGTGTTTGTAAACTGTGTTGTTCTTGTTCAGACCTGTTAGCATTCTCTGTATGTGCGGCGAATGCCCCGGCTGAGTAGGCTCTTTTGAGGATCACCTCAGAGACCCGGCACTGCTTGTTAGGACAGGCAGCAGCTTCCTTGGATAGCAGCGTCAAATTAGGAGGCGCCTGCACCAAGGCAGCAATGGAAGCCTCAACGACCAGAAAATAGGCCAGGCCCAGCTTTTCCATATCATGCAAACAGCAAGAGTTGTTGCTGGATGGTCCCAGGAAGACTAGATTTCATATGGAAAATCCGGGTGAACTGGGGAGGATAAATGTCCTTGTTTCCGTTGCTGTAGGCCAGGGCACTTGCAAGGTTGTAGCGGTTTCAGCTCTGCTGACAGGGAAAGCTTCACTGCCTGGGACGTGCTGTCTGACTCCATGTCCAGACGAGAAGGCAAGTTTCTGTTTGCCCACCTCCTCGCTGATGGCAATGGACAGAGGCAATGCTCGAGACTGGCCCATGGCTGCTCGCTGCGGAGACCATAATAGGCCCTGTGCAAAGACTATGCAGGCTAAGTTACAGGCAAAACAGCAGCCCTAGGAGTTTTCTACCACAGGCCCAGGGCCCATTCTCGTGGAGCCATCTGGACTATTTGGCGCCAGTGCACCACAGGCATCTGCATGCTTATTACCATTCAGACTGGCTATTCGCTATGATTCAAGCACAGTTCCCCTCCCTTTCGGGGCGTGACTACAACATTAGTCACAAACCCATAAGATGCCGCTGCGGTGTCTGAGGAGGTGAAAGCTCTGCTACAGAAACGGGCTATTCGCATGGATGAAGGATTCTACTCCAGGTACTTCCCAGTGCCGAAGCTGGATGGTGGCCTCAGAACGATACTCGACATGCTGACAAGATGATGACAATGCACTGGCTGTTGCAGACATTCAGGCCGGGCGACTGGTTCACCACGGTGGACCTCAAGGATGCCTATTTCCACATCCCCATAAAACCAGTGCACAGGAGGTACCTGCAGTTCGCCTTTCAGGGAACCACGTATAAGTTCTGTGTCTTGCCATTTAGCCTCTCTCTAGCTCCATGTGCCTTCTCGTAGTGCATGGAAGCTATTTTGGCCCAACTGAGACTCAAAGTTAGATTACTCAACTATCTGGGTGACTGGCTAATTGTGCCTAGTCTCCAGCTCAGGCAGAGGTCCACATGGAACACTGGCCACCTTAAATGGTTGGGCCGTACGGTGAATCATGTGAAGAGTCAGCTCACACCTTTCCAGACATTGTCCTTTCTCTGAGTGTGCTTGGACTCCGGGTCCATGCTGGCCACTCTGTCGGATGACAGAGCGTATAGAATAGTTGCCTGTCTGGAACGGTATGATGTTCCAGAAAATTAAAGTAGGTCTGATGGCAGCAGCTTCCCTACTTATCTGATCTACTAATAAACATACCAAATGATCTTGCAGTGGAACTGTAATAAAAACAACATGATTCAATACTGAGGAGTAAGAGTAGATTTTTGGCTGTTATGCAAATCTCCAAATTCTTTTCTAAAGCCACAAGAGTTAGTAATAGTTCAACATAAACAAAAACATACAATAGCATTCCAGCAATATTAATAGCTGATGATGTAATAATTAGAAATTTGTCAATATTCAATGGTAGAGCAATGTGTTCTTTTAGCCAGTTGCCCAAGTCTGCACATGCAGCAATTTTGCAACTTGAATAATGAATGTTGGTATATTCTTAAAAGGTGTACTGTACTTAAAATATAGAGATGTCAAGCTCTGGGTCTGGAGAAATCAGTGTTTACCCGATTACGGTGGGAACCACTAACATCCCCTCTATTAGCAGTTGTCAGACTATAAGCGCAATGAAAAGGTAGCTCATTTGAAAATCTTCACTCTTGTTTTCCTGTGAACATTATGCTCTTGCTGCAGTTAGAAATAACACCATTTTACATGAATTCATGGAAATTACAAACTGATTTAAAGTATATATGCCTGCTCCCAGTAACTGCCAAGTGGCAGTGGTTTATTGTCTGTTATCATAAGGAGCACACACACACACACAAGTTTAAGATGAACCAACCATTAACTATTTTTGAAGAACATGTCTAATTATTATGTATTTTTTTAAAAAAAATTTATTTCCTTTACTCCTATAGGAAGACAAGTCAGCACAATAAATCTAATTTCTTTTTTTAAATTTCTGTGAAATATTAAACACGTTTCTCAGTATGAACACTGACAGGCATTGCTGGTAACACAGAGCACACCATACTTGACATACTGTACTTCACAGTGTAGTACAATACAGTACTATCAAACACCATTCACAGTGGAAAAGTTATAAATCTTTTTCTTTTTTTTTTTTTAATTTTGGAATCGCCGATTATTTTTCTTATTTTCCCCAATTTGGTAAGCCCAATTACTGTTTATTTCAACCCGGCTCACCGCTGCCATCCCCGCGCTTACCCGGGAGAAACAAAGACATATACACGTCCTCCTAAACATGTGGCGTCAGCCGTCCGCTTCTTTTAAACACTGCAGGCCCACCATACAGCCATCTCAGCGCTACAGCATTGGAGGACAAAGCAGCTCTGGGCAGCTTACAGGCAAGTCCGCAGGTGCCCGGCCAGACCACAGGGGTTGCTGGTACGCGGTCAGCCGAGGACACCCTGGCTGACCTAAGCCCTCCCCCCCGTGCGGCACTCGGCCAATGTGCGCCGCCCCTGGGAGCTCCGTCCATGGTCGGCAGTGGAATAGCCTGGACTTGAACCAGCGACATCCAGGCTATAGGGTGCATCCTGCACTCCACACGGAGTGCCTTTACCAGATGCGCCACTCGCGAGCCCAAAACAAGCTATTTTTTTTAATTATTCAGAGAAATTCTTGGGAATGCACTTCATTGGGAAGCAGTGATGTAGCTCTGTACCCTTTCTTTGATTGACATTTTCTTTATTTTAACAAGTTCCCTTGTCCCTTGCATTATTTATTTTGAGGCTGTGTGATATGCATTTATTAACATGAGATTTGCAAATGGGAGATAAGGGACTATCTAAGGAAATTCAAAATCTAGAAAAGTATAGTATGGTGGCATCAAAATTCTAGAAAAAAATGATATTGCATTCTGTGTGCCAGAAGTCGTTGTAAACAAAACCACATAAAATATTTTTTTGCTACAAATTCTTTGGAAAGGGGTTACAAATGTTAAACAGTAAGCAAACTTTAATGAGAATATGCAATATAGAAAGGGTTAAGCAATAATACATTATCACAGACTTGAGGATGAAAAGAGGCACTGTGGTAGGATACAATCATTTATATTATTTTGTTCACCATTATGTTTACCCTCCCAGCCAACCAGAGTGCAGAAATGATCCCTGTTGTGTTCTGGAGACCCGCTTATCCAGTTGTCATGAAACTTGGCATTAGCATTATTTAGTTCAAGTTATTGAGAATATCAGATTCTAGAGATACATGGGGGTGTCTGGCTGTCTGATCATCCATCTAACATTTTTGAATATGTGGGGAACAGTCTATCAAATTGTGATTAAACATTTCATTGCTAATGCTTACTCTATACTACTCTGTACATTCTGTTGATATACAGTACTGTGCAAAAGTTTTAGGCAGGTTTGAAAAAATGCTGTAAAGTAAGAATGCTTTCAAAAATAGACATGTTAATAGATTATATTTATCAATTAACTAAATGCAAAGTGAGTGAACAGAAGAAAAATCTAAATCAAATCCATATTTGGTGTGACCACCCTTTGCCTTCAAAACAGCATCAAGCATCAATTCTTCTAGGTACACTTGCACACAGTTTTTGAAGGAACTCGGCAGGTAGGTTGGCCCAAACATCTTGGAGAACTAACCACAGTTCTTCTGTGGATTTAGGCAGCCTCAGTTGCTTCTTTCTCTTCATGTAATCCCAGACAGACTCGATGATGTTGAGATCAGGGCACTGTGGGGGCCATACCATCACTTCCAGGACTCCTTGTTCTTCTTTACACTGAAGATAGTTCTTAATGACTTTTGCTGTATGTTAGGGGTCGTTGTCATGCTGCAGAATAAATTTGGGGCCAATCAGATGCCTCCCTGATGGTATTGCATGATGGATAAGTATCTGCCTGTACTTCTCAGCATTGAGGAGACCATTAATTCTGACCAAATCCCCAACTCCATTTGCAGAAATGCAGCCCCAAACTTGCAAGGAACCTCCACCATGCTTCACTGTTGCCTGCAGACACTCATTCGGTACGCTGTCCAGCCCTTCGGCGAACAAACTGCCTTCTGCTACAGCCAAATATTTCAAATTTTGACTCATCAGTCCAGAGCACCTGCTGCCATTTTCTGCACCCCAGTTCCTGTGTTTTCGTGCATAGTTGAGTCGCTTGGCCTTGTTTCCACGCCGGAGGTATGGCTTTTGGCGCAAGTCTTCCATGAAGGCCACTTCTGACCAGACTTCTCCGGACAGTAGATGGATGTACCAGGGTCCCACTGTTTTCTGCCAGTTCTGAGCTGATGGCACTGCTGGACATCTTCCGATTGCGAAGGAAGTAAGCAAAATGTGTCTTTCATCTGCTGCAGTAAGTTTCCTTGGCCGACCACTGCGTCTCACGGTCCTCAACGTTGCCCGTTTCTTTGTGCTTCTTCAAAAGAGTTTGGACAGCACATCTGGAAACCCTGTCTGCCTTGAAATTTCTGCCTGGGAGAGACTTTGCTGATGCAGTATAACTACCTTGTGCCTTGTTGCTGTGCTCAGTCTTGCCATGGTGTATGACTTTTGACAGTAAACTGTCTTCAGCAACCTCACCTTGTTAGCTGAGTTTGGCTGTTCCTCACCCAGTTTTATTCCTCCTACACAGCTGTTTCTGTTTCAGTTAATGATTGTGTTTCAACCTACATATTGAATTGATGATCATTAGCACCTGTTTGGTATAATTGTTTAATCATACACCTGACTATATGCCTACAAAATCCCTGACTTTGTGCAAGTGTACCTAGAAGAATTGATGCTGTTTTGAAGGCAAAGGGTTGTCACACCAAATATGGATTTGATTTAGATTTTTCTTCTGTTCACTCACTTTGCATTTAGTTAATTGATAAATATAATCTATTAACATGTCTATTTTTGAAAGCATTCTTACTTTACAGCATTTTTTCACACCTGCCTAAAACTTTTGCACAGTACTGTACATCATGGTCAACAACATTTTCCCGGCCTTGTTTACGTTAGGTGCTGTAGACCCAGACTAATTCCCCGGCGAGAAAGTGCCTGTAGCTGCAGACTGAGGGGTGATCTTGTCCCAGGACGGCTGCTTGTGTTGGCTGGAAGCGCACAAGACTGGTTGCAGGTCAGGATCCTGGTGAGACATTGTACAGCTCCCTGCAGGTCACTGAAGCCGCCTGGCTCCCCCGCACTGGATGGTCCTGCTGCCTGTGTTGTGAAATTGAATTAGTTTCTCCTTTAATGTTAACCCTTGAAAGCTGGAGGGTGCCAAATAGTGTACTCCATAAAATATTATATATATATATATATATATATATATATATATATAAACATGGTTCTGAAAGGGAAACTACCCTTGTGCAGGAAAGTCTTCGACCAACGCCTGCTGCCAGTGCTAACTTACAGATGTGAAACCTGGACCCTCAATGCAAAAATGTGTCAAAAATTACAACCGACTCAACAGAGTATGGAAAGATGCATGCTGGGAATAACAAGAGACAGGAAAAAGAAGGAATGGATAAGAGTGTAAACAAAAGTATGCAATGTTATTATAAGAGCGAAAGAACTGAAATGGCAGTGGGCCGGACATGTAGCAAGAAGAACAGACCATCACTGGACCAAGGAGATACTAGACTGGATCCCATGAGATATAAAGCAACCAAGAAGAAGACCGCCAGGAAGATGGCAAGATGAAATTAGGAGACACGCTGGAGCAACGTGGATGAGGGACGCAGCAGACAGGCTTTTGGGGAAGAATCTTGAGAAGGCCTTCATCCAGCAGAGGCGTTTCTGGTCCACAGCGAGAATAAATGAAGAGAAAAAGGTAGTAGTTCAAAGATCCCCCCCGAGCCCTACTGGTTCACACACACAATGGCACATTTACATATACACTGACCAATCGCTCAGATCCCTGGTCCGGCACAAGCAGCTGACTGGCGAAACCCAACACAAAAACACAGACCCCTCTCTCATACAGCTGCACTGTGCACGTGACGATCTGTATTTAGGTGAAGTGAAAGAAAGCAAAGAGGTGTTCTGAAGAGAACCGAAGGGCGGCGAGTTGCAGAGATTGAGGGGATGCAAGACATTTCATAGGACATAGCCGTCTATGGCAGTGGCTGCAGTCCTCCTCCACAGAGGGGCCAAAGCGCCGATCTTCCATCAGTGCGGATGTCCTCATAAAACATCGTTACACATAATGTGGTGATTAAGTTTATATGTACCTGACTGATGTAAAGAGGATTCAAATATGCTAAGGAAAACTGTTTATTATTATTATTATTATTAATATTATTATTATTATCTTAGCATATTTGAATCCTTACATCAGTCAGGTAAATATAAACGTAATCACCACAACGATATTTTATATTTTGTGTATAACTTGTAACATATACATTAAAAAAATCAAAACAGCCATAATATTACTGCGTATTTAAAATAATAAACAAAAAATGCGATGCATTTAATTAAACGTTGTTAAAAACATAGAAATTGAACAAATAATGAAACAGATGGTTAAAACTTAAATTCGCTCGATATTTATCATTTAAGATGAGTAAATAAATAACTTACCTGTTTTTTCTATGCATAGTCACAGCCTTGACAAAATTGCGAGCAATGTTTATGCGCATGCGACACAATTTGCCAATGTTGCCGTTTTGTTCTAGAGACCGTGGTCAAAAATGAAACTGACTATAAAAGTTTGATGCATTTTTTTAACACCGAAAATCTGCAAAATTTGACAACTCTCCATTTCGTCCGGGAGATGGAGTATCTTTGGTTTCCTTTAGTTTATTTACTCTTTCAGGACTTTGCACATCCCACCATAATAACACATCCTCAAGCTAGCGGTTGCCAGACAACCGTGCGTTTCGATTGGCCAATTGCTGGCCTTCGTCAGCGCGTTAGAAGGACGAGTTACGTTCCAAATCAGTGTGCAGTGCGTGTGATGATTCGCAGCACATCAGCTGTATTTCTTACTGGAGAAACAGTGGCGTACGGAGGTCTCATTTTGTATCAATTAGCTGCCGACTCACAACACTGCAAAATAGCTTAGTATTATAGATAATAATAATAATAATAATAATAATAATAATAATAATAATAATAATAATAATAATAATAATAATAATAATAATAATAAAATAAATAAAACAACAACCATGCGGACGAGGTGCTAAAATAAATAACAGCTGTCGACGTGAAATAAACTCACATTATATCACTGGCTGTATTGTCAAACCACTGCTGCTTAGCTTCGACTTCTCCCTCTTCAGCCAGGTGTACACAGACAGAGTACAGTTTTAAGCCAGTTTAGACTGACAGGATGGATTTCAAGCAGCTAGTTGATATTGGAGAGAAGTGGTGCACCGGTACCCCCTTCGATCTGATTGCTGCAGAGGAGAGCGACGAGAGACGGCTGGATTTCTATGCAGAACCCGGACTTTCATTCTACGTGTTGTGCCCTGATGTGAATAATGGTGCAGATAATTTTGTAAGTGAATACCGATCTGGGAAGAAGGTGGGGGGAAGGGAAAAGAAGAGAAGGGGTGGCTTTGGTTGGTGCATGGGGTCCGGTTACATCCGATGAGATCCAGCTCTCGTATCTATTTGATAAGTCCGTTCGGCATCGTATGCTACAATAAAATAAATTATGTCATCATAACCTAATTGTGCTTTGTCAGACTAGTGTAATACGAGCTTGCATGCACGCAGTAGAATCTGACTGAAAATGTGATGTTTCAGCCAGACAACATTCTTAGGGTAATAATTCGAGTTTTGCTTTAGGGTCCTACAGAATGTGTGTGTGTGTGTGTGTGTGTGTGTGTGTGTGTGTGTGTGTGTGTTTACGCAATTGTATGTTGAAAAGTGTGTTATGTGTGCAGGTATGACTGGTAGTGAAATATGTTCTGTCCGTTTTGAAGTCCTGTCATTACTTTTCATGTTGTATACTAAGATACCGGGTAGTCTGTGTTTTTTTTTTCTTCCATAGGGTTCTTTAATACTAGATTTCACGTGTATCAGAAGCACCGATTCCAATTACGTCAGGTTAGACCGGTAAGAGTTGTAGGAACATAATAACACAAGCCTAGGTCCAAGATTTAATCTCAGCCATTCTCGTTGTATGAAAGGACTTTCGTGCAGTCATTGGTGGTGCTGTAATCAGGCATAAACTGGGTGTCCTTACAGTGCATCTCTGAAATGGGGGACAGGTTTTAGTGTTATTATTGCAAAGATTTAGAGGGAGGATGCCAGTCATTTTCACGCTTTATTGGACCAGAGTGTCAGGGAAGATGCAAGTCTTTATATTGTTGCTAGGTTAAGAGTTCTGGTCCTACAGTATGTCATGTGGTTTTCTACATTTTTTACTATGGAGACCAAAATTAGATGCCTGCCTTTTTTTTTAGTTTACCATTGTAAAAACATAGCAAAGTGTAATCAAGCATGGTGAAGAATAGATAAATATGGTAAAGACCAGAGAGGTACGGTATAAAGTATATTAAAAAAAAAAAAAAAAACAACATGGCAAACCATGGTAACTATAGTAAATGCATAGCATAACCATGGGAAAATTATGGCAAAACTGTAAGAAATCTGACCCTCAAGTCTTGTTGTGTAGGAGAATAAGGGTACCGCCAAGGCATGCACTATCATGTATTATATATACATATTATACATGCAGGGCTTACATTCTCGTGGAATATTTCCCGGAGCCCAACCCAGCCACAAATCCTCAAATGTGTGAATCTCAACTTCCACAGAGAAGGTCTCCGATTCCCAACACGTCAAGTAAATTGCATTGCTATAAAAAGACAAGCATTACATTCCCAGTTTTAGATTCACAAATGACTGTTATGAAAAACGTTTTAATTTCTTTAACTAGTGCTGCCAGTGTTCTAAAATCGTTTCTCAGGCCATTCAGTCTAGCACTTCAATTCGTTATAATGGTTCAAACTAGGTAAGCTCGTACATTCTGAGGCAACCAAACCGATATCTTGTTTCAGGTCTGCCAATAGTAGTGACTTATTTCAATCACGGAACACACAGCACTAGTAACAGCCAGGGAAAGGAAGGACAGACACACACACAGATTATTTATGGTAAAGATTTATTTTGTATTGCTTTCACTACAGAACAGCCTCAGGCTGAATTTAAGACCTGTATACATGTCGCAATACATGAGATGGTCCTGATAGGCTGCTTGATTTTCTTACAAAGCAAAATGATATAAGAGGAGTATGTACAATATTTATACTACACATTTATACATCACATCCAATTGCTGTACTATAAATAGCTAAAGCAGGCATACGTTTATATACTGTAGCATAAAACACAAAGGTGCCAAAGAAATATGCACTTAGTTTGTGCTGTATGCCTATATGGCAGCTGGTCAGGTAGGGAGGATAATGAACCCTCTTCAGTGTTGCTCTACCACACTCTCCAGATGTGTAATATATTCTGGAGGAAAAAGAAAAATACTAGTAATGACAGAAATGACTGTACTTTCATCTCAAATATTCAATATTTTTTTTAAATTTACCAATAAAATAAAATGAACAATAATGCACAAGGATGGGAAGGGTGCACACCAATGAAAACACCTGCTATAGCACCGTGTATATAACAGTATGGCAGGGTTGTGTTTCTGTTCAGATCAGGGCATTGCAAATGCACATCATACACATTCACATCTCATTGATCTCAGTCATACTCAGTACTTTTTTTTAAATCTTATGCAGAATAATACCTTTCTAGCTGAGAGTTAAAGTGGAGGATCATTAGAGTCCTAACCGGGATGGATGATATTTATTTTGTATCAATATCGTTTATAATGTTTTTGTATTCTGATAAATTACTTTAGAAGGAAAAAGCAATGTATCAGAAAAAAAGAAATAGTTAACGGACTTATGTGGCAATGTGCCCCACCCATGTGTGTATTATGTGTTCTATGTTGTGTGTGTGTTTGGTTCACAGAGTGTGGGTTATGTAGCACTGGTGATGTAAAATGATTAATTGCATTTAGACACGAGGATGGCTCATCACTTCACAGTACAAAGGGGTATTTGTATGGAAGTACGGGAAGTGCACAAATTAGTTCACATGCAGATGTACCGAGATTCCAAATTGAATGATTGATTAGCAATCGAGTCTCGGTACAGCTGCATAAAAAATGCAGTGTTTCACTCACTCGGGGTTGGGTGTTCAGAGTGGAGAACGGGTGTGGAGAGAAGAAATAAAAAGTAAAAGAAAATAACAATTGCTGTGATGTGCTGGAAGCACCAGCACGGTCTATTTGTTGGTGTCTGTTCGTTTTGTTTGTCTATTTATTATGGTCCAAAGTGCCGTGTTTTTTTTGTTAAACCATTTATTTTCTGTGATCCATTTATTTTCTGTGAATAAATGCTGAGCGCAACCACGTGCTCAGCTTCACCCGTAAAGCCAGTCTGTCTGTGTCCATTACTTCCTGGTTCTGACGTCACCCACAAGCCAGCCTGTCCACAACTTACAACTAGACGGTTGTAAAAAATAATGTGATGAAACAAAGGAATTGGAGCTCGATTGCTCGCATTTGGAGGTCAAGTAATTGCAGTTGCAGTACTCTTGCATTTCGGACTTGCTGTAATGGAATAGCTATGAAAACAAGATCAAGTGTGCCAAGTACAGGCTTGGTGACCAGCCATAATAAGCATGTTACAGCTCCTACAGTAGCATAAATTATGTGTCTTCTGAGCAAGTGATTCCAAAGCTAAATAGAATAAGAATGTCTCCAGTTGAGATTTTAAAAACAGAGACTACCAGAGCTGGGATTCCTCTGTGGGGTGATGGCTTGTTCCTACTATACATAGTTTTGATCATTCAAAAAGTCTTGGGTTTGCCAGTAGTCTTAATGTGCATGACTTATCCCATGTAACAAATTGGCACCATATAATAATAATAACCATTAATTGTGGGTAGTTCTGAAACCCAGGACTCAGTGTATGGCCAGTGTGAGTTTCATGCACCTTTATATCTTGACGTGCATTCTATGCAAAATGAAAAATATTGTATTCATAGAAATCATACTTACAACTTTTTGGCCACTGGATGGGACTGTGCGGTATGTTAAAACTCCATTCCAGTGGGTCACAATTCCAGTCCAGTCCTCCTGGGCTTTGATCCACCTGTACCCTAAATTACAGGTCTTAATCAGTTCATTATTTAATAACATCTACTGGAGGTTCACCTTATGCACATTTGTACCAGTCTGTGTGCCAGGTGGCTGGTCCTATTGCTCGAAGTGACTGTAAGTTTCTCTCCCGAAGCACGTGTGGAGCGAGAGTGAGGACTGCCTGCCATTTCTTCAGCTGGCTCAGGACTACATCTCCTCCTGCGGCAAGAAGACCCTCCTCGAGATACTGGACAAGGTCTTCAAATCCTTTAGACCTGTAAGTGCACTAAGGCAATAAAATGAAGGCTATGGATTATGAGGCAACTTCCAGGCTACTGTTGAAGCTGCTAGATGAATGAATGCCATTTATTTTAAGAAACTGCTACAAAATTGTTTTAATGTTGTTTGATAAACAATTCATGTCGGGCAACAACATTCCTGGAAATCAACCGGTTGTATGAAAAACTTTGCTGAATGTTGCCTTGTGTTTCATGAGAATGGCAAGCTGCAGTCTAGTCTGCACAAAAAAAAAACATTTTAGTTTCTTGGCTGCTATAAAGTTACTATAGCAATATATTAGTTTTGCTTTGGCTTTTGAACCTTAAAAAAACATTAAGACGGAATGCTCAATGTAGTCTAGTCTTGGGAATCATTAGTGTAGGCCTAAGGAGTTATTGTCTATTTTTATTGTAAACCGTTGACGCTCGAGAAGAGTCGAGACATTTATTTACACACTCGACAAAGCCTGCATTGTTAATTGTGTCAGTGTCCCAGTTATTAATAGAATATTATGTTTCTGGTGACTCATTTGGCTTAGTTTGCCTAGTGCAGTAGCCTCACCTGAAGACACAATCCATACACACCATTATTTTACTGTTTTGTTCTTGTCAATTTGTGTCAGCATTGTGTGAATGTGAATTTAGGTGTGTCTTGCTGTTGTTTCTTTTTCTCTCCAGCTGCTCGGGCTTCCCGATGTAGATGACGATGCGTTTGAGGACTTCCAAGCTGACATGGAGGAGGAGGAGCCAGAGGCGGACCACCAACAGATGGGCGTCAGCCAGCAGTAACACAGCCAAGCCGAGTGGAAGGGGAGAGGTTGTGGAGAAGAGTACCCCGTGAAGCTGTTCCCAGTCCAACTGACTCGAACACACCTCCATGAGGGATTGGTGGAGGAGAATCGGGAGCATTCCACACACCCTTTACTTTAAATGTACAACAGTAATGCTTCCAAGTAGTACGGTATCAATAAGCTTCATTTTCCAGGAATCCTGAAAGTTTTAGTTGTACACATGTATTATCAGAGTAACAATTTGGCAGATTTCTACTGAAACTGAACCTTAAAGTCTACTATAACTGGTCGGCCCAAATGTTTAGCAGCACTTTAAAAGACTAATCCGTATGTTCCCCGAAGACCATTCTGAGCAAATTTGTAGGATGTTTACAATGTGTGTATACATAGAGGACCCTCCATGGATGTTCATGGGTTGCTGTAGTTGGGATGGCTATTTTACAGCCATCCGCGCGAGTGGAAAAAACACGGCACTCTGCAAACTTTCATGGAGTATTCTGTTTATATTCTGTTACAATATATAGAAAATAAAGTATGTTTAAACCTAAGTTAAGCAGGTTCATTGTGAGAATAATTTTGCTTAGATCAAGCTCAGCAATGCGGCGTTGCAATGTTGTGATTCGTCCATTTGTTCTGCCGTTGGATTTGATTTAATGCAAGATGGATTCCAAAATATGATCTGGTACAAAAAAAAATTCACTCCAGTGTTGAAAAGTAAAACGTTATTCAAAGCTAGAACACAAAAAAGCAACAACAAAAAAGAGAGGTTTTTGCAGAACTTTTTAAAAAGTCAGGAGAAGTTAATATTGTATATCAATTTAATACCAAATCATTTGATATGTCATTATTTTGACATTTTTTAAATAAACATCATGCAAATTTGCTCAGGGCATCTCGGAAAGAAACTAGACGAGGATGTGTTTGCCACTTGCTTATAGGTTAATTTAAATGTAGTACTTGCCTTCTAACATAGTATTCACACTGTGTTGAGGTTTTTAGTCTTGTTTAAAGGTGCACTGTCAACCAGCTGAAACATTGGTACTGCAGGTGATTTTTGCTGGCTGCTTGTTTGTGTATTGATCAGCTAAATCTTTGTTTTTATTTTAAGCATACTCCAGTAAAGCTGAGAAAGTTACCAATTAACAGTGATTTGGAACATAAACTGTGGGAGTATTTGAAGTACACATAACCTTGAACAGGACAGTAGCCCGAGATGTAACCAACAACGTAGTACACAGTCTAAAGACCAGCGTACAAAGAGTTGTGTGTGGAAGTTGATCTGTTTGTCTTTTGTAGTTATGGTGAGGGATTTGCTGTCTGTTACTAGCTTTATCTTGCATGATATAATATACTGTTACAATCTTTTAAACAGAGTTAGCAAAAGACTGAAGACAATTTCATTTGAAAACGTACACTAAAAGGTAAAATCATTCCTCGGTAGAGTTCAAATTTTGTAAAATTGTTCAAGCAGGACACATCAGCGTACACTGGGTCGGGGTTTGCAGATACTCGTAGCCGTACTTGTAATTTCCTTGAAGAAGTCTTTATCGCCATTGTCTTTAAGTATTCACAGATGTGAGGGACGGGCAACTTGTTCTTGTTTTTTAATCAACACCTTAACAAACTGATTTATTTAATACCTGCAGATAAATACCTCTGAAAGGCAATTCCGAGTATCGGCACACCCCTAATATTGTCATACTCTCAATAGCTATTTGTCACAATGGAAAACAGAGGTCTCCAGATACATGTAAAAATACATGATAAACATCTGTATGGACAGACGTCTCTAAAGTTTTACCAGATCCTGATACTCCTAAGAACTTCAGATGCGCTAAAAAATGTCCTTAATTTTTGTTTTAGGTTTAGTCCACTGAAAGGCAAGAACGTCCTTCACAGGGACACCCTGGTGTTCACAGGGATATTCAGATCATTATAATGAAGAAATGTGACCTACGGGTAACTCAACTTTACTCCTGATGCTGTAGAAGTACACATCACATAGGAGATGCTAATTTTAAATAGAAGTGTAGCTCTGAATAATGGAACGTTTTCTTCTTGGTAATGCTAAAAGATTTTTAATTGTAGTACCCCATTTTGCTTGGGGCATATAGTAATTTAAAGTTTTTTTATGAATGCATTTAAGTAGGTTTTTTGTTTTGTTTTGTTTTTTTTTAAATTGTAATTACACATACAAAGCAGGATAAAGATACAACCACATAGTCCTGGCTTTTTACCAGTAATTGTGTATTGATGAACAAAAGCTTCAAACTGTTGTTTTTCAGTGACAACAGGGTCTGTTTCTGGCCTTTGTGATGACAGGATCTGTTCTTTCTGACTGTGGTGTTCTTCCAGGGAGTTGTTTGAGACTTTCTCTGACTCCCTGGTGGAGGGACAGGTTTTCAGTGCACCTTTAGGAAGAGAGTTCTTGTGTTGGAGTTCTGATATAACATAAGTAACCACAAATACATGGCATTTTTAATTGGTATTTTGCTAAAAGGCACTTGGATAAACATGCTAAGGTACCTGACTTCTCTTGATCAGCTTTATTATGCAATTTATTAATGGACTGCAGTAGGGGTGTCAATTTTAAACCAGTATAGCCGTCAGTCTAAGTTACTAGTACATTCAGTACAACTTTAAACTGATAACAGTACATTACTCATTTGTAGTGCTATTATAGTATTTGTACAGTTTTTAGTACCCTTCTGTATTGCTACAGTAAATGGAGAATTTTGTTTTAAGTGTGTTTCAATTACGCCATTTCTGAATATCAGTCTTATTTTTCCATTGCTTGAGTTAGTTCCCAGATGATGATGTTTTGTGAATTTGGCTAAATCGTTAAGCTCTTTTAAGGGGGGGTGGAGGGTATTTTCATAGCTTGGTAACATGTGGAGCAAATCTCTGTCAATAAAGCAAATTGAATTTTGTTCAGCTTCTGTCAAGGTTCTGTTATCATACCAGGGAAGGGACGCCAACTTTTTGATAAAACAAAAGCTTTCAACAAAGACAGAATTCTAAATGTAAATTCTTATTTATCCGGAACAGTGCAACTGTGGAACATTTTCAAAACAGCAATTCCTGTATTTTATTTGCTTTGCTAGACTTGTCTTGGACTACCTAATGTCACTTTGGCTAATGTAGTCCAGGGTTATTGTGAACCAGGATCTGGCAAACCAGCTGATTGGGATTTCTAAATTGGGTTCATCTTGAAACAAAAACCTGTCAAGCACTTTAAAGAACAAACCTGTTTTTATAATTGTTTCTCTGATAATACTCAACCAGAACTATGCTAATCTGGCCTTAATGAGCTAAACTTAATGTACTCTGACTTCTTCAGCAGTGGGAACTTGACCTCTAACCTCTGTTTTATGCATATTGAGCTGCAAGAGTAACCTTGCACATCACGGTATGTAAATTTAAAGAAATAAATAACACTGTAGGTCTAAACTTAACTGTTGCTGGTAAGCTAGCTCAGTCGGATGTCATTTCATCAGTTGTTGCTAGACTGCTCTCATCAACAAGGCCTCATGCATCTAACTGAACTGTTCTGCAGGCAACAGCCTTAAGGTTCTCACAGATCTGTGTCATTATATGTTTTTACTGTTCTTTTTATTTTGTTGTTTGTTTTTATAGTTTTTTTTTTTGCTTTACAGTACCTGACAACCAGACCTGCGTGTATACATGTTTTTAATATTGATCAAAGTACTGAGCATGGACCTGCTTATGGCTTTTATGAACGTGATTAAATTCAGCTGTAGGGCTCAGATTTGGGGATTTTATTTTTTATATCTGTTGTATATGCTTTGCAGAATATTTTTCTGCTTGGGAGGGCATACTGTGCACTCCAGTCGTTATCTTCTTTTGGAAGAAAAAAACAACTGTTCATTTTTATGAAAGGAGAAACAACTTGCTACTGATCTACTAAACAAAGAATGTAAAAGCATGGTAAAGCATAGGTAAGCATTGTGAAGCCCAAAGAGGTATGCTAAAGCATATTAAAATGAGCAAACCATGATAAGTGCATAGTATAACCATGGATAAATCCTGGGAAAACTGGTCAATTAATCATGGTAAACTTTTAAAGGGTCTATTAGCATGTCATTTTCTCCTTTAAAAAAAAATAGATGCTTTGACACTATGACCTTTGGTGTTTATTTTTTACTCCAAATATAGTAGGTCATTTCTGTTTTCTATACATATTCAAAAAAAATGTTTGGTGTTGTTTTTCTCTGTCTTAGGACTATGAATGAGCAAAGCGTTTGATATAATAAAATGGCACCAGCTGTGTCAACAGCAAGCTGAACATGTTACTGCAAACCTGTCAACCAGTCAGCGCGAACTTGAATGTGATGTTTCTTCAAATGAATTGGATATTCAAACTTCCTGGCAAGGTCTGTTCTCATAGTAGCTTCAAAGACAGAGAAAAAACACCTTCAACCCTTTGTAGAGGCCCTGCCCCAAGCTACAGGAATGGTTTATGATTAACGGCAATATGGCGAGGGACTGATTGTCTTCATCAATAGTTGCTGTAAGGTTTTAAAAACATCCACAAAGCGCATCTGAGCTTAAAGTTGAATATTGATTGGTTTACAGAATGCCAGACAGGCCAAGAAGCTTAATGTTCATAATATTTCATTTATTACCTGTTTAATATGCCAATGTCTGTCTTCTAAAGTGTTTGTTACATGCATGATGATAGTAATATTGAGCCAATTCACATTTAAACTATTTAGTACCCACTGGGGCTCCAGAGTGGCGCATCAAGTAAAGGTACTCCACGTGGAGTGCAGGATGTGCCCTATAGTCTGGACATCGCGAGTTCGAGTCCAGGCTATTCCTTTGCTGACCGAGGACGGGAGCTTCCAGGGGGCAGCGCTCAATTGGCAGCGCCGCCCGGGGAGGAGTGTTAGGTCGGCCAGTGTGTCCTCGGCTCACCGCGCACCAGCGACCCCTGTAGTCTGGCCGGGCGCCTGCGTTGTCCTCCGACGCTGTAGCTCTTGGGTGGCTGCATGGTGAGTCCGCAGTGTGAAAAAAAGCGGTCGACTGACGGGACATGCTTCGGAGGACAGTGTGTGTTCATCTTAAGCCCTCCCGAGTCAGCGCAGGGGTGGTAGCGGTGAGCTGAGCCTAAAAATAATTGGCCATTTCAAATTGGGGAGAAAATAATAAAAAAATAATTGGCAACGACTAAATTATTTTAAAAAAAACCAAAAAACTATTTAGTACCCACAAGATAACTGCCAGAATGGAGAGAATGAAAGGGTAGACCGGTCTTACTACCATCCACACCAATGCGGCTTATTAATCCTAATATCCACTATCCGAGTAACTAGACTGAGACCATCAGGTCTCATTTCTCATTACATGTAGACCCATCAAATGGAAATAAGTCACAATGCAGAAAACAAACTACATTTTGATTGGTTGAGTGGGTAAGGAGAGAGAGATCAGGTCTGTCCAGAGGACAGTTCTTACTGACAAACTTACTGCCTGCCTCAGCTGGAATTAACTGTTTACTGTACATGAGACACTGCTTACCACGGTGCTCAGCAAACAAAGGAGGTGATAGCTGCAGAATTACTTCCTAAAACAGGCAGAGCCCCAGCCTAGGGAATTGTACACAGTGATTTGAGTAGCTCAGCGGTAAGAGCACAAACATGGTAACTGCCATGTAGAAAACCATTTATGTTGCATTGGTATAAAATATATTTATGACACACTGTGTAAGGGATGGCAGATATGTGGGGTATAGGGGCAGTAATGCTCACACATCAAGTTTCACCAGGTGCTATAAGTCTGGAGCTTTTCTTGAAGACACTAGCAAGCCTTTTAAAATAGTCCCTTCATCTGGGTAACCTAAACTGCTTAATCATTTCCAACCCCAGTAAGTGACCACCTCACACCTAATATTCTAGTTAGGGAACCCCTGATTGGCCTGACCTATCCCTAGCCCTTATATGGTAGATATAGATTTTACAGAAATGCAACATACTATACATGGTTTTCCACAAGCCAGCTGCCAATCTTCAGTTTTACCTCTGCTTGTAAAAATAATATTCAAATAGTTGATAGGAGATCTTTTTTTAGATTATTTTTCGAAGTTGCTGCTCATGGCCATCCAGTCTAGAAAACTGTAATGCTGGGGATAAAAGTTTGAATACCCCTGTCATGTAGTATTCCTTTTGGTAGAACTATAGTATGCTACAATATTATTTTCTTAGGGGATGCTTTACTTTTCAACCAGAGGGACTTCTGTGAAGTATCTGTAGGTCCATCCTGTGCAAATAGCCTGAAACAGATCTATACGCTCTCAATTGTGTGCATTGTGTCTCTGCACTGGAATTCCTGGGTCCTCAATGCTGACATGAAGGCTGCTGTCTCAGCACTGGCAGCATTCAACTCAGAAAGAAATGTACAGCGTGGGCAAAATGAACAAGCTGGAGCAAGCCAGTAGAGAGCCTCCTCTTCATGGGCTGCCTTTGAGTTCTTATGATAAAAAAAAAAATCCAGACACTTTATTAAGAAGGAATCCACACCCTCGCCATTAATCTTGCAGGTGCTTTTTTTTTTAGTTTTTTTAGTTTTTGTTTTTAATGAATTTATTTTATAAATATTTTCTTTTACCAGTATAATGCCTGGCCTAAGGGGACTATTTTAATTATATAATCCTAGTGTGCTTAATAATAAAGCAAGTTATGCAATGTAACCATAATGTGTGACAGGTGTATCACATACCGGTATATCAAGTGATGTTTTAACAAAACACATAATTGATGCAGTTCCAGTTTGAACCAGCAGAGGGTAGTGGTGAATAGCTCAAAAAGTGTTGCCAACACCCGTGAACAAATAAATATTGATAACACAAACATTGCAAATGTCTTTGTTTGTTTGTTTTTAAGACTTAGGCCCTTAAAAACAGTTGCAGCATCAGCAACAACAAAGTATTTGTAGACATAATATTGGTTACAGATAGTTGCTTAACAGCACAATGCTGAGTTGTGTTGACATATTTACTTTCTGATTACTGATTACCAAGTTTGCGACTTGTCTAAACGTTTACCTGACCAGAAATCATTGATGGGTGAAATGGAGTTTACGATTTCATTCCTGCATTCCTACCTGGAGTTATGCTTCTTTGAAACGCAAGTCAAAAAAATAAAAATGATCAGAAAAGCCTTTGTTTGAAATTATTTAAAAGTCTTAACAGTTTAATTTTCTACTCCATATTTAAAATAATGATTATTGGAATGTTTTAAGATTATCAATTGTTATTTCAACTATGACTTAGGAATTGAGCTTCTAATGGCATCTTACATGTTAAAAAAAAAGAATAAGGTGTCTCAATTTCACCAATTTCCGAGAGCATTAGCAAAAACTGCTAATTTAGGGCAGATTTACAAAATCCAGCTTAATAAAGCCTACAAAAGGCTGACACCTCACCATTAATAGCAAACAAAAATGCTGAGCTAGACCTTTACTTGAACCAATTCACGATTTCTAGATGTTTTATAGCTCAGATGCTGCTCTCAAATGAAGCAGTCATTATTTTATACAAATACCAAGGCTATTGCACAGCCCCACGATATGCCCCTGATTGGGGGGGGGGGGGGAATAAGTTTAAGGTCTTTAAGGAATGATCTGCTTGACCCCTAGCCGTGGCAATCAAACACCACCAGCAGCTGGTACAGTCAGGATTTATGGAAGGGGGTGGGTGTGCATCTCCTGACGTCACAAACGCTTGCCAGTCCAGCCGAGTTTTAATGGGCAGTTAGAATAAAAACCATTATAGAGCATCATTGGGTGTCCACAGTTTAATGTGTCCCTTGGTTGTTATGTCTTTGAATGAATGGTAAATACAGGGGTTTGATATAAAACACCTAGGGGGAGCTACAGAGTGTTGGAATAGTGAATAGACCCTTCCACTAAGATAATTGCCTTCAAATACCACCTGGGAAGTCTCACAGAGTTATCCGTTTTAAGACTGCTCCTTGTGAAAGAGCCTTCATTTGTGCAGTCTTGAATTTATATGCACCCAGCAAGTGCCTACTATCAGCTATCAAAGTCTGCCAGACTGACCTGCAACAGGGATACTTACATTTGATGTATTACAGAATAGATGTCAGGGAAACCATTTATATTACAAATGAATCACTGATATGAGGAAGGGGAAGTCCATTTACTGTGCAAACAATATATATACAGTGTGTATATATATATATATATATATATATATATATATATATATATATATATATATATATATATATATATATATATATATATGTTTGTTTAATTTGTGTCCCAATATTTGGTCATCAATGAGGGATTCAGTATTCAAATTTAGTTTTTCTTTGGTTACTTTAATTATTTAAAATCGGATATTGCACTCATTTTAGCAGAAACATTTTTCATGCATATGTGTGCATGTGTTTTATGTTAAACAAATACCTTGTTTCCATAGTCAAGCCAACTTGAGTGCACTCAAGTGCTCCCAGGTTAGACTGAATTCATATACTCTGCTCAGGGGATTTCTTCCCCAGTGGGGGATAATAAAACTTTCGGCCACTGTTGGGCATTTAAATTACTATGCCAGCATTTTTTTTTAAAAACTGAGTCTGCTTCTGAAGTCTTGGCTTCAAAAATGAACATTAAGTGTGTGCAGCTGTCATTTCAATCCCCTGTGTAACTGTGATTCTGTATAGAGCTAACTCACAGAGGGGGCAGATATTACAGTTGCACACCTCGAGTGGGTATTTCTAAAACCACCTCACTTCAGAAATGCAGCTTTTCGGAAGCAGCCATTCTAGTTGAAAAATAATCCAGAACTTTAAATCTTTATTTTTCACAAAGTGATTCACAGAGGCAGGCTGTGAACTATATGTAGAGTCACTTACACTAGGATATTGATTTAACATCTCATCCTCAGGATGGAGCACAAGGAGGTTAACTGACTTGCTCAGGGTCACATAGTGAGTCAGTCAGTGGCAGAGGTGGGATTTGAACTGGTGACCTTCTGGTTACAAGCCCTGGACTTTAAGTGAAGGTAGTCAGCATGCCCAAGATTAGTGGTAATCACGGTCAGTGAAACAGAATGATAATGTAACAATCTTTCTTAAATATGTAAATTAAATATTGTTTCAACAGTATGGGGCACTACACTATTAATGGAGAATAAATATTTGTAACTGAGAGAAATTGACTCGCAAGTATACAGATTGTTATCTTTTACTTAACTGATCCCGCGTGTAAGACTTTTGCTTGTTCCACAGCCTTGTGTCCAAAGCCGTTGTATTTAACAAAGAAGGAATTTAACCTAAGGGCCTATTTTCATAATGTGAAGTCTCTTAGTCAAGCCCAGATCCTTTCAGTAACCATGGTATTTATTCACTGTTCATTTCACTTAAAAACCCAGACTGTCTCTGATGTGTAAAGGTTCTTCAGTAATTCCATGTTAGGCCCAACAGTATCTTTTTTTTTGTAATTAAATTCATTGGGTAAAAGCTTACGTTGTAACCCAAGGTTATCAATGCTGGCCAGCTGGAGGTATTGAGGCAATGTTCACAACTAACATGGTCCAACTCAGGAGAGACGCAGTCACCAAAGTGGCTTCAGCACAGAAAATCTTCTTGATTTCACAAAGCATTTGAATCAACAACAAAACAAAACAAGTAATTGATATAAAAAAAACCGTAACACTTCTAAATCACAATGCACATACTGTATTACAGCTACCGGTATGTGCCCATTAATCAAGTTAGCTTTATCCCTTATAGCCTTACTAAGTTGTTATCAAGTAACACTAAAACATTTATAGTTATAATGATTACTTAATACTTGCTGTGTAATACAGTATACAGTATGTCACAATTAAAATATATTTTCTTACCTCTAATTAGCAATAGCAACATTATCATTGGTATCCTTTTTCTTTTAAATATATTTTGTTTCATACTATAAGTGTGTAGGTGCAGATATTTCAAAGACAATGCTATAGAATTATACCTATGTGCCTCCTGTGCTATATATCAATTTCTAGCCAATCAGACCATGTGAACTTTGGCACAGGAAATTAATAAATACCAGCAAGAAACAATATAATGCTTTTATTTTTTATTTTTTATCTGTAGCATTTAACTTAAAAAAAGGTATATTTCATGAAGTGAAAAAAAGCTAAGAAACAGAGGCCATTGAGAAAGGTTCAGTTTAAAGCCTTGTTTACCTTTGTTTGCTTGTCTTCATTTCTGTATTTAATGATTTGCCTGGGTGTATCTGTATGGGTACAGTGAATACCCTTCTAAATGGCAAGTTCAGGGTTGACATTTTAAACTGTGAGGACAAAAGGAAGAAAGACGTTTAAAGCAGTCTGTTTGAACTGTTCAAGGAGGCGGTGTGGTCTGGTGGCCCCCAGTTCAAATCCCAGCTCACTCACTGTGTGTCCTTAAGCAAGTCACTTAACCTCCTTGTGTTCTGTCTTTCGGGTGAGATGTTGTTGTAAGTGACTCTGCATAGTTCACACACCCTGGACTCTGTAAGTTGCCTTGGATAAAGGTGTCTGCTAAATAAACAAAAAAATAATAATAACAGAGGGAGGTACCAGTCCCTCAGAGAACCACATCCAGACCTTGTTTAGCTTTGATCTAATCAAATAATACAATACAGGAAGGAACTGCATTGTGACAGCAGATAAGGGCAGATACATGAGCCACCTGCTTTTCCTCTTCGTTTTAAAAACAAATTAAACTAGCTGCACCCTGCCCAGTTCCCCTGTGAAGAGATCAGCTTATCTCACAGTTTGCTGGGTGGGACATGGCATCTCTTATAGCATTCAGAAATACTTCTCTATGAAGTACAGTATGGAAACTGTTATGGTTCAGTTTGGGTGAAAGTTATATGCAACTATTCAGGATGTCAGTGATAGTTGGTGCCCATGCTACCATTTCATCCATCAATAAAGTGGCTGCATTGTACCAATGTGTATTGAGGCAGTCTCCTGGTTGTCCTCTAAATGCCAATGTTTGCTGGATTTTTTTTTTTTTTTTTCTGTGACTTTAGGGCAGAAGAGCACTGCACACACAACAGCACATATAGCAGATAGCATACCGAATTCAGACATTGATAAAGACTTCTTTCAAATGTTTGTCGACATGACTTTAACTCAGTGGTCCTCAAGGTTTTTAGGCCACAGGAACATGTGTGTTTCTACTATCAAAAGCTTGATAATATTTCTCTCTCTGTACATTAAACTAATTCCAAATTCTCTAGCCCCCTGTGATAGACAGACACTGTTAAAGCATATAGTGGCACATCGTAATTTACAATAGCTTCTGAGTTCCCAGTAATTTATATGGTTATGGTAACTATTTCAACAGCAGTAATGCCTCTCCAGGGATCAGAAGCTATGAATTACCATCTTAGCTGTTAAGCACTTTGTACTCTGAATGCTGTTTTCATAAATAATTACACCTCCAGCAATTTTTATTTCCCCCAACACAAACAGCCCCATTTTTTATTAGCTGCAAAGATGAGCAGGGGGCAAGTACTAAAGGTCTGTCAATACTACTGCTGTAAACAGAAGTGGGGGCTCACAGACTTGGATGACATCAAGGTGCTCTTGGAAGTCTGGCTCTGGTGATGACAGACATGCCCACCGCAGCTGTCGTCTCCACACAGTACGTGACTTTGGGCCCATTTGTTGATGACACAGGACAACAGGCTTTACCGCGTAGGACAGCCCTGCTTGTGCAGCGCTTGCAGTTGCTGTTAATCTCCTCAGGCTCCCTTTCATCTTGCAATGTTAACCACTGCATTATGGAAAAGTCAATCTACCCAACTCAGTCAATGTATTCTGGCTGCCCTTCATAAAAACAGGATATTTTACAAATGGCAGCATCTTATTTACATTTTCTAGACCAGGATATTTCTGGGTCAGCCATCAGTCTTAAAATAATATAATTATTCACCATGTGGGGAAACCAAAAACATAAACCTTAAAAGCCACTTACTTGTTTACTTGCAAATTTTACTTTAATAAAGATTCTCTGAAAAATCAAGACTAAAACTAAAGAGAAGCCTAGCTGATGACAGTAGTAGATTCAATATTTGGTTCAGTGTTTAAGTTTAAAAAGTAAAAGCATCCAGACTGATTGACACCTTTAATATAAATGTATCTTCTTCTCTTGACTAATGGGGATACTGACAATTAATTATTTAATTTATTCGGAGAGAGAGAGGTATGACTAGACTGATGTGTTACAAAATCAAATTGATTAACGATGACCTGCAGCGGGAACAAAGTAAAAGAAATACAGGAGCTAAACTTTTTACTATTGACTGAAAAAGCTTGCTACAATAATTTCAGTATATTACATGCACCCTTTTACTCAATAGTTATTATTGCTAGTTTGCCCTGTGACAGGCTGGCTACCGGCAGGAAAGAGACCCAGAGACAGAAAGCTGCAGTTTAAGAGCTGGTGCGCACGTTTATTAACAAAACAAACACAAAAACAGGAACAAAAGAAAATGTTCAAACAAAACAATAAATCACTTGTAGGCTGGGCATTAGCCTTCACTACAAATACAAAACATTACAAGAATCATAGCACAAACTCTCACCCCCCAAACTCCTGTTATACATGTGGCCACACCTGTGATTGCTGGCAGAGACAGATTTAACCCCATCCCTGCCAAACTTACATTTCCACACACACACTATTTACAGCAGCAGGGCTTCTGCCCTGCCACATGCCCAAATAACTTTATGGTGGATTTTTTAAGTTTTTAATTGGAAGTACTCATTTTTGTGTTAGTCATGTTTTCGGTTTATCCCAGGTGTACTTATTTATGATGACAGATTTATTCTTGCTTTTTCCACACATGGTGGCCACTGAGATATGAAAAAAAAAGGTTTTGAACACACACACACATGTCTAAATGGACAGCCCATACCCTGTAAAGGGCATTATTCCCTGTAGCAACTGGTAATGAAAATACTTCCTGTTTTTGAAAGTCCACTGTTTAATGTAAAGGGAAAGCACTACAGGATGCCTGGAAGTACCTCCCTACAAAGCTGTGTGCTTGCGGCTTATAAACCAGCATAGGAGACCCTTGCTCTTGAGTTTATCCGCTACCCAGCCCTACTTGTTGTTTTATGATAATATAATGAAATGGAAATAATAATCAGGGCCATACTATTCCAGTGTGCAGATCAAACTTTCCACTAGCAGGACAATAATGTTTATGTCAAATACATTACCTTCAAAGAGGTGAAATATTGCTTACGTCTGACAGTTGCTCTTGAACAGTAACATTTTTAGATAGCAGAACTGAAAGAGAGATGAGGTTTTATATAATATATAAGAAGAACACACTGTATAATATATAATAAGAACATAAAAACACATAGGGGGCACTTCAAGACTCATCTGGTTCCTTGTAGCTGATTGATCTCAAATCATTGTTGGGTCTTAAAGGATCCCAATAATTCACCCTCACCACTCTCTCTGTAAAGAAGTATCTCCTGCCTTCTGCCTTGGGATTAGTTACAATAAATAGAACTATAATGAAAAGTTATTGTGGACTTTAAATATATTGGAAAAGCAATTAGAATGTCAAACAGAATGCTAGGTTACATAGTATAGTAGTGCTTTACTTGCTCTTATCTGCCCCCTATTTTACTGCATTTAATCCTGTACTTTAGAGTACTGTAATCTGTCACAGGTGTTATTTAATCTGTAGTATTTTGTATTTAATTATATCCTGATATAACTATCACTGACACTGTTATCTGCTCCATTATTAAATCGTATTTTGTCATACTTGTACTTGCTAGAACCAAAGTCATTGTATTTATCTTCCTCTTAATTGTATTATTACTTGTACTGTGATTCTTAATGTATTTTTGTTCACGACTGTAAGTCGCCCTGGATAAGGGTGTCTGCTAAGAAATAAATAATTATAAAGTAGTGTATGGCAAGCCAAATTATCATTTAGATCTCAAATTAATTTATAGATATCTCTAAATATTTGAAGATATCTCTTAATATTTGAAGAGCTATAAAATACATTTAAAGATATCTCAAAATGATTTCCATATATCTTTAAATGGAGCTTTAAATGCATTTTGAGATCTCAAAATAACTTCCTGTTCATTTAGAGATCTCTAAATCATTTTAAAATATGTTGAAATAACTTCCTGTTCATTTAGAGATCTCTAAATCATTTTAAAATATGTTGAAATAACTTCCTGTTCATTTAGAGATCTCTAAATCATTTTAAAATATGTTGAAATAACTTCCTGTTCATTTACAGATATCTCTAAATCATTTTAAGATATCTGAAATAACTTCCTGTTCATTTACAAATATCTCTAAATCATTTAGAGATATCTCCAAATAACTTCCTGTTCATTTAGATATCTCTAAATGGACTGGAAGTCCATTCAAAACATAGAGCATTTTCACATGAAATCATTTAGAGATACAGTATCTTGAAATTACTTTATTGAAGTCATTTAGAGATATCTGTAAATTAATAGGGTATAATTTAGAGATACCTTAAAATGATTTAGAGATAACTTTAAAACCCTAATTTTAAGGTGTCTCGACAGTTTGGCGACCATGCTAGCAAAATCCTCACGGGTTACATATTATTTAAAGATATATGTAAATCAATTTGAGATATTTTTGTTTCATTTTTATATACCTCTAATTGATTTACAGATATCTTAAAATTAATTTTAGATATTTTAAAAACTGCACAATTAAAGATATCTGGAATTCAATTTGAGATATCTCAAAATGTTTTACAGATATCACTAAATATTTAAAGATATGTTATAATGATCAATTGGCTTGCCATAGTGGTGCTAAATTATATATTGACCCCACTTATAGAAACAATATTACTGAATTAAGAAAATTGGCTAATTCCAGGACTTGATGAGTGCAAGTTTAAATTATTATTAGTTTGTTTAGCAGACGCCTTTAAGGCAACTTACAGAGACTAGGGTGTGTGAACTATGCATTAGCTGCAGAGTCACTTACAATTACGTCTCACCCGAAAGACGGAGCACAAAGAGGTTAAGTGACTTGCTCAGGGTCACACAATGAGTCAGTGGCTGAGGTGGGATTTGAACCGGGGACCTCCTGGTTCCAAGCCCTTTTCTTTAACCACTGGACCACACAGCCTCCTTAATCAAATAATCAAATGTGGTTAATAGTAATTTCAGAACAGAAGGTAGAAGCACACTTTTACACACAGAGAAACGCATGGAACAGTTTACCAGGTGAAATGATATGATTGGGAACATCTCAATACAGTAGACACTCTAATCGGAAATAGCTGGGACAGCACTGTATTCAGATGAGTGATTTATGAAGAGTACTGACTGTAAACTGTACCATAGTAAAAATGTGTTGCCTAATGCTTGTTTTATGTATGTTACATTCTCCCAATCAGTAATAAACCTTTGGTCATGAAAATATTATTAAACATGGAATGTATCATTAATTAATGTGAGCTTAATATGAATTTGTTTGTAACTGCTAAGAAGTTATAATGCAATTACAAGGCTCTCTTTGTGCCTGAATGGCCTGCGCTACAGACTAAATGCCATTGTCTATGACCCCTGTGTATGAGGTTTGAATATAATAGATTAATCGGTCTATGGCAAGTGGGAAGAAAGCAGCAGAACCCAGTTGCAGACGGTTTGCAGCAGATAAATAGATATCTAAAGTAATCTGACTAAAGACACTTCTTTAATGAGCAGTACAAAGTCCTCCAATGAAGAAGATGCACTAGTATCAAGTTTCCTTGGCGTGTCTTCGTCTGATAGCATTCCAACAGCCTTACGACAAAATAAGGTCATTTTGGCTGAAACAAATTCCTCTGCTTTCCGATTAAGCAGATGGTCAGATTCCTGAGGGCCATGAGATATCGCCCCTCATTTATTTTGTACAGGCATTTCCATGAGCAACAATCTGAAGTTCATGCATTGGAGCTACTCCATAGCACTAAATCAGCTTCGTCCAGTATTAGGAATGGTGACTATATTCTACCCACAGATGACCACAGACTACATGAACAGTGTGTTATATGTTTTGGCAAAAACTGCAGAATTAACAATGTGTTTCTAGCCACTTGGGCAGATGTACAATGCAAAGAGGAATTGCGGTACGGACCACGTTTTAAGCTTCTAGTAGTATTCATGTAACTCACTAAACAGCTCCACTACTCATGTATTAATAGTTCAAATTATAATTCCTCTTTCCTTGTGCTACTGTGTGCATGTAATGAACTGATCTTCTTGTGAGGCTTTCTATAGCAGATAATCAGCTGTATTATTATTATTATTATTATTACCTCAGTTTTTATTTCCTTTACTGTATTTATTACTGCATTGTGTAAGTACCTGTTTCTGCTTGTATACCTGCAGGGTGTGGTTACTTTAATACCAGATTGCTCTTTTCTCATAAAGAAGGACGGCAATAGGAAGGTAAGTATAGAAAGCAGTCAACTGGAAAATCCTATAAAGCTAATGTTAGTGGAGTCTAATCATTTGATCTAAACAGTGGGGTTTCTAAATATCAACCTCCCTGGGGTTTCACATAATTAATTATTTTTTCAAGAGGCTCCATTGTTAGAGGTATGATTTTCCTAATTGTGGCACACAAAGAGAACCATTTTAATGACCTTAACGGCACATTTAG
The DNA here is from genome assembly GCA_030684275.1 of Acipenser oxyrinchus oxyrinchus. NCBI lineage: Eukaryota > Metazoa > Chordata > Actinopteri > Acipenseriformes > Acipenseridae > Acipenser > Acipenser oxyrinchus. Next base: position 26,495,517 of record CM060250.1, read on the forward strand.
GAATATCTCCTATTGACATGTGTTATGAAAATGCTGTCAGTTAATGTAATTTTCAATGGCACAGGCACTACAGAGTTGCTGAACTTAATGTTGTTATGTCAAAGAGCACCACTGAAAGAATGTGTGTAACACATATAGCAGGGCAGAGGCTGGGCGTGAACCAGGCTCGTTTGTATCTGTGGTTTTAGAGCTTTTAACCTCAGCTCCTCTCACCGACAGTGGACTGGACAGAATCTGTAACGGCAGTATATCACACAGCACTGCCTGTTACACACACACACACACACACACACACACACACACACACACACACACACACACACACACACACACACACATATACAAGACACAATTTACAGTGTAACTAGCATCATCAAATTAGTTCATTTGTTTTATTTTGTCCTGCAGAATATAGGTCTGTGCTAAAATTGAGCAAACAACAAAAACTACAGAAACATTTTATTCGCTGAACTGCTGGCAATTTAAATGTTAACAATTCGTATGAATAGCTCTACATCACATTATAGAACGCAGCTAACGGTGGTTACGTTTTAAATTTTTTTTTTACTTATTTAAATGGTTTGACTTGTGCATACTATCAATGCAAACAAATCAACTCCCTTATTATGAACGCAGTTACTGTACAAATCTCCACTGCACTTACAATAAGTTATTTAATGTGGCACAGGCCGGTGCTGTATTTTTGTAAAGCACAGTTGACTGCAAGATGAATTTCACTTAATCTCTTGAAAGCTGAAACAAATCAGCAGGCAGTGGTTTCATTGAGATGCACGCACCCCATGTGTGTGAGTACTACTCCTCAAAGCAGTGTGCGACAGCCTGTATCCTGCTCAGGCAGGTGGGTCTCAGGTGCACTCACAGCACTGTTAGTGTTGCCCTCTGCTAAGGTGTCCTGCCTTGCCCTGCTCACTTGCTCAGCCTGTGTATTTTTTAGTGTTTTTCTTCATTTTTCAGACTGTATATTCACTGATTGGCACAATACTTAAACACAGCTCTTACAACTAAATGTATTTCCTCTGCAACAAGCATTAGGCCCCCCACCTGTACCTCTCACTCAAATTCTAGTGCAGCACAGACTGTATGTGGGCCTAGGGGCCAGTAATACCTGCTGCACATGAAGAACTGAGCTTCATGTACAGCAGGGAAAAAAGAAAAAAAAAACCTTTAGAAAATCCTCTAAAATTCAAAATGTACCTTTAAAAAATCCTCTGCCCATTTCTTACGTCCAGATTGCCGTGAGCAAAAACAGAAAACCTTGATCTGCAGGGAAAACCTCTGATCTGCCAACACTGGTTGGTTTAGTGCATTATTGGTGCTGACGTCATTTGACGCACAAGGCAGTCGCTGACTCTCACACACTCGGTAACCAGGCAGGACAGCCACGCGTAGAGTGTCTCACTGCTTTCTCGTCAATTTCTACTCTGCTTTTCTCTGTCCACCCCCCTTTCCCTTATACACTCCCACGCCGACAGCTTTAAAAAAAAAAACTACCACAATGACAGTTTCTGTGTCAGTACAGTAGTAGCAAAAGAAGGAAGTGTGAGCAGTGTCTGTTCACTTTCACAATAAAGAAGAGTGATGGCGGACAAGACGTTACTAAGAAAACAAGAGCCAAATCAAATTAAGCCAAAACAAGCAACTGAGGCGAGAGCAGCTTTAGGATTTGGAGTACAGCAGCCAGAAGTAGTGGAAGGCGATTCTACATTTTGAACACTTCTGTTCCGTTTGTTTAGTAGGCTATTTTCTTTTTGTATTATTTTTTTGTCTACTCCCCTTGTTGGTGTTTGTCAGTCGTTTGTTCTTATTGCTTTCTTTTTGTTTTATTAAGTTTATTTTTTTCTGAACGGGATATTGGTTTGTGTGACTCTTATTCTTAACGCAGAAGTAAACTCTTACTTGTTGTGGTGCTTATCGGTACTTAAATAATTAATAGCAAATCTCTGGCTATACTAAATGGGTGCCAAACAAAGTACCGGTAGCCCATCTGCAAACGGCCGAACCAGGGCTTATTCGGGGTCGGATCTACCTTCCAGCACTTCTAGCCGCAATGACACCAGTCAAACTGAGGCCCTGGCGATGAGGTACAGTCACTATGGCCCGTCTGCCCATGGGGCCTCGGGAGCCACTGCCGCGGTCGCTCATCATCTTGGCCCAAGGACCCGGTCCATGGGGGGCGGTGGAGGTGGGTCCGGAACCCAAGCCCAGGCGCTGAATCAGTCCGGGCTCAATATCCCCAACAGCAGTGGTACTTACAGTTCCCAGGAGTCCGGTAACAGCAGCCCAGAAGAAAATACTGGAGAACATGACAGGTCAGGCGGAGGTCATGGGGGGCCCAGGCTCATGATAGGCTCGCTTCCTGCACACCTCTCGTCTCATATGTTTGGAGGTAAGATCTTTTTGCTTTTTTATTTTCTGTTTTTTTTTTTTTTATTGCATAGATTTATAGCTGTACACTGTTTGTCGTTTCATTTCCCGATGTTGTCATTACCCCATATTGTAACTAGATTAAGCTGTACCCAAAGTTTTAACCTGCCGTTTGGGGATGTGTTATTTGCAGTAGGCTAAACGCTAGAGATAATTCCACACAAGCTATCACAGAGTAGAAATGTTGCCAGTACTCTTTATTATCTAGCGCAGTACTTACGACATAAACGTTTTTGTTTGTTTTTTTGTTTCCGTGTGAAGTTAGTTCTGGAGCGAATGAAGCGTTTAGTAGTACAGGAATAGTAATTGTAATTTCCATTTTTATAAGATAGTTTTTCATCTTTTTTGGTGTTTTTTTCTTACTTTGTCTCCGAAAACAGTCATTATAGACACACACACACACAGAGACAGAGGGAGAGATAGATAATAGTCCACGTTTGAAAGGATGTATACATATTTTAACAGTGCACACTATATTATCTGTGTAGGCTACAGGAACACGAAAACCCATCTCGCATGTTTGGCAGCTATGGACAAAAGTTTTGCATCATCCTATATAATTAACACATTTTGCTTCATAAAGTCGAATGAAACATGCTGAATAATGTTAACATATTGAATTACATACCGCTTTGTAGTTTTCCATATACTTATCGAAAAAAGTGATAAATTGAAAAATGTGACGTTTCGAAATCTAACATGAAGTTACTGTACTACTTTTATGGCTACCGGTAGAATTTTGTGATATCATTCAGTAGTTTCTTTGATTGCATGATGTTAAATACAGTATCTAAATGATAGTCATATATTTTAAATGATGTCTCAATCCTAAAATTCTAGGTGATGTAAAACTTTTGGCCACAGCTGTAGACACAGAACATGTATTTGCAGAAACTGTAGAAGTAAAGACATCAGTAAATCAGATAAACTGATTCCCACAGAACTCCACTGTGGATGGAATTTATTTATTTAAATGGTATTAGGTAGGTAAAACTCACTCAGCAGTATGTTAGAAACAATACTGTAGACCAGAGGTTCTGAAACCTATTTTGTTGGTGGACCCCTTTTCAAATGCAATAATAATTAGACCCCCCCCCCCCACTAAATGATAATAGTATAATACTCATGATGTAAGTGTACTGCATATAAAGATGTATTGTTAGTAATAGTTTTAAGAAAAATGGTATTTACTTATATCAGTGAGATGGATGTGGTCCAGTGGTTAAAGAAAAGGGCTTGTAACCAGAAGGCGTCTGCTTAATAAACAAATAATAATAATGTGGCTGCTTCTCACTGCAGTCTGTCTGTCCTTGGTGTGATGGTTGACAAACTCCTAAATCATTCTCCAGCTGCCATATCAGAAAATTATGTTTCACAAGTATCTGTTGTTGGGAAAGGAAGCAAAGGGTACTAAGGCTGGGTACTTGGCAGCAACAAATGGCCAAAACTGGCAGGGTGTCTGTTACTGAAACTTATTTTTCAGCCAGTGGTCACAGGACCAGCTGTGCTGCTTTTCCACTCAAGCCACAGGATGACTAGCAAAATTTGAAAATGGATCCTGAACCCAAGCCTATTCATCCATGTTTATATGTTCAAAGTAAACGCTGTGAGCAGTGGTCCTCTCATTCAAACACTCAACTGTCATGGTGTTTGTATTCAGAAATTCTGTCAGTAGCGGGAACATATCTGAGATTCCATTGCTCAGTCTAGTTTTCCAAATCTCTGTTTTCTTCCTAAATGCTGTGATCTCGTCACTCACCTGGAGTATGGTTGTATTACCCTCTTGTGGATAGGTTCAGCGCATTTAACAGGTTAAAAATGGCTTCAAGTTCGGCTTCTGTTCTCTTTCATGCAAGGGCCTGCCGATGCAACATACAATGTGTTACGATTACCTGAGGGTTTATGGCTCTTATTCTTGCAACAACAGCACAACTATTGCCTGTCATAGAGGCAGCACCGTCTGAGCAGAGGGCAACTCACTTCTCCCACTTGAGAGATTCACATTTCATGAAATTATCCAGTAATTTGAATATTTCCTCACCTGATGTCCATGCTGTTAACTCCTGACAGAAAAGAAACATTTCCATAATTTTATCGAGCCAAACATAACAAACATAAACTAATAATTGATGTCTCATCAAGCAGAACTGCAAACTGCTCACATGCATGTAGCCTTTCCGTCAGTTTACATTTATAGCCTTTGAAAGATCATCAATTCTCCTTCTAACTGTGTCGTTAGAAAGTGGTATGGCCTTCAATTTCTTTGCTGCGTCTTCGTTCACCATCACTTCGCTCATTTCTACAGCAGCTGGAAGAATCGGTTCTTCCCCAATAGTCTGGGCCTTTTTACTTTTTGCAATCCGAAGCGTTAGGAAAGATGCCTACAGAGCCTTTTCCAGAACCGATGTTATGTTTGTCATTCGAGTTTTCTGCCGACTGTATTCTTCTTTCTTTCTCGGTGTAAGAAATCTGTGGTTTTATCTTTATACTCCAGGTTCTTTGTTGTGAGGTGTTGTTTCAATTTTGCAGGTTTCATTGCTTCGTTTGATAACATTTGAAAGCATACAGTGCATTTCAGTCGTCCATCACTAAATTCCATAAATCCAAAATCAATATGTTTCGTCGTACTTTCTGTTTTTTGTTTGCTACTTACTAGATCTTCCATCGATGCAACTTTATAACCACCAAAGACGTCTCAGTCCCCATATACTCCGTTTTCACTGCCAGCCGTGGCCGGACCTGGCCCTAAAAAAGGGCATTTCCACTGATGGCCACAACGGCCCTGACCGGCCGCAGCTGCTTTTTCTGGCCTGGTTGCTATCGTACCTGACAGGGCCCAGACCTGGCCACAAAATAACTTCGGCATCACGTAGCAGGGAGGCGTGTGCTGGACAAGAAACTGAGAAGGGAACAGAGCTACACATGGCTGTTAAGAAGAATTTGTCCAAAAGAGATCATTGTGGTGGCATATGGGAGAACGAACAAAATTATTTTAACAATTTGGGCTGACTCTGAAATCCAGAAACAGTTAAAGGGTGCTGTGCAGAATATACGCGTGTTCGAGAAACTAGCCAAAGTCCTTGGTGAACACGGATTCAGTCGAACAGCGCAACAATGCCGAGACAAAATTTAAAAACTGCGAACGGAATACAAAAAAGTGAAAGACTCCAACAACCGGAGCAGGAAGAGCTGATGTTTTTTGTTTGTTTTATGAACAAACGGATAAGGTTTTACTGTAGGAAGCTGGCCCGTGAGCTGCCGGGTCTTGAGAAGGCTGTCTAAAATTGTATGTAGAGCGAATATATATATATATACATAGCGAGAAACATTCTTTCAATTGCAGCATCCATTGCTCGGGCAGTTTTCTTTTTCTGAATGTAGTACTGCTGCAGGTTTCTTTAAAACACAGCACAATAATATCCCACAATCCTTCAGTGACCTTTTGACGTAGGACAAGAACTTCTGAAGTTGGACATTTTTCATGTCTAGGGCCGGCAGTGCTAATGAGGCAATAGATGGCATCCCAGCTGAAAAGTTGGAAACCCCATTTATTTATTTATTTATTGTTTGTTTGTTTGTTTGACCAGTGATTTTACACATTACCACCAAATGACCTAAGTAGGCAGAGAACACAATACAAACATAAAAATACACACAACAAAAAATATGACATTTTCTATAACCGAGTTTGGGTTTCAGTTTTTATTTAAAAAAAAAATAAAACAAATAAATAAATAAATAAAAATACTGCCTGCTGCTATAGGAACTCTTATAAAGTCAGATTAAGTTACTAAGCCAAGGAGAATATGATCTAAAGCACCACCACACTGTGAAAATATATGCAACCAATCAATACAGAGACAGGCATCCTACACCTAATAATAAATAGATAATTTTGTTAATGTAGAACTGGTTACATTAATGTAATTATGTTGTTTATTATGATTTATGAGTTTTCTTTGATATCCTGTGTTTGTCAAAGTTATTGATGGAGATGGAGCTAGTCATCAAATGGTTTGGTTTACATATCTTTTCTGCATTAAAGCACAAGTACTCTGATTCGCTACTCTATTAATGTTTCACTTTGTGATTTATCATCACCAGCAGCGCTCCAGATAAGGTTTTGGGTCTGGGAGTAACTTACCCTCTAATTTTAACACAGAGAGTAAAATGTAATTTCAGGGGGTAAAATGCAACATTACCTTGAAGTCATGAGTAATCTAGATAATTACTGTACAATCTTTAATGGTAATGGGGTAGGCATTAAAAAAGAGCCTTCAATTTTAACTGCAATGTTACTTTGAACTACCGTGCAACCACGCGTGTGTTCTACAAGGTTCTTTATCGGCCACAGTGCATTTTTTTCGAGGTATCACACTGATTGCAAATTGATTTTGTTACTTATATTTTAACATTAAATTCTTAAACTCAGTCAACATGTTAAAACTTTAATATAAAGCCATACAGATAAATAAAATAGAGAAATACATTAATACGTTATAAAAGTTTAATATTATAGGCACCTGTTTTTAGTGGTTGCCTCTGATGATGGCTCCAGTTGGATTTGTAGCTGGACTGGGGTGTTTACGCTTCAACCTGTGTAGCTTCGAATTTTTCTTATTCTTACTGTGATTGGCTGCAAAAACAACAGGGCTAACCAGAGACTGGATAATGTTTGTTGGGTTGGTTTTTCCTGTGTACAGTTTCCTAGTAACTGAAGACATTGTATTCTGGGAGATGTACTTGTTGGTGGAAGTTTTCGGGGAGGCGGAAGGAGAGGCTGACAAGCTGTGCAGCAAAATTGATATGCGTATTTGTATGCATTCAATTTAAATTTACTGCGTATTTCTGATTTTTAATGCGTAAAAACGGCAGGTATGCAGCTTATCTGGACTGCTGATCACTAGCCTTCTTTTTACTAACCACATACAGAGAGAGCATGTCCCCCCACACTTCTAAAATGTGCGTAAAAAAAGAAATATGTTTGATTGTTGACAGAATAGTAATTGGCTCTAACAAAGAAAAACAGTAACTTAATCTGACTTTATAAGTGTTTCTATAGCAGCAGGCAGTATTACGTTACTTGTGACGAGAGTAAAACAAGTCTGGAATGAATTTTTGACTTATTTAAATAATGTAACTTTTTAATTTTTTTTGTTTTTTTTAAAATAAGAACTGAAACCCAAACTCAGTTATGGAAAATGTGCGTATTCTTTTGTTTGTATTGTGTTCTCTGCCTACTTTAGGTCATGTGATAATGTGTAAAATTACTGGTCAAACAAACAAACAATAGATAAATGAATGGAAGGATGTGCAATTTTATTTATAACTTTTTTTTTGTTGCAATATTAATGCTGTTTAATAATAGATTTTCTGTTTGCGCATAACCTCCGTCTGTATGCTTGGGGCTTTCCAATTCTTTTCACACAGTTCATATGTGTTTTTCGGACCTTTGTTTCAGGTTCCGGTCTGCATACATGTGATCTAGTAATAGCCTACAAGCCTTTACATGTTTAACTGCAATTTGAACAGAAATATACATAAGGATCTTGAGAAGAAATTATTCAGAATAGTTAACATGTTGTGTTTGTGTTTTCTGTTAGGCTATGTGTCTGACATGAAGATGTTTGATGCACATTCTGTTTATTTGTAGTGTTTATGTAGTATTTATGTACTAAAATATTTTACTTTACTTTTATTATTTCTAGTAAACACAAGCTTTTCATGTTTGAAATGTTAAACAGAAACGCAATATGCGTAATGCAAAACAATCAAAATTTCAATGCAGGTTTTAGTGTAGCACAACCTCTGATGCCACAATTTAGTAATTCCACCCATCAATGAATGTATGTCATGCATGTTTGAGTTTAGTAAATATGCCACATGCTATTTATTTACCAGTGTTTTGCTAAATTCACTTCTGGCAGAATGTACAGTATAATCTATCAAAATACATACAATAACTAAAATATCTGATGTGTTCAGTTTAAATAAAAATAATGGGGGGGGAAATCTATCAGAATCTGTATCTGCCATTTATTGATATGGAATATCGGTAATCGTAATCGGCCCAAAAAAACACAATCGGTGCATCCCTAGTTAAAAGTGACTGTCACCTTGAGCTGTGCAAGCTATGTGGTTTGCAGTGCTGTTCTTTAGAAACAAACTTTAAGCGCTACATATACTATAGTATACTACTGTAGTTTTGCATATTACCGTTTCCGTAATGTATATATATTTTTAATTTTGTGTTGCAGACAACCAGTGATCTGCCTTGCACTTAAAATCCTGCAGCATATTGTAGGTTAGTTCACTCGAAATCTGACATGTGCAAGACAACCACTTTGGTGTTCAATCCTTATTCTCGGTCTTTCGTAACAGTAGGGTACTACCTCTTCATGTGAAGATCTGCTGCTGATATTACTCTGTGTAAAAACACTAGAAATATCACAGATTTTCTTGACCAGACTGGTGGGAAACCGTGAGAAGAGACATGCAGAGGAGTGCAGCAATACTCCTGAGAGTATCAGAGACAGCACTTGTAATTTATAATACAATACAGATAAAATGTGGCCTGCATGGTCAACCAGGGTACTGTAACATGGACTAATTGACTTATGTAAAACCCTCTGGGACAATATGTTCATGTTGAAGTAAGCTTGGATAGCAAACACTTTATGTGACTGCTTATATTGTGGGAAAACGTAAAGTTCATACTTTGGATGGTTTGGTTTAGAAAGATGAATAAGGAAAGCAACTTTTGCCAAAACAATATTATATTGTAATGTACAGTTTGGCCAACGGAAGTAATAATAATAATAATAATAATAATAATAATAATAATAATAATAATAAAAAAAACTGCAGCAGCACCCATGAGCAGGTAATGCATTGTAACTGTGGCCCAGGAAACTCCTTGGGAGGAAATCTAATGGTACCCTTCCCATTAACCTGTGACACAAGATGGCTGCCATATTGCAGTCATACTTTGGATGTGTACAAGTTTGTGTGCGGTTGTGTTTTCCATGTACAAAGTGCACAGAGTGATAGCACTCGACTGATTCCTTCCTAAAATGAGATTGATTGATGCCCGGTAGATTTAAACTGACTGACTCAAACATTTATTCGATTTTGTGCAGTTTGTCTGTTAAACTGTGTTCTATGCCTGACACCTTCGCACTAAGTATAATAATGTCCTTTGTAATCCTCTCAATGAAATGTAGCTAATTACTATGGACTGTACTGTATTTGATTATTATTGTGAAAAATATTGTTTTTGAGATCGGATATGTTTTTTCTGGAGGACACCTTTTTTTCGGCAATAGAAAAATTATTGCGTAGTTAATCATATTTTCCAGTGCTCGTTTTGCCCATGTTTGTTATTGGCAGCCATATTTAAAGTAATTTCAGCTGAATGTTCTGAAACCACAGGCTGTTTTCAGTGCAGTAATTAACTGGCTAATAATCTTATCTGACGTTCTGAACACTCAAAAGCTCTGTGTCAGTGAATGTGCATAAACCAGATATATGTGCAATGTAACATAAACTTGTATGTGATTCCCAAGAAACTGGGAAAAAAAACTTTTGTTTTGTGAATCATACCCGCTTAGCAGGAAGTGCTGAAGTGTTGCTGATTAGGGCACAGGGAATTCCAAAATCTGTATAAAGTGGGTTTAGAGGCATGCCAAAAACAACATGAACGCACAAACAAAGTCCTTAAATGTGGCAGCCTGCCATCAGAGTAGCTGAGTGTTTTTTTTTTCTTTTCGTTTATGTGTAGTGCCGGTAAAGGCAAGCTATCAAAGAGAGCTCTGGTAAAGAAACAAAACACATGTGGTTGATCAGTTGGAACAAAGTATCCAGGTCATTTGGCTTGGCTTTGTTATTTTGAAATAACACTTGACAATGTTCCCCTTCAGAGGGTTTGGCAACCTGGAGCAAAGGCCTTTAAGAAATGTACACACAAAATATATATATATATATATATATATATATATATATATATATATATATATATATATATATATATATATATATTGTAAAAAACAAACATAATTTTAAAAAGTTCAAAGTGATCATTATTTAAATTCTGACACTGTTTGAACAATTTTAAAAAAGGGTGTCAGGTTAAGAAACCAAACATCCTCGGGTTAGTTTCTTTAGGTCAGAGCTTTAACATTATTTTATTATTAAGTTTATCAACAGAAATGCACCGAACGCCCTGCATTTACACTATTTCTGCAAGACAAGCAGTGGGCGTGCTCTTCTTTTCCTGCTTGTGTTAACGAGCATCTGATTTGCTGGTCCCATCCTAACAGCGAATCAGTTTTGAAAATGTTTTGTAAGTACACGCCCCTCTGTGTGTTCGTGTAAACAAACAAAAAAGCACGCCTCCTTGAATCCAGAGCAGGACGACAGGCTTGTAAACAGCCTGGAAATAAATTGTGCACATTGAAGAAAACTGACTGTATATAGTTTGCGCTTCTTTGGAGTTGGAGTTTCAAAATAAACTGCTATATAATGAATATTTAACAATATTCAATAATGTTAAAATAAATAAATAAATAAATAAATAATTTAAAAAAAGATCAGTGATGAAAGAGCAGGTATTTCCGCATTGTGTGTTTCACAGATAGTAAAGGTTAGGTGGTACGGTATTAACAAGATGCAATGCGTGATGCTGCAGCTGTCACTGAATAAAAAAATATGTTTTTTCATAAACTCCTGTTGTTTATATAGATTACATTCCAAAGTACTGTAATCTGTTTGGAATAAATATTTTAGTAACACTCCTGTAGTATGTTAAACTTGCTTCAGGCTTGTTGCGAATGCTGTTGTTTTTTTTTTCTCTCCTGACGCTACCAAGGCGTAATTACCCCTCGCATTCACAAGCTTTTGCTTAACTACAATGATATTAAAATAATCACGTCGGTGGGAGAGGAGTGGAGCAAAAAATGTATGTGGGCGGTACAATCATCGATATTTATTTGAACGATTTGATTTTCTGTGCCCAATTAATCGATTGTGTGTAGCTATAGGGATTGATCTGAAACTGACTGAAACAAAAGCGTGACATTTTGGGCGTACTCGAGGACCAGGGCTGAAAACCATTGCTTTAAGTAATTTCTGTCTGTAGAATATGTGTGGAACAAAACCTAATGACTTTAATGATGGCTGTATTTACATGTTTTAGATCAAGGAAGGAAGACTTTGAAATAGAACTGCAAATGGACGAGAGACTGAATTGAGTTATTCAGGTGCCACCGAGATAAACGCTGAAAGCTCTCTGTGGGTTAGACTTGCTTTTACCCTTTCAGTGTTCACTGAGTCTTGCTCATTGCATGGATTCAAGTCAAACACATTTTTCCATCAGGCTTTTCTTCAGCTGAGGCATTCGTCTTTCACTCCTCAGAGCCGTACAGATAGATTGGGCTCTGTGAAATCTATTTTATTTTTTCGTAGCCTACATCATTTCAGATTTTTTTCCTGTTTTTTTTAGTGTTTTTTTTTTCAATAATTCTACTTTTTTTTATTAGATGCAAACCAATTTTGTAGTAACTTTGGAAAATGTACAATCTAATCTTAGTAATGATGCAAAAATCATTTATTTTTCTCAATTCTGCCTAGAAATTTTTCAAAGATGTATACATGTTAACTGTGTTACTTAAATTAACAGTTTAAGTAATTGAGTATTTTTAGTTTTATTTTACAATTGAATCATGTGATCATGTACTTCTCTTTTTTGGCAGTTTCTTTCTGCAGTTTGTTTTTTTCTAGATCATGAAGTTTTGATTCCATTTTAAGTTTTATTTTTTCTTTCTTATTTTTTCTCCTGAAGCTTTTTATCTTGATGGTGCAGCATTCAAAGCAAAGCAAAGAAGTATTTACTGATATCTTGCTTGTAGTTCATTAGCATTCTCTGGGCTTTCCGTGGTGATATAGATAATAAATTGTTCTTCCTTTTTCTCCTACATTCTTATTGTTTTAGTTTCCAATATTGACACTTAGATCCGACTTCCCTAGGTGTGACAGGCTTCTTTATCTTTCCTTCAGATGCATAATTTGTGCAAACAGTAGTTCTCGGTTTCTTGCATCATGTTACTTTTCTTATAGGATCCACTTTGATTTTTGCCTTTCTTTGTTCTCTGTCTTTTTTAGTCTTTTTTGCTCAATTGATTTATTTTTCTTGGGTGTTTCTCTTTCAAAGAAAAATACAATGTACAGACATCATTGACTTACTTTATTGCCTTCAAAAACAAATAATTCATGGAATTATTGTTTAGTGATTAAAATGATTTTATAAAACAGTGAATAATACACAATTTAAACTTCTTTGGGGTGTGGGGAGGTCTAACAATCAGCATGCCTACACAATTGCATTGTATCCACAGATAGGAGTTAATCGAATGCTCCTTAAACTCTTAGGGTACCCTTCTGCTCCCCCTTCCAGAAATGTTTAAGGCCTCTGCAACAGTAAACTGTTTCTCCCCCTCTCTTCAACGCCCCCCCCAAAAAAAATCTACCCCCTGACATAAAATATCCTTCCCTCGCCTCCCTTCACCCCACTGTTGATTTACCCTTACTAATATTTCATTTACTAGTCCTAATTGCACATAAATAAATGGAAATCCACCTGAAAGAGGAATTCCTAATTCAGTTATATGGTTCAATTAAGAGAAGATAGAATAGGTCAATTTGGTCACAAGGCAAGTCATTTTTAAAGTTAACCGCCAAAAAATGCCGATTACAGAAAAGGTTCCACATTACTGTCAGTCCAGGTTCAAATATACAGATAACCTTTCACTTTTCTGTATACTTTGAATATTTCAAATAATTCAAATTCAGACTATGGGCCAAATTTACATGTTATGGTTATCAATACTACGTACATTACATAGATATTAAAAAGATATTAAAAGTTCAAAACTTACCAAGCATGTTTCACCTTAACACTGTCAGCAGGAAGATAGGACCCCAAGATTATAGCTGCCTTATTAAATGCCTTACTTAAATTGGCGAAAGTCATAAACCGTGACGAAGTAGACCATTTTGTGTCACTGATCAAGCAGAAGCATCTCACAAAGATGCAGAAGAGGAGTTACTTCATACTCTAGATGTCGAGAGGGCAATTTGTTTTTGCATTGACAGGACCAAAACGATCAGAGACAAAGGATCTATTTTTGTGTCTCTTGTAACAAAGGTGGTGCAGTTTCCAAGCAAACTCTTTCTTTCTAGATAAAGAATTGCATAGACTTCTGACACAAGCCAGCTGAGATGACTCCTCCTGCTAAATCAAAGCACACTCTACAGGGGAGTAGCAACAGCATGGGCAAATCTAAAATATATTTGCAGAGCAGCCACTTGGCCATCCTCTCATACTTTTACCAGACATTGCAATATGGGTGTTACGTCTGGAAAATGTCCTTTTGGGCCGGCCATTGTGTCTGTGGCCACTTCTACCTTTATGCGGTATAGTTTTTTTTAATTTTTTTTTTTTAACACATTTCACTAGGAGGCTGTGTGGTCCAGTGGTTAAAGAAAAGGGCTTGTAACCAGGAGGTCCCCGGTTCAAATCCCACCTCAGCCACTGACTCATTGTGTGACCCTGAGCAAGTCACTTAACCTCCTTGTGCTCCGTCTTTCGGGTGAGACGTAATTGTAAGTGACTCTGCAGCTGATGCACAGTTCACACACCCTAGTCTCTGTAAGTCGCCTTGGATAAAGGCGTCTGTTAAATAAACAAATAATAATAACTAGGAAAATGGATCATACCCAAGGAAAAGGATCATACCGTGAGTAAGGATGTTTTTTTGCTGAATGTGGAAGATTCCCAACTGTATCCTACCCAATCTCCTAAACCCCTGTGACTATGTATTTGTTGTCTGTCTATCTTTAAACTAAGATTTATTCTTTTTTTTGGACACTGAGGGAGGGGCTTATGCATCCTTTGTAATCGCTTGGTGATGATATCCTGGAAGTGACTAGATAAGGAAGGGATAGATGAACTGAATACTGTTAAAAAGAGTAGGAAACATCCTTTTTTTTTAAATACCACAAGTGAAATGCAACTTTTATTTAACTGTATTTATCAGTTTATTCGACATACAGCATTAATTTTTAGTTTTTATGCACTGTTTGGAAATGACGATTTTATGATTTAGCAAAAGTTCAAGTACCTTCTTTAGGAAGGATATTGGCTGATAATGTCGGAGTTAATGGTGCGAATTGTCTCATTATATAAATAAAACACATGCTTACTAGACAAGGAAACTACTAAAACCATAACAAGCTGCAGATTTACTTTATTATCAAAAGTGCTGCATATCCGACCAATAAACTTATTGGCTGTTTTGTTAACAAAATCAAGATCAAAGTCTACCACTGGAATCTCAGTGACCTAGATAATAATACACAAACGGATCATGTGAACGCTCGTCAAGGGTGATTCCACCTCGGTATAAAATATGAATTTTTATCAAAGAAAATTATAAGATAGGCATCTGCTGAGCACACAAAAGTTGTGTATATATATAATTATAATGTGTATATATATATATATATATATATATATATAATTGAGGAGGCTGTGTGGTCCAGTGGTTAAAGAAAAGGGCTTGTAACCAGGAGGTCCCCGGTTCAAATCCCACCTCAGCCACTGACTCATTGTGTGACCTTGAGCAAGTCACTTAACCTCCTTGTGCTCTGTCTTTCGGGTGAGACGTAGTTGTAAGTGACTCTGCAGCTGATGCATAGCTCACACACCCTAGTCTCTGTAAGTCGCCTTGGATAAAGGCGTCTGCTAAATAAACAAATAATAATAAAATAATAATAATTATGAAGAATATCATAACAGTTTCATGCATTCAGCGAGTAAACGCCTACAATGTTATTACATGTCTAGCCAACCATGAAAGGAGCAGTGACATAGCAACAGATTCCTTCCAGCGAGTCTGCCAGGACACAGAGATCACAGAAGGGGCAGTTGCTTGTGTAAGGGTACTTTACAGCAAAATAATATGTACAAGCAGAAAGGACCAAAGTGTCAAGCGACCCCCTATAGTTTCTGGGACACTGGAGCCAAGAAATGCACAGGATTGAGTGAGGTCTTGGTTTTGATGTTGCAATTATGGAAAGTGTAAAAAGTAGCTACCGAGGTGAAGCCAAGAAACATGACTAAAAATTGCATGACTAGATCACACACACACACCATTGATCTAAAGAACATTAGGATCAAGAACAGGAGGGATTTTTTTTTTTGAGAATAAGAAAAATGAACAAACTGTCAACCAGATTTGAAATAGTAACATACTTGTTATATAATTATTATTATTGTATGTCTTTGATGTAATACCATGTAGTAGTGTAGGGAGTCTAGGGACTAATAGCAACACAACATGTATTTAGTAAGCCCCTTGGTTGGAACACATGTGATTTAGATGGAAAACAACATGATCTCCAGGCATTTTAGATTGTACCATAACCTGTTTTACTGCCTCGGCAGGCAGCTGTCACATGTACTGGAACGGGTCGATAGCTTTTATGTTGGTCAGCATCAGGAGACATAAATTTGCTTCTGCTGATATCAATAGTTCAAACCCCACTACTTCATGGATGAATGCCCGCCAGCTGGCACATTTCCTTTTCATCCCTGAAGATATTTCATCACGATGAATGAACAACCTCCCTCCAAAAAAATGCCATCGAAAGTCTTAAGTGATTGGCAAAATTGTATAACGTTTAGTGAATGTGAAAGGTCCCAGATTGACGTCACATACTGCATTCGTTTAGTTATTTGCCCATTCAATGCTTGGCCTTTCACTATTGCCCTTTTCACAAATCTCTAACTCCACAAATAATATAAAGAATGTTTTTAAAGTATGTTTTGTGATGACTTATCTGCACATTGTTAAACAAAAGCACCGACACATAGTGTATTAACAATTAGCATTTGCATGCATTTAATATTCTCCGTCTAAAGCTTTACATTTTTGGCTCCTTCCTCTTAAGCTAAATTGCAATACATGTGTGATATACATGATTGTACATAGTATTGGTCTTTCAAACATTACTTTCTGGATGAGAGTTGCTTTAGTCAACCTGCATACAAATACAGTGGGTCATCTGATCATGTATTCTAAATATTTGTCAAATTTGTATAAAATCAATGATTTGTTGGATTATATCCAAGTGCAATCCGAGATCATCAATAACTTAAAAATACTATAATTGTGACAGTTGTGTTCACCCTAAGTATGACAGGACAAAAATCTGAGTCGCTCGCTATTATTTTATATTAAGTTGTTTTATATTAAATTATTTTATATTAAATCTTGAGGGATCCCATGTTAATGTGAGCCAGAAACTTTTATATCCATTAGAGGGATACTTGTGTTTTAAAAATATCTGTACAACTATCAGTTATTAAAGCTGCAGTGTCCCAAAGCCCTTTCAGTTTTACACTTTAATGCAATTCCATGTACAGCAGTCTTTCTAGACTTCTATAGTTCGGCCTTCTGTTCTCTGAAAAATGAAGGGCTTGCTGATTTTTGTTTCTCTAAAGGTAATATGATATCTGTAGGGACACGAGTTGCCCTCCTCCCACCCCAGCATGAAACCTGCTTGCTATTATCATGTCACTCTGTGAGCCAATAGGCAAACTACTGCTGTTACTTATAGTGCCAGGAGTTTAGCAATAAAGACAGAAATATGTTTTCAACATGCACTAATACTTTAAAAAATAGAATGAGTGGGACATTTTAATATAAACAAAATGAAATATGTTCAGAATGTCATTGTAAGTAGCAGCACTATTTTTTCCAAACATATCAGTGGTTATATGTAAACATTTCATGTCCTTACATTTTTATTTGTATACATTTATATAAACTTGTCATTAGTACTGTACAAGGACTCACCACAGTGAGTTGCCCATTGGGTTATAATGGGAGCTACTGCTTTACTCTTTGAACCTCCAGCCATTTTGATAGTTGTTAGTGGTGGGGTGAGAATTGTTGAGCAACACAGTACATATTCTTATTGACATACCTGATGTACCTTGTTTTTCTTGTTGGAGCCAGCAGATTTAATAATTGAGTTAAGTGCTACAACTAGCACAAGGGTTGTGAAAAGCTGTCATTTTGCAGCTTTCTCCTGTATTGACTAGTGGTTTGGACAGGAGAAGGGTTATTAACAGCTTTGTTGTCTTATTTCCCCAAGCAAAACAGATGAGTTCCCAGACTCCCTCTCCAGCTGAGAGAGCATAACATGACGGGGTTTGGACAGGATCTCCTGAACTTCACTGCTGCCTTGTTTATATCTACGGAGCAGAAATGTTACGGGTCCTTTTGAGATTACAGTGTCAGAAAAAACAATGTGCCTGCTACAGTAGTAGAAGTTTGTGAACTGCTACAGTGTGCACTCCTTATCTATTAAAATCAGCTTTTCCAAATATTGCAGTAAGTGTATAAATAGGCCTACTTTTGTGAGGGATAGACTCTTTACACAAAAGTGTATGCTACTGATAGCAGGCTCTTTTTTTTCCAGCCTCTGTGAAAAAAAGCAATATCCAAATTATGCCAGGTATTGCTTTTCTCATTTCAAAAATTAGTTTCCCATTTCTGAAATCAAATATAAGACTGAATAGCAGAAATTTGTTCTGTTCGTCCGTTAGGTTTGACCAAAACAGTTCTCAATTGAATGTAAGAATTTGTCAGTTTGCGGCGTACAATTGTACATGCTTTACATTGTTTAGTAGGTCTGTCAGTTAAGCCTGGAACACACTGCCCCGATGCAATCGTCGCATCTCAGGCCCTGTCCACACTATGCCTTTAAACCGTAGTAGTTGCCTTTAAACTGGCTTAAAAGTGGTAAATACAGTTGGCGTTTAGACAGCATTTAATACCGTACTGGAAAACCCCTTGTTTCACGGTCTCTTGCATCAGGAGGGTGAATTTCAGACCAGATTCTTTTCTGCCCATCACAAACATATTGGGAATTTTTATAACCAATCAAAAAAGCCATCATGAGAAGCCCTCAATGGAGTGCGGTTAAATTTGTATGATAAACTACAGCATTAATGTGTAAGAGACTACATTTGTAAAACATTTCCATGTATATAAACAATATTGAATAAACTTGTATCCTATATCCTATCTTTGACCACTGGTTAAATGTTTAACACTGAAAACATTTCTATGTTTAAACTACTTTAACATCCCTGTTTTGGGCAGACGCATTTGTATTCAAAACCTGCATTGAGCTGTTTCTAGCAGACATCTGAATGCATCCAAAACAGGACTTTTTGACACTTTTGTGGATGATCTGACGAAAGCCTTTTTTTTTTTTTTTTGGTTATACAGAATTACATTTTCTCTATCGTACTGGCACAAATAGTTTCCAGCCATTCCATTCTCTTGATAGGGCTGCATGATGTAATCGGAGTCTCTCACAGCGGAGAAGGCGTTACAGAGCGCTTTTTTTATTGATTTGTGGCTCTTTCATTTAAAGCTACAGCACATGGTGTAACTTGTTCTCTTACAATTTTGTTTAAGGATTTTACAACCCCATAACATTTAAATAATAACATTAATTTATATTTGTGGCGGTGGTAAAATATCAGAGACCTGTAGTAGTTTAAGAAATAGCCCTGACCAATAGCCAATTGATTTCAGATAAATAGAGAAACGCACTGGATTACAATGCACTGGAGTCAGTGCCTGTTCTGGCTGTTCTTGTCCTTGAACTTTGTTCGTTTAGACTCACTCAAGATCATAAGCAAAGATGATTTGATAGATGTCATGTGTGTGTCATAATGCAATCACATGAGATCAATAGACCGATTGTCATTATGCATGTTGTCATGGCTTGTAAGTGACTGGGAATGATTGCGTGATCTCATGTTTTATGGCAAACATGTAAAATATTTTCATTTCAAAAGCTAAAATCTGGAATTGAAGATCATAAATGCACACGGTAGTCCTTTTAATTATTACATTTGAAATCACCCCAAGCACCTTAAAGCTGTGTTCAGAAATAATGATCATCCCGTCCCCAGTTTGGAAACCCTATTAAATCAAACATTCAGATATAGAGTAGGACCCCCACCCTCAACACACCACTGTATAAGCAAAAGAGTCACATTCTATTTGCCACTTTGATTCAAAGCACAAATGTACAGCACCAACGCCCAACCCCCTTCCCAATGTATTAATCAGTGTTATTGTTCTATATTCAATTGTATGTTTCCACAGTTGCCGTTACATTATGTTATCTGGTTCAAAACCACCCTCAGAACATTCTTTTTAAACGGCTGCTTCTGGGATTGTACCTCCTAATTGCATTTCTCTTCATGGATAAATATTGTTCTTGGTGTAATTGGATTTTACTTTATAGTGCGTATTCCCCTGAAAAGCCCTTTGTGGCACAGTCAGTGAGAGAAGTTATTAATGTTCTTCAATCCATATCATGCATTGTGCTCCATTCCTCTGTTAGCTTGCTTTTGGCAGTGCTTATCTAATCCCCAGTATGACCTACAGGGTCAAGCAGCTGCAGTAACTCACCCATTTCCAGGACACAAGACCAACCAACAGTACACAAGAGTATGCATTTTAGACTTGAAAAGTAAAGTGAATCAAAACAGGCTGTGCATTTTACCTGTCCTGTGACCACTGAATTCTCAAGTTTAAGAGGTACACTGAATAGTTGATGATCAGCCACTAATATTCCTTTCACTTGATGACTGTAAGGAACTTGCTTTAGACACATCATGGGGATATATTGACATACATAGCTGTTTTGCATCTTGTGAACTAATAATTAAATTGTTATGAAACTTGGTTAGGGCATTCTATAGCACAGGTTATTGCCAGTACTAGAATCTTGGACAAATTATATGGAATAACCAGTCTGTACACTCGTACTTATGTAGGTCAGGGTTTGTTCTAATTTAGAATTTAGAGCCATAACTGGGGGATGAACTGTGTGTTACTAACATATTGTACTTGGTTTATACTGTAGAAAGAAAACGGAAATGAGATTCAGAAGATGCTTTTCTTGTGGGCTTTCAGCTTCTTGCTGAAACAGAAAAGTGACTTTCCAGTGGTTCGGGCATCCCCCTGATGTTACCACTAAAGCACACATCTGCCTCCCAGGGCTTTGGTTATCGTTAGCTTTTTTTAAGAACTGTTTTCAAGAACTGAACAGGTTTTTTTTATTTTTTACTTCAGCAATAAATAATTCCAGAATTACCAAGCTGACGTGCTGCACCTCCTTTATATTGGGTTCTTCTGCAATTCTCTGATAGGTTTGGGCATTTCTGATGAGGCTCTTACACTGCGTACAATATTCAGGAAGGCATATTTTAGATTGTAGATCAGAGGGAAAGATTCCTTTCCAGAAGGTTGCTATGCTGACAGTATTTCTTCTAACCAAGTCGGCCATCTTTCTACAGTGGGTGTACTGTATCGTTCTCTTGACTATATGAGGTAATCTACCCCAACTGATGTAATAAACCATTTCTGAAGTGAAAATTAATAAGATTATATATTTTATATATATATATATATTTTTTTAAATTAATGAGAAAATGTGCTGCTTTGCAGGAAAATGCTAATATCCATTATCAAGTCATTGATAATTGCGGTCGTGAAGTTTCTCTGTGGCTTAGTTCCCAGTAATGGAGGGAAAAAAGAACAATGAATTCCTTAAGTTGAATAAATAAATAAATAAATAAATAAATAAATAAATAACATAACATAACATAACATAACATAACATAACATAACATGAGTCATAAATTACACCTTGGTGAACCAGAATGAAGGAGTCGGATTTTTAATCAAATGCAATCTTAGGCAAACAATCAGTCTTGTCTCCTTGCATTAATTTTACAGGACGTTAAACGAGTGTCAGAAATGACTGTACCGTATGTTAACTTTTTCCATGCCACAGTAAATATAATGCTATTGCGAAAAATGGTAATTTGTTCTGAAGCACAAACCTTTAAACAACGTGGCTCCATTTTAAATAGGATTACTTAAAATCCGAGCTTATTAAAAAATGGAAGAAATGAAGCACATTCAAGGTGATTAATATTGGCCTACAGTAATGTATGGTGCCAGCTAAAAAACCCATATAAGTTAGTATTATTTGTACTAGCAGATTAATGAGATGAGTTTTGTAGTTGCAATACTGTATGCTATCAAATATTTTTATCGCGTACCTGCTTATCTGTGGCTATGGGGATATAGTGGAAGTGGTTGTACTGTATCCGTCCATAATACAAATGTCACACTGCAGTTTTACATTTATGTCAAGGATAGAGTCCAGATGTGAGGAAACCTGCTAAGAACATAATTTAGCACAGGATATTGTCTGTCTTGGTTGTTTGTATCTTATACAGGCTGATGGTCAATCAGAATCTTGGAATGTATCGGATGCCTGTCCGTCCATCCATATGTCACACTTACATTTGTATCTTTATACACCGTGGATGTAGGTCATGGTACTCTACTTTTTCATACCAATGACGCTCATCTTGTATTCAGAGCTGAGGTGGGGGATGTACAAGCTACAGTCCCAATAGACTTGTTTGGAATGTCTATTCTGAGAACAGTACAGTACCAGCTATACTGCAAGCCATGGTTGTTCTTTTTTGTTACAGATTCATACCTAATTAACTGTCAAAGAGAAACCGCAGTCTCAGAGTATTTGAAACTGCTTTAGCGGTGTTTTATACTGTTTATCTTCTAATGTATCATCAGCAGGACCCTAACGGCTCTCAAAAACCAGTGTGCAAGTGCACACATTGATTGATTTGTTCTTTCTAATTCCTTTCCAGCTGCTTCCAACCCTAAGGTTGCATTTCTCTGAAAAAAACAAGACATTTGCCAGTTTACTGTTGTGTATCCTTTTTTTAAAAAAACAAAGGGAATAGTATAGCTGAGGACTGGAGTTATTGAGATGCTCAGTTCAAATTCCTGATCATCTGCAGATTTATTTAATGGATCATTTTTACTTTTCAAAAGGGTAAATGCAGCTTAGACCTCATTTTGCATTTGCAGTTGTGTGATTTGTGAAAATAATAATAGACAGATGATGAAGCCCCAAGCTATTTATTGGTGTGGATTGAGCAACCCAACATGACTGTACAAGTATTTTAATTTGACTGTATTTCAATTGTTCAGCTGTGGAACCGAATAACAATTTTGTAATCTGATATCTGATACTGACTGAAGTTTAGGAATAAGGTATAAACATTTATGTACAGGTAATATTGTGTGTAGATGCTCCTGAAGGTATACAGTAGGTGTTCCCAGAGTATTTGGCTTTGGAGGAAGCAACGAGTGTGGCTGCGCATCATCCCGCAGCACAGGCTTGGCACTGCCAATGCAAACCTGTGCCAGTGTAACACAAGACGGGGGACCACTTGCACTGTCACAGTGGCTATATCCAAGAAAAC
This sequence comes from Acipenser oxyrinchus oxyrinchus, assembly GCA_030684275.1. Classification (NCBI taxonomy): domain Eukaryota; kingdom Metazoa; phylum Chordata; class Actinopteri; order Acipenseriformes; family Acipenseridae; genus Acipenser; species Acipenser oxyrinchus. The sequence continues at coordinate 26,518,420 of CM060250.1, forward strand.
TAAAACAGCTGTGTTATGAGCATATGTGTTATGAGCATATGTTCTGCGAAGGAAAACATGTTTGAGACATACCAAAACAGTTAATTACCATAATAATTACCATAACTAATTTGTTTGACTTTTTAATCGAACTCAGGTTTACTACAATGACCAGTCTAAGTCATTCATATTAAACAATAGCCTTGAAATGATTTCCTCCACTCTTTAAAAAAAATTTTTAAAAAGTAACTTGCTGTATATGGTTGATTTAGAGTTCTTTATTATCATACAGTCTGTTAGAATGAATAGACAGCAGTTGAAAAGAGATTTAAGAGACAACATTTAAATTGATTCAAGCCAGTTGCTAAGAATATAATAAAAATAAGCAAACAGAGCCTTTGAATTGTCAAGCATTTAAAAATCTTTGTGCTTGGAGTTACAAAAGCTTGGCTTTCACAACTGGCCCTGATAATTCTTTGGTCCTATGGTATGTTTTTATTTTTTTATAACTACTGGAATAGGACCCATACCATTCCAAAGGCAACATGCCCTTGACTGCTCTATTTTGAACCCCAGTACTGACCCTGCAGTTCATAGGTACTGTATTTTGCTGACTGGCATTATTGTATGTGGCTATCAATAATGCAAATGAGTAAATAATTAAGAGTTAATATCTGACACAGGGCTAATTCCCTGCTGGACTATTGACCATGGCAAAGATAACGGGTCCCAAGCCAAAGGCACTTAGGCTAACGGATGCTAGGGGATGCAAAGGATATTAATGCTATTGTAAACCAAAGAAATGTATTTGCCTGGATTTGATCATTTTAGGTTGCTTGAAATTTTTAAATTTTTGTTGCTGTATAAAACTGGTTTCTAAAGTTGGCTTCAGGGCATCGATCTGAGGGATTGTGACCATTCTTTTGAGAACCTACAGTACAGTAACTGTCCGAAGTGAGCAGTGATTATACAGTGAGTTCCATAAGTATTGGAATAGTTTCCTTAAACGGATTCCCTATATTACTAATATTTAACACAGTGTTGTTTTGCTCATTTTAGAATTGTGCCAGACCAGTGATTTATATCATATGCTGTAGATAGTACTGTATTTTCTTTCGAAAGAGGTGGTAGCTACCTGTGTTGTTCTGGATAAAAGGGACCTTGAGATGGACAAAGTAAAGCATTTACTCAGACTATATTCATACAGTGTAAGGTCATTATCTCCTGTTACATTCTGTGTACGCACGCCATCCAGTTTGCATAAATACAAAACTTGCTTGTAATATGTAAAGACAACCTAACCAAGGACTGTATTGTGGCAGGGATGTGCTGCTGATGTCAGTGGAAAGGGTCAGTTAAAATTCAGCTCTTCGGAGGCCAGAGTGGCCAGGGATCTGCCCTAGAAATGATTTTTGGAAGCATTTGGCTTTTTTGGATTTAGATTAATATTCTTTGTATTTCGACTTACCCAGCCAGGCGGACGCAGATTGTGAGAACCCTCCAAAATTAACAACTTGTACAAAATATAATAAGCTGATCAGGCAAACGTTCAAAAATAACATTTGGGTTCTAATTAAACGCCAGATCCACAGATGGTATTTGCAGTGATTTTATTTTCTCAATTCCTCTTGTGTACAGTTGTTATTTGGGAAAGCATTCAGTACAGTAATTACTTTTCTTTTTTTCTTTTTTTTTGTTTACAAAAATTAGTGTATCCTAAAAACGCACTTCCAGAAAATGTTTGTGGTATTAAAATGGGTAACAGTTTGTTTTAGAAAGTCAGCTCATACTTGTGAATAATATTTGCAGAAGTTTCAGTTTTGGGAACCCCCTTCCCTTCACCTCCTTTGTTTATGATGTCTAAATATGTACAAATGCAGAGGTGTTGAAAGCAGTGGATAATGCACCACAGTACAAGAAAAAGAAAGATGTTGCTGCAGATTTCAACATTTTCGAGAACACTTTCTCAACCATTCAGAAAAACTGGGATACAGTATTACAGGCCTATGAACAGCAAACAGTGGATGCCAGTCGTCAGCATTTCAGGGTATTGAGCAAATCTGAAGTTAAGGACGCCATGCTTTTGTGGTTTAATAATGCTCATGCAGAATTCAAGTTGCAGTGTATACAACCGTATTTTCAATAAAATACACAGTACTTTTAAATCTATAATACGTTTCAATGTACTGCAATTGAAATTTGATTTGTGTAACTGTAACTTCAATAAAAACTGACAGTATGCATTTGGCTTAGACTCCTGATATTAAGAATTGCTGATAAGACCAATTTTTTGGCCAGTCCATTAAAATTCGTGAGAGTTGACTGTATAAGGAATAACATCTTGTAAAAAGTGTCCATCCAAAGTGTAATCACATTTGGGCAAATGGTTATGTTCCCTTTGATTTGGATACCCCCAAGCACTTGTGCTAATGAATGCCGTTACCAAGTTTCATCACAACTTAATGAATGATTCTCAAGATATACTGTAGTGAAACCAAACATAAAGGCGTCTCTCCTGTATCCCTGTTGCCAATGAGAAGTGTAAATAGAAATGTTACTGAAGCTAATGAGGTACAGGAGCTACATTTAAAACCACCCTTAATAAAACATATTAACAATGTTTAATAGCAGATGACCAGGTGAGCAGTGCACATGTAATTCAATTGATTTTCCCTGCTCCCCTTATCATTGTTTAGTGGAACTTTTCCTTGTTAAAGGTGTTGTTAAGGTTTTAATTTTCTTACCTTATTGTCACTGCTCCCTTATCATGGAATGCTACTTTATCCATCAGTATGCATGCTAAAAGTCTAACCTGGATGGAGCTGAGTTATGGGTGGTATGGGCATTTACTGACTTTTGTGTCTTCAAGCTGCGCCATTGAATTTCATTTAATTGTCATGGCTTCAAGCTTAAACCATAGCTATTTTTTATGAAGTTTTTGTAATTAATTTTATTGTATGTAGTAATGTTACTACTACTACTAATAATAGTTAAATTGTTGATATATTTAGATTTGCTGCTGTTTAGATCATAAAATAGGTGTGTGTGTGTGTGTGTGTGTGTGTGTGTGTGTGTGTGTGTGTGTGTCTGTGTGTGTGTGTGTGTGTGTGTGTTTCTCTTTTTATAGCCGATATGAATCCTATTTAAAGTGATCAAAGTTATTTTAGGATTAAGCACACTTGTAGTATATTCAAGTACCCAGATCCAGGGAAGTGAACAAGCAAGTGTCAGGGATTGAGGGAAGGCTTTGAATTAAGAAACAGGGCCATATTCTATGCTTAACATTATTTTGCGAGACTGTATTATAAACACAAACCAAGTAGTGGACTTTTGGATTGCAAATTAATCCTAGAGCTGTCTGGCCCCCCAGGGGTAAAACAGTACAGTACCCTGTTTTAGGTGTAATGTTTAGAATATATATAGCAGTACTTTATACAGCTGTGTGAACTGTCTTACCTTGCACTCTCATTGTCTACGGTAATACAGTGCATAATTGGTCCAGAAGTATTACGTGCCTTGTGTCCTTGTACTACAGTAAAGAGTCCTAACAAGCTTATAATCACTCTGGAACAAAAAAAAACAATAGCTGTCTGTTTCTAAAAAATATTGCCCAAAGCAATTTTAGTGCATAAACCACTAAGTGTTACAGTAATATTGAAGTTTAAGCTTTGATTATTGTAGCCCATTATACTGTGCTCGGCTTTGCAAGGGTAATTGTAAATATATTCAGTAACATTCTAGCCATGTGTAGGCTAATATAAAATAGACATGGTCTGATGGACAGTTCTGAATATGGGCTGTAAATATTCAAGCAGCAGCCCAAATGGATATATAAAAAAAAATGGGAATATTATTTTTGTGCATAATTTGTAAACTTCATTTAAAATTGTGCATTTTGTCATGTAGAATGTACATTTATTTAGAACACTTCACATATAAAATGCTGATTTACGATTATCTGGCATGTGGGTATAAATTGAATGGCACAGATTTCAAAATTAAAAATAAATACATAATTAAATCCCACTAGTCATGTACCCTCATTCGGGGGGATGTTTTGCCGCAGCTTATTATATACAACTCTTTTAATTAGCATTTTGCAATCTTTTTTTGGTTAAGAAGAAAAAAATACCTTTTTTTCCTTTTTTTTGGATGGGGAGGTGGGTGTGGTAGACTTGTCAGCTCATGAAGGCTATGTAGGCTTGGTTGGAATTTACTCAACATGATTAGAAATAGCCACCGAACACTTACAGTATTATAAGAACATTTTATATGCATACAAACGTGTGAAGGTGAAAGTGTACATTGTACATAAAGTGTGGGGGGAGTCTGACAACATTACAAATAGGTTTAGGCAAAATCCATGTCAGTGATCTCGATCACATTCCTAGTGGATCAGGTGTTAAAAGCCAAGGATGCATTGTATGGGAATCGTATCCAACAAACAGAAAATGCTTGGTATACAGTACAGCCAATGAGATCTGATTACTAGGACAGCCTACAGTAGTTCAGCCCAATAAGAAGCCTTAAATGACGGAAAATACTATACATGTTTGTGGCATTGTGCACTTTCTTGTCAGCTTGGATACTACAGTACAGGGTCCAAACATTTTCTTTCGTTGCTTATGAGGTTGTATGGGCTATTTGCCACCCCCTAATTGATATAGGCTAAGCTTCCAGAGATTGCTGAGCAGTATGCCTGTAAGTGCCCCATGGAATAGAACCATAGCCAAAAACATTCTGTGTGTTGTGAAACTGGTTCATGCTTGTGGCATTTGTTACAACTAAAGCTTACAGTTGGTGCAGTTGTTAAGCTTAGTAAGGTTTGATAAGACACTGGTAACAAATGCTTTGCTCCGCTATACCTGGCTATGCTGTTCAACAGCAGGAAAACATTTCCTTATTGGATTTGTTTACCTGCACTTGGCATCAGGGAGTTCATGTTCACCATTACTGGGCAATTTTCAAATAACTATGTAGGTTGCTGTCCAGACATCATATTTCACAGTACAAATGAAGGATATTTACAAGTTATATATTTTTAATAAAATATTTTTGTACTGTATTCTGCACAATAAAAATTGTATTATATTTCTTTTAATTTTACTTTTTTTAAAAGTTTTGTAGCACAGATCTCATAACCGACTCCTGTCCTTGAATTATATTTTAGATATTTAAACATTTTTTAATTCTGGAAAAGACTTTTAAATACTTTATGAATCTGCAGCTCGTCAAGATAAAAAAAAAAATGTTTTATTTATAAAACACTTTGTGTCCCCCTGTGTTTTCCACTTAAAATCTCGCAACCGACATCCAAAGGCATTTGGTCAGAAATCATAGCATATCAATAAAGTTTTTCAAATGAAGTGAGAGGTCAAGGCTTCATGTCAGTGAACACCACAGACACAATTAAAAACTGCTTTATCTTTTTTGAAAAAATATTTGTGTTAAACTTATAAGTGCCACTTGGCACACTGTTGTTTGTATAACTAGTGTGCCACGTTTTCGTTTTTTAAAATAATCTGGCAATTATTGGAGTTTATTTTACATGTATTAAAATAGGGATAAAATCGGTAAACAATTGTTTTTAATTGAAACATCAGTAAAAATCGGGGGGGGGGGGGATCTCAATATGCACACTTTACATGTGGAATACGATGCGCAGCAGTTCTGGTTTCTGATTAATAATGTCCCTGGCATGTATGATGAGCAGAATCTGCAAGTCGAAGACACATTTTCCCAAGTTAGTACTTTGCAAACGTTTGGGCAGTCGCTGTGCTGACGGAAATAGTATCTACAGAAGGTATGAACATGACATCAGCACAAAACAAGCCAGGTTTATTCGCCTTGAAATTATAAAAAGAAAAGAAAATTAGCAGAATTGGGTGGTGCAAGCCATCGGGAGACGCGTCAGAAATCACACTGGACATTTACATAAATGCATTGCATATAGGTTTACCAACTAAAGCAAATACTCTGTTCATCTGTTTGTTCATCTGGAAGTAAGCAGTGCTGTTACAGAGAGTGTGAACAATGTGGGGACAAGAACATTGAAACAAATCCTAGAAATGAAGACCTCACAATGACAGAAATAAACTGGAAAGAATGGACTACACAAAAGGAGATCAAAGAAACTAAGAATGGAGAAAGCAAATCTGTGACTACAACATTCAAGCGTACAGCACGGGGAAAGCTGGAAGAACTAATATGCGCTACAAATCCCTGTTATTCTGTCCTCTCACTCCCATCCTCTGTCCTCTCTCTGCCACTGCTCCCTTAACCCCTCTAACCTCGCCCTTCTTCCTCTCCCCCCTCCCACTCTCTCACCTCCCAAAATCTCTCTGGTGCCCCCTGGAACCGTCACTCTTCTGCTAACAAAGCTGATTTCATCTCTGCATTTGCCTCCCACCTCTCTCTCTCGATTTCCTTGTTCTCACTGAAACCTTTCCTCTCCTTCACTCCTTCAACTTCTCTCTCTCCATCCCCTCCTACCCACAAAGCTGGCCGTCAACTGGACCTCACCACGTCCGGGGCCTGCTGCCCCTCCACCCTCTCTGTCACCCATCTAGACCTCTCTGATCACAATTTCATCTTTTTCTCTGTCTCTCCCCTCTTTCCCTACTCCACCTACCCCCATTGTCACCTCCTGCCATAACCTCCTCTCTCTCTCCCCCTCTGTCCTTGCCTCCACCGCTGTCTCTCACCTCCCTCCTATTGACTTCTTCTCCCAACTCTCTGTAGACTCTGCTACCGCCACCCTCTTCTCCTCCCTCGACTCCCTCTGTCCCCTCACCTCCCGACCTGCTCGCCCCTCCCCTCCCCATCCCTGGCTCTCTTCAGCACTCCGCTCGGCAAGAATCACACTGCGATCTGCTGAAAAGAAATGGAAGAGAACCAAACTCCCTGCTGCCCTAGACCTTACGCACTCTCCTCTCCTCCTTCTCTCTACTCTCTCCTCTGCTAAATGTACTTATTTCCAATCTGTAATCCAAGCCTCCACTAACAACCCACGTAAACTATTCTCTACCTTCTCCTCCCTCCTAAACCCTCCCTCCTCCTCCCTCCTCTATCTCCCTGATGACTTTGCCTCCTTCTTCTCTTCTAAAATCTCAGATATCCGCAAACTCTTTAACACCTCTCCCTCCCCCGCACCTCCTCCTGCTCCAACCCCTACACCCACTGCATCCCCTACTAACTCACCCTCCTTCTCCACCTTCTCGCCCCTCTCAGACTCTGACCTCTGCTCCCTCCTCCAGGGCCACAAACCCACCACGTGCGCCCTGGATCCCCTCCCCACTCACTTCTTTCAAGCTGCTGCTCTTGCTCTACTCCCCTTTATCTCCTCCCTTATCAACACCTCTCTGGCCTCTTTCCCTCTGCCTTCAAACAAGCCTCTATCACCCCCTCCTCAAAAAACCTACCCTCTAACCCACCTCCCTCCAGAAGTACCGTCCTGTCTCCCTCTTACCCTTTCTCTCTAAAACCCTCGAGCGGGCAGTACACCACCAGCTTTCTGCTTCCCTGTCTAACCACTCTGTGCTTGATACTCTCCAATCTGATTTCCGCTCTGGTCACTCCACTGAAACTGCTCTCCTGTCTGTCACTAACTCGCTAGACCCTGCCCGTGCTGCCTCTCTCTGTCCTAATTCTCCTTGATCTCTCTGCTGCCTTTGACACTGTCGATCATTCTGTTCTCATATCCTCTCTCGCTAACCTGGGAATCTCTGGCACTGCTCTGGCCTGGTTCTCCTCCTACCTCTCCGAGCTCAACCTCCACACCTCACCCTCTCTCAACAGGAGTCCCCCAAGGATCAGTCTTGGGTCCTGTACTGTTCTCTCTATACACCGGCTCCCTGGCCCCCCTCATCACATCCTGTGGTTTCTCATACCATTTCTATGCTGATGATGCTCAAATCTTCCTCTCCTCCCCACCCCACCATCACCTCCCATATGTCTACCTGTCTGTCTGCTATCTCCTCCTGGATGCACTCGCATCACCTCCAACTCAACTTCTCTAAATCTGACCTCCTTTTCTTCCCCTCCTCATCTTCCCTCTCCTCTGATCTCTCTAGCTCCATTCCCCTGGAATCTACCACGCTCTCTCCCTCCTCCTGAGCCAAGAACCTCAGAGTAATCCTGGACCCCTGCCTCTCCTATTCCCACCACATCTCCACTCTAGCACGCAACTGCCGGTTCTTCCTGAGCAACATACGAAGAATCCGACCCTTCCTCACCAACTACTCTGCGCAACTCCTCGTACAGGTCCTGGTACTCTCCCGCCTAGACTACTGCAACTCCCTCCTGCCTGGCCTCCCAGCGTCCGCCACCCGTCCTCTCCAGCTCATCCAGAACTCCGCTGCTCGCCTGATGTTCCCTCTGCCTCGCTTCTCCCACGCTACTCCACTGCTCCGCTCACTCCACTGGCACCCGATCACCGCTCGCATCCAGTTCAAGACTCTTGTACTCGCCTACCGATGCCTTGACCAGACTGCACCCATCTACCGCCAGACCCTCATCTCTCCCTACACCCCCACCCGACCTCTCCACTACGTCTGCACTAGAAGACTGACTGTACCTCCTCTGCTTCCAGAGGCCGCTTCACCCTCGCCCCTCAGTGGTGGAACGACCTTCTTACGGATGTCGGGACTGCCCAGTCCCTGACCACCTTCCGGCGCCTCCTCAAGACACACCTCTTCAGACAACAACTGTAAAACTCAACTCTTCCCTTCTGGACAAAATAGCATTATGCCTTTAATACACTTTAACTTGCACTTATCTGCTCCCTATTTTACTGTATTTAATCCTGCACTTAACCCAATCTGTAGTATTTTGTATTTCACCTGCACTAGTATCTAACTCTAGCACAAAAATACTGTACATTATTGCTTTGACATGTGTAACTATCAACACTGTTTTCTGCTCTTCAACTGCCCCGATGTCAAATCGTACTGTGTTTTGTATTTGCTCTTATTAAGACTGAAGTCATTGTATTTTGTATCTTGCTCTTAATTGTACTGTAATTCTTTTTATGTATTTTTTGTACTGTAAGTAACCCTGGGTAAGGGCAGCTGCTAAGAAAAAAATTAATAATAATAATAAAATAAGGAAGCAGCAAATATGTGTACTCACACATTCAATATTCACAATCAGTTCAAAATGAGGAAACAACTGAAAGAAAACCTCACAGAAAACAAAGCTGTAATTCTTGTTGATTTCTCAGAAAATTACAATTGTAAATCTAATAGTCAGATTCAAGGTGCTCATTTTGGTGCATCCCACAAACAGGTGTCATGCCATACAGTGGTAGTCTATGTAGGAGATAAGCTGTTTAAGAAATGCTTTTGCACAGTGTCTGAAGATCTTCGTCATTGTGAAGTGGCCATCTGGTTTCATATGACACCAGTCTTAAAATAGTTGCAGAAAGAGTTCCCCAAGGTGAAAACAACATTTCTGGAGTGATGGACCAACTACCCAGTACAGGAACAAAGGCAACTTTTAATTGCTTTCGACTGCCTTTCCTCCATGGCTTTGTAAAAGTGTACTGGAAACTCATGGAGCTGGCCCTCATGACGGTGTTGGAGGCACAATCAAGTCCACAGCGGATAGAATTGTGGCAGAGAAAGAGGATATTGAAGACGCAAAAATGAGCTTTATCAAAACAAGTGTTGCTAAGGATCTCATCACTACAGAAGACATTCGCAAAATCGAAGAACAAGTGCCGACGAGTCCTCTTAAACCTGTGAAGGGTACAATGAAAACTCATCAGATTTTCACATGTGAAGTGGGGGTTATAAACCACAGAGTTTTGTCGTGCTATTGTAAGATGCCTGAGTTTTGCTCCTATAATTCAGTCCTGTGTAACAGTTTAAATGACTCCACAACCAGCTGAGTGTCATGTGGAAAATGAAGGGGAAGCAGACATAATCACACCCATTAAAGAGCTAGCTGATTATCTTGTAGGCCAATGGTTTGTTGTGTGCTGTGATGGAGATGTGTATCCTGGAACCATTACAAGAATGACAACAACTGAAATGGGTGATTGCATCAAAGTGAAATGTATGAACAAATTAGGCAAAGACAGATTCTACTGGCCGACAGTTGGAGATCAGGACAAAATTTATTATCCACAGTGCTTAATATTTATGTAAGTATTGTTTATGGTACATAATCTACATAGTTATTTGAAAATTGCCCTACTGCCTACTAACATGAAACATAAAGTTCTATATCTGTCTGCTTCTTTTATTCATGACTTTTTAGGGCTCTAAAGCCATTTGTCTGTATCCGGTTTAAGGTGGTTGCCTGATTTTAACACTTGTTTGTGTCTTTATCTTGTGATCAGGAAAGTATGATGGGATCAGGCATGCAAATGTGAGATGATGCGGAACTATAGCTACTGAGCATTGCATGCATTTACTGTAGGCCTGTTTTATTTTGTCATTATTACAGTATTTCATGTTCTATAGAAATACATCACTTTCAACTTTACAAGCTAGAAAGCTTTTTACACTTAGTCGCAAAAAAAGGGCATTTCATTTCCTCTAGTATAAAAAAGTGGCTACAATACAGTACTGTGAATCTGAAAAGCCTGTTTTTTTGTTATGCCTTGAAGCTGCTGTTGTAAAGTAATCCGCTTTTTTGTCGCCTAAGGTTCCTTGGGGGCAGAAGGGGTAATTTGCACAGAAAGGCTGGGCTTTGTTGTTTATCCTCCACGTCTCTCTTTCTTTGCGCTAGATTGAATGCAGTAGTCAAATCTAGTAACCGTGCATGCAGGTTCCATCTGTCTTGGCAGTGCTAGTCATTCTGTTGTCACGAGGGCTTTTCATGCAACGACTAAGATGGGCAAATGAGCACCAGTTCTGGCTCCAACCTATTGGCGCCTGGCAAAAATGTAGTGTGTTAAGAATTGATGCCAGACGAGCCTTTTCAGCAAGTGCCTGTCTAGGACAAAGGCTCCTGGAACTTCGTATAAATTGATAGCCCCCACCCCTCCATAGTTATGGTATACAATTTATAATATAATGTAATGCAATGCACGGAACACTTTTTCTATTGTCGTGTACAGTATTTTACACTAGCAGTTTCAGGAAGCGTGAAGCTTTAGTTACAGCGGGTGTGTCTGACTGACCATTTACAAGGATCAGACAGAGTCACAGGTGTAGGAATAAAACCTGCACATTGCACAAGCTGTTGTATGTGTGGTTGCCAAGCTTTATTTTTTAGTTTACAGCAAACACCCCCTTCAAAAAATGGTGTTTTCTTTTCTTCTATTTATTGTGATACAATAACAAACCTTTAGGCTATATCTTGCAGGTGGTATGCTGTATATGGAAACTCAGAGTAAAGAATTAAACAAAACAAAGATATGTTGGAAGTCCCTAGTAAAAAAAAAAAATCAGCTGTGTTTTGTTCTTTGCCAATAACATCATAACTACACAAAACTGTCTTCCAGCACAGGTCTGTCCCTGACATTATCTTGGTAATCATACAGTTATTGAGTGACTATTGTTAAGCACCTAAGTAATACACATTTAGAAAAGCTACTGTATGTTAATATAAAAACTGAGAATTTGTGTTTGAGCAGGGGTTAGTTTGTAAACAAAAAGGCACCAGATCTTAAGGAAGAGGGTCACGATTTTTAAATTACATTTTTAGAATTTTTAAAACTGTGTGAACTCTGTATAATTCGAGAAGATGACCTGCTATAACTTTGAATAAAACATATATGCATTATAAAATGGATACATGAAGACTGAAAGGAATAGACCTAATTTGCTGACTTTAAATGATGTGTATTCTCATCTGCTTGGAGATCAGCGTTTCGTACCTTATTGTTTGAACAATACCAGTGGTGGGCCGACTAATCTGATGAACAGGAGCAAAGACACTGTTGATATTAAGGGGCCGATGTAAGGATACGTGCAAAGTGATTTGCTGCTGCAAAACACCCATATTGCTGACAAAAAATGTGTTTAGCTGGCTTAAAGTGGGACTTTAGCAGTCAGTAACAATGGCTGGGTATGTAAAGAATGGTTTTCACCTGGCGTTCTGCACCCGCTACCAAATTAGCACATTGCCATCATTAATCCATTTAAATGTTATCGAAATGTATTCAAATGAATAAAAGAGCATTAAATTGGTCGGCGCAAACATTATAATGAGATGTAAGGATTTTGCCTTGCACTTGGGCAATTGCTGACCCTTCAAAAACTTTACACCTCCTCTGACAAGGTGCAAACCATTATAGAAGTGAGTAATTAAGAGCTGTATAAAACCACACACCTTCAGAGACTTGTCGTTATTTTTTTCATCATTTAGAAACTCTTTAATTCTTGCCTGTCAGACAAAAAGCTACCGGATCTGGAATCCGGTGTAATCCGGCGCAAATTAACCCTTGTGTATGAGAGAATACATTATACATACCTAATGATTCAATATACAGTATTTTTCCTATCTTTTTTATCTTACTAATGTAGTCTGCATACAGTGCATAATTGCAGCAGTCTCTTGCCCCAGCATAAAATCAATATTTGCTTTTGAATGAAGACCATTTTGCAGAATGCATTACGCTTCACCTTGAGGGTATTCTGTTTACCATACAAAAATGATGTGCTAAGCTGCTTAAATATTCAATTAAAAACTCAAGGTACTGTAAATCCTTAAGCGCACTATGCAAAGTTTAACTCCTTTAACAAACTGTTTGTCCATTTTCTGGGTGCAGCCTCCTGTCTTGCAGGGTGCAGACGCTCTTTTGGGATGTGCTTGGTCGCTGGTTAACCCCAGCCACTGCCCTGTTAAACTGAGGTGTTGGTAAAGTAAAAGGAGTCCATGACACCCATTAAGCCACTCCTACCAACACCTAAAGTTACTGCAAGTGGTGAAACCGGTAGAGTTCATTGAAAATTATACAGATGCTGTAGTCCCTACTGGGAGAATATTGCTGACATTTCATGACATGCAAATGACTTCAATCTGTGGCTGTCCACAAATTGAGTATTCCTGTTCAACAAGTTGTTACACTTTGCTGGTTCCCTTGATCGCCAACCTAATTCTGTATTATTTTAGTTAAATTATTGGATTTTTCAATTTTTTTTTCAATAAAAATTGATTGTTTGCCTCTCTTTCTGTGCATTGAATGTAATGGTTTAAACTGTTTCCAAACAGTCCTTTACCCAAGCTACCCTAATGAATTTCTGGTGAGGAACTGCACATGCTTTGCACTCGCAAGACACCAAAGGACAGCTAAATATTTGCATGGTCCCTGTGTACCCAGTGTAATTATTATTATTATTATTATTATTATTATTATTATTATTATTATTATTATTATTATTATTATTATTATTAATTCCCTTGTGTTGGTTGTATGCCAGATAATAAACTGTGTGTTAATTCTGTAAACTAGGTCAAATGAAATCATATTTCATTTGATTTATGTTTTAGTTTGAACAGTATTGTGGGATAGCCCATATTATTATTTGTGTTGATTTGGGATGCTTGGGGAAGTGTCAGTATTCTGAGATATGGGTTTTGTCTTGCAAAAAGCTTTTGCATGTTTTTTTGTTGCTTTTTCTCCACAAACCAAAGCAATGTTTTGTAATATTTTTTCTGTTTGGTAATTGCAACTACTAGTTTGGTTTTTACTTGTTGCTGTGATTGTAAATTATACTTGAATAGAAAAGATTCCCTGAATTTGATAGAACATTGCAGTAGTGAATAATTAAATGGTATGAATACTTTATTCAAGTAAAATATAGATTTTAAGTTTTGAAACTGGGCACATGAATTGGATGATCATCTCAATCAAAATGAACTATCTTTAGGGTCCATGGTCCAAAAATGGGGACCCTTATGCGCTGATCGTGTCTGTCCTTCCTTCCTTCCATCCATCTGTCTATCACACTACATGGTGAATGTGATAACTGCCTTTTATCATATCGTACACTCCTAGCCTCCTATAGAGGTCTCAGCAAAAACAATTCAACCATTGGTTTTCAATACAACAATTGATTTTCAGAGTAAAGAAACAAAAACACACAATAAATACTGTAGCTCCTATTTGCCTTGACTGCCATAAAACAGAAAAGGTGTTTCCATGTACACTGTGCACTGAAATAACTGGCTTCTTTCCAGATCCTACATGCTGTTAGCTGAAATTACCTGCACATACTGAATCATTGCAATTTGAGCCAGAGACTGTAGACAGATTATATGTTTGCAAGTCTTCAGGTGTTCCTGAAAGAGGTATTTGTTTAGCCATTGTCTAAACATTTTGTCAGTCAATTGCATTGCACTGTAGAGTAGCAAAGAGACAGTTGTTTGAAAAGAATTGTATATTGTTGTTATCAAAGCTCAAAATCAGCTTTGCTTGTACTGCTGATATAGGTACAGCTGCCCAGCACCAAGCACTGATAATACAAATTGTATTTATTTATTGCTTTACTACAGGTTTATAATATATTTTCATTTTGTTGCATAGTCACTACCACAGGCTCTTAGTTTTACACTGTGCATGTGGAAGTCAGAGTTGTAAGAAGGAACTGTAATAGAGAGGCTTCTTATTTTCTAGAATTGTAACTACCTGTCCCAGTAGTTGATAGGCAAGGAAACCTTGACTAAAGTAAACTTGCAACCACCCTGGAGAATTTCCCACGAGGCCTTTCAGCTTAGTGTCCTGTTTGTGAATGAGAAGGTGTTAAGCAGTCATACAGGTTTGCTCAAAGGTTGTCTTGCTTCTTGGCTTGACTTATAAGAAACCGTGGGAGATGCATGCTGATTTTGTAACATACTAACACACACCCTTCCTATTCCAGAGGGCGTTCAGGCAGCAACTGATTGCTAATTCATTTTATAATGAATTTTGAACCAACCAAGCAGAAAGATGTAAAGCAAATTTTGTTTTAATGCTTTTAATGGTGAAAACTGGGCAAAAAGGGAGACATCGGTGTTCTTTGCAATATTCGTATCTGATGGTTTAAAATGCTGTTGATATACTGTAGAACTAAAAGTCAGATTTTTGAAAAAATTTAATTTTCAATAATATATCAATTCAATAATATCAGTTTCTTTTTTGCAAAGGGTTAGTGTGGATAGACTCAAGAAGCAACATTAGAAAGGTTTGAAAAACAATTGTCTAAACTAATGCCTTAATAAAACTTAATTCTTAAAATACAAACTTCATGCCTATAAAACTGTTTTCTGAAACTAGGCCAGTAGTTTAGGGTGCAGTCAGTATTCAGTACTGACAGATGCATTATATACAGTGATCTTATGGAAAATATTCATTGTCACCAATGAAATGGCCAGAAGGTTAAATTGCATCAGAAGTTACATCAGAGTAATGGAAATAATTATGCTTTCATGTAGCAGAGATTATACCTGGTTAAGAAGCATTTTTTTAATATTGAAAGCCATTGCATATTGTGCAGTGCAGTTAGCATTAATACTGTATTGTGTTACATCATGTCGACCTGTTCTTATCCAGTTTTAACTTTAGCATAACAGAGGCAGAAGTGTTAAAGGGACTAGGAGCTCTTAAAATAAACAAATCCCCTGGGCCGGATGAGATCCTCCCAATAGTAGTCAAAGAAATTAAAGATTGGAAACGTAATACCGATCCACAAAAAGGGAGACAAAACCAAACCAGGTAACTACAGACCAATAAGCCTGACTTCTATTATATGTAAACTTATGGAAACTATAAGATCCAAAATGGAAAATTACCTATATGGTAACAGTATCCTGGGAGACCGTCGGCATGGTTTTAGGAAAGGGAGATCATGTCAAACTAAACTGCTTGATTTTTTTGAGGATGCAACATCGACAATGGATAATTGCAAAGCATACGACAAGGTTTATTTAGATTTCCAGAAAGCTTTTGACAAAGTCCCGCATAAAAGATTAATTCTCAAACTGAACGCAGTAGGGATTCAAGGAAATGCATGCACATGGATTAGGGAGTGGTTAACATGTAGAAAACAGAAAGTACTTATTAGAGGAGAAACCTCAAAATGGAGCAACGTAACCAGTGGTGTACCACAGGGATCAGTATTAGGTCCTCTGCTATTCCTAATCTACCTTAATGATTTAGATTCTGGTATAGTAAGCAAACTTGTTAAATTTGCAGGTGACACAAAAATAGGAGGAGTGGCAAACACTGTTGCAGCAGCAAAGGTCATTCAAAATGATCTAGACAGCATTCAGAATTGGGCAGACACATGGCAAATTACATTTAATAAAGAAAAGTGTAAGGTGCTGCACGCAGGCAATAAAAATGTGCAATATAAATATCATATGGGAGATACTGAAATTGAAGAAGGAATCTACGAAAAAGATATAGGAGTTTATGTTGACTCAGAAACGTCTTCATCTAGACAATGTGGGGAAGCTGTAAAAAAAGGCCAACAAGATGTTCAGATATATTGTGAAAAGTGTTGAATTTAAATCAAGGGAAGTAATGTTAAAACTTTACAATGCATTAGTAAGACCTCACCTAGAATATTGTGTTCAGTTCTGGTCACCTCGTTACAAAAAGGATATTGCTGTTCTAGAAAGAGTGCAAAGAAGAGCGACCAGAATTATCCCGGGTTTAAAAGGCATGTCGTATGCAGAGAGGCTAAAAGAATTGAATCTATTCGGTCTTGAAGACTACGCGGTGATGTGATTCAAGCATTCAAAATTCTAAAAGGTATTGACAATGTCGACCCTGGGGACTTTTTCGACCTGAAAAAAGAAACAAGGACCATTGTTTGTTTTAATGCCACAAAGACATTTTATAAAGACTCCAAATGTTTGTCTGAGTGTAATCTTTAGTACCACTACTTAGATCAATCCGGTGTGACCCTTAAAAAAGGTTATAGTCATGAAATGCAGTTTTTGTACTGCACTGTTTGCTCCCTTTCTATTAGTTTATAGTGTATATCACAGGTTATTAACTGTTTGTTTTTTTGGGTTTTTTTTTTTTTGGCTCAGCCTCTGTACTATACAAACTATTATACATTTAGTTCTCATTTCCTAATTCAGATTCAGGAAAGTGCTGTGGAATGGTGAAAAAAAAAAAAAAAAAAAAAAAAAACACACACACGTAGCCTAATTCTACTGTATATGGAAAATAGAAATTGATAAATATTACTGTTGCTACACATAAGGTACTGTTTCCTCATGATGGATATTTGTGATGTGACCCACTTCCTAAATAAAAAAAATAAAAAACACTGAGAATAAGATCCGCTCAATGAGTGGTTCAGGCTAATTATTTTAATGTAATTTTATGTTTTTATTTTTTACCAATGCCTTTTTTTTTTTTTTTAACAGAATTCAAGTGCCCTGTCTGTTCCAAGTTTGTTTCTTCAGATGAAATGGACTTGCACCTTGTTATGTGTTTGACAAAGCCAAGGATAACATACAACGGTAAGAGCACGTGTCTCTACTCTATTTAATGCTATGAAAAACAAGCCAGACCCGTTTTTAGACTGTTCCTCCAGGCGAAGAGAACGGTGATTCACATATTTATTGACAGGTGTGTATTTTCCTAATGTTTAATGATCTATCATTTATCTTTGGTGGGATTCTCTATTTTGCTTCCGCTTACTGTAGTTCATTACGTAATAAATATTCAAGGAGTAAATAATTTTTACTGGAAGCATGACAAATGTACAAAATATAAAGTCTTAGTTTTAAATACTGATAATAGGGGCTCCCGAGTGGCGCATCTGGTAAAGGCGTTCCGCGTGGAGTGCAGGATGCGCGCTGTAGCCTGGAGGTTGCCGGTTCGAGTCTAGGCTATTTCACTACCGCCCGTAGAAGGGACTTCCGAGGGGGTGGCACACATTGGCCGCGCCGCCTGGGAGGGCTTAGGTCGGCCAGGGTGTCCTCGGCTCACCGCGCACCAGCAACCCCTGTAGACTGGCCGGGCGCTTGCGGGCTTGTCTGTAAGCTGGCCAGAGCTGCGTTGCCCTTTGACGCTGTAGCTCTGGGTTGGCTGCATTTGCGAGCCTGCAGAGTGAAAAGAAGCGGTCAGCTGACGGCACACACTTCGGAGGACAGCGCATGTTCGTCTTCGCCGGTCCCGAGTCAGCGCAGGGGTGGTAGGGGTGAGCTGATTTCAAATTTCAAATTTGGAGAAAAACAGGGTCAAATCAATTGGCGATTACTAAATTAAAAAAAATAAATAAATAAAAATAAATATTGATAAATTGTTGGTGGATTCATAGGTTATTGGGCCAAAACATGTCTGAAGCCGTCATCTGCATTTTTTTTTTTTTAAATCTCTTAAATACTGTACATCACTCCTTTCGCTGACGGAAAATCAAATGAAACAGGGCTTGCAGTACAATGTCAATTAAAACTTCAATATGTTTATAGTACCGGATGATTTATTGCAATGCTCTCTCGCTGCCCCTCCAACTATGGGACAGGTACCAAACTGAAGCGGTAGCAAGAGTGGCAGTAAAAATCCAATAAAGTATCAATCACAGTAGTGTGTTATGTACAGTATACAACACGGCAGATAATGTTTCAAAGAGTAAGCAGTCATTTTCTGCATTTTAATTGTTTATGAGTGGTGGTAAAACAAGGTAGACTGCAATGCATTTGTGTAAAACCGAGGTCCTATTGTAAGTGACTGCAGCAGCAGTTGTGATGCATAGTTCACCCTCTAGTCTCAGTAAGTAGCTTTGGATAAAAGCCTCTTCTAACTGACTAATTAATTAATAATAATCTTTCTTGATACTACAGTCCTTTTACCATGACTGAAGTAGTCTCAGTAGTGATTGTTGGACTGGGTCTTGCAGCCAGGGAATGTGGTGCACAGTCAAGAAACACAGGTTTAGAAGTACAGTAGATACTGTAATCTTTGGGGTCAATAGAAGATGTTCTTTTTGTACATTTCATCCTGTTAACTGTATAAACAGTCTAGTTTGGAATTAAGCTAATGCTGCTAGTCTGGAGTGGGGAATTGGTTGTCTGGGTTTATGAGATTTATGAGAATCTATAAACACATGTGCAAATACAATGAAGCAGACTAATTATGGACTGGATTTGATTTTCACTAGTCTTAAAAGTTTTAGTGTTGTACAGTAGTTACAGCCCCTTAAAACATTCGCATTTTGAATACTTAAAGCTACAGCTCATGGAAACTTCTTGGTCATTTTTATTCAGTCTGAACATAGGTTTCTGACAGATTTTGAAAACTGACCTGTTTTATTCAGACGTGGCTGCTGTACACAACCCTTGAGCCATGTCTACAGTACAGCTTTTAGACCATGCTTACCTCGCACACTGGCACCTGTATGCAGCAAACAAGGATTTTTCTAAATAAAAACAGGAAAACAAAAACTCTCCAACATCCGATCCGAGATTGTCTACCTCCAGGTTATCTTCTTTAAACAGGATTTTTAAAAGGCATTTGTTAAACTCATGCACTGTCAGTATAATGTACCCTGCTGACCTATATCTTCCAAAATGTATCAGTTTACTGCTACTGAGTGGGATACTGAATTTGTTCATTTCACCCCCAAAAATATGTTCCTCCAGTGCTTTGACGTGTCCTGTATATTTAGGGTGTGATTCAGCCATTCCAGGTAATTGATTCCGGATCCAAACCTAATCCTACACATGCTTATAGATTGATCCTGGGAGGGCATTTTTCATCAACAGTAAACAGATCATCTTTTTTGTGGCGGTCAGCATTGTTACTCGCTATAGAGGACAGTGATGTATTTACAACTCCTGAAAAGTGCGAACATTGTACAAGGAAAATGACCTAATTTGTCAGAGACATGCAGAGAAGCATGGCAGGCACATATTGCCTCTTATTTCATCTTTCAATTCTACTGATGTCCCTGTGACCTTTTAGTGTGGTTTTTTGTAGAAATTAGATTTTGCCAGGTTGTAATCATTGATACTGCTAATTAGATGAATTATTTATTCAGAGAGCAATCAACACCCAGTGAATCATTATGTTTCCCACATCACTGTATCCCTTTTTACACATTTGATATTTTCAATGTGAGCCAGTCTATGCTTTTCATTTTATTATAAAGTTGATGAGAGCACTACGAAGTAGTCACCATGTGACCCGCCGCACAGTGCCCCCCTCCCTTACACAGCGCATTACTAAATGACACATTTATAACACTAGTCGGGAACCATAGTTACAAGACTGTGCTAATGGTGTCTGTCTTACAGCGACAATGAAAGTGCTAGTGGAATGGCATTATTGGGCAAATGGGAGCTACGAACACGCAGCCTTATAGCTGGTTCCATGGTGTTAAGGGGTGCCTTATAATATACCTCACCATGCATTACTTAAACACTTATAAGGCTACACTTTCTGTTTGGAATTAAGTCAAGCAGACACAGTGTGCACTGGGTTCTGTTATCAACATTCTACAGATGGGAAAGACTGGATTATCTACTCGTTTACCAAGTTCTTACTAGAATGGCACAAAATATATCTCCTGCTCAGCACCTGACAGCCTGTGGTGACGAGTCAGCTGTGAAACTGATGTGTGCCATCTGTGTGCGTTTAACACTAAAGTTATTCCTCCCATTAACAGGATTAGATTTATGTTATAGTAAGCTGGTGACATTAATACATGGAATTCAGATTTTGAATGCTATCAGCTGCTGAGAGGACACAAGAGGGAGTTTCTACACATGCTTTATTGCTGTACCCCATTAGGAACAGGTGCGCTGTCATTGACACACCTGTATACAGCACAACCTCCAAGAAACTGATGATGAAGAAAGCTCAGATGAAGTGATGAAAGAAAAGCCTTAAGGAAATACACTGTGCCTTTTTTATAATAACCTCATTAATTTTTCATTACTGTTATTCTATTTAAACTTTGTAGTTTTGTTTTGAATAAAACGTTTTTTGGCATTTTGATTTGATACATGTGTGTAATGATTCTCTTGGAATAAACAGTATAGATGGTGAATTCGTGCATATTTCGATTAGCATCTTGCCAAGAACACACCTTCTAAAAGTCAGAACAGTCACTTTTATATGCTGTAACTATAGTTGCTTTTTACCTGAATGTTCCTTGCATAGCTTCTGCCTTGGCTAATGCTACAGAACTATAAAATATTCATCAAACACAATATTATTTTAAAACTTAAACATCAAAGAAACAAAATACCATACAAAGTACTGCAGTAGGGTTAATGTATTATATAAAACATTTAGTGATCAGCATCACATCAGTGCCTGACTCCTGCACTGCTGTCTGCTGTTCCCTCCATATCACAGAAAACAATGATCTCTTCTATGCCACAGAATAAATCTTTTTTTTTAATCCATGTGTATCAGGCTGTATTGTGGTATGCCCAGCACAGACTACGTCTGAGGAGATTGAGTTGATGTACTAGAAGAACAGGAAGCAGTGAATGTTGTTAAAGTGAGGGTCAATAGAAAATCTGCACACAGGCTTTCAATCTTCTAAAATACAAAAAAACACAGATTGTGCTGTAGCACTGGGATGAGGGATGTGTGGAGGGGGCAGCAGGCTAATACAGCAGACTGACCAAGGCACAGGCCTGAATGATCGCCAATTAAAAAAAGACCCTACATCTCAGCCAGCTAGTTGTATAGTTAGATGGAACTAAGCGGCCGCTGGATGCTAAAGCCCAAGGTTCAGTACTCTGGCATCATGTGCATTACCTGCAAACCTGACAGATGAGTCCCATAACAGTCCCTTGCCATCCATCACAGCGTGCAGCACAATTGAATGCCAGCCTTTATGATTAAAATAATTGTGGTAGTACTGTTCAGTGGCAATAATAGGAATATGCGAGCCATTTATAGCCCAAACACATTGTGGCACACCCAACCTCTGCTCAGCGTAGATGGCCATTTCTGAAAATTTCTGGGGGCTTGGAATTTGTAAATGTTCAGGCAGCAGTACTGTGTTAATGGCATGACAGACTTCCCGCACACATCTGCATACAGTTGTTCGACTCTCACCAAACAAGTGTCCTATGCGTCTGTATTTGGAGTTGGTTGCAAGCTTCTAGTGGGTCATTGCAAACCGACTTTTCCAAGGGAACACACACAATGAAAGTTTGTGTCCGTCCTCCGAATTGCTGGAGCCACTTTACTACAAATATAATTAAATGTTTCCCTTGAAATTCGGAAGTTTTGTATCCACTGTGCTGCAGAGAAGTTCAGAACTATTTTTGGAAATAGGGTGTAGTAAATATTTAACACCAATATTTTATGATTACTGTAACGTTGACTCAGTGTATTCCATACATCAGTGTTCCATACACTTTACCTATTTACATAAATTAGTATATATATACAGTACAAAAATGCATCCTGATTTGAAATTCAAATTAATACTGATATAACGCCCATGCACACCTCTTTCCATTTCTGGCACAGACAGAATCACATCCCTTTTTGTTCCTGTATAATCAGTGTAAGTCACAGTACTCCATAAAGTAGTTGGCATAACTTTGTTTTACCGTAACAACTTACCTCACAAAGCAGTACCCCCCTTACGTTACTGGTGCATTCTTAAGTGGCCACCTTGAAACAAGTCATAACGTAGGGCTATTCCCCGCTCCCTGGGCGGCCTCGCATGGCGGGTACGACAGTGAAAACGTGGTGATTGAGTGTTTGGTCCCGATCTTACTGAAAAAAAAACTACTCTGGTAGATTTAAACAGTATTAGGGGAGCGTGATCGAGTCGTGACCTCAGTGTGCTTGTGTGAATGTTGTCTAATTCACACATTTCTTTTCACAGTGAACATAGTACACATCAGCACTTTCTGATCCTTTTTGTATCCTTATAGAATATGGCCTGTACAGTACTGTGTTTTGTTTCATACTGTAGATGTACAGTTACTGAGAAGAGACAGTTAGAAGTTAGATGAAGGGCACCTTGAAAGGCAAATGCT
The DNA here is from genome assembly GCA_030684275.1 of Acipenser oxyrinchus oxyrinchus. Taxonomy (NCBI): domain Eukaryota; kingdom Metazoa; phylum Chordata; class Actinopteri; order Acipenseriformes; family Acipenseridae; genus Acipenser; species Acipenser oxyrinchus. The sequence goes on from CM060250.1 coordinate 26,541,304, forward strand.
TCCTATCCAGCCCCGACTAGCATTACTTTCCAACTCTCTGCAAGGAAACGGTTTGTTATTAAAGGGAACAACAGCTGGAAATCCTGTCATGATTTAGAGGAAGGTCAAGCCTAAAGTAGTAGGAAAGGAAAAAGTGAATATTGAAATAAAAACTAAATTGTACACAAGAAGATTGTACACTTGGTTGCTTCTTTGTGTGATCCAGTAAAATATTTAAAAATTTTCTATTAGCTAATGGTGTATTTATTTCTTACTGTCCACTGACACACACAAGGATTTTAGTAAATCAGCAGCCCTGCCTTGCAGGCAGTGCTTGTCCTGTTCGTCAGGATCAGGATTATCCCCTGCTTAATGACGCATATCCATCTGACTGTCCGTCTGTGTTACACTTCCAATTGTACATATCTCTAGAAAGCCCCTTTTCCAATTCTGATTAAACTTGCTATGGACATTCTTATTTAGTTCATCATAATGTTGAGATATGGAGTCTGTCTTTCTGTCTGTCTTCCAGCTGTCTGTATGCCACAGCTTACATTTGTACATCTAGAAAAGTGCTTATTCAGCTGTGATGAAACTTGGTCTGGACATTCTTTATCACAAGTTATTAAGAGTGTCAGAATCTGGGGATCTATACAGGCACCTATACGTTATGTCAGAATGACTTTTTTTTTTAGTGTTTTTTACAGGTGCATCAGTGGATGTTGACCATGGTACTTTTTTATGTTATTGATACAGTGCAGTACTTCTAATTGTATATTTACAGCAGTGAGTTAATACAGTACTATGACTTGCCACTGTAACCTATTGCTTCTCCATGCACAACAGCATATGGTTTCTGTATTCCATACTGTAGGCTTGCCAGGTCAGCAAGAGCCTACAGTATGGAATACAGAAAGAGCTGTGCCAATAGTGGATTTTAGAAAATCTTTTAATGATGTGCGATTACAGCACAGCTATTTATTTGTAGTCTGTGTTGTCAGTTTATAGCCAAGGTAACACCTAATCTTTTCTTCCCCTCACTGTTGAGTTAATGTAGCTTTGAGAAAGTGGCACACGCATACTGTATTACATTTCTTGAAGCCACTTGTCTATTGTTTTCTTTTTGTGCCAGCCCAGCATGTTAGGGAAGCTATTGACATTCAGACAAGAAAATGCTTTTTACTGAAGCTTTCGGAGTGAAGCGATCTCTTGGAAACTTAATGGCAAACCCAAGACCAATCAATATCGCCATTATTAAAATGGCTGTTTGTCAGCGGTAAGTGATCTCATGAGTTTTGTATTCTGTAAATGCTTAATATACTACAGTGTTGACAACATTGCCCAACAACAACTTGCGAGAGATGGAAAGATGCTCAGTACACATTTCTGGCTTTTTATCTGTGCTGGAGGCCCTGTGTAGAGGATATACTGTAACAGAGGCCCCCCGATACTGTATGGGCACCGGTCGATACAGACCACATACACAAAACAGGAAGTGTAACTTTAATAATAAAGTGCACATGCATTGTATTCCTAAAACAATAGCACCGCCACTGCAGAGTATTCCAAAAGCTTTATAAATGCGACACAGTCAAGACTGGATTGGGTGTAAATATATCTAATTTTAATGCAGTGTAAAGATATCAAGAGTATTGAGGGGTTTTTTGGGGGTGGGGTTGGGGGGGGGGGGAATCAGAAATTCAGAGCAGCTCTTTCTTCCTCTGACTGAAATCTTAGCTGCTCTGAAGCCAGTCCTCTTGTAGCACACACTTGGGATTACAAGCCTCTTATTGCAGTTGTGCTTTCTCTTGGCACAATCCACACACATCTATTATCTTTAATGATTTGAACTGCTTTCTATTAGGGAAGTGTAGAAGGGGGAGCGTATATCGTGTGGAAGGAGAAGACCACTCTACAGTAGCAAGCCAGCTTGCTCTGGTCATGTGTAACAGTAAGAGAGCACACTGTACAGTACTTCTGCCAGAATGCCTGTGTATCTTCCGCTCAGCAAGGTCACTCAGAGGGTGACATAAATTGGGTCTATAATTGCTGCAGTCTTGTGACTGCTGCAGATGCTGTGTCAGGTCAGGAAATCCTGGTGGTTCACTATCCGATAAGTTCATCAAGTAGGGTGGTGTTTACCTGCCACTGCAATACAAACCTGTTTTTTGCACTCTGTGTAGTTTTCTACTACCCTCATGACATTGGCCTTGCATCAATACTACAGCTTTTCTGATGCAATGAAGCTCAAAAACACAGGAACACTGTTAAGCCCTTTAATTTTATATACACTGACAATGTAAATAAAATATATATATATATATATATATATATATATATATATATATATATATATATATATACAGCTCTGGAAAAATTAAGAGACCACTGCAAAATTATCAGTTTCTCTGGTTTTACTATTTATAGGTATGTGTTTGGGTAAAATGAACATTTTTGTTTTATTCTATAAACTACTGACAACATTTCTCCCAAATTCCAAATAAAAATATTGTCATTTAGAGCATTTATTTGCAGAAAATGACAACTGGTCAAAATAACAAAAAGATGCAGTGTTGTCAGACCTCGAATAATGCAAAGAAAATAAGTTCATATTCATTTTTAAACAACACAATACTAATGTTTTAACTTAGGAAGAGTTCAGAAATCAATATTTGGTGGAATAACCCTGATTTTCAAGCACAGCTTTAGATGCGTCTTGGCATGCTCTCCACCAGTCTTTCACATTGATGTTGGGTGACTTTATGCCACTCCTGGCTAAAAATTTGTTTGATGGCTTGTGACCATCCATCTTCCTCTTGATCACATTCCAGAGGTTTTCAATGGGGTTCAGGTCTGGAGATTGGGCTGGCCATGACAGGGTCTTGATCTGGTGGTCCTCCATCCACACCTTGATTGACCTGGCTGTGTGGCATTGAGCATTGTCCTGCTGGAAAACCAATCCTCAGAGTTGGGGAACATTGTCAGAGCAGAAGGAAGCAAGTTTTCTTCCAGGACAACCTTGTACTTGGCTTGATTCATGCCAAAGCTGCCCGATTCCAGCCTTGCTGAAGCACCCCAGATCATCACCGATCCTCCACCACATTTCACAGTGGGTGCGAGACACTGTGGCTTGTAGGCCTCTCCAGGTCTCCGTCTAACCATTAGACAACCAGGTGTTGGGCAAAGCTGAAAGTTGGACTCATCTGGGGGTGCTTCAGCAAGGCTGGAATCGGGCAGATTTGTCTTTGTGAAGGACGATGAATCAAGCCAAGTACAAGGTTGTCCTGGAAGAAAACTTGCTTCCTTCTGCTCTGACAATGTTCCCCAACTCTGAGGATTGTTTTTCCAGCAGGACAATGCTCCATGCCACACAGCCAGGTCAATCAAGGTGTGGATGGAGGACCACCAGATCAAGACCCTGTCATGGCCAGCCCAATCTCCAGACCTGAACCCCATTGAAAACATCTGGAATGTGATCAAGAGGAAGATGGATGGTCACAAGCCATCAAACAAAGCCGAGCTGCTTGAATTTTTGCGCCAGGAGTGGCATAAAGTCACCCAACATCAATGTGAAAGACTGGTGGAGAGCATGCCAAGACGCATGAAAGCTGTGCTTGAAAATCAGGGTTATTCCACCAAATATTGATTTCTGAACTCTTCCTAAGTTAAAACATTAGTATTGTGTTGTTTAAAATGAATATGAACTTATTTTCTTTGCATTATTCGAGGTCTGACAACACTGCATCTTTTTTGTTATTTTGACCAGTTGTCATTTTCTGCAAATAAATGCTCTAAATGACAATATTTTTATTTGGAATTTGGGAGAAATGTTGTCAGTAGTTTATAGAATAAAACAAAAATGTTCATTTTACCCAAACACATACCTATAAATAGTAAAACCAGAGAAACTGATAATTTTGCAGTGGTCTCTTAATTTTTTCCAGAGCTGTATATATATACAATAGATTTTGAGGGACAGTATGAAGTTGAAGTTGGAAGACATTGAAAATTTAATTTCTCCAAAATGTTGTCTGTTGTACTTTTAATGGATTGTTAATCCTGTTCTGTGGTGGTGACATGAGCTTATTGTTGTTGAAAGGACAAATGTCCTGTTTACAGTGCAGTTTTGAAATCTATCTATCTATCTATTTATCTATCTAGTTTGTTAGTTTGTTTGTTTTACTGTATAGTACCTGGGCTGGGAAGTTTGCATGTTAAATTGGCCTATTTATAGTATAGCTTTCAATGTGAGATTTGCAGTACTGTCAGTAGGACAAACATTAGTAAGACAACATTTTGGTGTATACTGTGTTTATATGTTGTGTTTGCACTTACTGACATTTTATTTTCCAGTGAACCTAATTTCATGTAAGGCCAGTAGACAACTAAAAATAACCCTTTCCTCAGCTGATGGGCTGGCTGGTGGTTCAATAAATCTCCCTCTTAACCCTCAGAATTATTTCAGTCTTTATGCTTGTGCTAGACTCAGTGGTCTCCTGATTCCCTGCACATTTTTAACGTACAGTATATTTGCCTGCTTTTGTCTATTGCTGGCCACGAGTTTCTAATCCTACCTTGACACTGATCCTTTAATTAGGTAACCCAAGGTACACACTGTTTTCAGGATGGTTGCCTGGCATTTGATTTGTGTCTGCAGTATATTGTTAACTATTAATAATACTGAATGGTACTGTTCTGTACACACATGGTATCCTCTGCTTTAGTGGCACTCAGAGGAGTTTGTTTTATGTGGGGGAGTTTTAGTCCGGTGTGAACCAGGCTAATGATGTAGATTGAAAATCTATCAGCAGGAACATGCTGTTTTAATAAAGAACCTTCACTATTATTAACCAAACAGTTTAAAAGGCCCACGTTTTTCTTTTTTATTGAAGGTCATGCAGATTATTTCATCATGTACTGTAAGTCTACAGTAAACACGCAAAACGCAGTGTTTGCCAAAACATTGTTTCCAAAATGTTTTCTGTCAATAGCAACTTGTTCCATTACTCATTCTCTTCACATATTGTAAATAATACTGTATGTGGGGCAAAATATTGTTGTTAGAGTGTCATCCGTTCTGGAATTTCCTCTTATTAATATTGCTTGACATTTTTAAGTCTCATCCCTAATTGCAATTAGACCTTAAACAACAGTGCTACCACATTCTAGTTGATAGCAGAGTACAGTAGTTTTATACTTAGAAGTGTTGGGTTCTTTGGAAGCTGATCAATCCAGTATTACACCGGTTTTACCCTTTTCCTTTTGCTTTATATCCTGTGGAACATTGGGAGGTGAAATATTGTTGGATTAATCTCTTCTCATGTGTTACGTCACACCATTTGGTCAACTTGTATGGAATGATCCTATACAGAATGCTATATGTTTTATTACAAAAAACAAACAAAAAAAACAAACAAGTAACTGTATGCTGGTACTGTAGATATTAAGTGAATAAAATATTCATGCCATGAACAAAGAACCAATCACAATTTTTGATCCATTATCATCCAGTAATGGTCATGAAGTTGTGAAGTATATAATATCGTGCTGTACTGCATTGTACTTTCCATTGAGGTCTCATGTAGAACAAACACAGTACCTCCTTTGACCAAGCTTTTAAGAACAGCAACACTGGGCAGTGTGGAAACATGGCTTAATGTGTTCACTAGGTCAAGTTACAACAAAGATTTCCAGTTCTAACTGAGCTGCTGTTTTCAGCAAGCTAGCCTTGAAAGGGTTTTATATGTACTGAAGATCCTTCTGTACTGTACAGTAGCTCTGCACCAGGACAGTCAACAAAACGGTCCCACGTCTTTGCCTGTTCACAGAGCAGATGCTGTTACAGGTGTGACCTTGTACAGTACAGTAACACACAGAGGGGGGCTCAAGTCACACTACTTGACTTTTATACCAATGAGTTCACTATACGAGTGCAAGTACAGTAGCTCTTTCTTATATTGTTCTCTCAGAAATAAGATGGTCTACATTTTGATCCGATGACAAACACAATATTCAGTCATAGTAAAAACGTTTTTTGTTTTATTTGTGAACAGATATATACTGTATGTTTTAAAGTCAAGAAATACATTAAAAGGTATTATTTTCACTGGGAAGCCTTGGAGGTTAATTCTCTGTGCGCTCAGCATGCATTTTTGTCGCAGACAGTATAGAGTAGCATATGCTGACATGGTGGCGAAAGAGACAAAATACAGTGATAGGTTGCAGTTAAATGATATTCCTGATATAGTAGTTGACTTGTAAGCAGTAATACAATCAAGTGGTTTCAGATGATTTCCTAACAGTGTCCGTTGGACAGGATACAACAAGGGCAGTCAAAATCCTGAAAGTGTGTTGCTGACATTGTGTGTCATGCCAGCAACTGTACTGTACCTGTACAGTACTGGGAAGAATTTCAAAGTATCCAACTGTATACAATAGTTTAATCAATTTCCTTTGAATATTTGAGATCTGCAAAAGCTGGAATGGCTTTAAACATGTACAATGCTATACTTCATATGAATCCCTGATACTACTGAGTACGGTATTGTGGGTCAAACTGTACTCGGTTTCATCCATATGATTTCATCCATTGGAATGAATATGCAAAACTCAAAAAATGCTGATTCAAAAGTATTCATACCCTTTGATGCTATTATAGTAATGTTTACAAGGTGCTAGACATCAAGATACTGGAATGGCCTAGTCAAAGTCCTGATCTATATCCAATTGAGAATCTTTGGTATGAGTTGAAGGCTGTGCACAAGAGAAGTCCTCGGAATTTGAATGAACTGGAACAATTTTGCATTGAAGAAATGGTCAAAAATCACTAAAGAATCATGCCAGAAGCTCATTGACAAATATCCTAATTGTTTAAAAGAGGTTATTATTGCTAAAGGTGCCTCAACTAGCTATTAATTTAATTTTCCTTGTCAGGCTACGAATACATTTGTATTAGCATTTTTGGAGTTTTGCAAAAAAAATTGCTGAAATAAATAATTGTAAACATCTATTTCTTGTAACTTTTTTTGTCATCCACAAATTTCTAGAAATTATTCATTTCCATTGGGGTTTGTAAACTTTTGACTACAGCTTCACGTATATATGTGTGTGTGTGTGTGTGTGTGTGTGTATCCGGGTTACCTTGTGTGTGTGTGTGTGTGTGTGTGTGTGTGTGTGTGTGTGTGTGTGTGTGTATAGGGTACTCGGGTATCCGGGTTACCTTGTGTGTGTGTGTAGGGTACTCGGGTATCCGGTTACGTGTGTGTGTGTGTGTGTGTGTGTGTGTGTATAGGGTACTCGGGTATCCGGGTCACCTTGTGTGTGTGTGTGTGTGTGTGTATAGGGTACTCGGGTATCCGGGTTACCTTGTGTGTGTGTGTGTAGGGTACTCCGGCATCCGGGTTACCTTGTGTGTGTGTGTGTAGGGTACTCTGGTATCCGGTTACCTGTGTGTGTGTGTGTGTGTGTGTGTGTGTGTGTATAGGGTACTCGGGTATCCGGGTTACCTTGTGTGTGTGTGTGTAGGGTACTCGGGTATCCGGGTTACCTTGTGTGTGTGTGTGTGTGTGTGTGTGTATAGGGTACTCGGGTAGCCGGGTCACCTTGTGTGTGTGTGTGTGTGTGTGTGTATAGGGTACTCTGGTATCCGGGTTACCTTGTGTGTGTGTGTATAGGGTACTCGGGTATCCGGGTTACCTTGTTTGTGTGTGTGTGTGTGTATGGGGTACTCTGGTATCCGGGTTACCTTGTGTGTGTGTGTATAGGGTACTCGGGTATCCGGGTTACCTTGTGTGTGTGTGTGTGTGTGTGTGTATAGGGTACTCGGGTATCCGGGTTACCTTGTGTGTGTGTGTGTGTGTGTGTATAGGTACTCGGCATCCGGTTACCTGTGTGTGTGTGTGTGTGTGTGTGTATAGGGTACTCGGGTATCCGGTCACCTGTGTGTGTGTGTGTGTGTGTGTGTGTGTGTGTGTGTATAGGGTACTCGGTATCCGGTCACCTTGTGTGTGTGTGTGTGTGTGTATAGGGTACCGGTATCCGGGTCACCTTGTGTGTGTGTGTGTGTGTGTATAGGGTACTCGGGTATCCGGGTCACCTTGTGTGTGTGTGTGTGTGTGTGTGTGTGTGTGTGTGTGTGTGTGTGTGTATAGGGTAGTCGGATATCCGGGTTACCTGGTTCTCATGATATTACCTGAATCCATTTTCAGGATTTGATTCCTCTTCAAATCCCTTTTTGCTAACAAATGTCTCAGTTTTCCACGTGACCTGTTGTAGCAGAGCCACTCCACTTGACCGGCTAGACCAGTGCTTTTCAACCTGTGGTACGCGTACCTTTACTGGTATGCAACAGGCTTGCCACTGGTACACGCCGGCAGTTTATGACGATATGATTCCTCAAAACACAATGCTCTGTCAATGGCACCATCGTGTTTCAATCTGTCTGTACCACTGAAGCACAGAGAAATGAGAAATTATAATGCAGAGCTCCAGACTGCGATTAAAATGTTTAGAAATGCAAGAACAACAACAACAACAAAAAAAACATTTTGACAACTTTTTCAGGGGTTAGGCACAAAAATTCTGCATCTCCCTTTAAAAGCAAGTGTCAATGTTTACGGATGCGAGATGAAGTCGGTCTGTATATATACTGTGTATATATACAGTCACCTCCAAAATTATTGGCACCCTTGATAAAGATGAGTAAAAAAGACTGTATCAAATAAATAATACCAGTACTGAGCTATATTGTAATTTTCCAACATGTGGAAAATATTTGACTTTATTAATGATTCAATGGAATAAGCCAAAATTACACATTTCTCAAATGATACATTTATTTCCAAAAAAATGAGGTGTCACAATTATTGGCACCCTTGTTTTCAGTACTTTGTGCACCCTCCCCTTGCAAGGATAACGGCACTGAGTCTTTTTCTATAATGTTTAATGAGATTGGAAAACACATTGGGAGGGATCTTAGACCATTCCTCCATACAGAATCTTTCCAGATCCTTGATATCCTTCAGTCTGCGCTTATGGACTGCCCTCTTCAATTGAAACCACAGGTTTTCAATGGGGTTCAAGTCCGGAGACTGAGATGGCCATTGCAAAATGTTGATTTTGTGGTCAATTAACCATTTCTTTGTGGATTTTCATGTGTGCTTGGGGTCATTGTCTTGCTGGAAGATCCACTTGCGGCCAAGTTTCAGCCTCCTGGCAGAGGCAACCGGGTTTTTGGCTAAAATGTCCTGGTACTGGATAGAGTTCATGATGGCGTTGACCTTAACAAGGGCCCCAGGACCAGTGGAAGCAAAACAGCCCCATAACATCAAAGATCCACCACCATATTTTACAGTAGGTATGAGGTTCTTTTCTGCACACGCATCCTTCTTTCGACGCCAAACCCACCGCTGGTGTGCGTGGCCAAAGAGCTCTATTTTTGTCTCATCTGACCATAGCATCAAGTTCCAATCGAAGTGCCAATGCCGTTTAGCAAACTCCAGGCGCTTACGTTTGTTGGTTTACGTTTGTAGGCTTTTTTCTGGGAACCCTTCCAAATAGCCTAGTGACATGGAGGTGGCGTCTAATTGTAGATTTGGAGACTTGGTGACCCCAAGATGCATCCAAGTTCTGTAATTCTCCAACTGTGGCCCTTGGATTTCCCTTTGCCTCCCGAATCATCTGCCTCACTGTGAGTGGGGACAAGATACACTTGCGTCCTCTACCTGGCAAGTTTACCACTGTACCAGTGGTTTTGAACTTGTTAATTATTGCCCTAATAGTGGTAAGTGGTATATTTAGTTTTTTTAGCTATTGTTTTGTACCCATTGCCTGATTTATGAAGGTCAACAACCATTTGTCTCTTTTCATTTGTGAGTTATTTGCCTTTCCCCATGGTGATGGATGACAAATGGATTTCATATGCGTGTTACCTCATTTTTATACCCCAGTGAAACAGGAAGCCATGGAAGGCCACAATACAGTTCCTGAAGACTGAGATGAACTTATAAAAGTAGAATGTTAATGCAGATTTAATTTTGTTTGATTTTATTTATAAGAATCTTTAGGGGTGCCAATAATTCTGACACCTATCTTTTTGAGAAAAAAATGTATTACTTGTTAATAAAAAACTTTTTCTCTGAGCAATTGTATTAGAATAAAAGAATATGGTTTTCCCATATATTTGAGCATAATATATAGCTCATTACCTGTATTGTTTATTTTATACAGCCTTTTTTGCTCATCGTTATCAAGGGTGACAATTATTTTGGAGGTGACTCTGTGTATGTGTGTGCACTTCCTGCACTTCCCATTCCAGGTAATGGATTTCCATGACTACCTGTTGTGTCCTTTGACCCCTCAGTGACATTGCTCTAAAAAACAATCGGATTCTTTCAGTTATTGCTGTATCTGATTAAACAAGTACAATGTGGAATGGACAGTAACGTATATGGTGTATAGTAATGCAGAATAATAATATTACGTAACTACCCTTTACGAAAATAAACCTGCAGTAAGAATTGCAGAGGTTACAGGGCTCAAAGTAAAAGGACATTGTTGTTAATGTAACCGTAGAAATTCAGTAACTGGAATGAGGACGTGCAAGAGGAACCTAGTAGACCTGGCAACTTCGATACGTTTCTGAGCTTTTCAAAACATCTCAAAGCACTTTCCCAGGTGAGCAAAACTGAAAATTCGAGCAATGCCACTCAAAGATGCAAATGTCATAAAAAGGTAAGGGAAGTCAACAAAAACTGTCTAAACGTCATTTGAAGCTCCTTGTTCTTGAACAAAGTGAGGAGACTAATCTGTAGTCACTCAGAACAATATACTTTTCAGTAGTATAGGCGGGCTTGATAGTGCAAACACTACAGTTGCTGGGTTTACCAGCAAACGTTTGTCAATTATTTTTCAGTAAAAGTTGATTGGACTGTTAGAGATGGGATGTGACCTGCTTTGATAGTGTCATTGAAAAAGCTCAGAACAATTTAAACATCTGCTGTGTTTAACCCTTTGCGTTCCATTGTCGGACCTGGTCCGACATTGCGATTATTCCTATACGGTCCATTGTCGGACCCTGTCCGACATCATCAAAAAAACGCAAAAAACGGGTTTCTAGTCGTTTTTTCTCCGGAAAAAGCCGAGAAAACCATTCAATGGCTGAGTGGGAGCGACAGGAGCCGAGACAAGCCGATAAAAAAAAAAATATAAAAAAAAGGCGTATCTCATGAATAGTCATACTTGCCCCTGGCATTACATAGGGGCGGTCATAAGGAAACAAGCTGGTTGTTACTGTATCAGCGCACAGAGACTATCACAGACATTTGCAGAGCTTTTTTGAGATGTTACAGTAATAAAATAATGACTTGGATTGCATTATTGAGGAGTTTGGTGATAAAACGAGTCATCAGGAGATGATTGATCGGTATGTACGACTATTATTATTATTTATTTCTTAGCATATGTGAAAGCGATAGCAAACTAAAGGGTGGGGCGGGGCTGGAGATGCCTAGTGAGTGCTTTGTTGATATGCAGGGCCTTTTAAACCCGTATGACTGTGGAAAAAACTACTTTTAAAAGCACGTCTAAAATTAACTGCGCGTGTGAAAATAAATTGGACCTGACGCGCCTGACGCGCAGTTAATAAATGGACTGCAAAGGGTTAAAGGGTTTCATTTCGCTTTGAGTGCAAAGCAATACATCGTGATACACTGGAGAGCAAAGGAGGGAGCGGGATATTAAACAGCAGCAAATGAAGTTTTAAATTATTTTATTATACAGGGTGTCCCATAAGTAAGGCATCATGAGCATAATTGTTAATATTTCTATTTCAGGTGTGAAAGAGGAATTAATGCAGATCATTTTCATCTGTAGTGGCAATTTAAACAGAGAAGCAGGAGTACTGTATAACACACCCAGTAAATGAGTCCCTGATTGATTCTCTGTGTGTCTATAGAATGGAAACATACACTTTTCTCAACTGAGTAATGCACCAATACTGCAGCAGCTGACTTTAAATACTTACCGGCAAAATAAAACAGCAGTACTGGACGTTATTACTGCTGTGTAATGGGATAACTGATGAAACTGATAGATGTTATTTTTCTTGTACTACCCAGTTGAGAGTATTTTTTCCCTTCAAATACTATATTTAGAGCACTTAGGAACACAGGGGTGCTGCTGAACCATTTTACTGGAATTTATAAAGTGAAAAGGACCTCAGATCTGACATGGTTCTCACAGCACCACACAGCCTATAGTATAAAGAGGGAACTTATCAAATGTTTTCTTTTCCAGGTTTTTTAACAAGTCACGCAATCAGATCCCACTGTTTCATCTACTGCGTAAAGGAATTACCCAACATGTACCTAATGAAACGGTAGATTTATGGATATTAGTATTGTAAGGCTGGATGTGGAGGGGAGTAAGGATGAGCACTGGCCCTGCTTATTTTTTTTTATTCATATTAACCACATACATTCTTTGTTTGTGTATTTTCTTATTGGTACATTTTCCAAGTACAAACTAGTTCTAGACTGCCCTCTGCAGGATGAACGCTGAGATTACCAGAGTACCAGAACTTCCAATCTGGACAAATCTTGATGTTTTAAATGCCTCACTGCTTACTGGATTTTTACTGCACTGTAATTGTTTTTGTTTATTAATTCTGAGTGTTTGTGAAAACCTGGGACCCAAAGGGATAGTCACCCTTAACTAGGCGTGAAGTTTTTAAATCCATACATTTGTAAGAAACAAACATTCATTAGCTCACATCCCTTACTGTTCTTGTCAATATGTCATCTGTTTTATTTGATTATGGAGCATAAATAAACATGATTGTCATCGACTGCAAGGATACAACCAGTTAGATATTAATGAATGTTATGATTTTACTTATACTATTCAAATACAGTATGTACAGTTGTCACAGTTCTAGCTTGAACTTAAGGATAATATATCATTCAAACTCCATGGGTTACTTTACTGCTATTAGTGGAATGACAATGACATCATAATGCAGTGACGGTGCTTTTTTTTATATGCATTTCTTCACAGTGCTGACACATCTGACAGAACTAGGTGTGATCCCATAGGATACTAAATGTGAATTTCTCTGCTCTCTCCCCAGAGGATGTATTGACTAAAGATGCTGGGGAATGTGCAATATGCCTGGAGGAGCTGGTGCAGGGAGACACCATTGCACGCCTGCCATGTCTATGCATATACCATAAAGGGTAAGCATTGGGATCACACGCTGTCAGGCCCAGCGTCTTGTAGAGCAAGGAGACTCGTAGTTAAACTCATTTTGTAAAGTATCGTTGTCTTAGAGATGTCTCAATCCGTTTGTGTTCCACTGTCAGTCACTGAATCCTCCTGTTTGAAACTGCTCATTGGTTTTACACTTTAAAGTGCTAGCTGAAAGGTTTTTATTAAAATGAATTCACAGATACAATGAGGTGTCCCTCAACTGCATGTTAGCTTAAAGAGCTTTTGAGTGAACATGTGTTTGGCTGCTTACATTAAAAACACTGACTGTAGGTCGCTGTTATTTGTAGCAATAGAGGCTTTTTTTTTTTTCAAAAGAATGATCTGGAAACCATACTGTACTTGAATGTGCATCTCAGGGAGGCAGAGACTGAGACATGTTACTCATACTTGTCTCGTTTTGTGCTTGTTTCTCTTCCTCAACAGTTGTATAAATGAATGGTTTGAAGTGAATCGGTCGTGTCCTGAACATCCATCAGATTAAAGCGCTTCATTACTTTTTGCACAGGTAACTGCACAAAGCGCTTTTGTCTCTTGTAGAGTATGATGCCATGTTGTATTTATTGATAAAGTGCAGTATGTATTATGGATTTACTCTGAAAGATCTGCTTTAACATATAAGCATAACTGTAAAGGTGCTGAACCCAACCTTGAAGGGACAGAGCCTCTTTGTAAACTGATACTGTATCCTTTATCTAATATTATTATTATTATTATTATTATTATTATTATTATTATTATTAAGAGCAGAATTGCATATTTAGATTTTATAAATACTGCAATAATAATAATAATAATAATACATTGCTAAGAATGTCAATTTTATAAAAATTAAAAAAAAGAATTGATTAGTCAAGTGTATATTTCATTTTTTTTTTTTTTTACTGATTTGTTATAATTTTGCCTTTTCTCTTCTATAGGTTTCCTACTTCCCTGTTGAAATAGATCTGCCCTAATAACGAGAGACTGCAATCTTTTTAGGACTTATGACTGAATGACGGCTAGTACACAAACTGCAATTAATCTACACTGTCTTCAAGAAGTCATCCCTCCCCTGCTGTCTCAGTGCCTTCACAATCAGACCTAAAGGGCATACAAATATAGAGCATACCATAGTGCTTGAACGTAGAATATGTTGCCAAATGCAGATTCAAGTCAGATCACACTTCTGCAAGATGGGCAGCAGCAGCAGGGATTCATTTGAGAGGTGCACCCTGTGCAGAATATAAGCGACAATGAATGTGATGGTGTGCATTTTCAATACAGCGAGCATCAACCATTTCAGCCACATAAGCCAAACTCTCAACCTTCGATAATAAACTGTGCCAGTACTTATTTCTTTAGGAAAAAAAAGGTCAGTCTTTGACTTGAGTTTGCGGTTTTATTTTCTTTGGGCTTGAATTTTAAAACACAGCAATGATAGTAAATTGACCTCTTCTACAATGGTAGAGAAGGCTGGTACTCCTCTTATATCTCAGAACCATTAAGCTGTAGCAATATCTGTTTGGGACATGAAGCAAGGCTGATCCTAAACTCAAACCTTAAAAGTACAGGGATAGATGTACACAGTCTAACCTCAGCAGTGCTTCTTGCATCATAAGTTTGTTTTAGATGCCTACATTTTACTTTTTAACAAACATTTTTCATATTCCCTTTTAAAAGTCTTTTTTTTTTTTAACAAAAACAATGTTTAATAAATAAAAGGTACAATTGGTTTGTACACAGGTGTTTATAAATATTTATATATAACAGGATCAAATATTGCACTGAAAAAAATGTGCAAAAAACATCAACATTTCTACAACGCCATCCTCTCAAGCAAAAAAAGGCAGCTTGAATACAATCATGGCTTTGATCTGCCTTTTTGGGTTTGCTCAATCTGTTTTTATCAAGCTGCTGTATGTGTAAATGTTAAGTTAGATGAACACCACAGAAGGAAATAAAAAAAAAAAATCAGTGCTCAGAGTAAGTAGTGGGGTTCCGAAAAAAATATAGTGTTACACGTCCCCACTTGATGCTACACTGTTTAAATAATATCCTGACAACGTTTGACACTTGCAGTGTTCCCTTGCTATAAGGCTCTCGGTTATAACGCGCCTCGGATATAACGATCCTACAACATGTCCCCCAATTCATTATACTAGTGAGTCACGCAATATTTCTACAGCAAATACAGTACCGGTGTTGTCAAACTATAAACAACGCTGCGCTGGCACTTTATAACACAGACATCTTATTCAGCATTTGTTTTATAACTAAATAAATATTAGGCCTATTATGTGGTTATCTTTTCTAATGTATTTACTTTTTTGCTGCGAGAGGAGCTGCGGCTTTCTCCAGGAGACAAGACACTTCAGCTTCGCTTCAGCCCCACTCCGGCAGCCAAACCTGGGGCGAGCCCATTCCCTCTCTCCCGCTCTCCTTCTCACACATGGTTTGCTTGTCTGTCACTTCGAACTGAACTCCCGACCGCCGTTTAGCCAGGCTATTTATAGTTTAAAAACTGCTAATTAAAATGATCCACGAGAGGGAATGTTACTTTTTTTTTTTTTGTAAAAAAATTTGCATTGATTACATGGTGCTTTATGCATGGTTAATTCACGGAAAGTTACATTTTTGCTTCACTATATGTGCATTATAGAGAGGGAGTTATTTTATTTGTATTTTAGTCAGATGCGTGTTGTTATGTGTTCTGCGGCCCCACCCCTCCCCAGTTTTATAACGCTCTTCGATTACAACGCGCATAGTGTGTGTCAACGAGACCCGCGTTATAGTGAGGATGCACTGTATAACTTTAAAGTCTGTTTCAAAGCTCTTTTCAAAATGTCCGTTCTAGTGCACTGATAGTGTAGGATTATTAACCACATTGTCAAACAGATAACACAGCAATAATGATCCATGATGTGGTACGGAACAGAAAAGCCAGAGCACTTGTTATGTTTTTTAATCGCTCTTCCTGAAGTGATTTAGAGGACAGATCTCAAACCCCAGTACACTAGAGTGGCCATTTTGAAAAGAGCTTTGAAACAGACTTTAAAGTTATAAGTGTAAAACGTTGTCAGGATGTTTAACAATGAAAAATTACAGGTACATCATTTAAACACGTGGTGACGTATAACGCTTTACTTTTTTGAAACCCTGCTACTTACTCTTTAATATGTGGTATTTGGATATTTAATTTGAATCTAAACAGAATGCTGTCCCGAGTGCAGCAGCTGGGTAAGGCACATATTGGATGCCCACTCTGAGTCGTTGTGTTGTAAATGGGTATGAGAAGGCCCATGAAACAGAAGGCAACATTCTGACAATTTTTGAAGCAGATAGTTGCAGGGGACATTTACAAGCGACAAAATCCAAAAGCAGACCTGATTTTGAGCCGCACGGTGGTGATACTTGAATAAAAATGTCTGCAAAGCCTGGCTACTTCAACAGTTGCCTGAAACTTGTATTTCATGGTCCTAACGCAGTCTGGTGTAACAATGTCTGCATCATGACCTTTCTTCTGGCGCACCCATCTGCTCTGAAAGAGTTACATTAAAAATAGCAGTCGAAATAATAATGAAATCCAACCCTTATGATTATCATTATTGTTTGAAAATATTATTTTTATTTGCTGCTTGTGCTAACAATTGCCATAACTGAGCCCATATATGTGAAAGGGTCCCTTCAGGATTTTTAGGAACATAAATTATCCGTATGTTTAAAAAAAAAAAAAAAAAAAAAATGCTGATATTGTGCTGGCGGGGGGTAAAATGGAGAAAACCACAGAAACAACTTTTGCAGCTATATGCAGTAACACACTTGAAATGGCTTTAAAATGATTTGTTACTATGTGGTAACAGGTTGTTAATGAAATAAAGGCAAACCAACGCATGTACTCCATTTAATCAGAAGAGCAGAAGCAGAGGTGTTCAGTGCTACAGCTCTTTGTACATTTTGTAATTAAATAGACTTCAAAATCGGTGAGAGAGAACCTTCTCGTTAAGATATGCTATGGTACTTTTTGACAAGCACATGATCACAACTAGATGATCATGAAATATTTTTTTAATGATTTAGGGTGTATGTGGTATAACATTCCATGTATGTAAAATATGTACAGATATTAGTAAATAAATAATATTGTTACCTGCTTTGCACATGTCTACAGCAAGATGCTTATTTTTGTTAACATTTGGGGTTTTCTTTGGCTTTAAAAGAGACTTTTAAAGTGTCTGTATTAAGGTACTCTTCAGCTCTGTTTGCCTGCCATAGACATATGTAATGTAGGCTAGAGCAGACAAAGCCTCTTGAAAGTAGTAAGCACCAGCACCATCTAGTGCACAGCAGTGTATTGCCAGCATAAAACAAAAGAAAATGTCTTAAAACCACCTGTAGTAACTGAAGAGCAGCATTTAAACAATGAACAAGGCCTTCTCAAGCAAAAAAATAATACAGAACAGAGCATCAGAGAAGTAGGCCACCTAACACTTTAAACAGCTTTGCTGTATATTCGTATCAACTACATTCCAACCACACATGACTCTCAGAGTATTCATTTGGAATGAAGTGGCTGGAGCTTCTTGACGGTAAGCATACATATACTGGTACTTGCATAGCAAGTTTATATAGAAAAATGCAAATACAGACAATCTTTACAGTCTGGGTTGTTTAATAATGGATGGTCATTGAGTCAGTTTGTGATTGCAAATTAGAACAAAAACAAACCAGACATAAAGTTTATGAATTTTCTAGACAAAAATGAGTAAAAGTAAATACAAGATGTTTACAGGTGGGAGGATTATTTCAGCCCTTATTGGCCTTCCTTGCACAAAATGCCCACCACTACTGTAGTTTATGTTATGTATCCCACAGGCACACCCCAGTGCACATAACAGGATGCTGCTTCAGTTATCTGTTACGGCTAAATGTAATGACTCTCTCCCCGGGGTGGGGAGGGCTTAGGTCAGCCAGGGTGTCCTCGTCTCACCACGCACCAGCGACCGCTGTAGACTGGCCAGGTGCCTGAGTGAAAAGAAGTGGAAGGGTGACTGCACACGTTTCAGAGGACACGTGTGTTCGTCTTCGTCCCTCCCGGGTCAGCGCGGGAATTGCAGCGGTGAGTCAGGCTTAAAAAAAAAAAAATGGGGCCTTTCAAATTGGGGAGAAAATGGAGTAAAAAAACAATTGCTGATTCAAAATTCACAGGGCGTGAGCTGGGTATGTAAGTATAGGGCAGAGGAAGCAGAAAGAGCAGTTAGCAGGACAGTGCCACTGAGGAAATGGTTTTACGGGAGCGGCCAAAGCCCAGACTTAGTAGCAGGCTGATAGCCCAGGCTGTAAATTAGGATAGAAAGGTGGTTGTCACTGAAGGTGGCGTAGCCATCGCATCCCAGGGGCGAAGCCCAGCTACCGATAAACATATACAAGGGTTAATACTCAGAGCTGACCCTCTGGAGAGGAAATCACTCCTGGGGGCCTGGGGACGAATGGAAGCATGAGGGAGTCGCCCCTTGGGAGTGTAGGGTACACAGCATCTGAGGCTTCTGTAAAGGACGCTCGTTAAAACCTGTGATTAGCCGAGACTCCGGAATGCCTGGGACCGGAAGTAAAGAGAAAGCATGCAGGTTAGTATGGGACTCGAGCACTGGAAGCGTAAAGTGGCCACGTCCCGAAGAGAGGAATGGATAGAACTAGGTGAGGTAAGATAAATGTGTGAGTTGCAATAGGATAGAGTGGTCGGGGATCCGCTCTGACTCACGGTAGTGAGAACCCCCCCCCCATTAGAAACACCTGCACCATGAGACAATAACAAAGAGCACATGCCGAAACATAACATATACAAAAGACTAGGACAAACAGAAGTTGTTAGGAATTATTAGTAGGTGTGACTATGCGTAGACCTGCCGCTCAGTGGAGGGGAAAAAAAACCTTCAGGCTGATAAGTGGAAAACCTCTGGTGCCCCGGCAGACAGGAAGCCCCCACTCCGGGCATACTAGCAATTTTAGAATTGGCTGCAACTATATCAGAAGAGGATGAATGACTGTAAGAATCCACCGCAGAAGAGGACCAGCTCCCCATATTCTTGATCAGGCTGTGATTGATTCTGGCCCTCACGGCAGAGGCGGCTGCACCTATACGGAATGAATGGGGGTGTACAGCTGACAGGGGAGGCATGTTCTGGAGATGAGGGTGGAGAGGTGGGTTGAGAACCAGTGACGAATGATGATAGAATGAGAGGAATCAATGAACAGAGGGTTGGGTGGGGGGCAGAGTTTCCTGCTGGGGAGATACCTTGCTGTTGAAAAGAAAGTGAGATAGGGGACTTGATACTTGAGGGATGAATGAACTGACCACGCCAAAATTGGTCCGTCTTGGAGGTACGCAGCCAAATGAAGAAGTAGGCATCTGAAATAGAAGAAAGGTCACAGAAACGAATACCTGCCGCGGGGAAACTGGAAGCAGAAGAAACAGTGAATTTGGAGCTTCTAAGAAGACCGAAGAAGGCTGAGAGACAGATGGACTCCAGGAGTAGATCCTCATAAGGGAGAAGCAGCTTTTCTGAACAGTACAAATGAGCGAATGGAGACTGTCCGTTGATATAGGCAGGCAGGAGGGTGAGGCAGAGGGAAGGCTGTTAAGAATCCGGGACCAGCTAACAGAACTTAGATACTGAAAGTAGAGGCACAAGGAGTGCTGGAGCTGAGCTGAGGTGGCAGCTGGAGCTAAACAAATATAAGAATCAACTGCTGAGGAAGCTCAGCGCCCTTTGTGCCCCATTCTGGAAACGAGGGCAGAGAGATGAGATGCCGACCATCCTATGTGTTAGTTAATACAGGATCGATCAGCGGTTTGCTACTATCATATCTGCTTGGAATGGAAAAAAGTTAACTCGAATTCAGTGATTTGGGTTTCACAACTCTAGTCATTCTCCTTATATTGGAACTCCTTAACTCATAATCAGACAGATCTCCAGTCTCGTACCACATTAATGCTTGCAGTACTTGAGAGGATGAGCCGACATGTGACTATATTGCAGAGGAAGTCAAGCACCCCGTATTTTTTTTATTTATATATATATATATATTTGATTCAATGGAGATTAGCGTTAGCTTTGACTTTGGAAATGGCTGCCACGATCCAAGTATTGGATGAAAGCTGGAGCGCTGGAAGCTCAGGAGGAGGGCAGTTGCAGATTTAAACAGTAAACTAAAGCAACTTTTGCATGCTGCAATAGTGAGCAGATCTGAAGAGGGAGCCGAGATCTGCTGTAGTGAGGAGTGATTAACAGTAGAGGGCGGGACCTGCTGAACAGTGCAGAGATCTAAGGAAGTAAATGATGGAGTGCTATCAGTAGTGTACAGTGGCCTGTTGTAGAGAGCAAAGATCTGCTGAATGTGGTGGATATTGGCCTTTGAGAGTTAAGGAGGTTTAGATGGTGGCAGAGATGAAGAATGCATAGATCTGAGGCTGCTGCAGAACCTGAAAGGATGAAGAATGTGTTGCTCTGAAGCTGCTGCAAAACCTATTCATTTGATGAGTGTATTGTCCATTGCGGGGTAGGAGGACGCTTTGACTGAAACATTGATAATCGTAAGACATGGTTTCCGTATCTGACTGGCAGCTCACATTGAAAGAAATGATGACTTTGAAAGTTGTAGAAAGTGCCTTGATGAAGTTGGTCGGTTTGGAGGTGGAAGAGCTGCAGTACAGTGGTGTCGTTGGAGTATATTATGAGACCTGTCAAAAAGTCACGAGCTGCCACTCGTGGAATAGAGTTTGTAGTGGGCTGGATAGGTCTTTAAAACGTTGACGTACCTGATGGACAGGATCTTCTGGAACGGTAAATTGTGCTGGCTCTGTGGGAGCGGGTGATCAGTGTTTAAATAGGGAATAAGAGACTAATTAGAGATGACCAGCTACACGCACCTGAACTGTGCGATGCTATATATAAAAAATATATAATAATAATAATAATAATAATAATAATAATAATAATAATAATAATAATTCACTCTTCTTGATGTGATTTTCAATAAAAACTGTTGAATTCCGGAACAAAAATGAAAATCCAACGAAAACAGTACAGAACGTAATCACATACAATCTGATTCTACAAGACTCTATCATTCGAAAAACCTTCAGTGCCAGTCAATGAGGTTTGATAAAGAGTACCCCAATACAGGCTTACAGAAGTTAAATAGAAAACAAAACCAGCCCCCAATACCTCCATTCACTTGACACCTTCTGCTTTTAGCTACAAGCTCATTATTTATTTAAACAACACACTTGCATTTTGTTCCATGACACATTATAGGTGTATCATTATTTATGTACAACAGACAGCCTTAAACTAACATGTTACTGTAGGAATAGAACTGAACTGCATTTGAACTGCTGACAAGACATCCAGCCACAGTTTGTTCTTGGATTGGGATTTCAAATTTAAACACATTCCAAGATGATGCCCTGACCCCTGCCACCCATCAGCACACACACACTACACTGGTCTGCAAGGAAGACAGCAGCCACAAATTTATACACTCTAGTTGGAGAGCTGGAGCAATTCTTCTGGAGGAATGCATCACAAGCCCTTCACTCGAGAGCAGACAGGACCTCAGTCTTACATCCCAGCCCACATCTGGCTAACAGCGCAGCAGTGCTGTCCTCACAGGCCGTGCTCGGTTACTTCAAAAGGAGTAAAAACATTTGTTTCTTTGTTCTTCCTCACTGCCAACCTACTGAGCTGCCGAACACAATCTGCAGTTCAGTTGTGTCAGAAACACACAGAAGCAGGCTCCTGAAGGGTAACACAGCAGTGCACTTCAGTTGAAGAGTAGTCGCTTCTCGTTTGTAAAAGCCTCCTCTTCTTCCAAAGACAGAAGGTTTCCTTTCAAGCTGTTTTGATAATGGGGATCGGAGCAAGGTTTTTATTAATGTGTGCACATTCATTTCAGGGAATAGTACATGTATGTTAATACAGTTATAAGAGTTAACGGAACGTATTTACCTAGATTTGAGAAATGCATATGCACAATCAGTATTATGTAGATTTCATTTTAAAGAATCCCATAATAATTGGGAAGTCATGATGTTGTTGTGAGACCCAGAGTAACGCTGAGCCTCAGAGTTAATGCAGCAGAAGGATATGGACAAATTCAAAATGCTCTGTCTGGATAGTGTAACATTGAGACAGGTACGTACCAGATCTCTCTTAGTGCTTGGTTTTCCGACAGAGCCTGGGAAATAAGTTTTGCACCCTCTACTGTGACCTTATTATCGATTAACCTGCAAATACAAAAGGACTGCTTAAACAAGATCATTCTGTACAGTGAAGAACATATTGAGCTACTGTGATGATAGGATTCAGTACCTAATACTTTCCTGCATAAGTGGTGTGGCCATTACTTTTGAACAGTGGATGTGTTGTCGTGTAGTCTCACATCCAGCAGGTGGGGACATAGCAAGAATATGTTTGCTATGTGATGAAAACTAGAGATGGTAAAATATTGAACATGCTGCGTTTCATCCCGTCCCAAACTAGAAATGTTTTTTTGGGGGTTTTTTTGTGAAGAAAAACAAAAAGTACCCCAGTAGCATAATCTAGGGGTATGTCATATTTTATCAATAGGTTTGTAACTCTAAATATGGGATGTATGTATTCCCTAGATCCACTTAAATATTATACACTGCAGGTCTTCTTGAGATAACATGCTCTATTCACAAGGTTTTAACTACACTGAAAGTCTGTTTTTCTGAATAGAATATTTAATATTCAAGTTGTTAAAGAAGCCAGCGACAGTTCATGAATGGCAAAGTGTATTTTTACTCACAAAAACAGAACAAAACTATTTAAACAAGTTAAGGCTTTGTGAATAGGGTCCAATATCTATTTCAAGTAGACATCTCTTTTTTCACTCTCAGACTCAGCTGTTCCTATATTTTCAATAGTTCTTCTGCCTGCTCAGCCCCTCTTTTAAACACTATATTATTACTTGATAATGTATTTTATTTCTCTCTTTCTATTCTGTGAAAGCAGAGGCTACTTCTTTGCTGTGGGACTACACAGAGTTCAGATAGCAAAGTGTACACAAGCTTACCACAGGTGGGTTAATGCTGTGTTGACCTTGATCATTTCTGCAAAACACCTGGCAACTTCATCATTTAATTCATTCTGCACCAGCCTGGGGAAACGAGAGCAATTAAACATGCTGTGGAGCAGACAGATCATGCAGTGCATCAGTACACCAAAAGGGAAGAAGCTGCATTTCTTTACAAGAGGCTGAAAACTACACTGGTGGTGATGTTTTGTTTTTGAGAATCTGAATGCTGGTTTGAATGCTGAAGCCACCAGATATTCCTGTTTCTATTTTAATCAAGTGAAAAGCCGCTTCTCCTCCTAGGTTCCCTGTTTTTTTTTTAATTCTTGACTTGAAACAAATATGGAACCAAAAAAATACTAATAAATTTCCTGATTTTGGTGATCTCTGACCTTTAATATCTCGTAGAAATACTATTGTCCCTCAGGGCAAGACTTCACAGTGAAAATACAATAATTACCAAAATATATGCACAGAGGTGTTCTCTTTCAATGCAGCAGCTAAACTTTTTCCTCCCTCTGTAGAGATGAGATTGGCTGAAAGGCTGAAACAATATGTTAAAACAGGTTAAAATACATGGAAGATTTGCAGGGGTACACCAAAATATACCGACACTTTATCAACACCCTGTATATGGTCTGTTCATATCTGTTTATGGGTGTATACTGTAAAAAGTTACCAGTTAAAAATCCCTACTATTTAAAACAGAATTTGTTTACAAATGCAACTATAACTCAGAACTAACAGCTCACACATTATTTTATGATGTACACGTGATCCCCCTTAGCGCACTGTGACACGCCCGACACATCCTCTTTAACCACTGTAAGAAAACAAATGAGCTGGTTTATCAAATGAATTAATAGTGTAAGAGAAGGTGTTGAATTATCAAGCATCCCTTTGTCCTGCAGGCATTCATCCAAGTCAAAATGATCCTGTCTATTTATATTTCATTTAACTCCACTCACAGGATGTACACTCAAGCAGTGTTTTCTTATGGGGCAGCTCAATCCTAGCCAGAAACCCCTTCTCCTTTCTCAGAAAGCATACCGACTCCTCACGCCCTACACCCAACTATAAATTCTCCAATTAACCAAGAGTGGGTGGGATCATACCGGTATGACTCGCACTGTGAACAAACACCTTAAAAGCCATTCAGCTGAGTGCCTCTCCTACACAGCCTGGTAGACCTTCCTTGACATTTCAATCAGCCTAAACTCTCTTCCCTCTCTTCCCCTCCATTAAACCACTTTATGTATGGGTAACAGTAAGTTTTCTCTTTCTTTTTTTTCTTTTTTTATGTTATGTAGGCACTGGTGTTCTGATGTGGATTGGGAGCCAGGCGAAGGACTTGTGCAGTCTATATGATCTGTTCCTTCTGGCACCAAAACAATGCCAATGCTTCACTGCCAAGTACTTCACAGTGGAAGAAATGTCTTACGCCTGTACTGCCAAGCATTGCAACCTTTTAAAAAGCTTTTCATATCATGCCAAGTTCAGGGAAATAGTGAAAAAGAATGCAGAGGTTACAAATGTTTTACTACAGATAATACAACCATAGGTGTAATATGTACTTTTACATTTGTAAGAGAATATGTGTATTATTAATTTATTTTAATATTCTTTTTGATTGAGTAAAGTAGTTTACTTTCTCTTTGGGATACTAACCACAGTTCCATCAATTGTCCATAGGGTGGCACTCTATGTAAAGTTAAAAAACAAACATTTAAAAAACAAACACACTTTACATTCCAACAGATAATCTCATCTTATGCATCCAACTGTGTATGATATACAAAATATGACAAAAACCACCACAAGTTGACAGACTCATGACATGGATAAAAGATACACACCAGCAGTACAGGAGCAGGTATGACATTTGCATGATAGTGCTTCTCGCTTGCTTTTATGAATGCTTCCAATGAGAATTGAATTCCATGGACTCCCAATCCAATGTGACTACAATGCCACATACTGTACCTCAGGTTTGTTAGACTGGGGTGATTCCTCAAGGCTTCTGCAAAGGCGATTGCCCCTTCATCGCCAATGGTGTTACCCCACATTCTGCAAACAAAGGCCAATGCGTTATGCAAAATATGAAACCTTTTCACTGCTACTTTGTAATCCCTATGTGGACACAGTGTGTTTAGGAGATCTATAACAACCTGCAGTGCAACATATGGTACAATGGGCAAAGAGAAAGTGAAAGTTCTTTCAGACTTTGCAGTCTGATTTTATACATATTCAGTTGTACCAGTGAGTGCCAGGATGGCCTATACTATTCTACTCACCCCCACAAACTTTATTCATCCTAGTATAGGAATTACAAAAGAGCAATGCCCATAGTCCATCACCGTATTTTATCTTTAAAGTAGGTGAAAACACCAAGACATTTTTAAAAGAAATCAAAAGCTATAGGATTTTTATTTAATACAAAAAAGTAATCATTAGTTGCGGTGCTTATGTCCTATAGTGAATTGGGATTGAAATAATGAATACAGATTATATCTGCACCATCCATTTAAAAAAAAATGGTCTAAGTGTTCACCTGAATGATTTTAACGTGAGTAGAGAAGTGGATGCAATAATCTCAACCCTTACCCCACATCAAAGATAGTTCTACTCTTCCGGATTGCATGTGCCAGCGACTTTCCACCTTTGCTTGTAATTTTGTTGCACCCGATCCTGCAAAGTCAGAAACCTGTCATTTATCAAGTTCAAAACTAACTCATTACATATATATATATATATATATATATATACAGTACTGTGCAAAAGTTTTAGGCAGGTGTGAAAAAATGCTGTAAAGTAAGAATGCTTTCAAAAATAGACATGTTAATAGATTATATTTATCAATTAACTAAATGCAAAGTGAGTGAACAGAAGAAAAATCTAAATCAAATCCATATTTGGTGTGACCACCCTTTGCCTTCAAAACAGCATCAATTCTTCTAGGTACACTTGCACAAAGTCAGGGATTTTGTAGGCATATAGTCAGGTGTATGATTAAACAATTATACCAAACAGGTGCTAATGATCATCAATTCAATATGTAGGTTGAAACACAATCATTAACTGAAACAGAAACAGCTGTGTAGGAGGAATAAAACTGGGTGAGGAACAGCCAAACTCAGCTAACAAGGTGAGGTTGCTGAAGACAGTTTACTGTCAAAAGTCATACACCATGGCAAGACTGAGCACAGCAACAAGACACAAGGTAGTTTTACTGCATCAGCAAGGTCTCTCCCAGGCAGAAATTTCAAGGCAGACAGGGGTTTCCAGATGTGCTGTCCAAGCTCTTTTGAAGAAGCACAAAGAAACGGGCAACGTTGAGGACCGTAGACGCAGTGGTCGGCCAAGGAAACTTACTGCAGCAGATGAAAGACACATCATGCTTACTTCCCTTCGCAATCGGAAGATGTCCAGCAGTACCATCAGCTCAGAACTGGCAGAAAACAGTGGGACCATGGTACACCCATCTACTGTCCGGAGAAGTCTGGTCAGAAGTGGCCTTCATGGAAGACTTGCGGCCAAAAAGCCATACCTCCAACGTGGAAACAAGGCCAAGCGACTCAACTATGCACGAAAACACAGGAACTGGGGTGCAGAAAAATGGCAGCAGGTGCTCTGGACTGATGAGTCAAAATTTGAAATATTTGGCTGTAGCAGAAGGCAGTTTGTTCAGCGAAGGGCTGGAGAGCGTACACGAATGAGTGTCTGCAGGCAACAGTGAAGCATGGTGGAGGTTCCTTGCAAGTTTGGGGCTGCATTTCTGCAAATGGAGTTGGGGATTTGGTCAGAATTAATGGTCTCCTCAATGCTGAGAAGTACAGGCAGATACTTATCCATCATGCAATACCATCAGGAGGTATCTGATTGGCCCCAAATTTATTCTGCAGCATGACAACGACCCCAAACATACAGCAAAAGTCATTAAGAACTATCTTCAGCGTAAAGAAGAACAAGGAGTCCTGGAAGTGATGGTATGGCCCCACAGAGCCCTGATCTCAACATCATCGAGTCTGTCTGGGATTACATGGAGAGAGAAGCAACTGAGACTGCCTAAATCCACAGAAGAACTGTGGTTAGTTCTCCAAGATGTTTGGGCCAACCTACCTGCCGAGTTCCTTCAAAAACTGTGTGCAAGTGTACCTAGAAGAATTGATGCTTGATGCTGTTTTGAAGGCAAAGGGTGGTCACACCAAATATGGATTTGATTTAGATTTTTCTTCTGTTCACTCACTTTGCATTTAGTTAATTGACAAATATAATCTATTAACATGTCTATTTTTGAAAGCATTCTTACTTTACAGCATTTTTTCACACCTGCCTAAAACTTTTGCACAGTACTGTATATATATATATATATATATATATATATATATATATATACACAGTATATATTAAAACCACTTCCATATTGAATTGAATTTATAAAATTGGGAAGTGTTTGTTCCAGTCGACTTTCTTATGTTGCCACTTCTCAAATAATATTTCATTTAAACTAAAGGTTCTGCAAGGTTAACAGTTGTCAGTGTATTTCTTCCTGTTATAGCCGTGTGTGCAGGATTAGCTTGAGTTAAAAACAATGTTCCCACTTTAGAATCCAAACCCTAATCTAGTTCCTCAAACTGCACTGCAGTCATTTTTTCAATTCTGTATTTCCCTCCCTTACAAATTATCAGATGCAACGTGTTACAATTAACCTTTGCTTTAAGTGCAAGTGACATTGTTTATGTTAGTTTCCCTTCCCTTTTTTAGATACTTGCAATCGCTGAAAGTAGTTTTGGAGAACAGTTACTCACACACTTTAGATTTGTTTCATGCTGTACTACCTGGGAAAGTGCTTTATACTGTTTTTAAAAGCCCTGCTTTGAGTTCTCAAAACTTCTCATTTCTCTTGAACTTCCTCAATCTGGTTAGTGATGCACCATAGATAGCAATTCCATGGTTATCAGTACCTTCCTTTGACCCCCTCAGAGTCTCTCCACTAAAAAACCCCAACAATTGATTCTGTCAGTTATTCAGCTGATCTAAGCAACAGGGATAAGAGAAGTGCAAGAGAAATTAGAAGTAGTTCAGGCAATATCTTCAAGATTTTTTTTTTTTTTTTTTTTTTAAATAAACATACTACAGTAAGCTTGTGGAGCAAAAACAGACTATCTGAAACCAATTTGTTTTGTGTGTTTCATATATACTCAGTGTCAGCTTATAGTCCAGATCTCTATCACTCTAAAATGAGAGATACTCAATTGTGCATACTTAAGAATCCTAAGACTTGGGCATTCTTCAATGATCTTTGCAACCCACTGGGCTCCAGCATCTGTTATTTGATTTTTGTAAAGTCTGTAAAAGCAAAAATGTACAAGTATGTCAGTAACATACCTCACCTGCCATTGCTGTAAATACAAAATTAGAGTGATCAGTAACACGAAACAATAAATCATTATGATCTACATCCATCACCATCACACTTATATATCAGATAAGTTGTTCAACAGATTTAGGTAAAAATGAAAAAAAGTGTGACAGGCACCTCTTCCTAACATTTGGAAAAGAATGTAGTTATTTTAAAAAATAAAATGTGTGACATGCCTCTATGGGCGCCTCTACTAAATCTTGTCCAAATCTCAGCATCACAAAACATTAGGTTCTTATCATAACCCTGGTTCCCTGAAATAGAAATGTAACCATTACCCTCTGGGTATTCACCTCTTAAAGACCCAAAACCTGAATAAGATGCATCCAAGCCGCTTAACGACCCTGTGATGCAGTCATGGCCCGCCCCCAAGAACATAAACCTTAACGCCATTTTTCCTTCAAGCCTGCTGCAATCATGGATTGAAGGTTAATGGTTACATTTCTATTTCAGGGAACCAGGATAATGATAATAACGTTCCCTTTCAAGTACAAAATGCAACCATTACATAATGGGTCAGTGTTACCAAAGCCGTCGCAAGGGCAACATTGCAGAACGACTGGCCAGCTCACAGGCAGTCTTGACCGTGTCTGCTATCCATTTGGACAGTGCTTAGACAGGGCTTGACCATGGGACTTCGCCCCATAGCTGACAAATAGTTGGAGGCAGTCCTAACAATTCGTCCTGTCAGTGTAGTACGCCAGGGCCCTCATTGGGCAGAGCGTATGGAGCCGTCGCTCTCTGTCAGACTGGAAAGGAGGTGGATGGAAAGCCTCCAATTCCACAGACTGGTTCACATGGAATGCCGTCGTCGTCGGCAAAAAGGCACGAATGATACGGAGCGTAACCTTAGTACTGGCCTCTCTAAAACTTAAGCAGGCTATGGAGAATGCCTGCATCTCGCTCAACCGCTATGCGGAGGTGATAGCAAGCCAAAAAGCTGCTTTAACCAGTATGCATGACTATGAAGAGGTATGTGAAAAATACAGCAAACAAGGGGTGGGGCAGGGCTGGAGATGCAGTACTGAGTGTCCTGTTGATATGCAGTGCCTTTTAAACCTGTTTTACTGTGAAAAAAATACTTTTAAAAAGCGTGTCTAAAATAAACTGCACATGTGAAAATAAATTGGACCTGACGCGCCTGAGACGCTCTGAATAAATGGACCGCTAAGGGTTAAGCATCACATTTAACTTCCAACAAGGAATAATGTTCTTCATAAATTGCCCCATCAGGAAGTGAGCTCCTGGGGAGACCGAAGTCATTTTGACATGGCAAGCCAAAATGGCTGCCAGATAGACCTTTAACATGGAGGGGGATTTCCGCTCGTCAAAAAAACTGCAGTATATCTGCCATGGGACAGGTAGTGGGGTCAAACCCACAAGGTAGGCACCATGTCTGAAAGACGCCCCACTTGTAGCCATAATGGGAACGCATGGACGGTGCTCTGGCATTCTGCACAGTGTCAATGACCCTATTAGAAAGCCCCAGATGGCTCAAATGCAGCTGTTCAGAGGCCAGACCCAGAGCTGCAAACTTGATGGGTCAAGATGCCATAAGGTCCCCGTGCCTGACTGAGCAGGTCACGGCGCTTGGGCAGTCTCCACGGCTGGCCGCTCAGGAGCTGCATCAAGGAATGGGCCAATAATGGGCTACTAGGAGCACCATGGCCCGGTCCTGCCTGATTTTCTCCAGACACAGCGGGAGCAGGGCGAGCGGTGGGAAGGCATATAACAGTTGGTCCCCGCCTCCTATTATGGAGAACCAGAGGGGACAGTGGGTTGATTCCTGGGAGGCAAAGAGATCTATCTCTGCTCTCCCGAACCTCTCCCAAATAAGGCTCACCACCTCGGAGTGAAGCCTCCACTGAGGTGGTGGGGACTCTCCTTGAGAGGAGGTCAACCACCCAGTTTGTCACCCCGGGCAGATGTACTGCCCGTAGTGAGAGGTTCTCGTGTGCCCAGAGCAAAAGCTTGCGGGCCACGCGATGGAGAATGGGTGACCTGAGGCCATCCTGGTGGTTGATGTAAGCCATCACTATTGTGTTGTCTGTATGGACAAGCACATGTCTCCTTCTGCCAAAAATTCTGCAAGGCCAGGTAAACTGCTTGCAGCTCTAAAACATTGATGTGGAGAGCCTGTCATTCCACACAGCGCCCCAGCCTAGATTCTGGTGACACTGCCCAGCGCTACGCAGAGGTGTAGATGGGCAGGCTGCTTCCACCAACAGCATGCCTTTAGACAGTGACAAAACACTGTCAATAGGTGGTTGCGCTTCAATGCGGGACAAAAAACCCTGCTGTTGAACCAGGCTTGCAGTGGGCGCATGCACAGGAGACCCAAAGGTAGGGTCTTGGAAGCTGCTACCATCAAGCCGAAGTCTCTGAAACATCACTACCATGAGCGCTCTGTTGAACTGAAAGAGCTCTAAACAGGTGGCTATTATCTGCACTGTCGTCCAACAGAGTGGACAACATGGACCTGGAATCCAAGCACACTCCTAGATAGGAGGCTGTCTGAGAAGGCGTGAGCTGGTTCTCACATGATTCATTGTAAGGCCCAACCGTTGAAGGTGGCCAGTGACAAGTTCCATGTGGGCCTCTGCCTGTGCTGGAGACTGATAACTGAGCACTCTGATGCCTTTGACTCTCAAAGGAGCCAGGATAGCATCCATGCACTTTGAGAAGGCACGGGGAGCTAGGGAGAGGCCCACCATGGTGAACCAGTCGCCTGGCCTGCTTGACTGCAACAGCTGTTGCATCATCAACATTTTGAACCTCCTTTGACAGGTTGACCTGTCTGAGGTCGAAGATCGGTCTGAGGCCACCATCCCGCTTGGGCACTAGGAAGTACCTGGAGTAGAACCCTTCCTCCAACTGGAGGGGGTCTATCATGCGAATAGCCTGTTTTTGCAGAAGAGCTGCTACCTCCTGAGACACCACCGCGGCATCCTGTGGGTCCGTGACTGAAGTTAGTCACGCCCCTGAAAGGGAGGGGGTCCGTGCTTGAACTGCAGTGAGTAGCCAGTCTGAACGGTAGTAAGCACCCAGATGTCCGTGGTGCACTGACACCACTACTCCAGATGGCTCCCTGAAAAGGGGCCCTTGGCTTGTGCACCAGGCTGCGGAACCTATTAAAGCCTCTGTGGCGAGCAGCCGCGGGCAGGTTTTGAACACCGCCTCTGGCAGCAGGCAGTACTGGTCTTTGAGGCTGCTGGGTCCTAGGACGCCAGTTTGCCGCTGGTTTGCGCACTGGAGGTGGTCGATTGGGGAAACAAGTTGGGCCACGGGAGAGATGGTAGGCTGAGCATCAAAGATTATTATTATTATTATTATTATTATTATTATTATTATTATTATTATTATTATTATTATTATTATTAATTTCTTGGCAGGCGCCCTTATCCAGGATTACTTACAATTGTTACAAGTTATCACAGTACAAGGTATTGCGTTATAAAATATCACATTACCAGCTATTACATTATAAAATATCACATTACAGAATATCATAATACAGATAAGAGCAGTTATGAAAGTACAATAAAATCAATTCAAGTAAGAGCACAGTAAAGCATACAGTAACTTATAAGTAAAAGCGAATTTGACTAAGAGCAGTTAGACCTTATAGTAACTATTAGCTTATATGAGTAAAGTCCAGTAAGAACACGTAGTAAGTCTGATAAATAGATGAGAATGATTTCAAATAACAGCAGTTACAGAAAACATGAGTACAAATGCCTATAAGAGTAAAATCAAATACAAGATATAGTAGGGTGCCATATAGTCCAGCATGGTCGAGAGTTGTAATGTTTGGACTGCCTTGTCTCACCTTGTGTAGGCCAGGGCGCTTGCAAGACTGCAGTGGCCCTCTTGATCAGCGGTAGAAACTCTGCCGACAGGGAGAGCTTAACCGCAGGGGATGTGCTGTCTGACTCCACGTCCTCAGACGGGAACTCCAGCTCCTGTTTGCCCCCCTCCTTAGAGGCAACGATGGACAGCATGTCGTCCTGTTGTCAGTCTGCGCACGTAGCCCCCTGGGGCCCCAAGGGGACAGGTGGGGCAGGCAACGCTGAACATTAAATCAGTAATTCTGCAAGCACCATTCCTTGGTAAGAAACAGCTGCCAAGAGTTTTTCCATCCGCGGATCACTTGGAACTGCGACTTCTTCTTCTTCTTCTTCCTCTTCTTCTTCTTCTTCCTCTTCTTCTTCTTCTTCTTCTTCTTCTTCTTCTTCTTCTTCTACTTCTTCTTTGGGGGAGAAGAAGGAGAAGCAGATGAAGATGAAGAAGACTGTTTCCTGCGTGGGCTACTTTTCCGGGTGCATCGTCCGCTCTCCCTTGGCACAGAGCCATGCGGTGATGACGCATCCATCTCTCTAACAGAGGGTGATGGGGAACAGCACTGTGCAGGAGTAAGGGACGCAGAGCCCTCTGTAGAGCTGCAGGAGAGACGTTTCTTCTGCGTGCGCTTAGAGAAATGTGCCTCCTTGGCATGCCCTGGTCCCAGGCAGGAAGAACATTGTCCTTAACAGGCAGTCTGGCCTTGCATGTGTCGCAGGGATAAAACCCAGACATGATGCAAGAAACAAGCAATGCAGTGTACAGTATACAGTCTGCTTATAGACCGTAACCGGGCGGGTCAAGACCCGAACAAGACCAGTTTGGTACCAGACCGGGGGTGTAAATACCGGTTGGCAGCAGGACGGTACCAGGTCGGGTCGGTGACTTTAGCACTGGGTCAGTACGGTACTTGCCGGCACTGTAGCGGGTCGGGTCGGGAATGGAGCGGCGACCTCCGTACCGTACCGTACAGTACGGGTCCACAGGTTTGCAGTTACTGTGCGTAGCAATGTACAGGGATGCCCACCTGTACAAGCCCTTGGCAAAACCACTTAATCAGTACTCACACAAGACTGAGGGAAGACTGCTTGTTAGAATGAACTAACAGCCCTTGTAATGGTGATGCTAAAGCTGTCACCAAAACGGCATCAAGATACTGTGGGAGAGATTGCAAGCAACCACAACCAGCAGCTGTCACTACACATGTGATGTAGCACCACGTTGGGTGACAGGCCTGCGCTTAGTCTCTGTGAAAACAGAATGAGAAAAACGAAAAAAAATTCTCAACAAAATACGGTAATAACAATTACTAAAAATATACAAAACATCTCGTAATTTTAGCCAAAGCCAAAAGGAGAATGAAATAACCCAGCTGGAGCTATTGCAGCGTGGGGAGAGAGCACAAAGTCAGCCGACTTATGTTGCTTGATCCCTGGGAAGAAGCGACTCAAGCCGCTGGCTTCACGCGGCGCACAAGGCCGCAGTGGGACATAACAGGGTGTAGTGCACTAATACGTGTAATTAGTAAAACTAATACAGTGATTATTTTTAATATCACATAGAATTTGTGTAAAGCACAATACATGCGAAATGCATAGCAGAATAAGTAACAATTACTTATTTGAAACAGCTCTCCTGTCAGGTCAGTTCTTGAAAGGAAAAATAGCGTTGAGGTCTGTGACCGCAGTGTTTTTATGTCGTCGGGGGCGGGCCATGACTGTGTCACAGGCTCGTCGAATGGCTTTGATACATCTTATTCAGGTTTCGGGTCTTTAAGAGGTAAATACCCATACAGTAATGATTACATTTCATAATTTTTTATTCATTGTTGATAACTATCTGGTAAGGAAAGCTATCCATTACACTAGAAATGTAAACTTACCCTAGAACTCTGACAATTTTGGTCTTCACCAGTTCCTTTGCTAAGACTTCTACTCCACAGTCAGTGATCTGATTAACACACAACCTGGAAAAAAAACACAAACATCCATGTGTTATTAAATTATGATATTAATGTAAAAGTTTGTATTTTATTGAATGTTTATTGAAGATTCTGTATTCTATCAATTAAAACGCCTGTGACAGGGTTCGACATTAACCATGGCCCGGTGGCCCGGGGCCAGTAGAGATTGCAGTTTGGACGGTAGTTATGAAGCACCACAGGCCCAACTGGGCCTGTTACATTTTTTAACTGTATAATGTATATAGTGTAGCGCACATGGCTTCCGTTTCATGAACACTGGAAAATGGGTCAGTGTGCCAAAAAGCTGAAAAAACTAATTTACAAACCCATTTTTAAAAACATACCCCCACCCTGATAACAGTGTAACTGAACTCTTCCGAACTTTCCTGCCGCACGTGTTATTTGTTATACAGTCAGCATCTGAGACTGCGTAAGTGCTGTTGGTAATACTCGTTACCTCAACATGGCTATTTTTTTTTTTTTTTTTTTTTACAACTAAGCAACCAACTGCACCAATACGCCAAAAGTAAAGTGTTTAAATCAACAATGATAAATAAAGAAATTATGGGAAAAAAATTAAGATGAAAATATAGTGGGGAGTGGAAGAAAGATTTAATCTGGCTTCATAATGACAGTGAAACAAATGCCAGTTACCCAGACTTGCAGATAAAACAGCAGCTTTGTTGGGAATTCAACATTTAGTTGCCCTCATATCCAGTCTCACAGAAATAGTTTGCAAGATAGCAGGTGTTTATCTGCTGCTGTGACTGCAGCGAAAAAAGATGCACCGATGAATACCCAGATACGCCACATGGAAGCTGGACAACGGGATTGAATTGTCTATCGTTTTGATTTGGGGTACAATGTGTTCAGGTCAGAAATGCCATTCACAATCTTTACAGGACTCAGGACTTCGTATCAGCAGTAAGATTGGTGCTGACTTGGGAGAGGCTACAAGCGACAACGATCTGAGAACGATTATTTTTATTATGACTATTAATTTAAATAGTGTTTATTATTAGGATTAGTATAAATCTGTTAACTTTTTAGCATTGCTGTTACTATGGTAACAGCTTGTTTGCGGGTTTGCTTGTAAAAAAAAAACAAGTATCATTTGTACACATACATTTTCACATCTTGAATACAGTATTTTAATTTTCTGACAAAGCACACCAATGTGTGCATGTTGGCTGAAATAATACATTAGCATATATTGAAAGGCTTTGCTTAGCCACTTTTTTTATTTGAGACATGGGTTCTCTTGTGTTCACAATGCAGTTTGCAAGTGCATTCGGCTTGTTTATATGGTGTGTGAACCAGATGTTTATAATACTGGTATCCTGCAAGGCAAATTGAAAGATGGCAGCTATTAATGCAGTGCTCCGGTTTTTAATATAGCATGTTTTAGATTCTTACATATTGCTGTGGAAGAAAGCACTGGGGGGCACTTATCTAATTTAATGAATACATTTCTTGAATGTCTACAGTAGGTGAATGCAGTTTACGCAATTCTGCACGGTACTCCTAATGTCGGCATTAAACAAAGTAATTTGAGAACAGACTGAATATATTTTACTATTTTGTGAGTTTTGTCTAGTTTGGTAAGATTTTGGTGTCTGACCAAAATTTCTACCAGAGCTTCAGTTTCTCGCACTATCCATGTAGTTTAGGATTACCAGATTTCCACAGTGAAAAACAGGGAGTTTTTTTTCTTTAATTTATGACGCCGTAGCAACTCTAAAGCCAAAAATAACAGTATATAAAATATATTTTATTTTTATATTGTCATCTAGTCAAAACATGTTAAATGTACAAAAAGCCAGATTTAAATAATTGATCAGCTATTACCATTTAAACATATGGTATACACATAATCAGAATGGTTAAACAAATAATCCATAAGATTGTTTATTTTATTTTTGAATGGCACTAACACAAAACCAAACACATTACTCTGCTATTAACTTGCCTAGCAGGGTGATACTGTCTTGTACTTATTATTGGGCCAGTTAAAATTGGATCCAGGCCAATAAAAACACTACCTCAGTACTCGTAAAAAATCTAAATGTAGAGCCCTGTATGGAATATACTATTTTATCTCTTGTTAGGAGAAAGCTGTGTGGCCCACAGGTTAGACTAGATATTTAAATGAGGAGCCAGGAGATTCTGGTTTATAATTTCATAGCTCATCATTATTCTGTTTGGCTCATTCTTTGTGCAATGCAAAGTATACAGCAGCTGAGCAATAAGTAATTTTGAACATTAAAAAAGCCTACAGTAAATCGCTTACCTTACCACAGAGAGCTTGCTGAAGCATGGCTGGAGCTGTTTTACCCCATAATCATTAATGTTGTTATTGTCCAGATCCAGCCCAATTTGTTTCCTGCAATGATGCAGGACAAAGTTGATGGCACTGCAGTCAGCTGAGTAGGCATTGCAGTAGGTCAGCTTGATGTAGTCGGCAGAGATTCCTTTAGCAGTCAGCTTACCAACCTCTTCACTCTGGGTCTCGAAGATACACCTCAACATCCAGATGAAGTTGGGCATCCCATGAACTTTGCACCCCTCATGCTCAGACTTGAACCGCGGCAGGTTTTTCAAGTGGGATTTCACGCTGTCCGACAGGTAGGACTTCAAGACTTCACGCTTCTTCTTCAGCATCTTGGGTGACATCAGGTGCTCAAGCAGGCTAACCTTGGTCCGGGACAGCAGCCCACACAGGAAGAGGTTGGTGAACTGAAAGTGCTCGTTGTTCTTGAAGGGGTCTTTGTCCCGCGGTTTGGAAGGGCGAAGACAAGACATCACGGGAAATCTGGGGAAGTGCCTTGCTTTGCGATACTCACACTCTGCAAAGAATTTCAGGATATCCTTGCAGCTGACATCTTCATCAGCCACCAGGGAAAATGCGGTGAAGAAGGACTGGAGAGTCACATGGACAAACTCAAAGGTGGTGGGGTTTCCACAGCCGTCGTAATGACCAATGGGTCTGAGGAACCCAAGGTGCAGCGCCTTCTCTGCAATGCTCAAAGAGGTAATCTCCTCCTGGTCGAAGATAAACCTAGTCTTCTCTATTCCCTGGTGGGCTAGCTTTCCAAAAGCAATCAAGATATCTCTACCAGACTTGAAGGTCTCACTCTGGCATCGGTTGCTCTTCTTGAGCAAGCTGGGATTGGTCAAGCGGCTGAGAAAAACCTCTGACATCAGCAGAAAGACATCAGTGATGGTGACGTACAAGTCCGTCAACTGATAGTTATCATAAACAGACTGGAAATGTTCAAAGCATTTGAAGATAATCCAGCAGAACAAGGGAATGGAACACAGACTGCATAGATGAGGGTTTGCCTCTAGCTGGTTTAGCACCAAGGTCTGGGAAGTCCTTTCTTTGAAATGCAGGGTGGTGTATCTCCGCAAGCTCTCTGGGGAAAATCCTTTCAGGATGAGTTTCTTCCTGAGCACCTTGTTCTGGATTTCAGTGCCCATCCTTGCCGTCAGGACTTTCTTGGATCCTTTTAGCAGCTTCCCGCTGAGCAGGTTCATGAGCAGCAAGAGTGGGTGGGTCTTCTGTTCGGGTGAGCAGACTTCCGGAATGCTGCTAAAGTCAAAATCAGATTGGATCTCATCATAGCCATCAAAGGTGAACAGCACTGTCTCAGGAAACTGCTGGATGTATTTGAAAACCGCATCCTCTGGATCATTGTCCGGGTAGCAGTTGTACTTGAAAAGCAGGTCCTTCAAGGATAGCTCATCTGTCTCCTTGAAGACGCAGAACATCCTGCAGCGGAATTTGAAGAAAAACTTGACCCGGATGCTTGGCTCCCTCTTGGACCACAGGTTCTGAAGTTTCTGGAGCAGGATGGACTTCCCTGTGCCAGCATCCCCAAGGATTAAGATGGTTTCTGCATCTTGGTTAAAGATGCCGTTGTCGCTGAACAGCTCGTCTA
Organism: Acipenser oxyrinchus oxyrinchus; assembly: GCA_030684275.1. NCBI lineage: Eukaryota > Metazoa > Chordata > Actinopteri > Acipenseriformes > Acipenseridae > Acipenser > Acipenser oxyrinchus. The sequence goes on from CM060250.1 coordinate 26,579,792, forward strand.
GGCTGTCCAAGTAACCCTGGCTTTCGTTGCGGTCATTCACCAGCTCCATGAGTGTGTCTGTGTACATCTCATCCAGCAGCGTCTCCTCGCTCTGCGCATACGAGATGATGAACTTGGTGTCCAGTCCCAGATCACAACGAAGCTTTTCACAGTACTTGCTCACTGCAAAGAAACCAAAAAATTTCAAAAACATGAAATATGAATACATACCTGTAAAAAAAAACGCAGTAATAGGAACTATTTAAGAAATAAAAAGAATATTTGACAACTAGTTGAATCGTGGGATAAAATAAATTCTAGGTCATGTCCTTCAATTGGTTGCTTGGGTAAGAGGTGCTGATCTTGCAGTAAAATGGGTAGCTCTCAGAAACCTGATCTCTCTCAACATCTGAACTGAATAACTGTTTTTAGAAAAACAGGCATTCACAGCAAAAGAACAGTGCTGAACAGGAACCTTCTACAAGCTAGGAGAGCATTTCATTACATCAACCACTAAATGGAGGACAAAACTAGCTTACCAACTGAAGTTTTATATTAATCCCATTTCTCATTCAGTAAGGCATGGTCTAATTCTATAACACCTTGACTGAATCTATCACTCTAAAGTGTAAACACACACACACTATACACAGTAGTTTATCAGTCACGTTTCTCACCAGGATCTGTGTTGATCACAGGAATACTCTGGATTTGCTCTGATGGCTGGTACTGAATCTCCTCAAACCAGGGTCTCAGGTCTATGAAGGCATCATTGGCCTCATGCAGAATGTGTACAAAATACTGACATATCTCCTCTCCTTTGCTCTGCACCAGCTCCAGGGTTTTACGAACCTGCAGACAACATTTCACATTATAATAATACAATTACTTCTGGGATAAAAAACACTCCTAGGTTTCGTTCGTAATTTTTCCCTGAGGATAAACAGTGAACAAGTTTGTAATTTTGACCCAAGGTGAAATAATCAGGTTGCTAACAAAACCTAGGAGCATTTTGTCATGCTATACACCTTGTACAGTAATTCATTTACATAAAGTAATATAAATATTAATATTTTCACCCAAAATAAACAATAGTTAACATATTAAATATTTATCCATCTAGGACAAGCATGTAAATGTGTGGACTTAAGTTAAAGTATTGACGATTTTGTATAAAGATAGGCATGTTTTAAATTGTAACATAAATCCCCCACGATCCAGGTGTTTACCTGGTTGCTAGGCAGCCAAGCCCTGCATGCTAAGCTATGACCACAGCCATAAAAAACCTAAATGCGAGAGATAACAGCATTACTATTTGTGAGCTGATTGGTTGATGAAGTTGGCAAGGTGTATAATGAAGCAATATAGCACAACAGAGTGTGTGTCGTGGGATATCGCCACCCTTCAGTGGGTTATGAGGGAGAAGGTGAAGTCCAAACCCTCCTTTTTTCAGCAGTTCCTTTAAACGCCTTGCAGACGGCAGCAGACCACAGAAATGAAAAAAGGGAATGGAAACACTGTACCTGGTCAGTTTTGGTGGAAAATCGCAGAATAATCTCTGCATCTTCAGTGCAAAAGAAGCCACTGCGTACTAAATTGTCCAGGACACACTGAATGTTCTTGATTCGAACGACCAGCAACTCCCGGTGCTCTGTAAGAAGCCTGAAGCTTTGCATGCACTGAGTTTGTTTCTCCACAGCACAGCCACTTTCAGTTCCCATTGCTTCAATTGCTTGTATTTCAAGCTCAGGTTCTACCTTCTAGAAATTCTTCATTAAGGTCCCTTCTGAGTGTGAAAACCCGAGCTGTACAGACGGCATATTGCAAGGCAACTGTAGAAAAGAAAAACAAAAGTTTAGTCAGTTGGAATATTGAATGCACTTTAGGAAGTATATCCCCCTGCTATGGAAATGAAAAGCTCCTAGCAGGTTTCTGCTCTATCTGAAAAAGCATTACATTATAACTAGGGCTTCTGTTTTTCTGTTTTTATTAATTTCATTTCTTGTTGCTTATTTATAGCTATTTTCAAGTTATATGTAAATTGTTTTTTTTTCAGGGCTTTCGCTTTTTATATACTGTATGAAATTGTTTTCAGTTACTTTCCAAAATGTTTTGGCATTTTTTTTCTGTCAAAATATGTAGTAGTAACTCAACAGTTAAAGGATTCAAAGGATTCAAGTGTTTCTGTCTCAACCACATGACTAAGTAGCCCATTCCATACACTCACCACTCTCTGAAGAATGGTCTCCTTCCCTCTGTCCTGTTTATCTACACTTCATTTCCAATTGTGTTTCCTGCTTTCTATACTGTGCTTAAAATATGTGTAAAAATGTAAAATGTTACAAAAGTTAGTATTAAGGAACAGCCAGTAGCCTCAGCAGGAACACTCAACAATTTTATGGCAAACAGATCTCTTGATCACAAGCCAGAATTCACAAAGGTAACCACTGAAATCTAGCCTAGATTATAATACTCTCAAGAAACGGTGCTATGGAATTGGGTGGCCGGTTCTCTAGAAACATCTAAAATGGCGGTTTACAGTAAGAAACATTAGTTGAAACATTTTTCTGGTTTCAAAACTACATTTCTTTTTAGTTTTACTGTGTGTATTATTGTGACTAGGTAGTTATGGGTGGTTTGGAAATGTGACCTTTTTGCAACAGAGTGAAAATGTGTTGTGTAATTATGAACATGCTGATAAGAGAGGGTGCACCAGGCAGAAAATGCATCAGAAGTCTATTTTTTTTCCCTCTACATTACACAAACTTATCTTCTAATACAAATTTACCAGACAGCCACTGTCCAATGTTCGTTTTATGATTGCTTCTTTTATTCCCAGTACTGCAGTCCCTTTCCTGTAAAGCTGGGTTTACCTTGTGCTATTATCACACAATAAAACACTTGTATGCTTTAAGTTGGTTTTGGGCAGTAATGGGCCCAAAACCAACTTAAAGCATACAAGCCAGACATGAGATGCCCACGCCAGGAGATAAAAGCGCCACCCAGAGAGCTTGGGGAAGATTAAAGATTGACAAACCTGTCAGCTAGAACAGTGCTCCTGCAAGAATTACTGCATGGAAAATATGAAAGGTCATGGACCCCAGCTCATGAAGAAGAATGGAAGCAATTGAAACAAATACTGTAAACAGAACCAGTGCTAGCTTTCTTTAATCCAAGCAAGAAGACCAATGGATGCTTCTAAAGATGGGCTAGGTCAGGGGTGTCAAACTCAGTTCCTGGTGGGCCGCAGTGTCTTCTAGTTTTCGTTCCACCCGAGCTCTCAATTACTTAATTGGTCTAATAATTTGATTAATTGGACAAATGTAACACTTCTCTCCAAGTCTCAAAATGTTTCATAGGTCGTGTACCTTCAATCAAGTGCATTTTTTAAATCATCAACTGTAAAAGACCTTGAAAAATATGAAATATGTCCAATTGAACAAATAATTAGATCAATTATGTTAATTGAGAGATTAAGTTGGAATGAAAACCAGAAGACCCTGCGGTCTTCGAAGACTGGAGTTTGACACCCCTGGGCTAGGTGCAGGTTTGCTACAAGATCATGATAGTGCTTGAAAACCTGTGGCTATGACAGAGACTGAGAAACTCTATGGGGGGGTCATACACATAAAAACACACATTCACAGGTTATCATATAAGTAATAGACCCTCCCCCCCTCCCCAGAATATATAAATATTTTTTACTCCAGTCACTGTTAAATAAGAAAAAGTTTGCTTTCATAGATGACATTTTCATTTCCTAGACCCAACTTTATTTAATATACCGGTATATCTCAGAACCTTCAACACTACGCTTCACACGATCAATGAATGATATAAAGGGTATACTGTAATAACAATAGTAAAATCAGTTACAGGATTTTGCTGTGAAACAAATAATTATTTAATCGTCCAAGTCCTTACAGAATGAAGAACAAGAAAGAGAGCGCAACATTTTAATAAGTGACTAGTCTTTACAACTATTGTCCACCATAAATAGTTTTTTTCATTATGACTTGAATAAAGATCAGTCACTTATTAAAATGCTGCATCCTTGTCTGCATGCAGTTTCTATTTTGCATGCTAAACCTGTAAATTAAACCATTTTTACTACCAAACACATTCTCAGTCGTACACACATGACTTAACAGGGATCAATTGAATTCTTAAAGTAGAAAAAAAAGTAAGGGAAAAACACAGAAAAATAGCAACCCTTCATTTAATAATAAATAAATCTGTGAGCTTTCTTGGCCAGGCGTCATTGCAAATGAGAATTTGTTCTCAAGGGTTTTACCTGATTAAATACATGGAATTAGCATTTCAGGTGAATGTTTTATAATTAAGCACAGAAAATATCATTTAAAAAAAAAGTACAATTGCAACTAGTGTAGTTGCCATTTGTTTACAACGGGCAGTGGTGCGCAGAATTCTTAAATGCCTCCCCCCCTACCCCTTTTTTAGAGTACATTTTGTTGTGCCCCCGCCCACCCACATTAAAATGTTGACCTTAAACGTTAACAGGTGTTTTTTTCCCGCGATTTCATGTAAATCGCATATTTGTTTCCTGAAAGAGCTAATGTGATTATTATTATTGGTCAACATTATTAAAACAAAAAAGCGTCATTTTACAGAAATACAAAACCAGTGTGTGGCGCTCCCCGTCACTGACTAAAATGAAGGCAAAAAGAGATAGACACACTATCAATTTCCAATTGTTCTGCTATTTCTTGCCATGTGGTGTCCTTCTTTATAACCATGGACACTGGAATCATAAAGAACATTATATTTTTCAACTTAGAATTAAATTCTCATTGTGTCAAATTTGTTTTATATTTCTGTGGTAATCTGCGTGAGCGAGACAGTGACAGTGACAGTCACTACCTTTGATCTTATTTCAGAATGTTCCATTGCGACGAGGACACCACAATCCACGAATACAAATAAAACAAATGCATTTTTATATTTGCTCGCTTCACGTGCGGTGTGCATTGATTACTCCATTTAAAATCAATAGTTTTTTGTTTTTTTTATTTGGTTGCTCGTGTCGTTCTCGTCCAGTGTGCATAGTCCTTTAACATGCAAGCCCAAGCCCATTGACGCGTTTGATTTGGCATTGTATGCTGCAGCGCTGCGCTTACACTTCCTTTTAAGAATGTGTCTGTTAACATTTATGTATTTAGCTAAATCTGGACTTTTTTTTTTTTGTTGCCTGACAAGAGCTCTTTATCGCCGAAGTGCTGTCAGAAATTACCACTGTCATGCATATTTTTACAAAAAGGATATTGCTGCTCTAGAAAGAGTGCAAAGAAGAGCGACCTAAATTATCCCAGGTTTAAAAGGCATGTCCTATGCAGACAGGCTAAGAGAATTCAATCTATTCAGTCTTGAAAAAAGAAGACTACGCAGTGATCTGATTCAAGGATTCAAAATTCTAAAAGGTATTGACAATGTCAACCCAGGGGACTTTTTCAACCTGAAAAAAGAAACAAGGACCAGGGGTCACAAATGGAGATTAGATAAAGGGGCATTCAGAACAGAAAATAGGAGCCACTCTTCTACACAGAGAATTGTGAGGTTCTGGAACCAACTCCCCAGTAATGTTGTTGAAGCTGACACCCTGGGATCCTTCGAGAAGCTCCTCTCGTTTGTAAACTTTTTTATGTTCTTATGTTCTTATATTCATGAGTAGTCAAGACTGGGATGTGGTTTGGTTGTCAAGGACAGACAACTAGTACTACAGTATAATGCCTCGGAGGTTGTGGCAAGATAGAAAAAAAATAGTAATATCTCCCTTTTCATTTTTCCACGGGATGATCTTTTGATATCCATACATCAAATATAAAGTTTAGGAGGATATAATTAAAACATACATACAATACATTAATAGATACAGACAATTAATCATTAGACATTATGTCAACAGATAAACATTAAAAACAGATATATAATTTATACAATAGATGCCGCTTATTAGCAACTCTGATAAAAGAGAACTTTTGGTTATCAACATTTTTACAGGAACCAATCTTATCCTATGGTTTTTCGCTTTTTGATGGCAACCAAGCAGCATCTACTGTATATAAATAAAAAGCTGACTGAATTCAGGAGTTGTAAAACTTACAAAAGATCATCCCACAGAAAATTGAAAAGGGAGATTACATATTTTGGCTCTTTGAGCTAATATATATATATATACAGTACTGTGCAAAAGTTTTAGGCAGGTGTGAAAAAATGCTGTAAAGTAAGAATGCTTTCAAAAATAGACATGTTAATAGATTATATTTATCAATTAACTAAATGCAAAGTGAGTGAACAGAAGAAAAATCTAAATCAAATCCATATTTGGTGTGACCACCCTTTGCCTTCAAAACAGCATCAAGCATCAATTCTTCTAGGTACACTTGCACACAGTTTTTGAAGGAACTCGGCAGGTAGGTTGGCCCAAACATCTTGGAGAACTAACCACAGTTCTTCTGTGGATTTAGGCAGCCTCATTTGCTTCTCTCTCTCTTCATGTAATCCCAGACAGACTCGATGATGTTGAGATCAGGGCTCTGTGGGGCCATACCATCACTTCCAGGACTCCTTGTTCTTCTTTACGCTGAAGATAGTTCTTAATGACTTTTGCTGTATGTTTGGGGTCGTTGTCATGCTGCAGAATAAATTTGGGGCCAATCAGATGCCTCCCTGATGGTATTGCATGATGGATAAGTATCTGCCTGTACTTCTCAGCATTGAGGAGACCATTAATTCTGACCAAATCCCCAACTCCATTTGCAGAAATGCATCCCCAAACTTGCAAGGAACCTCCACCATGCTTCACTGTTGCCTGCAGACACTCATTCGTGTACGCTCTCCAGCCCTTTGGCGAACAAACTGCCTTCTGCTACAGCCAAATATTTCAAATTTTGACTCATCAGTCCAAAGCACCTGCTGCCATTTTTCTGCACCCCAGTTCCTGTGTTTTCGTGCATAGTTGAGTCGCTTGGCCTTGTTTCCACGCCGGAGGTATGGCTTTTTGGCCGCAAGTCTTCCATGAAGGCCACTTCTGACCAGACTTCTCCGGACAGTAGATGGGTGTACCAGGGTCCCACTGTTTTCTGCCAGTTCTGAGCTGATGGCACTGCTGGACATCTTCCGATTGCGAAGGGAAGTAAGCATGATGTGTCTTTCATCTGCTGCAGTAAGTTTCCTTGGCCGACCACTGCGCTCACGGTCCTCAACGCTGCCCGTTTCTTTGTGCTTCTTCAAAAGAGCTTGGACAGCACATCTGGAAACCCCTGTCTGCCTTGAAATTTCTGCCTGGGAGAGACCTTGCTGATGCAGTATAACTACCTTGTGTCTTGTTGCTGTGCTCAGTCTTGCCATGGTGTATGACTTTTGACAGTAAACTGTCTTCAGCAACCTCACCTTGTTAGCTGAGTTTGGCTGTTCCTCACCCAGTTTTATTCCTCCTACACAGCTGTTTCTGTTTCAGTTAATGATTGTGTTTCAACCTACATATTGAATTGATGATCATTAGCACCTGTTTGGTATAATTGTTTAATCATACACCTGACTATATGCCTACAAAATCCCTGACTTTGTGCAAGTGTACCTAGAAGAATTGATGCTGTTTTGAAGGCAAAGGGTGGTCACACCAAATATGGATTTGATTTAGATTTTTCTTCTGTTCACTCACTTTGCATTTAGTTAATTGATAAATATAATCTATTAACATGTCTATTTTTGAAAGCATTCTTACTTTACAGCATTTTTCACACCTGCCTAAAACTTTTGCACAGTACTGTATATATATATATATATATATATATATATATATATATATATATATATATATATATATATATATATATATATATATATATATTACTGTGTTGCCACAATTAAATGCGGAACACCTCCGAGACATTACTACTATTTGTAGTAGTGATTGCAATAATAATAATAATAATAATAATAATAATAATAATAATAATAATAATAGGACTAATCTACCCGCTACCAAACCACGCCCCAGTCTTGACTGCTCATGAACGTGCATGACAGTGGCAATTTCTGACAGCACTTCGGAGATAAATAACTCTTGTCAGGCCAAGTGAAAACAAAGGCCAATACATCTTTGGATACATAAAAAAAAAAAAAATAATAATAATAATAATAATAACACGTATGTGTTATCTAGAGGGGTGTCTCAAAATAAGTCCTGGTGAATCTTGCTAAAAATGCAATCGTTTTAAAAAGAGAAGGCTTGGAATAGGAAATAAGGCAGATTTTACGTCATACAGGTAGGGGATAAGCTACCGGAACTCTTTGGATTCCCATGATGCCCCGGTTAGACAGGGACGGAAGAAAAGGCGGATAGGTCTTCGATATCTCTGGACTAATCTCTGCAGCCGTGATGCGGAGACATGGCCATGCGCAATAGATTTTTTTATTATTATTCTTTTAATTACAAGTGTGTATTACTACCTGTAGAAGCATGATGGTGGAGGTAAGAGGATAGTTAGTGAGATCATGTTTTTATAAAAATGTTATATAAATGTAGTGTTTGAAATGATAGGTAGCTAGTTAGAAAATTTAAGCCATTCATAAAAATTTCTTACATTTATAATATACTTTTTTTTTTCATTTCCATATATATTTTTTAATTTATGAATGGTTCAATTTGGCATCATTGGGCAAAAGTAAAGCATTACTACATTTGTAATTTTATGACTTTTGTAAAATATTTTTATATGTATATTCTACACATTGTTTCCAGTATAACAATAAATTAATGTTTTCAGTAATAAACAGATGCAAAGATAAAAAAAATCACCATTTTCTGCAAAATAAATACAGAAAAAAACAAAGTCACAAATATCATATCATACATATAAAGTATAATATACGTGATTATAAATTTTGAGGTGAAAAAAATGCAATTGGATTGGTAATATTATTTGTTACATAAAACATCAGTTTTGCTGATTCCTCTTTGGAATCGGACATTTTCAAAATCAGTGTTGCTCGGCTGCAGAGATATTACAAATAACCGTCTCGGGTTTTTCAGGAAGAAGTGGGCGGCTTTTTGTAAAAGTATTTTGTAGCCCTGGCACTGTGACAAACGGTTCCAGCAAAACAAATGACCCCCTGTACACACGTACGCTGCAGTTGGCACTTCATGAACAACCTCGTCAGGTTTCAACATGAGACCATTCTTGCGAAATTTAATTCAAACGTTGTCAGAGAAAACCAATCAAAACACGATTAGAACGCTGTTTTTATTATTATTTTTTAAAATCTGCCAATGTATTTATGCTCATTATGTCCGATTCACAAACAGTACAAACTAATCCGAAATTATTGAATGCAAAATAAAACAACACATACGGTATTTGATCTAGATCAAAACACACATTATAGTATAAATATCTAAAAAAAAAGTGTGGAAACTTACCAGAATGAGTTTGTAAAGTTGTCTTCACCTTCCCTGACACACAACTCTTTCTTTTTCCGTTTCACAGGAAGTGAAAGGAACACTATTCTGGTCGAGGTAGTGGTGCCTCTGAGCACACAATCACGGCATTGCGATTAGTCGTCGACAACAGCTCATCAAGTTAGTCAGCAATTCTTGGAAAGTATTTTGTCGCAAATATTTTGAAGTACTATTTCAAGACTTTTACAGATGTAAAGCCTGTGTTTATTTGCTAAAATTGCCAAACAAGTTTGCCCACTTTACTTATTTCACTTTCCATTCCAAGTCTATGGTACTTAAGTATAAAAAGTAAATGTAGTCATTTTTAACCACTTGCAAATGCACCCTGTAGCATTTCGCTCACTTGCAAACTTGGGGCATATTGGTTTATGTCTTGCTTGTTGTGACTGACACTGACTGGCAGCAGGGACTTGTCCTATTTGAATAACAAAGGAATCTCTTAAAGTGTGTGCTACATATCAACCACATTTCTATTATTTTGTCCTACGTGTTTAAATATTCTTCTCCAGCCTCTGTATCATATCAAACCAAAATTCCTGTAGCCTGTAACGTCCCCCATATAATATACTAAATAAAAACAGTGGCTTGTTTATCAAAATTGTTTTTCTGTCATCTATGTGCAGGTGTATGAAATAAGCCATCAACTTAGCAAACATACAAACATTGCTGACAGCAAGTAGCCTATAACTGAAGTGTTAGAAAATATAACAGCCAGTTATTTAGTTAAATAGTTGTGAACTACAGAAATGAATTTTAAAAAATGGCAAAAAGTGATAACAGTATCAAACTGGCTAGAGGAAGTGGATCAGCTGCAAGCCTGGAGTCAGATTTCAAGGCAAGTTTAAGGATTCAACTCCAGTTTTCTGTTTGTATTGTTAGAGTCCAATAGCTTAGCAAACTGCTTTCAGATCGATGTCTGGTTACAGACATTATTTCCCTTGATGCCAGCCCTGCTTCTGAAAGTAGATGCACCGCTGTATTTCTCAAGCAGTGGTTTGTATAGCGTTGCGAGAGACTTTTGCTTAGTTTAGGCATCATTTTGCAGAGGACATGTATTCTTATCGGTGAGTGGGTGCAGGTAAAAGGCTTGTTACATTGGGAGGGCATTTTGACAAATCATTTTTAAAGCTCCAGTGCGCCGGACAACTGGGCTCTCAGTGTTAAACTGGAGACTGAATACTGGTTGCCAGTTGAACTTGCACTGGTATAAAATTTCCTCACTGACTGCTATTGAGTTTTTTTTGTGGATTTTTTTCCTTAAAATTAATGTCCATGTTTTTTTCTTTAAATACATTAACAGCCCATGTTGTTGTCTTTTTTAGTATTTTTTTTTTCATTTGTTTTCTTCTGTTTAATTTAGCTGTGCCTCATGTAATCTTATGTATCTACACTGACAGTTTCTGTAGCACTTACTTTTTTTCAGGTGGATTACTGTCTTCATTGAGAAAGTTGGTGATGTACCAGTCCTGGAGTTTCATCCCCAAATACAGTATATTAAAGAAAATGGGTCTCTCATTTTGTGCAGTAGTTCTAATAAATAAAATGGCAGTTTGTCATGGAATTTTGTAATGGAATTTTTATAATGTGGTGCATATTGATTTATACAGTGTGAAGCGGCTCATTAGTATGCAAACTGTGCATATACACTATATATATACACACACACACACATACAGTCATATGATGCTGTTTAACCAATCAGAGGTTGTTATTTTTCCAAGCCGTTTTATAATAAAAAAAAATCATACCTGAGGCTACTCTAGGAATTCTATTCAACTGTAAAGTCAATTCAAAATGGTGAAATCACAATCGGCCACCTACCTCAGTTACTTAGTGTGCGTACCTAAATTCAACGGTACTGTTGAGCGCTGACTCAACAAAAAAGTCACTATTGTCACAACACTTCCGGGTATTTAGGAACGCTTCGTTGCATTCCTAAACTAAACAGTAAAATTTAAAATGAACGATTCGGCATATCGGAAAATCTTAAATTACAAAATCTTAAATACAAGTTTGTATTAAATATGCTGCATTACTTCATTATATATATATATTGTGTATATATATATATATATAAATATAGGTTGTGTTTTTCTTCATTCTCTTGTCATATTTGCTGTGTTTTATTTGTTATACAATAATACATAAATAAAATAATTATATTTATATATATATATATATACTGTATGTGTGTGTGTATTAACAATTACCGTTTTGACGGCGGATTGTGGTATCAGTATCTAGATTTAAATCCCATTCATAATTTTTGTGGGTGTCGCCATCTTTCTGTTGATTAGCTCACTAGCTCTGAGAGTCGATGAGTTCGTTGAGTCAGCGTTGAGCCAACGCTGCGCGTTACTAGCTCTCAACGGTGAGGTTAGGAACGATTTTGAGAGTTGTTGCTTCTTAGCGTTGAATTTAGGAACGCAGCCTTAACAGTATTCTCTTCAACAATCATTTCCCTCTTTTCAATGAAAATGTAGTGGACTAAATAAAGTTTAATGATGATTAAAAACAAATATAGCTGGATTTATTAACTTGTAACAGTATATAACAAATTTATAGGACTGCAAGCAACTGTGTATTGGTTAAACAAGCTTCTACTTGTGCTGATATTACCCACATACACAGCTGTTCACTGTCCTATAACCCTAAAATATGTGTTTTTATTTTTTATCTTGACACCTTATTTCATAACATTCCCAATTTGATTCAGTGGGGTAGGTCCACTATAGTTGTTGGTTTCAACAGCCTCCAGCTTCTTTATATATTCGACTGGCAGACTGTTCTGTTTGGCTCCTAAACAGAAAACCTACAAAACAGAGTAAAAAGAAACAAACGGATATTCAAATATTATCTTGCAGGCATTTGAAGTGAAAGGCGGTAACTATGGTAACACACTATTCTAGGGCTGCACAGACTATAGCTGACTTCAATTTATTAAGCTGTTATTGTTTAATTCATTTAAAAAAATATATTTTCGCATTTTAATTTTAAAATGTTTCTAAAATGTATGAAATCCTGTTGCTTAAGATACAGAATCAGAAGAAAAGGTTGTAACCATGTGGTAAGCAGTTTAACATAACGAGAAGACCCTTACCAGACAGTAAAAACCCTCTTATGAGGGTTCTATGGCTATTAGAAAATGGATACATTAAAAAAAAAAAGGTTTTCTGGTTGTTGTTTTTTTTGTGATTTTATGGAGCACTAATTTTTGTTGCTACTGAGTGCAAATGTTTTCTTCAATATTCCATGAGTAATGTGGTCTGGCAGCTTTCAGTTAAGGCTTCATTATCCCAGCGTTGGACGATGTTGCATCCTGGGTATTTCCAATAGCCAAAATAATAAGTCAATACTTTAAAAAAAAAAACTTCTACTAACATGGAGCAGATCTTCCATTCAGGTACCTTGTACACAAACGTAAACATTTGTTTATTTTTTCCGTATTTAAATTTAGCAGTGGCTCCGGACCTTTTGCCGAAAATAACAGTTTGATGTGTTAAAGTATCATCAAGCAAAAGCTCAACTTAGGTGGCTAAGAATGTATTTTTCCTTTCTTTTTTACAATTGTTGTGACTACAGGTGCTCTGCCTTGTTGTTTTCCAGTTAAATGGAAGTCCAGACTATTGAAATGTGACTAATTGGCTTGTTAGTGAACCTGAAAATCAATTGTCATTTCAATCAAATCAGTCACAAGCAGGAGTTGCAAAGGGCGCTTGCAGTAGAAGAAATTCACCTGCCCTGTTGAAAATCGAGACGTATAATTAGGTGGCAAAAAAACGCAGTGGAAATGCATTGCAACCTCTATTTTCTCTCTAAAAATGCACCCTCTGAAAATCAAGCTGTTTGTTTACTTCCGTGTCAGGTTACCTTGTGTAGTTTGTTTCCTATGTGCAAAAGGACAGAGTCCAGCAGCTGTTCACATTGACGTTTAGCAAGCGACTCAGACTCGGAGCGTTTGCCAAATGGACCGAGACAGCTCTTTAGGTTGACTCGGTATGGTTCGTTTACCAAGCGGACTTTGTTGTTCACACTTCACACCAAACATACCGAACCGTCCCGAGTGCCGACCAAACCCTGTAAACGGACTCAGTGTGAACACAGCCTTATTCATAGTGTGTTCATGAAGTTTATTCGAAACCTCCTTCATGGCTTTGTTAGAGAAGAGAGCACCGTTCCTGTGTTATTACTGTGATATTGTAAATAAAGCTGTGAAAGTAATCGGCCTGCATCCAGTTGTTTGATTTCTACAACTTATCAATCAAACCGGAGACTTGTTGCTATTGCTGTTGTGGTTTCTGTATTGCCACTAACAGCCAATAGTCTACATTGACAGACAACATTCACAGGGTGTGTACTAAAACTGAGATTTTTATCAAGCAGAAAAAAGGTAAAATACATAAATTAATACTGTATTGATGTTTTCCGGTGGATTGATTTGGAACAGTGATTAAACATAGTTTTAACGATAACATTCAAGGTCCTTTACCATATTGACCAGTGAGGTTATAGAAAATATCTGATCCATTTTCTAATTGTGCAATGAGTTGCTGCCACTATATAATGTAATAATTTGTTGATTTACTCAACCACAGACACACGTCCAGTCTACTTTAACATTCTGTAGAAAAGATATTCTCATGAACAAAAAATGTTTATTTGGAATACAGTGCATTATAAGGCTATTGCATTGAATTGTATCTAAATAAAGGATTACTTCTCACTGCTGTTTATTCAGTACTGAAACATGTCCGACTGTAAAAGCCGTAAAACAGTTTAACTATAGTTTGATGGTAAGACCCTTTTACCTGTTTATACTGAGGCGAAGTAGCAGTAACAACACATTCATTCATCTTATAGGTTCGACAGCTGAGTTCACCACCTTCTGTTTCCACTGTAACCTCCAATGGACTGTACATTCCAATTTCTACAGATTCTTGCCTGCAGAACACACAAAGCAATAAGCCATGTGGCATCCCTGTATCTAGCTGTAACCTACCCTTGACTTTAGGGCCATTCTGCGAAAATGTCATGCAACAGTGCAGACTTCCGAATCTTGTAAACCCATGCAAGTCACACACCTGTTGAAAGCATATTGTCTCTAAAATTGCACATATCAATTACTATAAACTACTGAGCTGTAACTTGCATCCTAACCTCTATCAGATCTCATCACTAGAAACTTAAAGCAATATACTTTCCTTATGCAAGACAAAGGAAAAAAGGAAGCATGTTTGAAAAATGTTTTTAAAATAAAAAGGCAACATACTTATCTAAACTCTGTAGATCACTTATGTTCATTTTCCAGACAACTCCCCACACTTCATCTCCCAGACTTTCAGTGATAGTGGCAGCACCACCATGCCAAGAATTCTCAATCCCCTTCCAGTTTCCAAATTTCAAAGTGTAATCCTGTGCAACAAAACAGAATGAAGAAAAACAGAAAGGCAAGCAGCATGTTTGTGTTTATTGAAGAGGAAGCCATTCAGCCCATCTTGCTTGTTTGGTTGTTAAGGCTTATTGATTCCAGAATCTCATCAAGCAGCTTCTTGAAGGATCCCAGGGTGTCGGCTTCAACAACATTACTGGGGAGTTGGTTCCAGACCCTCACAATTCTCTGTGTAAAAAAGTGCCTCCTATTTTCTGTTCTGAATGCCCCTTTATCTAATCTCCATTTGTGACCCCTGGTCCTTGTTTCTTTTTTAAGGTCAAAAAAGTCCCCTGGGCCGACATTGTCAATACCTTTTAGGATTTTGAATGCTTGAATCAGATCACCGCATAGTCTTCTTTGTTCAAGACTGAATAGATTCAATTCTTTGAGCCTGTCTGCATACAACATGCCTTTTAAACCCGGGATAATTCTGGTTGCTTTTCTTTGCACTCTTTCTAGAGCAGCAATATCCTATTTGTAACGAGGTGACCAGAACTGAACACAATATTCTAGGTGAGGTCTTACTAATGCATTGTTTAACATTACTTCCCTTGATTTAAATTCAGCACTTCTCACAATATATCCGAGCATCTTGTTGGCCTTTTTTTATAGCTTCCCCACGTTGTCTAGATGAAGACATTTCTGAGTCAACATAAACTCCTAGGTCTTTTTCATAGATTCCTTCTTCAATTTCAGTATCTCCCATATGATATTTATTATGCACATTTTTATTGCCTGCGTGCAATACTTTACACTTTTCTCTATTAAATGTCATTTGCCATGTGTCTGCCCATTTCTGAATGCTGTCTAGATTATTTTGATTTGCCACTCCTCCTATTTTTGTGTCGTCTGCAAATTTAACAAGTTTGCTTACTATACCAGAATCTAAATCATTAATGTAGATTAGGAATAGCAGAGGACCTAATACTGATCCCTGTGGTACACCACTGGTTACCTCGCTCCACATGTCACAGCTCCACATGTCACACTGATGTATGATGCCTAATGTCATTGTAATTCATGATGTTTAGAAAATTGAATATAGAAAATTCATTGTGTGATGCTTGGTTGAATTATCGTTGGGGCAATTTCCATGGAAAAAAAAATAAATCTCACCTTTTTCTCACTCTATTTTGGCAATACTTTTGGGTTGTGTGTGTTTCTATGTAGTTTTCTTTTAGCCAGAGAAATTATCCTCCCAAATACAAATAACCTAATTAATATTACAGTACAGGAGGGTACATTTAAATGGAGGAATGACATAGGCCCGGTTTTTGGGATGGAACCGCATAACAGTCTCTCATTTTGATTAGTCCTTGTCTGTCAGAGGAATATGTCAACACGAGTGGGAAAGCTTAGAGGCATTTTAACATTGTGGTTGTTTACACGTGAAGTGGTGATGCGTGTGCACGTTTAGGAGAACAGCTTGAGAGGATCAGGTTTGTGGCTGAAAAAAAACATTTTAACATTCATGGGGTTTCCATGCGGGTCAATTTACACGTGAAATGGCGAGGCGCGTGCACGCTTGGGAGAATTACTCGGGTAAATCAGGTTTGTGGCCGAAAAAAACGGCCAAAGAGAGGGCTAGGGTAAATCTCATTTACTCGTGTAAATGATGAAACACACGGGAAAACCACGCCCAGTTTCGCATGGAAACCCACATTTCACGTGTAAATGTTAATGAGCGTGTTTATCCTTAACTATAAATATTGCAAGGGATCAGGTCAGTTGTTACTGTGGATTCCAAGACAGCAGAAAGTAGTGAGAGTAAAAAAATACATTAACTTTGATTTGTGTACTTAGGGTTACTCTTAATGAATAAATTAATTCATGATCCAGTTCTCGTGTATATTTTTATGGTAAACTGGCATGATCTAGAAACTTGGCTATCATCTGTAACAGCAGAACAGCCCATAAACTGGGCTGAATTCGGAAATGCACAGCGGCCCAGAATTTGCAAAGTCATTTTAAAACCAAAGTGGCCCAGAATTTGGGATATTATCTGAAAAGCAAAGCGGCACAGAATTTGGGCTGCAGCCTGAGAACAGGGCAGTCTATATGTAAAACTGATTAAATTACATGAGAGATAAACTAATGAATCCTGTAACAAAACTGTAATAGTGGGCAGGATATATATTTGCAATTAAAATAAACCATGCAAACGATTATAGATAGATGCTATTTGAAAGAAAAAAGTACATCACCACAGAAAGCCAATTCTTACATTTGATACACATGATAATTTACATAAAGTAATAGTCATCCATAGTTTGTTATATTAGTACAGCAAAATACTATATTTTATTTTAATTGAAAGGTTCTGGAAATCAGGTCTATCTCTCTCCGATCACAGTGGGGGAGTTTCCACGTGTGTTCTTATTTTACTTGAGACATTGTGCTCGAGTCAAATGAAAAATGGCCCTATACATTTCAGGTTTCCATTGGCTCCATTTATTTTACTCGAGAAGACCCTCTTCACCCGACGCTAGGCAAATAAAGGGGAAAGGAGGAGGTCGATATGCAAATTAGCCATGCGTAGAGTTCTCGTGCCGTTTTTGCAGACAGCTCGGGAAAATGTGGTTTCCATGCACAGAGAACAGGTACACGAGAGAATCATCTGGAATTCCATGGTTGTCAGGTGACATCTTGTTTGAGTGAAACTGTTTAAAGCACAGTATTAAGCAGATGTAAAGTAAATGCCTCGTGCCTGGTTGTTTAATAATATGCTTTACTGCGCTTGCCCAAATTGTTTTTCAAATGTCCATTGGTGGGGTGGAACATCGTTAGTATTAAATAATATTTCAACTAATCTATCACACGGCTTATTAATTAAAGAAAAAAGAAAATAATTAACCCAGAGGTATATAATGAAACTGTCCAACCCAGCTATTGCAGATCACCATGGCTAAAAACCGGCGGAGACGTAGGATTATAGAGATGTGTGCCAGACATCTTCCATGTATGGACCCAAGGCTGTCTGGATTGGGAATAGAGGAAGTTTTGCCGTCGCTTTGGGAGATTAAAGCTCTATGCATCCTCTATCCACAAACTCCTAAAGGGGGATATGCAGTCTGCAAGGAATTACATACAGGCTGTCGGGTGCCGACTTTTGTTACTGCCGGTGGGTGCTTTAAGCAGCACGAAGAGGCGGGGGGCGGTGGGGAGGGGGGGTGAGTTTTAGCATGGCGATTGGTGCTGCCATATGCGTGTGCAAGTAACAGCAGCACGTACTATTATGCAGGTCCGTCAGGTTCACTCAGGTTTCGATTTCCGCAGGTGCTTATTTTTCCCCATGGGTGCATGAGCCCCTGAGCAGCCACGGAGTCTCACAGCCTATGTGAGTGGAGAAGAGTGGTGATTGCACTGTATAGGTTGGCATCCTCAGCTGAGCACAGGGTAGTTGGATTTAGGGTGCATAAAACCACAGTTCATCACTACAAGTTTGTCAACTCCCTTGTTCAGAGGTACTGCAAAACGTATATATATATATATATATATATATATATATATATATATATATATATATATATATATATATATGTAGCTGTGCCAGATGAAAGTGAAGCAAAAAGCATTGCTCTGCGTGTCTGTGACAAGTAATGGGTATGACTGATTGTGACAGAGAAAGAATGAATCTTGGTATAAGTCTCCCTCCTGACCTGTGAGGGCGCTGTGTAAAGGGAACAGAGTGCCCCGGACTAAATGGCCTGACAATTAATTCCCAGGGATAGGTGGAAGTCGGCCATCTAGAAAGGGGGCGGAGCTACGGTACACCAAGTCATCGACCCAGATGGGAAGCAATGTGGCAACCTTGGATTGGAGGAGAAACGGTTGCACTCGCTAACCAAGGGGGGCGTTCACAGATAAATTGTAATTTCTCCACTTGCACGTTAATAGTCACTGTGGTCTTGTGATCGTGTGTGTGTGTTTAATACTGTGTATATTATTTCGGGACTGTAAACTGTAGTTTAAACAGTGCAATACACATTGCCGTGTACTGCCTAGGATTATTGTTTACAGTCACAAACGACCTGGATTACAAACCCTCCCCCAAATAAAACATTGTTTGGATATTACAGTCACTTGTTTGTCATTACGTGTGCACCTTGAGGTCTACACCTGCACACTACAGCCACTTTGCTACACTGATGCTGTGGAAGGGTGCGGGTATTCACTGACACGGGAGACAGAAATGGTATTTGAAAACACCACACAGGTGCTTGGTTTTATTTTTACTCTCGTGGGTGCACTGACTTCTTTTAGCCCGTAGAGGGCGCTTGTGGTCCGTGGTCTGGCTACCAGCTATGGTATCCAGAGCCAACGGGGAATACCACGGCAGGGTACTCAGGTACAGTCCCGCACTCGCAGGTGCTCACAAATTATAAAGAACGAAGAAGGCAAAAAGAAACAGGGAAAATAAAACACAGTAAGGAAAAACTACAAAATAAATGTGCTGCACTTCGCAGTGTGGATCTCCCCAGTCGTCGCTACCCGTACGACCCGGGACTCCGTCCTACACTCTGCTGTCTCCAACTCACTGCACAACAATACTGGGGCTGCCCAACAATTCCCCACTTTTCCCTCTCTTTCTTTAAAATTATTTTCTTTAAGTTTCCTTTTAGGACGGCTGTTATCCTCCGTCCTTGGTAGTCAAACTCAGACCGCTTTGCTCGCTGGTCCAGTCTAAAGGGGCGATCTGAGGAAACAACAGAGCATTACTTTATAGGCTAACAATCCCATTAAAGACCGCCTCCCAGCCACTCAGAGAGGGGAAAGCACACACACTCTTCCCCACCTCTCCGTGTCACCGCCATGACTGGCAGGCAGACCCCACGGGACTGCCGCCCCTTCCTGCAGCATCGTGCATCGTCAGGCGGCCAGTCCAGGTCTCTCCCTGTTACATATCCTCCCCCTCAGAATGGCACCACCGGTCCATTCGAAATCCTACACCCCCATGCCTTCCCGAGAGAAAAAATCAGCATTTATATGGAGCTTTCCTGCTCGGTGGACAACCCTGAAGGTATAGGGCTGCAGGGCCAAGTACCACAGCGTGATTCTGGCATTATTATTTTTCATCCGGTGAAGCCATGCTAAGGGGCATGATCTGTCACCAGGGTGAAGTGTCGCCCAGGAGGTAGTACCGGAGTGACTCGACTGCCCATTTTACTGCGAGACACTCCTTCTCGATGGTACTATAGTTCTTTTCACGGGAAGGAGCTTCCTGCTGATGTACAGGACTGGGTGCTCACTTCCCGCACCTCCTGAGACAACACTGCCCGAGACCTGTCTCTGGCGCATCCGTCTGCAGGGTGAACCCTTGCTGAAATCAGGACTGCACAGCACTGGCTTGCTACACAGCCTTCGCTTCCAGAGCGAGAAAGGCCCTCTGGCACGGCTCCGTCCACTGAACCGTATTTGGGGCAGCCTTCCGGGTGAGGTCTGTCAAGGCGTGGCGGCGTGGCGGTTCGGAATAAACTTCCTATAATAGCCCGCTAGTCCCAGGAAAGAGCGCACCTGGGTTTTGGTCGTAGGGACCGGCCAGTCAGCCAAGGCTTTCACCTTAGCAATCAGCGGTCTGATCTGGCCGCCCCTACCGATACCCCAAATACTCCGACTCACTCTTCCCAATGGCACATTTCTTTGGGTTAGCAGTGAGCCCAGCCTCCGCAAGGATTGCAATACCGCCGCTACCTTACACAGATGACTCGGCCAATCCTCACTGTGGATAACCACGTCATCTATGTAAGCAGCGGCGTACTGCTGATGGGGCCGCAAAATGCGATCCATCATCCGCTGGAAAGTGGCTGGTGCTCCGTGCAACCCAAAAGGCATGGTCCTAAATTGGTATAACCGAAGGAGTCGAAAACGCCGTCCTCTCGGGATTCTGAGGTCAGGGTATCTGCCAGTACCCCTTCGTTAAATCCAGTGTCGTCATAAAATGAGCCGTGCCAAGGCGGCTCCAGCAACTCATCTACCCGGGGCATGGGATAAGCATCAAACTTCGATTTCTCATTAACTCGCCTGAAGTCAATGCAAAACCTAGTGGACCCGTCTGGCTTATCCACTAAAACAATCGGACTGTTCCAGTCACTTTGGGACTCTTCTATTACCCCCAGTCTCAGCATCTCATCAATCTCCGTTTTATTACCTGCCTTTTACGCTCAGGTATGCGGTACGGCCTCTGGCGAACCAGCGCCCGGCTCAGTCTCAATGTGATGGTGGGCTACTCGAGTCTGCCCCGGGACGGGAGAAAACACATCAGGAAATTCCGTCACAAGTGCCCGTGCCTGACATTTCTGTGTTGGTGTCAGATTTTCTGCAATCTGTACCGACCCTGTTTTCGCCACCACAGAAAGATCAGGTCCCAGGTCTGTGACGTCATCTGCCTGCGCCACTACCAATGCCTCCGGTTGCAGCCAGGGCTTCAAGAGGTTTATATGATAAATGTGTTTCTCCCTCCGTCGCTCCGGCTGGCAGATCTCATAGTCCACATTCCCAATCCGGTGTAACCTCAAAGGGTCCTTGCCACTTAGCCAGAAGTTTCGACTCAGAACTGGGTAATAATAGAAGTACTTTATCCCCGGCTGAAATGTGCGTAACCGGGCTCCTCGGTTGTACTGCGTCTCCTGTCTGTGCTGAGCCTGCTGCAAATTGTCATCGCCCATTTTCCCACAGACTCAAGGCGTTTGCGCAGGTCCAACACATACCGGACTGTATTAGTCGAATTATCCTGCTGTTCCTCCCACATCTCTCTGACCAGATCGAGTACACCCCGCGGTCTTAGCCCATACAGCAGCTCAAATGGCGAAAAACCCGTGGGCGCCTGGGGTACCTCTCTGATCGCAAAGAGAAGGGAGGAATCAGCTGGTCCCAATAACGCACATCACTATTAATAAATCTGCGCAACATGTTCTTAAGGGTCTTATTAAAGCGCTCCACAAGACCATCGGTCTGAGGATGAAACACCGAGGTCCTAATGGTCTTAATTCCCAAAAGCTTACATGTTCCGCGGATTAGTCGGGACATAAAGTTGGTGCCTTGGTCAGTTAGTATTTCTTTGGGAATCCCCACTCGGGAAAAGACCTTCACAAGCTCGTTGGCAACAGATTTGGCTGAGGCAGAGCGAAGGGGAATGGCCTCTGGATAACGCGTGGCGTAATCCAGAATGACCAATAGGTGTGTGTATCCTGCCGCACTCCTCTCCAGTGGCCCAACCAAATCCATTCCAATACGCTCAAACAGAGCTTCCACCAGGGCAAGGCTCTAGGACTAGCCTTCTGACACTCCCCACAACGTTCGCAAAAACGTCTGACGTCACCATCCAGCCCCATCCAGCAGAACCGTGACACAAGCCTTGCTTTAGTCTTATCCCTGCCCAAATGACCAGACAAAGGAATAGCGTGAGCTAGCCGCAGTAAATCCTCCTTAAAGGGTTGAGGAATCAGCAACTGGTGACGCACTTCCCCGGTCTGGGGCAATTTGTCAACACGGTACAGGAGGTCTCGGCGATTTCAAAGTGAGGGTGCGTGGCGGCGTCTGGGCTCGACCACCCGACCATTAACCACAGCTACTTGGTCAAAGAGCCTGCCCAGCACGTCGTCACGCCCTTGCTCAAGTCGGAAGTCACGGGAACGAGCCAAAAATCAGCTCCCATGGCTTCCAGCTCGGGATCAGGTCGGTCCTGAGCAGAGGCAGCCGAACCAGACCCCTGCGCTGGCTCCGGCCTCCCCCAGACTCTTCACCAATCGCCCCCACCTGAAACTTCTCAAACCCCTTCCACTGCCAGCCCTCATTCTTAGCAGCCCGGCGCTCCCGTTTAGTTTTACGGGGTTTAAATTTATGACAAAACCACTCCGGTCGCGAAAGGGAAAGATCTCTCCAATTACTTCCTCTTTCTTAGCCAATAGGGAGGACGGGGCTGTCAGGGCAGCCAACCAACTCTTGAACTGCCCACAGTCCCGTCCCAGAACTACCGGTACTGGCAATCGAGGACACAACCCCACCTGCACCCGTGTCACCTGCTGGCCAATTTTCACCGTTATACTAACCTTAGGATAAGAGCGTATATCCCCATGAATACATTTAATATGCACCCGTCCCAATATTTGTTTATGCCCGGTGAGATTAGGCTATCCTGTATTAGGGACTGACCACACCCTGAATCCAGGAGCCTGGGTTTTGTACCATCCACGGTCACAGGAATAACAAAACCCGTCTGCTGAAGTGACTGAGGTAATTGAACATGCTTACCTGGTCGGCTGAGGTCACATTCCATCACGGGCAATCCCGGCGATGTGGCCCACCTCCCTGCACGCCCAACACCTTGGTGGGCTTGTTTCTCCCGACGCTTCAACAAGGGGAGGAAACACTGGAGCCATCAAAGGGGCTCGACGGTAAGGTGTCCGCTGAGACCCGGTCCGATACCGCAGCAGCCCGTGGGTAACCCCACCCTGCCCCAGTTCCCGGGCGGGAGCTCCCGCTGACACCCCGCCCAAATACCTGTCTACCCCTTCCCCCAGTCCCTTCGCCCTCTCCGGGGCCAGTGGAGGGGTGATACAGCCCTTGTGCTCCTTCCAGGCAGTCTTGCTGGCGTTGGCTCTGCTGCCTGGTACTGCTCCGCCAACTCGACCGCCCGATCCAGAGTGGCAGGTGCCTGCCGTTGCACCCACAGCCGAGGTGCGGTGCCAAGCACTCCAGGAAGCGCTCCACCACGATCACCTCCACCAACCTGGCTTTGGTGCTCGCGTCCGGGTTCAGCCAGCCCATGGCGTAATCCTTTAAACGGTGGGCGATGGTTCTGGGATGCTCCTCTGCTGAAAACCGCTCCTCCCGGAACTTTCGCCGATACCCTTCTGGGGTGGCCCCACGCGATTAAGGATGGCCGCTTTCAGCGCGGGGTAGTCCATCATCCTCTCAGGGATAGCGTTCTCGCTGCTGCCTGTGCCTCCCCGTCAGCTGGGGCAAGAGGTAGCTGGCCCACTGTGCCTGAGCCCACCCGGCCGAGGTCGCCATGGCCTCAGACACCTCCAAGTAGGCTTCGGGTTTATCCTCGGCTGTCATCTTTGTGGGTCTCTGTAACCTGGGGTCAGGACCTGCCGGTCGAGCAGCCCCTGCACCGCAGCAGTTAGGGTCTGGCGCGGGAGGTCCATCATGTCCGCAAACTGGACGGCATCCATTTCTTCTCCGTGGGTGGGTGCACTGCTTTGTTTGGGCAGTGCCAGTGAATCCCACTTCTGACACCACGTGTGGAAGGGTGCGGTATTCACTGACACGGAGACAGAAATGGTATTTGAAAACACCACACAGGTGCTTGGTTTTATTTTTACTCTCGTGGGTGCACTGACTTCTTTTAGCCCGTGAGGGCGCTTGTGGTCCGTGGTCTGGCTACCAGCTATGGTATCCAGAGCCAACGGGGAATACCACGGCAGGGTACTCAGGTACAGTCCGGCACTCGCAGGTGCTCACAAATTATAAAGAACGAAGAAGGCAAAAAGAAACAGGGAAAATAAAACACAGTAAGGAAAAACTACAAAATAAATGTGCTGCACTGCAGCGTGGATCTCCCAGTCGTCGCTACCAGACAACCCGGACTCCGCCCTACACTCTGCTGTCTCCAACTCACTGCACAACAATACTGGGGCTGCCCAACAATTCCCCACTTTTCCCTCTCTTTCTTTAAAATTATTTTCTTTAAGTTTCCTTTTCGGACGGCTGTTATCCTCCGTCCTTGGTAGTCAAACTCAGACCGCTTTGCTCGCTGGTCCAGTCTAAAGGGGCGATCTGAGGAAACAACAGAGCATTACTTTATAGGCTAACAATCCCATTAAAGCCCGCCTCCCAGCCACTCAGAGAGGGGGAAAGCACACACACACTCTTCCCCACCTCTCCGTGTCACCGCCATGACTGGCAGGCAGACCCCACGGGACTGCCGCCCCCTTCCTGCAGCATCGTGCATGCGTCAGACGGCCAGTCCAGGTCTCTCCCTGTTACAGATGCTTTTAACAAAAACCAAAAAAAAACCTGCCCCCATTATCATGGAGATGAAATACACCGTTGCTAACCATAAAACCTCCATCAGCCACTTACTTTCTGCCGTATTGGAACCCACAGTAACTGACCTACAGTATTCCCTTGCAACAGTTATAGTGCCGTCACGTAATGAACACGCTCATTAACATTTTCACATGAAATTCGGGTTTCCATGTGAAAATGTGCGTGGATTTTACATCACTCTCTTGTGTAAATGAGATTGATCCTATCTGTCTTTGTCTCTGTTTCATCCATAAACCTGATCCTCTCAAGCTGTTCTCCCAAACGTACACTCGCATCGCCACTTCACGTGTAAATATCCACACATGGAAACTCCCCCAGTGTTATAATGCCTCCAGCTTTCCCGCAAGTGTTGACATCATATTCCTCCAACAGACAAGGACCAATCAAAACGAGAGACTGTTATGCGATTCCATCCCAAAAACCGGGCCGTAGCTGTGTTTCCATTAAACTTTTTTTTATCCTCGACAACTGTGATAGAAACAGGCTAAATCCGGTTCATTCATACGAGCGAAAAAAAGAGAAAAAAACCTAGATAGGGGTGGATAAAAATGTATCCTGTATGACAAATGATGTGCACAAATGCAACAGAAATACTTTCCCAGTCAATTTTATGCGCTAGCGAATATTTACATCAACACACCACATCTCGACACGTAATTAAAACTTAATGACACTTATCATATGACAATCAAATCTACAGCCATGGCCAAAAGTTTTGCATATAATTTTAGGATTGAGGCATAATTAAAAAACAAACAAAACAAAACAAAAAATTCCTACATGAGCGAATTTAGATCTTTTATTTAACATCATGTCATCAAAGAAACTACAAAATGATATCGCAAAAGTCTAACGGAAACCATTTAATACCAGTACAGTATTTCATGTTAGATTTCAAAATGTCACATTTTTCAATTTGTAAGTTTTTCGTTAACCACATGGAAAACAATAAAGCGGTGTGTAATTCAATATGTTAACATAACATTATTCAGCAGGTTTCATTGGACTTTGTGGTTAATTTTGTAGGGTGCTGGAAAACTTTTGGCCACATGTAACCCCTATAATTATCAAAAATAATATTTACTTTTTTTTATAAGATCCAAAAAAAAACTTGTTGTGGAGCAGTGGACAGAGCAGTTCCGGTAATTCATCTTAAATAACACATCGTATGCAGGGGTCAGCACAGTCATGTTAGATGATGGACACCTTACAAAATACTGACCTCACTAGGACATGATCATACAGCATGCCTGTTAGTATTACATAAATTCAATTATAATATAAAATAAACATACCTCATAATGCTGCAATAGTCTGATTTAAACCACACAATTTTCTGTACTGCATCATAATTTTGTTAATTTTCCAAATAACTGAATATGGCTGCACTTATATTTTCTGCATTACAGCCTCCAGATATTTCTGTTAGGTTCAAAAACGATGGTAAACAATAAGTTGACTCGTGTCACTTTGGTCAGTGCTTTCAGCACACATTTTAGGTTTCGGTGCAGCTATCTCCAGAGGTTATCTGATACTGGACTGCCATTCTGTCTGCTTTATTATTATTATTATTATTATTATTATTATTATTATTATTATTACTTAAATTGCATATGAGGGAAACAGTACAGCTTCAAAAATATATGAAAAGCGGGGTCCAGTGTTTGCGTCCGACCTCCACATGTGAGAAACCCTTATACACTGCAGTCAGACGTTTACATACCCCAATGGAAATGTATCATTTCTAGAAATTTCTCGAAAACAAATAATTATAGGAATAATCTTTTGTAGCAAAAGTTTTGCTTTTGTGGATGAGGAAAAAAAGATCATCATTTGTCCAATTTCAGTTAATTCTTGAAACACGTCGTTCCTTCTCGGTCCATTTTCAGCTAGGTTGGATTATCGCTACAGTTTATACGCTTGGCTAGGGAGCGAATAGAAAATAATGGATGGAAATACATCAAACTTTTTTTTTTATTCAGATCAAGAAAATTTGTCCGATAACCATTTTTTTTTAAGTTTGTGACGTCATTACGTACTGCTGTTTGTTTGCTAGAATCCAGTTTAATGGAAACCTGTTTTTGTACAATAAGATTCACATATATATATATATATATATATATATATATATATATATATATATATATATATATATATATATATATATATATTTTTAATTTGTTCGTCTTGTTGATGGAAACATAGCTTGTGTTACACCTCCATATTTTGGTACAATCTAGACTTAAAAGTCGTGAAATGTTTTTTAGACGTGCAATTCCTATAGGCTACTTGCAGCTAATGACGCCACATTTCAGCTATACTGGTATCTCAGCTTCCGGCGAGTGTGCAGCATATTTGAAATCCTGTTTACATTTTGTCTGTTGTTGTATTGAACAATTTACAAAGATTTATCACTTGAGTTTCACTTGCTGAGAGAAAGGGGATGAGTTGTACTTCAGGCACAACTGTGAAAACCTTTAATTATCAGCAATGAGAAGGAAATGGTAGCGATCACTGCTGTGTCCCTTATGCTCCACTTCAGCACGGTACAATTCATCGGTAAGTTTTCATGCATTTCCCGTGTATAATGAGAAAAATGTGGCTTACAAATATTCGAAGAGAGAAAATCAGAGAAAATCACAGTCACTAAACACGCCAAAGTTTGCATTTTGTTAAGAAATATGTAATTGAACCAACACCAGGAGGCCGTCGGAGGCTGCATCAGGCACAGTTCCAGTTCTGCTTGACTGGAATCAGTACTCCTTGCCGGCCCAAAGGCTCCGTGTGTGGGACCAAAGAAAAGCCAGTACAGGGTCCAGAAGAAGAAATGGACTGTACTTCTGCAGTGCAGTGTCACGATTATTGTTCGAAGCCCGAACCATCAGCCCTTGATTTATCCATTTCTAAAAACGAGGAGTTGTCAAATGAGATGAAGGTTTAAAAGCTCAAGCTTAAACTAGAGATAGCCCTGAGTCAAAGTTTTGGTCTCCAAAGGTTTGCAGGCTCTGACGAGTCCATCCGATTGTACACACGGTTAGTGTTATTCACTTAATGTAAGCAAAAAGTATTTTGTATTAATTTATACGTTTATATAATGTAGTGCACATTCTTGATCAAGTATGTTTATATGCACATTTGTGTACCGTACGTTAGCTGTTTAAATTCGGAGCATGCAAATATTTACACATGCTCACAGTATTTTTTTTTAAATGATAATGTTGTGAAACTGTACAATTTTGTATTCCTTGTTATTCGTATATACAACACAGATGTGCAAGCTACAAGAACCGGAACTCTGAACTTTACACCCTACTATTAACTGTGCAGTTTCTCATTCTTCAAAGATTTCTGCTGTCACCTTGTCTTTGTGTGACACTAACAGAAATAGGAATTCGATGAGTTTGGAGAGTGCTTTTATATTATTATTATTATTATTGTTATTATTATTATTATTATATAATTATTATATTATATTATATTATTATATAAAATTAAAATAAATACATCGACAAAAATCGAAAGATTGAGAAGTAGCTGCCCAAACAACAATGAATTTACAGTGACCGGCAGCTGCTTTACCGGTATAGCTAAATGTCGTGCAAGTAGCCTCTAGACCAGGGGTGGGCAATTCCAGTCCTGGAGGGCTCGTGTCCCTCCTGGTGTTTGTTCCAGCTGACCAATTAAGCTTCTAATAAGGACTTAATTGGGAGGGGGTGTTGTGTGTTCCAAGGGAAAGAAAGGTGTGTACCAGCAGCAGACTACTACAAGGAATCACATCACAGTACACTGCTGCGTAAGTACTTCTGGCCACTCAATCCCTCCCTTCATTATTTCCCATCACTGTATGTTGTGTCAGAAAAGGGGTTTATGGATGGTGAACTCTTCCAGAGATGGCTTCGCCATTTTGTGAAATATGCACCTGCTGAAAGGCCCCTAATTTTAATCCTGGATCAGCATGACACCCACGTCTCCAAGCAAGTGGTTGAAATTTGTAGGGATAACCTCATTGAAATCCTCTGTCTGCCAGCACATACAACACACATACTGCAGCCACTTGACATCAGCGTGTTTGGGCCATTGAAGAAATCATTTACTACCATTGCTTCTTGACTTGGTTTTGGGGGGGGGGGGGGATCTGGTGATTGGAAAGAGCCAGTTTTCCTCTGTATTAAAGTTTTAGTTCATTCAGTTTGTTCCCAACTTCCCCTCTGCCCCATGAAGTTTATTACATAAAATAAAAGAAAAAAAGTTTAGTTATGAATTAATGATTGTTCATTAAATGAAATGACATTTTATGAAATATTAAGTATTTATTTTTTTCTCACTTTGATTTAACTTGTTTATTTTTCCAATATATTATTATTATTATTATTATTATTATTATTATTATTAATATTATTATTATTATATTTATATAATAATAATCATAATCATAATAATAATAATAATAATAATAATAATAATAATAATTACTAGCCTCGGGTAGTTTAGTTCTGCAGTGTTATTATTATTATAAGAATAATTAGGTTAAAAAGAGGTCAATTGCTACCTACCTTTATCCTGCCCTTGCAGTAAAACAATGCGGACGGATTATTCAGTTGCAGCCTCTCCTTAAGCAAGTTGCTCCCATAAGCAAAATACAAAAAATGTTTAGTAATATTATTTGACATTACAGTTTGATTATACAGATGTGAAAACATATATATATATATATATATAACAGAGCAGGTAGATTGTTGTTTTTGCAATACCCAGTTGCCTCCAAAGATTAATACGCTATGAAAAACATACAGTATTGTTAATCAAGTACCGTAAATAGAAATAAAAATAGGATATAACACGGAAGTACGAGGTGAAAAGTAAGGTTCAAGAAAGAGATTTGAAATAATGAATTATTCTTGGTCGATTAGGAAGCCGCCTGTCTACGATTGGTTAGGATGCAGCTAGGCAAAAGTAATCGAGAGAACCACAACGATCTTTTGTTGAAATGCCTTCTGAGGAAATATTTAACTCGTGTTGTTGTTTTTTGAGTAAAACGCAATTACTTATTTAGAGTTTTGACTGAGTCGGTACTGTCTCTGTTCAGAGAAAAATAAAAACATGACAAACTCCGAACGTAAATTGTACGATTTATACAGCATATAGACAACAGGCAGAGCTCAGAGGCTACGACGTCACATGATTTCAATAAAATGATGAAGGCTGTTCTGAGGATCATTATCATGAGCTCAGGTTCAAGGCCAGTATATAACGTCAAGTAAAGCAGATCTCCTTTTGATTCTGTACACCACTACTGAATGTAACAATGATCGTAAAATATGTAATAAACACAAAACTAAAGTATACCAACAGTGATTTATTTTCCATTATTCAACAGCATGGTTGAAACAGTAAACGATATTTTACACAAAGGTTTGAACATTTGCTCTATTTAGTGTTGATTACAGTTCAGAAAACAGATTACATATAAGAGGGTTAAACTGACCCACAGGAGTGAGTATATATATATAAATTATTATTATTATTATTATTATTATTATTATTATTATTATTAGAACACTGCGTCCTATGAAGGCTTTCACATTGGACGCGATAAGCTCGGTGTGAAAGGACATTTAAACCGACCTTGTCCTATTTTTCTGTGCGAGTCTGGCGTAAATTTGTCTCGCTAACCAATCACACTCCAGCTCGTCATGACAACACACATCATCAGGAAGCTTCGACTGTATTTCATTAACACAGAGAGATCGGCCTAATGGAAATGAGCGATTTAAATCAGTAGATATTGCCGAAGTGAAAAGTTTCCTTAAAGATAATGGAAACAAATAAAGCTATAGTAAAGAAAACAAGAAAAAATTATTGGATTTTTAACAGCAACGAAAACGAGACCCGGCGTGTTCAAAAAATACCTCCGTCTGAATTAAATTAATACATGTATAAATATAATGTATATAATCTTTGTGTTTATGTATGTTTTACATTATTTTAGGACAGACACTAAATAGGTAAATGTCCAGTCATCAAAATGCTTACTACTGTACTTATTTGTGGAGAACGGCATGATGTTTAAAAAACAAACTGTATCTTTAAACTGAATAGTTGTATAAAGTTTCGTTTTGGTTTTTTTTAAGATTAAGAACTTCAATCGCAACCTACATATTAAAAATATGCAACACATTAATGGTTCTGTTCTGGTTAAAGTGCTTTAGCGAACCACAAGTAAAGTACTAAACTGTTGCTTGTTTTACTTATTTTGCACGTCTTGTGACTCGGATGTAGTTAAAACCGATGGAAGAGCTTGCGGGACCAGTTTTCTCGAAAAGAGCAAAAAACAAAGAGTGGGCAGGCAGTAAGAAATATAAAACCATGGAAATACGTGCTGCAAATGCAGTTTTTGGAAATGAAAAGGTAGAGAAACGTAAACAGTCGGGTTATTATTATAATAATAATTGTAGCGATCTCTGTTAACGCAGTGCAGGCGCATCACACAGGGCGCGGCAATCCAGACACAGGCGGAGGACGGGCGCGAACCCGGGACCTCTAGCACAAAGCGCCAATACCGCTGTACAAAAGAGCCGGCTCCATTCAGCGTATACCGGGCTTATGTCTCTGTGTGTGATTACGTCACCTACCAGCCCTACTGCTGACTTCCCTCATGCACGCTACATTATTATTATTATTATTATTATTATTATTATTATTATTATTATTATTATTATTATTATTAATCTGATATTTTTCTTATTTGCGCTGTGCTCTTTTATTTATTTGTTTTAACTGTGGCTGTTTAGGTTTTTATTTTAAGGGACAGTGCTCCATCATACTCATGAACGAGTAGTAATTAATAAGTATATTATTTATTAATAATAATAATAATAATAATAATAATAATAATAATAATAATAATAATAATAATAATACATCTCGACTTCTTGTGCATCACAGGTTTGCCGTTTCTTGCGTTCTAATTATTTGAACGCCTTTGGTGTGAAAGCACTATTCGATCTAACATTGCTGCGCATGAATTTGAAGGCAGAAATCCACGTCTGTGTTCACCATCAATTAGATAGTTGATAGATATTATAAATACATATCACAATGTGTTTTGCCTTACACTGATGTACCACCTTGCCAGTTTCTAAAATGGCAAGTGATGTGTGGGGTTAACATAACAGACAGGATCAACAAAGTGCTGCTTCAGATTTGGTAAACAAGCCAGACCCAGGGTATGAGGCACCGTTAGGGACATAATTCAAACCCACACTTCATACCCTACATACTGAAACTGCATACACTGCTTATTGAAACCGCATAAACTCCATTCTGAAATCTCATACATTACATACTGAAATCTTGAAATCTCATACACTACATACTGAAATCGCATACACTACACACATGGCCGTAACTAGCTATGAGGGCACCGATGTCGTGTCCTTGGTTGTTTTTTTGCATCATCATGCTGATGCTCAACATGTAACATAGATTGCCGTGTAACATGGATTTGGAGGTTGAATAGTAAATACCAAGCAGTCATATAAATACTGCCAGCTAGAGCTTGAAACCTAAGTGTGACCTCGGTAGAATGTCAGCTCTGGTTATGACGCTGGCTACACAGTGAAATCGCATACACCACACAGTGAAATTGCATACACCACATAATTTAAAAAGGTGATTATTTATTTCTTCATTTCTTTTAAAACAGCAGATACGCAAGCACAGACGCATTGCAGCTACATGCCTTCCTCGGTGTGTATTCAAACAAAATGAATTACATTTTATCTAGTTAATTGGTGATTACTACAACTAGTTAATTCATTAATTCTTAAAAGGGAAAGATTCAACATTACAATAAAACAGTACACAACAGTTGTTTCTCAACAACTTTTGTAAGTATTTTGCAACAATACAATTACAGAAATGGAACCAGTGAAAGTTCCTCATTTAAACCTGCTGGAGATTCAGTTAGAAGCGTATGCGTCCATTTCGCTTCTTTAGATAGGAAGGATCAACACAGAATAAAATTAAGAATAAATAAATAGTCACTATTAAGTTAAGCTGTGTTGTTTATTTCTGTGGCTAATAATTAGCTTTATATATGAATCCTAAGCAAAATTACACATCCTACACTTTGGCCTTGACTTAAGTTTAGTGGCCTTGGAGCCTTCTACAAATGTATTGAACTGAAGGCCATTTTGGCGTTGCCCTTTTTTTGCCAATTTAAGAGTCCTGTTTATGTATTTTCTGATGGATTGATTTGGATCAGAGATTAAACATTGTTTGAACGGGGGCTCCAGAGTGGCGCATCCAGTAAAGGCGCCCCGCGTGGAGTGCAGGATGTGCCCTATAGCCTGGAGATCGCAGGTTTGAATCCAGGCTATGTCATTGCCGACCGTGACCGGGGGTTCCCAGGGGGCGGCGTACAATTGGCCGAGCGCCGCCGGGTTGGGAGGGCTTAGGTCGGCAGGGCAATCCACGGTTCACCGCGCACCAGCGACCCCTGTGGCTAACATGGAGCCTGTGGGTCTGCAGTGGAGCCATTCAGATCTGTGTTGTCCTCCTGCACTATAGGTCTGATGGCTTCAATGTGGATCCGCAGTGCAAAAAATGACGGCTTGGCAGGAACACGTTTCGGAAGACGCGTGTTTCAGCCTCCATTTTCCGAGTTGCCGTAGGGTTGCAGCGGTGAACCGGGATAAATAACAACACAACAATTGCCGATTCTAAATTGGGGAGAAAACTCGGTAAAAATCATCGGCTACAATTAAATTTAAAAAAAAAAACATAGTTTGAATGATAACATTCAAGGGTCTTTACCAGATATTAGGCACCTCGTATTGACCAATCAGGTGAAAGCAATTCTCTGATCCATTTTCTAATTTACAGTATAGGAATCAGAAATGTACGTATATTCCACACAGTTCACAATCGGGCCTCTCAATAGCTTACAAAACTCAATTCCAGTTTCAGCTCATTGTGAGTTTCGCGTGGCCAAGGCAGATCCACATTATAAACACATAAGCATAACAATAAGAACATAAGAACATAAGAAAGTTTACAAACGAGATGAGGCTATTAAGCCCAACTTGCTCGTTTGGTTGTTAGTAGCTTATTGATCCCAGAATCTCATCAAGCAGCTTCTTGAAGGATCCCAGGGTGTCAGCTTCAACAACATTACTGGGGAGTTGGTTCCATGCCCTCACAACACTACACTCTGCCATTACACTGGTGTCAGAAACTGACAGCGGGATATGGAGACCTCAGAACGGAACACCTTACAGCTGGAAAGTGGAGAGGGAGCGACCGCCTGGCCGAAGACAAAGCATGCAGAGTGCGCCCTTCGGAGGATGGAGAGAGAGAAACAGTCCGAACGCGCCGTTCCCCACATCCACCCACAGATAGAAAGGGGCTTCACACCACTGCAAGATGTACCACCCCCAGAGTCCCGCTTCACTCTACTGCCTCAGAAGCTAAACCTGGAACTGTCTGCGGCTGCAGAACCAGGCCGGACACTCGGACAGACGGTGAAGGTTCCCACTGACACAAGACCCTCAGCCCCGGCTACCCAGGATCCATTAGAAGCCCTGGCGAGACAGATGGAGCAGCTGTTGGTCAAACGCGGTTGGACCCCACCACCAACGGCGGCCGCCCCATCATCATTTCCCCAAGCTGCAGAGGGAACACACTCCCCTCGGCCCAAAACAGAAACTTCCCCGCTTCTCCGGACAGAGATCACTGGAAGCTTTCTTAGCTCAGTTTGAACTGGCAGCTGCTGAACATAGCTGGAGCTTGGCTATCAAGGCATCGTACCTGACTCAGTCCCTTGAAGGACCGGCTTTAGAAATACTGCTGGATCTGGAGCCAGAAGAATGAGCTGACTATCAAGTCCTTTTGAGGGCTTTAAAGAGGCGGTTTGGAGAGACCACGTCTTCCCTCCTACTCTAGGAACAGTTGCAGCGACGCAGTCGGAAACCCGGAGAACGACTGGGAGCACTGGGAGCAGACATCGCCCGACTGGCAAGGAGGGCATACAGTAATGAGTGCAGCCATTTTGTCTGTCTTATAGATGCCTTTCTACGCAGCATCGAGCCCTCAGAGCTACGCTACCAAGTCCGGCTTACAGCACCGACTTCCCTGGACGAGGCAATCAACCGCGCCACAAGGCAACCAACCCCGCTGGGAAGACATTGCTGGCTGCTCCGCAGTGACCAAGACCCTCTGGTCCCAGTGGCTACGGCTAGCCATCAAAGACGGGGTGCTGCAACACTGCTGGCTGCACCCTGCCACCCGAAAATAGAGGTGGCAACTGGTGGTCCCATGATCTCTGCAAACCACAATCTTGACTGCCGTGCATGGAACCCCCGGCTCCGGTCACGTTGGAGTGCACAAGACGCTTCGGAGGCTACAGCAGATCTACTACTGGAGTCGGAGCCACCGTGATGTAGAGGATTTCTGCCGCCGCTGCGACCTGTGCACAGCCAGGAAGGGTCCCCTCGGACAATCCCATGCTCCCCTCCAACAGCGTCAAACCAGGGCACCCATGGAGCAGGTAGCCATCGACATACTGGGCCCCCTTCCCCTCACCGCAGCCAATGCCCTGCTTGATGGATTCTTCACCCGCTTCGGTATACCCCAAGAGTTGCATTCGGACCAAGGACGAAACTTTGAGAGACGGATGTTTGCGGATGTCTGCCAGCGCCTGGGGATACAGAAGACCAGAACCACCCCCCTTCGACCTCAAAGCGACGGGATGGTGGAACGCTTCAACCGTACACTGGAAGCACAGCTCGCCATGGTCATCAGCATGCAACAGAAAGACTGTGATCTACAGCTGCCTCTCATTCTGATGGCATACCGCAGCGCAGTGCAGGATTCCACTGGCTGCACGCCTGCCCTCCTGGTGCTGGGAAGGGAACTCCAGACCCCAGCAGAGATGATCTTCGTTCAGCCAGCAGACGAACAGCAACTCCCTACGGGTCCGGAGTATGCCCGGCAGCTACAGGACTGGTTGGACACAGCCCACCAGTTCGCCCGAGAACAACTGCAGGTAGCCGGAATGTGCCAGAAGGGCAACTACAATGTGCATGAGAGGTGTAGAGCCTTTGAGCCGGGAGAACAAGAGGAAACGGGGCCGCTGTCCCAAACTTGAAAGTCACTGGGTAGGCCCTTGCAAGGTACTAGAGCGAGTTGGAGAAGTGGTGTATAGAATACAGATGCCCCCCCCAGGCCG
Organism: Acipenser oxyrinchus oxyrinchus; assembly: GCA_030684275.1. Lineage (NCBI taxonomy): Eukaryota > Metazoa > Chordata > Actinopteri > Acipenseriformes > Acipenseridae > Acipenser > Acipenser oxyrinchus. The sequence continues at coordinate 26,615,966 of CM060250.1, forward strand.
GAAAGTAGTGTTACACTGGGATCGCCTAGCACCGTACCTCAGCACACGATCCACGTGTAACCCGGCCAGCCCCAGTGAGTCAACGGAGGGACGCACCCCACCACCCACAAGTTCCACAAGCCCACGTTCTCAGCACCGGCCTGGGCCAGCTGCCCAGAACCGAGCACGCCGCCGTCTTTTGAGCCCTACTGTGCCTCCCCCACCCACGATCGCCACGTTGCCCGAGGTGACCGCTCCACCGACAAGGGGAAGACACCACTCTGCGGCACCTCCTGACCAGACCCCCAGCGCTACAAACTCGCAGAACCTAGGGGCTGCCCACCAGCGCCCTATGAGACAGCGTCGACTATCCCTCCGCTAAAGGTACAGGGCTAGTTCTTCCTGGGCTGGGAAGTATGTGGACGGGGGGCGGTGTAGCGTCGGGTCAAACGCGACCCAGGAGTGGGACATTGTGTGCTCAGTGTTACACTTATTGGGGGAATATGATTATTGTTGCACGCTGTAATTTTCCTGCTGTTCACTGTATGTGTCTCTGTCTATTGTCACGTGTCTCTGTGTCATTCCCCCCTATGTGCTGACGACACTGTGTGAATGGTGGAATGGGTATGCAAATGAGGTACCAGGAATGCGCCCAATGAGAGTGAGAGGGGGGGTCTATATAAGCGTAGCCGACTAGCTGCAGGGAGAGTGAGAGATCCATTGAAAATAAAGAGAAAGAGATTGGCACTTTTCAGTGCCAAAGGAACTATATATATATATATATATATATATATATATATATATATATATATATATATATACACAGTATATATATATACAGTACTGTGCAAAAGTTTTAGGCAGGTGTGAAAAAATGCTGTAAAGTAAGAATGCTTTCAAAAATAGACATGTTAATAGATTATATTTATCAATTAACTAAATGCAAAGTGAGTGAACAGAAGAAAAATCTAAATCAAATCCATATTTGGTGTGACCACCCTTTGCCTTCAAAACAGCATCAATCATCAATTCTTCTAAGTACACTTGCACACAGTTTTTGAAGGAACTCGACAGGTAGGTTGGCCCAAACATCTTGGAGAACTAACCACATTTCTTCTGTGGATTTAGGCAGCCTCAGTTGCTTCTCTCTCTTCATGTAATCCCAGACAGACTCGATGATGTTGAGATCAGGGCTCTGTGGGGGCCATACCATCACTTCCAGGACTCCTTGTTCTTCTTTACGCTGAAGATAGTTCTTAATGACTTTCACTGTATGTTTGGGGTCGTTGTCATGCTGCAGAATAAATTTGGGGCCAATCAGATGCCTCCCTGATGGTATTGCATGATGGATAAGTATCCACCTGTACTTCTCAGCATTGAGGAGACCATTAATTCTGACCAAATCCCCAACTCCATTTGCAGAAATGCAGTCCCAAACTTGCAAGGAACCTCCACCATGCTTCACTGTTGCCTGCAGACACTCATTCGTGTACGCTCTCCAGCCCTTCGGCGAACAAACTGCCTTCTGCTACAGCCAAATATTTCAAATTTTGACTCATCAGTCCAGAGCACCTGCTGCCATTTTTCTGCACCCCAGTTCCTGTGTTTTCGTGCATAGTTGAGTCGCTTGGCCTTGTTTCCACGTCGGAGGGATGGCTTTTTGGCCGCAAGTCTTCCATGAAGGCCACTTCTGACCAGACTTCTCCGGACAGTAGATGGGTGTACCAGGGTCCCACTGTTTTCTGCTAGTTCTGAGCTGATGGCACTGCTGGACATCTTCCGATTGCGAAGGGAAGTAAGCATGATGTGTCTTTCATCTGCTGCAGTAAGTTTCCTTGGCTGACCACTGCGTCTACGGTCCTCAACGTTGCCCGTTTCTTTGTGCTTCTTCAAAAGAGCTTGGACAGCACATCTGGAAACCCCTGTCTGCCTTGAAATTTTTGCCTGGGAGAGACCTTGCTGATGCAGTATAACTACCTTGTGTCTTGTTGCTGTGCTCAGTCTTGCCATGGTGTCTGACTTTTGACAGTAAACTGTCTTCAGCAACCTCACCTTGTTAGCTGAGTTTGGCTGTTCCTCACCCAGTTTTATTCCTCCTACACAGCTGTTTCTGTTTCAGTTAATGATTGTGTTTCAACCTACATATTGAATTGATGATCATTAGCACCTGTTTGGTATAATTGTTTAATCATACACCTGACTATAAGCCTACAAAATCCCTGACTTTGTGCAAGTGTACCTAGAAGAATTGATGCTGTTTTGAAGGCAAAGGGTGGTCACACCAAATATGGATTTGATTTAGATTTTTCTTCTGTTCACTCACTTTGCATTTAGTTAATTGATAAATATAATCTATTAACATGTCTATTTTTGAAAGCATTCTTACTTTACAGCATTTTTTCACACCTGCCTAAAACTTTTGCACAGTACTGTATATATATATATATATATATATATATATATATATATATATATATATATATATATATATATATATATATATATAGTGTTGCTCAAAAGACAGATTGTGGAAGATCATTTCTGCTTTAAAATTAGCTGCCAAGGAAAAAATCTGACGAATGTATATTATTTGGTTGTTGCTGAGATCCCAGAATCATCATTTCAGTTTTATCTGAGTTTAACATTAAAACGTTTTTAAACATCCATTTTTTTTGATGTCATCAAGACAGGTACTCAGAATATTTGCTGCAGAGATGTCACCCTGTTTGAAAGATAGATATAACTGAGTATAGTCAGTGTAACAGTGAAAATGAACCCCATGTCTACGAATAATGTCTCCCAAAGATAACATATACAAAGAAAACAGAACTGGGCCAAGAATCGCGCCCTGTGGGACCCCATATGCAACCTTTGACAAAAAAGAGAACTCTTCTTCTAATTGAACAAAATGAAACCTGTTTGGGAGACAGGACACAACGTGAGAATCCCACCACATTCTCAATGCGATCAGTTAAAAGAGAATGATCGATAGTGTTGAATGCAGCATTTAAATCTAGTAGTATAAGAACCGAAGGGGAGCCCATGTCAGAGGATAACAGCACATCATTTGCCACTCGAATAAGTGCTGTCTCTGTGCTATGAGATGGCCAGAAACCAGAATGAAATTTCCCCTAAATGTTATGAACTGCAAGAAATGTGTTAATTTGGTCAGGCACTACTTTTCCTAAGACTTTTAGACAGAAATGGGAGATTGGAAATAGGCCTGTAGTTGTTAATAACCTTGGGATCTAAGGTAGGTTTCTTGAGAAGAGGTTTTTACTACTGCAGTCTTGTTAGGAACCGTACCTGGTAAAAGGGAACAACATTTAAAATGGTGGTATTTATTTTGGGGGATACAGGCAGCAGTGTGGAGTAGTGGTTAGGGCTCTGGACTCTTGACCGGAGGGTCGTGGGTTCAGTCCCAGGTGGGGGCCACTGAGTATCTTGAGCAAGGTACTTTACCTAGATTGCTCCAGTAAAAACCCAACTGTATAAATGGGTAATTGTATGTAAACATAATGTGTAAATAATAATGTAAATGTATGTAAAAAAAAAAGTGAACTCTTGTAACAATTGTAAGTTGCCCTGGATAAGGGCGTCGGCTAAGAAATAAATAATTATAATAATACTTTAAAAAGTGGAGTAGGATCTAACGCACACATTGTAGATTTCATCTTCTTAACTATGTTAATCAAATCCAGTTGATAGATCAATACAAAATATTCTAAAGTTTGTTTAGGTGCAAATGAGGTGCAGTGTGGCCAAAGGCAAGAGTATCATTATAGTGAGATGACACATCTAAATTTGGTAATGCTATTAGATATAATTGCTCATAATCATGAGAACACAGAAGGTTATTCATCATTTGAAATTCTATATTTTGTGGTTTGTGGCCCAATTCCTCCTTAGGTTGCTGTTATTTAAAAGTGGTTACAAAAAGATTTTCTCCGTGGTGTATTAACACAACACGTATGCACAAACGTATGTATAGCAAGTATGTTTTTATGAAATTACATTATAATTGTATTTTTCGTATGTCTTCAATTGATGCAAGACTGCCTTCTGCTGTTCAATCAGTGTAATTGTACATCAAAGAGAATTGTAAGAGAAAACATACAATTATAATCTAATTTCATAAAAACATAAACATACATGGTAGAACTTGAACTGACTGAAACGGTGCTGTTCTATCATGTATTTTGTTTGCATTATTGATCAGATTATTATTTTTTGAGACCAGACCTCTTGGGTTTAATCTAATTTCACATTCAACCCTATAACACGGACTGGTCACCAAAAAGTATGCTAACTACTGTGGTGCTGACTATCAAGTACTTTTGAGGGCTTTGAAGAGGCGGTTTGGAGAGACCAGGTCTCACCTCCTAGTCCAGGAACAGTTACAGCGACGCAGTCGGAAACCCGGAAACCCGTGACACGTTGTGTGATCTACTAAACCTAAATAGGTGTAAACTGTGTAAGAGTTGTGTGCAACTATTTAGCAACAATCATTGGAAACCTGAAGGATCTCAGTGACTTAACAAGTACATGATGGTGGGTGCCCATGCAAGCAGCTCTTCCCTCAACACACCCTCCCAGGCATTCCTGAAATGGCAAATTGTTCAGGAAACCAACACCATAAAAGCAGAACTCCAGACGTGAGTAACTTATTGTGACCCATATAACAGAAACTTCAACACTCAACAAGACGCACCTTTTTACACCTTGAGCTAAGTATCGTGGGCTATTTATGTAATTCTAACATTTTTCGGCCAGTCAGTTTGTAACATCAAGATAGTTTGAAGTACATGCCCTCACTTGCAAAATGTACTGTATACTGTGCAATACTGTTTGTCCTTCAGTGCTAACATTTATGGCACTTAATATTGATTGACTGCTAACTTACGCTAAAAATAGGCTGCAGATAAAAAGGTGTTACACAAGGTAAAAAAGCCAATGCATAACACAGCAAAGTAGAAATGCCCATGACACACACTTTGCAATCTATACATGTAATACCATTGGAAAGGTAAATTGAGATTTCCCCATGTGGCAGATTAAAATGGGTATCACAATAAACCGGAGCATCAGCGCAATTTCATCACCTCGCCTGTCCTGTCTGTGTCTTGTGTTCTTCCGGGTCTGACGTCACCGCTCAAGCCATCCTGTGACACCCCACCCCACTCATATCTGTCTGCTTATTAAAAAAGGGTCAGAACACAAAAATATTTTAGCATGTGTTGTTTCCTACAGTAAACACAGTGGCCAAACTTCAGTGCGAAATTTGCAGCACATTTTCCGAAAGCGAATTCACAAAACAACAGAACAGAACCACACAGACGAGAAACAAAGCAAAGAGGGACTATTAAATTAACATTCTCAGTTGTTTTATTCTACCCTGATCAGAACTTTCCACTTGGACAAACACACCCAAACTAGAATTAAAGGATTAGCCATTTTAAGGTGTGATATAAAATTCACAAACTTAAACAAAACACAACTGAGCCCCCAATATTTAATGTTAGTGAAGATTAGCATAACAGTTTCAGACACTCCCTAGTTCATATCAATCTCTGCAAGTGTGCATAGTTTCATGAAAATTGTCTATTGTTTTTCCCACTTTTTGACTACAAACGTTTTTGTAATTCACACAGTTTCCCTAGTACAGTTTACTATGGAAACAGGAGCTACTATCATTAATAGGAGGTGCGTGGCTCCCATTCCTCCATGTAAGTAAACACTCCTAGAATTGTATTGGAGCTGAACAAGCTGGTGCTACAATGTGGTAGAAGACTCCTAGGAGACTTGAAGAGGACCTGAAGAACTCTTCTAGAAGTTTTCTACCACAAGCCTACATGACTCTCGCAAAGGAGGAGAGAGTGACTCTTCAAGGACTGCTTGACAATGCTCCTAAGCTTTGAAGAGAGGTGGTTACCATCAAGGCCCCTGTGGAATTGTCAGAAAGATGAACCTAAAAAATATATTACTGAAGTTGCAAAATGTATAATTTAAACATACATACATTATATGCTATTCAGCAGAAGTTCAATTTAATTGGATTACTGCACTATTCAAAGACTTGTTCACCTCTTTTTTTTATTTAGTAATTTAGTCGTCACTATTTTTTTATCCCGGTTTTCTCCCCAATTTAGCATGCCCAATTATTATCTGTATCCCCGGCTCACCGCCGCAACCCCCTGCCGACTCGGAAATGGAGACTGGAACACGCGTCCTCCGAAACGTGCTCCTGCCAAGCCGTCATTTTTCGCACTGCAGATCCACAGCAATGCCACCAGACCTATAGTACCGGAGGACAACACAGATCTGGCGGCTCCACTGCAGAGCCACAGGCGCCCTATCGGCCACAGGGGTCGCTGATGCGCGGTGAGCTGTGGATTCCCCTGCCGACCTAAGCCCTCCCTACCCGGGCAGTGCTCAGCCAATTGTGCGCCGTCCCCTAGGAACTCCCGGTCACGGTCGGCTGTGACATAGCCTGGATTCGAACCTGAGATCTTCAGGCTATAGGGCACATCCTGCACTCCGCACAGAGCGCCTTTACTGGATGCACCACTCGGGAACCCCCACTTGTTCACCTCTTGGCATGAAACATCTGAGCTAGTGTGATGGAGGAATTGTCTGTCACTAGTAATTAATCATATACCGCTACAACACGAACTGTGTAGACAATTATCATTTGTTAATGCAAATTATTTTGAATATAAAATAATAACACCTGTTGGAGTGATGCTTGGCAGGTTTTTTCCCAGGTGAGTGTTGTCTGCTATAAAAGAAAATAGAAGCCAAGTTTATACTTTGTTTACTTTGGTTACTATGATTTTCAGGTTTTCTGTTGTACTAAAGCAAGTTTCTTTTTACATTATAAACCAGTGCATACAAACGTTCTGTGAAATTTAGGAGGTTGTTTGGAAATGCAGTGTTGCTTCCACATCTTGACCAAATGGAAATACAAATTGAGCAAATGCACGGATGGGGGATCCAGAAGATTTTAGCCAGCCATTGACTCAAATAACAATACCTTGTGACGTAGTAGCGCACACATCATTGGCTGTAGGTTGGCACGGTGTAATGGATGCTGCTTACAGCTTGCATCCAGAAACATATTCTATTCTGATTGGTTGCTACTATTCTGAGCACTCCTGATTGGCTGACTATCTAAATCTAAAATTCCAACTGTGGATAAAGGTTCATTTGGCTTGCCATTAACGTCTACTTGCAGATCCACTTGGTTCACTATATTTATTTTGAGGAGGTCATATCTGAACGTCTGTGCTTCCTTGAAGGAATATTGTATGGCAAGAATATTTTATGACCATTTGAGCCTTTTGTAGACCTATATATACATGCCTACACACACTGATGAAAAACAATAAAAAGAAAGTCCAAATTGATAGCAAAAATGTGTGGTAAACATTAAACAACTTCTAATTAAACATTTACCACACGCAGTGTTAATTTCAACACACGCATTCCTTTATATACACACAATAAGCTGTGTGGCAGTACAATTGTTTTCTCACCCTATCGGTAATCTATTTACCAGTTCCCTTTAATAGGATTAACTATTAAAAGCTGCTAATCTGTGCAGAGAGCGCTCACTTCCATTGAACACATCTGAAAGGAGATTGAAAAGGCGAGACCCAGAAGAGACACAGACAGCTCCTGGTAACTTTACCCTCAGAGTTCAGCGATGGTGGAGGATTCAAGACCATCATGGGAAAATCCCATGCAGTTTGTGCTGGCATGTGTGTCCTATGCAGTGGGACTGGGCAATGTCTGGCGCTTTCCGTATCTCTGCCAGATGCATGGTGGAGGTAGGACACAGTTTTTTTAATTTTATTTTAAAGGGTTACAGTTATGATTGGCAGCTTCATATTTAACAAGGATTGCTTTGCTATTTTGTATCTATTTCATTTTCAAAACTTTATAGAACAAAATATATGAATAATGTGTTAATAATACTTATGAATATTCTTTTATGTAAAATTACCTAAAAAATTACAGTTTCTGATAAAGAGTGCAGTACGAAAGTTGAGACACAGGTCTACACAATAAATAATCAGAAACAAATAAGTTTTATAGTTAAAATGTTGCTAACTTGAAATGATACCCGGCGAATGAATAATGGTTGCAGAGAGCAGGCAGCCAGTATGGCAATCACAGAATTTGCACATAAATACAGGCTTTGGTTCTGAGACTTCATATTAGCTGCTCATGTATAGTATACTTTGAGTTGTTGTGATCACAAGTTTTTGAAGATTCTAATCAATGGAATTAAACATTGTTAAATGACAAGCTTGGTTTCTTCTCACCCAAACTAAGCTTTATTAATAACGTTCAAAGTTGTTATAATAGTGGAAATCACTAGATGGAGGCTTTCACTAAACATCGATATATATATTGTAACTCTTGAATGTGTCTAAGACTTTTGCACAGCAGTGTATAGTCTTATATTACTAACAAAGAAGCTCACTAAACAGTAACAACTACACCAAGACACTGCTTCAGTAGTTTTCTGTTAGTTTGGATTTTACTGAAGAATCCGGATTATCCTTGCTCTCATTCAACCCATTAAAAACCTAAAATGGTATCCTTCAAGAGCCATATAGTGGAGCGCAATGAGCCACATGTGGTTGAACCGCCATCCGCTGGACAGCCCTGATATAAGCAGTCATTAGCTATGCAAAGCGGTGCCATTGCAATATTGTTCTCATAGTCATACTATGTTTATTAAGACATAGTTGAAGTTTCCTGCTCCAACACATATTTAAGACATAAATAATAGTTATTACATTTTAGAATAATGCTGAAAGCTTGCCATTTCATCTAGTTATGACTGTTTATTAACATATAAATCAACAATAAATGGATAATTGCACATTAAATACTTATTTATGCCAAGAAAAAAATTGTACAACCAGGTCTGGATAAAATGAATTTCAAAACAGGAAACAATGATGTAGAACATCTATATTGCAATTGTTTTCTAAAACCTGATTTATACCGAAAGTGCTGGTTTCACATATCCCTGATTAGCACTTATCTTGGACTACCTTATGCAGTCTAAAGCCGGGTCCACACCTGAGTGATCAGTTGCTCAACTTGGTTGCGAGCAACTGAATCGCTTGTTATGTGGACGTTTCTGCAACCAGTAGAGACATTCTCTGCTGAGTGATTTAAGAACATAAGAACATAAGAACATAAGAAAGTTTACAAACGAGAAGAGGCCATTCAGCCCTTCTTGCTTGTGTGGTTGTTAGTAGCTTATTGATCCCAGAATCTCATTAAGCAGCTTCTTGAAGGATCCCAAGGTGTCAGCTTCAACAACATTACTGGGGAGTTGGTTCCATACCATCACAATTCCCTGTGTAAAAAAGTGCCTCCTATTTTCTGTTCTGAATGCCCCTTTATCTAATCTCCATTTGTGACCCCTGGTCCTTGTTTCTTTTTTCAGGTCAAAAAAGTCCCCTGGGTCGACATTGTCTATACCTTTTAGGATTTTGAATGCTTGAATCAGATCACCGCGTAGTCTTCTTTGTTCAAGACTGAATAGATTCAATTCTTTGAGCCTGTCTGCATACGACATGCCTTTTAAACCCGGGATAATTCTGGTTGCTCTTCTTTGCACTCTTTCTAGAGCAGCAATATCCTTTTTGTAACGAGGTGACCAGAACTGAACACAATATTCTAGGTGAGGTCTTACTAATGCATTGTAAAGTTTTAACATTACTTCCCTTAGATTTAAATTCAACACTTCTCACAATATATCCGAGAATCTTGTTGGCCTTTTTTTTATAGCTTCCCCACGTTGTCTAGATGAAGACTTTTCTGAGTCAACATAAACTCCGTAGTGATGTTTTTATCACGTGCACAGTTGCGAAATATGATTGGTTGCTACAATCTCCTGACTGTTGTTTACTTTCTGCGGTAAAGATGCGTACATTTTAAAAGATGTCAACTATTTTAAAAGATGTCAACTATATGCCCCGTGTTTCTGACGATGTCTCAGTCAAGGTCTTGTCCAGCTTTTATGAGGCTTCGCTTCTGCTTTTAATATCGAATTTAAAATAACTACAGATGAGAGGGCTAGAACAGCCAGCTCTTCATCAGTAATTAGTGAAGCCATCGTTTATGACAGACTGAGGAAAGAAGCAACAGCACCAGCAGGGTCAGCATAATTGCCAGGAAAAAAATAAAATAAAACGTTAGGTTACTTACTGTAACCCAGGTTCCCCCTGAAAGAGAAGACAACCACCAATCAATACATATTGGTTCGTGGTCGTCTTCGAATTTAAAGGGATCTACACACATTTCTAAATGCGGGTTACTTGGTAAACTTATTGATCGCATTGATGGAAATGTCCAGTGTGATTTTTGACGCGTCTCCCTTGGACCGTTCAGTTCTGTCAATTTTCTTTTCTTTTTATGATTTCGAAGGCGATAAGGGCATCTGCTAAAATAAATAAATACTAATAATAATAATAATAATGGTCCTAATAGTAGTTGTTAAGTATTCTGTAAACATTTTGTCTAACAACAGTTACAAAGTGCAATATGGGGCTTGCTTTCAAAAGATATCGCCACTGACATGAATGGAATACCTAGTGTGATCGAGATCATTGACATGGATTTTGCCTAACGTATTTATAATATTGTCAGACTCCCTCCACACTGTATGTTCAGTGTACACTCTCACCTTCACACGTCTGTATACACATAACATCTTATAATAATGTAAGTGTTCGTTGGCTACTTCTATTCATGTTGAGTTTATCGTGGAGGCGAGCAAACAGTACCAGAGAAAATGCATGATTTGAGGAATTCACCAAACAATGAACTATAAACAAATTGTTTGTTGGGTCGGGGAGTTCTATCATAATTTTAAAAGCTTAATAAATGTATAATGAAGTGTTACATACATGGTATACATGTATAATAACTAACAACTACAAACACAAATGACACTTCAAACGTATTTATTTATAGCCTATAATCGTACTTACTAAAATACATACGAAAGTAGATGTCAACTTAAGAAAATAAATTCCAACCAATATAGATAGATGGCTTACCCCCCCGCCCCATCCAAAAAATACATTAAGAAAAGATATAGATTTTTTAAAGTCTGCCGTCTGATTTTTACACACCAGATGGTAAATCGTAAATCAGCATTGTATATGTGAAGTTATCTAAATAAATGTACATTCTGCATGACAAAATGCAGAATTTTAAATTTACAAATTAGATACTCCCATTATTTTTTTATTTAATTTCCATTTGGCTGCTGCTTGCAGGTGAGAGAGCCGTCTCCTTGTACGCTAGTAGTTTCCATAACAGCGAATTATGCTTCCATTCATTTTTCGTGATGTCGTTAACATGCATTTTGGTTAACAAGTTCCCCTTATTTAGTCGCTGAGACAGGAAGAGATGTACGTGACCTGTGACAATTATGCTTTTTAATGAGAAAATTAGTTCATGCGTTCCTGCCCTAAATATAAAAAAGTAAAAAAGAACAACACTGTATTTGAAAATACCCATAAAGGACCTGGCTAATCTAATTTGAAGTTTGTGACCAACAAGGCTCCTCAGGTTTTAAAATGACTTAATGTATTGCTAATTTAGGGATGGTCACATGTAGAAGGCAATTGCTACCCCTGCTGGTTTACACCAGTACGATGCTTGTTTTTGTTTCGTGTCTGTTTTGTATCTGTCTATTTTGGCCATTGTGCCTTTTGTTTTGTATCAGTGTTTTGGTTTTTATCTAAATCTTTTATTTGTTTATTAAATCTGTGCATCAGTGCTTTCATACCCCAGTGCCATCTGTGTCTATTCTCCTTCCTGGTCTGCCGTCACCCGCAAGCCACCCGGGTCACAAGATGCTAAGATACTCTAGTAAAATGTAGGTTTGCCCTTACTACACACATTCCAACAAGTGTTGGACAAAAAAAGTAGAATCACCAAACATAACATTGTAAAAGGATGAAGAGCCACCATAGACACCCATGATGGTACCGACTTGACTATTCCTTTATGGAACATGGGACAGAAATATGCTGTTGTTCTACAGAGTGACCATAAAGACTTTTGTGACTGTTCCCTGTAAAATAACAGATTTGTGCAGTTCTGTATACAGAAGTACCTTTTCACCTTCCGCAAAATCTGTCAGACCTGCTATTCATTGTAACCAAGCCATACATGTAACGGAGAGGCAGCTTTTACAAATTTCAGATGTGCATGTAAAGAATCAATGAGTCATGTGAGACACATCCTGTTTACATACAATAACATAATAAATAAGTACTGTAACTGAATCTTTAAATTCTCTCATTTCAGGTGGATTTTTAATTCCCTACCTGATTATGTTGGTGGTTGAAGGATTACCTTTGTTTTACCTTGAACTGGCCGTTGGACAACATATGCGCCAGGGGAGCATTGGAGCATGGAGAACCATTAACCCTTACATGGGGGGAGTGAGGGTGAGTGTTAGACAATTCACGACTTCAAACGTATCTGACCAGAGGTACCAGCTATCTTCACATACACAGTACTGCTAATACGGGAAATGCTGGCTGGACCACCTCCAGTTTGTATAAGAGGATAGTTCAGATAAAGGGGGTTCTAATGTGTGTTATAGACTGCTGAGCAGCTCTCCACCAATCAGAGCAGAAGATTTGCCACCTGTATGCGACAACAAATCACAAAGAAAACCATTTGATGACATCACCCGTACCATTTTTTTGCCGTGCTTTATTCTCTGCCTTAATACAAATATGCATTCGGTTCACACATGTTTACAATGTACACAGCCTTTGCCCTGCTGCACACCCACTTCTGGTGTTAAAATAAATTGCAAAGGGGCTCCCGAGTGGCGCATCCGGTATGGAGTGCATGGAGTGCAGGATGCACCATATAGACTGGACATCGCCGGTTTGAGTCTAGGCTATTCTATTGCCGACCGTGGATGGGAGTTCCCAGGGGGCGGTGCACAATTGGCTGAGCGCCGCCCGGGGGGGGGGGTGGTAAGTTGGCCAGGGTGTCCTTGGCTCACTGCGCACCAGCGATCCCTGTAGTCTGGCCGGGCGCCTGTGGGCTTGCCTGTAAGCTTCCCGGAGCTGCATTGTCCTCTGACGCTGTAGCTCCGATGTAGCTGCATGGTGAGTCTGTAGTGTGAAAAGAAGCGGTCGTCTGATGGCACACGCTTCGGAGAACAGCGTGTGTTCGTCTTCACCGCTCCTGACTCAGCGCAGGGGTGATAGCGGTGAGCCGAGCTTAAAAAAAAAAAAAAATGGGATATTCTAAATTGGGAGAGAAAAAAATAATAAATTGGCGACTACTAAATAAAAAAATTAAAAAATTGCAAGGCTATAGGCTTTTTAATTTTTTTATATAACACTGTTATCCAGCTGGTGTGGTTTATTACCTTGTAGTGCAGGTTAATGAATGAAAGCTTGAATCAAAGTGAGCCAACTGGTGCTACCTGCTCATTACTCATTAGCTTTGGTGAAGTAACACTACTCTGCCACTCATTCACAGTTTAACCTAGGCTGCATTCTGGATTGAGTGCACTTCATCTCCCTCATCTCCTGATTGATAGCTGTTAACATTAGGAGATTGCAGCCTCTTATTATGGCTGTCTAGTGCAGACTAGCACAGGCTGGTCACAAATAAATGGACACTGTTTTAGATGGCAGTGGGGTCAGAAAGACATTGCTATGGCTAATGATCTCTACATTCTGTGAAGTCCAATAAACACAAGGTCACTTTCAGGCCTTTATTTGTTGGCAACTTTCAAAGCACCTACTTGAGTTTGACATTTTGAAGGATTTTTGATCAAGTTGTTGCTTTCGCTCTTTACATTGCTGTATGTCCCTTACAATTAAGCTGAATTACATCACCATTTCGGGCAGCACCTTAGCTATATTTTTAAATGCTACAGCAAAGCCATAATTTTGATTTAATCAATGCCTTAGCTGCTTGAAAAGGAGCCAGTTGCCTTGTGTTTTATGAGCTTAATAAAAGAAGCTCATATTAAAACCCTGTAGTTATACATTAATAGGAAAGCAAATTCCCAAGGATCAAACATGAATTTCTGCCTCTTTATGCAGCCTTAAAAAACGAAATCATTACAAACAAGTATCAAAACTTTTACAAACAAGTAAAGTACAATTAATTAGTTATTTATGTTCTTCTCTTCCTCATCTTTTTAGGTATAGCAAGTGTGGTCGTGGCCATCTTTCTTTCTCTCTACTACAATGTGATTAACGCCTGGGCCTTTTGGTACCTTTTTCATTCATTTCAGGTAAGAGGATAAAAAAAATAAAATAAAAAAAAGCATGTCATATATTTGTCAGAATACAGTGTATATGTTTTGAATATACATGCCCCTGCTGCAGTTCATTTAACTATGACATCATCAGTTCAATCACAACATATGGCCAACTGAAGTATCCACATTGATATTAATCGTGAAAGTTGTTGTGTATGCAGAAATTGTTTAGTATTTTCTTGTTATAATTCATAGCGTATATTGTTGTATGGCCATGCCTCACTTTTTTCACTAGCAGTTGCTTTCTGTCAAGCTTCAGTTAGTTTTGATTGAATTATTTTTCTTTTCACGGGTTCTTCTTGTACAGCTATGGCCAAAAGTTTAGCATTGCCCCATAAAATAAACACATTTTGCTTCATAAAGTTGAATGAAACCAGATGAATTATGTTATGTTGACATATTTAATTACATACCGCTTTGTAGTTTTCCATATACTTAATGAAAAACTGACAAAAATTGAAAAATGTGACATTACGACATAAATCTAACATGAAATACTGTACTATTATTATGGCTTCCGGTAGACTTTTGCAATATCATTTTGTAGTTTCTTTGTTTATATAATGTTAGATAAAAGATCTAACTTATGTTCCTATCCTTGTTATTTTATTTTTAAATTCTAGGTGATGCAAAACTTTTGGCCATCGCTGTATAACTCAGCTGTGAAAGGAGTTATATTAGCCCAAGATTGTAGTTGTTGCTGTTAAGCCTAATTTTAAAAAGTCTCATAAACCAGGCTTCTCAATAGCTGTGATGTTTCTTTTTTGATTCCTCAGGGTACCCTGCCCTGGGCGGAGTGTCCTCTCAGCAGTAACCTCACCACATACATTCCAGAGTGCGAGAAGAGCTCTTCTACCGATTACTTCTGGTACAGGGAGACCTTAAACATCAGCTCCTCCATCGAGGATCATGGGGGCATTCAGATGGGGCAAGCCCTGTGTCTGGTTCTGTCCTGGATGGTGGTGTACCTCTGTGTGCTTAGAGGAACCGAAGCCACTGGAAAGGTCCGGGCTGAGAAAAACAAAAAGAGCTATACTTAAAACATAGAACTAACAAAATAATTCCCTCCACAGCTGACCATGACATATATCAACAGAATGTACAGAATAGCATAGAATAAGAATGAGCAATGAAATGTTTGATCACAATTGATGCAATTCTCAAGATATATTCTAAAATGTATGTATGAATATGATATTCTCATTAACTTAAACAACAGATTGTTAGTACCAAGTGTAGTGACAATTGGATAAACGGTTCTCCAGATATATGGAAAAATGTGTATGACATAAAAAAACACCCAGTTGAAATGACGTAAGAGCAATGAAAAGTAAAGTGTTTTATTATTTTTCTTTAATGTCAATTGCTAAGCTACTGGTTACTGGAATACTATCACACATCTTTAGTGATGCCTTTATTTAAGCCAATAACTAGAAAGAAATGCTATTACTAAACAGACTTTTACCTGAAAAATGTCCACTAAATTATTTAAGTTAAATGCTATCCCTTTTTACAGGCTATTGGAGGTTTTATCAACAAAAGATGAACTAAAGTCCCCATTTTGTTTGTCCAGGTGGTGTATTTCACAGCAACATTTCCATACTTGGTAATGATCATCTATTTGATCAGGGGTGCTACTCTGCCTGGTGCTCTGAATGGATTGAAGTACATGTTCACACCCAAGGTTGGTATATAACAGTATTTTGGGAGCTATATAAAGTGGTTCCAGCAGCTCGATAGGGTGGAGGGGGCGGGGAACACGACTATTTCCTCTTCCCAGAGTTCAAGCATGGTGAGGTATTGTTGAGACTGGGGTGCATTCAGTGCATCTGCACAAGAGCAGTCCAATCTTTTTGGCTGAAAGAGCGATACTGATGACCAGGGAGTTCTGGAAGAACCATAAAAAAAAAAAAAGAAACCTAAAATAAGACTTGGAAAAGAGATACAGTTGATCCAACTGCTGTCATTTTTGTGCTCATTAAGCATATTTCAAGTTTAACGACGTTGAGTTTGCTGCTCCTTGACTTTACTTGGTTTCTACCAAACACTGAAGATTGTTGTTGCTGTTTTTAAAAACCCATTAAACATGTGTATATATATATATAGAGAGAGAGAGAGAGAGAGAGAGAGAGAGAGAGATGCATGAAGAAAAATAAATGAATGTTTGAGTTGAATAAAAGTCTGCAGATAAAGCAACTTCATCCAGTTCAAGCCTAGCAGAGTTCTTATGGCCCCAATCTTACACTAGTATTATCATTTTAATTTCCTCGTAAAAGTATTTTTCTTTTATCACAGTATATCAGCAAGGTCAGGAATGTGATTAAAGTCCAAGGCTTTATTCCAACTTGTCCCAAACGATTCAGTTTCTGTTATTGTAATTTCCTACGTACAGTACATCACATGTAACTATTTAGGGAATTAAAGGAACATAGTTAACAAAAATTCCAATGTGATATGACTATAATATGTATCAAATACAAATCAGAAGTTTGCCAAAAGTATGTATTAAGGTATTTTTCAGTGATATGAGTTTGATGATACATAGTAACGGACATCTGATGGATAGTTTTTTCTGCAAACTTCTTGTTCTTTCAGCTTTCTGATCTTGCCAACCCTAAAGCCTGGATCGACGCAGCCACTCAGATCCTGTTCTCGCTGGGTCTCGGGTGCGGGAGTCTCATAGCCTTCTCCAGCTACAACCACCACAACAACAACTTCGAGAAGCAAGCTATTGTGGTGTCACTGATCAACAGCGCAACTTCCATATTTGCCAGCCTGGTCACCTTCTCTATCTATGGATTTAAAGCAACATTCAATTACGAAAGCTGCTTAGACAGGTGGGGGAACTCTTGTTTGGAGTACTGGGATGATTTCCCTATTAGAAATGTCTGGAGGGAAACTCACAGCACATCAATGAACAGTGCAAACAGCAGTCTGTTTTTTTTTTCTTTGGGAGCACATGGTAGAACACCATTTTTTGAAAGCCACCTTTACAGTACACACATAATTACCGTATCATAGCAGGGTTTTACTTTGCTTTTAGGTCCAGACCATCTCCAGTAAGAAAACACAAAGAAAATAAGATTCAAAAGCTTTTGTATATTCTTAAAGTAATAAAATCATGTCTGCAGGGTCATTACAGTATAACACAGATTTTCAATCCAAAATATAGTGCAAACAGAATGGATTGTATTTTTTTACCCATCTTTTTACACAATTAGTTGAACCAGCTCAGCAAGGATGCAACTGAACACTTAACGCATGATTGCGTCTTGTGTAATTTCTCATTATGTTGGAATTGGGCAATGTGGAATGTGGAAATCTAAACTCAGAGCACTGTGTTCTCAATAGTGTTCTACCTTGGTGTTCTGCCATGCGCTCCCTAAGGAAAAAAAGCAGACAGCTGCTTGCACTACTCCTTAATGTTGTGAGTTTCCCTCCAGCTAGCCAGAGACATTTCCAATAGGGAAATTAACTGACCTGCTAATTGACCTCTCTAACAGGTCTCTGATTTGACCCCACGGGACCCACCGGTGTTGAATGAAGGGAGAGACTAGTGAATTATACCGTGTACTGTAGCTCCCCATTTACACCTTTCCTGGTATTAGCAATGCAATCATAACTGTGTCCAATGGCCAACCCCTTCCCCAGCTATTCAATCTTCTGTCTCAATTGTGGACTTCCTAATTGCACAATTCAGCATAGCAGTCCACACACACATCAGGAGATGCAGTTTAGAACACATCAGGTCAGTGTTGAGATTGCTTTCCAAGAAGTATGTGTTAAATGCCACTATGCTGCGTAACATTGTTTGATGCTTTTTACAGGACACAATTGCTGCTAATAAACACCTTTGATTTGACAGAGGACTCCATAAAACCAGATCATCTGGATGACTGGATTTCACACTTAAACGCAAGCTTCCCGGATAAGTTTGCCACAATATCTTCCCAAATCGAAGGCTGTGACTTGGAGTCGGAGCTAGACACGGTATGGTGCATGTGCTGAGAGTGACCCCTAAAAGGAGAAGTCAAAGGGCTACATACTTCCTCTTCTGACTAGTTTCCTACTGTAGCTTTGTGGCCTTCCTTATGTCTGGGTTCTAATCAGGTCACAAATGAAATGAGTCTGGTGGTTTCAACCTAGAACCCAGCGGACTTCAGCCCACACTACAAAAGCACTACACATGTTTGGCACAGGTGGCAGTTGCTGAGGCCTAGGACAAAATGCCAGGCAGGGGGTGTTGAGATAAGGAATGGAAATGAGTTTTAATGTAATTGGGTGAGTATCATGAAATACAAAGCACAGCCATAAACACAAAAAACTTTATTCAAAAGACTTCCTTGTTAAGAAATAGTTCAAAGTCCCTTCATTCCAATCTTGTATTATTTCATACTGGTAGTTGTTTTATTATATAACCAAGTAGTAATACACACATTTTAGCCCCATTGACACAAGTATGGTTGTTTTTTTTGCATCATCAATGCTGATGCTCATGTAAAAATTCTGGTGAAGCACAAAAGACTCCTTCATTTTCTCTATTGGTTTGCCGTGTATCATGGATTTGGAGGTTGAATAGTAAATACCAAGCAGTCATATAAATACTGCCAGCTAGAGCTTGAAACCTAAGTGTGACCTCTGGTAACAACGCTAGTTACAAGGTATGCATTCAATTAAATATAAGAGCATGGTTGTATCAAATAATTGCTACAACCTAACGATGATGAAGAATGAAATTACTTCACAGTTCAGTGACATCACAATACTAGGTGCACTTTTAATATCGACACAATTACTGTGTTATATTCGTAGTGTATGTTACTTGCATTGCTATTAATTCTAGCTACCAGTTTCTTTTTCACCGAAGACAAATGTAACACAGACGACCCCCCCCCAATGTGTCTATACGGTAAAAGAGTCAGTGGCATCTAGTAAACAGCTATTGTGAATCAATGTCTCTTTTTGTAATGCTGGCACATGATGGTGATGTCTATCCTGTTTACAGACACTTTGCCTGATCTTATCTGTGTTACACATGTCTATGGAAAAAAACAACAACTGGCAAATAGACAAGAAGAGGAGTTCATGAACTCAAGTCAAAGCACACTGACACAGACTATATATTGAATGAAATACAGTATTTGAGTAGAAGTAACAAAAAAACAAAGTATGCTGTATATAAAATGTATGAGCTGGTTTTAAATGTTTCTTCAGGTAAAATGCTTGTGTAATGAGTCCTCCAATAAATTAGATAACATTGATCAACGTACAGCCTTATACATCAAATACAGTCTTGTATGTTTCCACGGGAAGTTTACAGCGCTGTTAAAAGCCTTATTACAACGATCAAGCTGACACGTACAAATCTAAAAAGACAAAACCTGAAATTCTTCCTGTGAGCAATTTTAAATGTCAGTTATATTACATTACAGTATTATGGTTTTTTTTTAATTATTACGTTTGAAAAGAAACGTATGCTTTTATTGTTTAAAACGTGCTGCACAAAAATATGGCCGGTAATAATTCATATTTCCAGTCTTATTCCATTTTTTTTAATTTATTTTTTTTACTGTATAATGTAAAACTAGAACCAAAAACCTCAATAGTTTAATTCGAGGACTTAACCTATTTGTTCCTCAAGTAGATTGCTGCCATTTCAAAAATCAATTGAAGACTTGATTTGAGTGTAACATGTATAATTTTCTATATTATCTCCAAAAATAAATGTGGCTGTTCACTTTTTATGATTTAGTATTGTCTGTCAAGATAATATGTCTGTACTGTTTCTATTGCTTTTTCTGTTTCTAAGTGTTTTTCTTTTCAATTTCTTTTTCTTTTTTTTTTAATTTAACAACCAAATATTGGACTTCAAAAGATGCTGGTAAAAAGGGTGGGTTGTGATAGTTTTGTTTTTTTATCAGTCACTTCAATGTGATACGGTTGGTCAAGAATTATACAAAACATTGGTATACCGTGCTAGACATAGCAATGTACTGTTTCAAGTACTGGATAATAAATAGTACCGTTTTATTTGGAAAAAATCCAACAATTAGATGCTCTACTGCAGGGGTTCTCAGAGTTTCTTGGCACGCAGCCGCCCATAATATCCTGACTGAGGACCCCCCACCCAATTAATTTGTATAAAAGTACATACTTTTATACAACGCAATGAAAATGAAGATTATAAATTAACGATCAAGCAACCTGAAGCAGGGTTCATGTAAACATTGGGGAACGTTGTGTGGCAGGTGTCACAGTCATTTAGGAGAGAATTATGTCGTTGGCCCCCAGTTTGGGAACCCCTGCATATAAGACCTGGCTGATAGACAATAACACCTCTTTACCAGAAAACTAGTGCATTGCCTACCCTTATACTGCTCTTCTAGCTGCTAACCCACAATAACCTGTTTCTCAGTCACTTTACAACATTTTTTTTTTTTTTTTTTTTGTTTCTACCCATTCTGCATGGTCACTTTTAACAGACACTCTCTGGTTATTCTGTTCACCCCAGGCTGTTGAAGGGACTGGCCTGGCGTTCATCGTGTACAGTGAAGCCATTAAGAACATGGGGCTGTCCCAGCTGTGGTCAGTGCTGTACTTCTTCATGCTGTTGATGCTGGGGATTGGGAGCATGCTGGGGAATGTAGCTGCCATCATTACCCCACTGCGGGACTCTGCTTTCCTCACCAGGCATTTCCGAAAGGAAACATTAATAGGTGAGTATCCGGACGAGACGCAACCAAACACATTTAGTATGCAATCTCTGGCCACTAAAGCTGTGAGATGCGGTGGACCCTTGTGTTGCTTTCCTGTAGCTTGCAGGTGAAGTAGCTACTTGTGCAGAATGGTGAGGTAGCAGAGTATGCAATTTGAAAACAAGTGAAAAGAATATATCTTTTTTAGGGGGGATTATAGATATGTGATGCTTCATAGCCCTGTCTTGTTTTGCAGGGATGATGTGCCTGTCCTGTTGTCTTGTTGGACTCTCTTTCACTACCAGATCAGGAAACTACTGGTTTACCATTTTTAACGACTATGCTGCTACATTTTCTCTGCTCTTCATAGTCCTCATTGAAATCATAACCATCTGTTACGTCTATGGACTGAAAAAGTGGGTAACCCTTCCATGCTTACCGTATGAGAAAAAAATGCTGATTTTGAGCATTGTTGCCGATTAACAGTAATACAACTGTATTCTCTTTAGCCTCTAGTCTTAGGACAGTATATATCAATGTATCTACATACAAACAGTAACATGACTCTATATGCAGTGCATGTTTGTGGATTCATATGGAAATCTAATAAAAGTAAAACGATACTAAGATACCAAGAACAAAATGAGTATTTTATAACACACTTAAAAGGCAAATGTACGAATCTCTTGTCCTTGTACTAGCTACTGCACCTTAGCAGCATAGAACCTTTGAAGTTCATTGTACATTAATCTGCATGATCTCTCTTGTTAATCTATCATTAATCTATATTATCGCTCCACAGGTTTGAAAAAGACATTGAGTTGATGATCGGACATCGACCACACTGGTACTGGAAAATCACCTGGTCTGTCATAAACCCAGTTCTAATTATAGGGCTATTCATATTTTATATAGCAGATTACATCATGGGCGGAACACCAACATACCAAGCATGGGACTCAAACCTGGTATGTCTTTTCACTGAACTGTGATGTTGAACTACACTAGGATGTCTAACATAGATAATGCTTTTACACATCCTAGTGTAGTAAGTAAAACCTGTACCAGTGATGATGTAATGAATGTATGATTTGTAACATTGTGACAGGCTAGCTGTAGGGATGACGTCAGGCCAGAAAGAAACACACAGACAGACAGTACTGGAGTTGAAACTGAAACGCAATGGCTGCTCTCAGTAGGTTTATTGAAAAATAAAAGGTTTAAACAGAAAACAGGACATGGCACTTGAGGCCAAAATAAATAGACAAACAAAATAGATTAACACTAAACAACAGTGAACGAACAGACAAACAAACACGGTGAGTCTAAACAACTTATATTTACTTTTTATTTACTCCTTCTCCACCCCCGTTCTCCACTCACCGAACACACAACCCTGAGTGAGTGCTTTGTGCATCTATATATACCGTTGTGCCGGGATTCAATTACTAATTAATTATTCACTTGAATCCCAGCATGTGAACTAATTCTGTGCAACCCCGTGCTCACATATTAAATACTTTAAATGCACGTGAAGCGAAGTGCAATCCCTGTGCCTAAATACAATTATACATTTTAAATAACTCGTGCTACACACACCCATTCATATCCTGTGCAGCAATATCTATACACCAACATTAACACACTAGATGCAACATATAACACACAAATACACACAGGGGTGGGGCACATTGCCACAAACATATATGGAGGATCTGCCATAAACCGTGGAGTACTATCGTTATTCCACAAATGAGGCCGTCCTCGTGTGTGAAATAATCACAGAACTCCATTAACATTAATATGAACATCCACAGAGTGTTCTGTTTATACAACAAGTACACTGTATGGAAAGGAATGCATGTTTAAACGTAAAAAACAGATGAAGATCGTGTTTCCCATCAGCTTAGCAACACATGGTAATTTTGAACACCACAATTAGCCTGGTCATACTGCAGTTGGATTTGAATACATTCCAGAAAGACTTTCAAAATGAGATTAGGTAAACAAAAAATAAATTCATTCAGCACTTTTTGAATAGGATCTCTCAACACAAGAATGAGAACTTGCCTAGGCCCAGGGCATCCTTGAAAACAAGGTTTTCATCTCAAGGGTGAAAAAAAGTTTAAATAAATAAATAACTAAATGAAGCCCTTAAATACATGTTTACTGATGTGAGGGGTAATATTTACACTTGTACTGGGCAGCACTGACGCTTCACTGTATCTGTGTCGGGGAGAATGGCAGGGGATGTAATTTAATATACTGGTTTTTGTTTCGCAGGGTAAAAAGGTAATAAAGGAATACCCCCCTTTCGCCCAGGCGGTCATTGTGCTTCTTATGGTGACCTCCATGATATGCGTCCCTTTGGTGGCGCTCATCACTTTCATCAAAACAAAGAAACAACAGGTGAAGGAAAGCAAGATAAGCACCACAGCTAGTTAAGAGACCCACTCCTGGGACTATGAGGGCAAAAGGCACTTTCCTTCGGAAGCACTGCAGCATGTGGAATTCATTCTGTGCAAAGACCCTAACAGGAGACCCCTGTGTTCAAGAACAAGGTGTCTGCGTAACCACCGAAGGCCTTGTTTCGACTTCACCAGTATTGCTCCTATCACCTCCTACCCCTCCTTCTCATTTGACTTTCCAGCATCCATTAGAAAACATATTGTGAGCAGGGCTCAGATATTCATTCTTTTACTCTGTAGAAGACAAAAACTGTTCCTGCCGGGTGTGGTGTCATTTTAAGGGTGAGAAGGATTTATTTGAGAAGGATTACAGTCTTTACTGTAATAACCTTGTTAAAACAAAATGCTGTGTAAACAACGCGGTGATGAAGGCAATCCTGTTCCCTTTCAAGTTTCAGGTGACCAATAGCGACATCATACAATATTAAGGTAGCTTAATTTGAGTTTATTACTATCATAGTGTATACATTATGTCTGTTTTGTTTCTAGTTTTCTTCTATAGTCAGTAATACAGAATCAACAATTTTCATTCATTATGTTATGCACATCTGGGAATACTGTGCCATCTTTCACACCTGTGCCTCCTGTCAGTTCTCTTGTCAATTCAACGCTTGTCTTCTTTCTATTCCTTACAGATATTCTCTTCAAGTATTGCTCATCCTTGTTAGACAGCTTTTCTGGGTCTTCCAGTCCTGCGTTTGTCAGTTACAGATTATGTTTCTCTGTACTTGTTGCTTCGGCTACCACACCTTGAAAATCGAAGCATGTGAGCTATTTCACTCAATGTTTTTCCTTCTTCATAGTAGTAGAAAACACTAGTGGAGGCTTTGTTTTTCTACTATAGCAGAAAACACTAGTGGAGGCTTTGATTAAATTGTTGATGCTAATAATGCATCAGACTAAAACAATGCAACACATCTAGACTTTTGCACAGCAGTGGACATAATGCAAAGTAATACATATTAAAAAGGCCTTAAAATCAAAGCCCATGTTCAACACTGGTTGTCAATCATAGTCTTCAAGTACCACTAAACCGTCTGTTTGCGTTTCAGATAGGGATTGTCTGCAGATTGCTGTGTGTACAAAGCATGATCCCTGTAGCTGTATCATTTAGTCTGTGTACTGGAAAACACATTTTTTATATTTAATTCCTATTTGAACCAAAAACCTGGAAAGTGTGGGTAACTTGATTGTGGGTTGACGTGACTCAAATAAAATATAACTTTATTAAGGGCATTTCTTAGCAGTCATGGTATGCAGTTCCATTCGCTTGCATTTGTCAAGCACTGTGTGAGTGTGTGGAGATTCCAGGTAGAGGTCTTCAGGGGTCCAAATTAATCAACCGGACCTGACCCGATGTAAAATTCTTGGTATTAGATCCGGATCCGACCCGGCCCGAAAAAAAAGTGGAATGCTTTTCCTTTCCCCAGCTTAGTATATGCGCTGACTAGATACAGTATTAAATCAGTTTTTTTTCCAGTCAACCTGGAAATCTGACTGAACTACACACAGTGTTTATTCCATCATGAACCAACAGAGGACTGTAAAATGAAATATATGTTTGTCTGTGTAAAAGATAATAAGATAAATACATTATCTGAAAATCAAATGAAGTACGATCTCGTAAATGCGTGATTTTATTACAAACGTAACACAAGAGCAAATGGAATTGAGATGGAAAGCTTGTTTTCCTTCTTTGTCCACAATAACAACAAATGATTCCCACACCGCAGAGCTTTTGTTCATGGAATTCTTAAGTTTTTCTTTCATGTCCTTCATAAACAAATCCATTACTCTGACTTTTAAGAATGATCTAAAAGTCACATGTTTGCTGCTGCGCTCTGCAAGCCATGTCATGTGCTACTGGGGGAAGCCAATCCATGCAACAGGAATTATAAACAATTAATTTTAGTACCAAAGAGAGCCTCTTTAATAGTAATCGACAGTTTGTATATTACTGAGTAAACAAAATCGGACCCTTCCTGAATGTTGCGTGACAATTTTGCACCCGAAAACCCGTTCGGTACGGGTCGGGTCTCAGGTCCGGGTAGACCTGTGAAGATCTCTAATTCCAGGTGCTTTATCATCATTGCTGCTGGGGGGAGTATTTCTGGTGTGTGTTATGTTTCAGTGTTTAAAATGTGGCCTTGTAAGAGAGACAAACGGAAAACTGTTCTAGAGATAGTTTTCACTTAAATTATCACTTTCTGTTGGACTACAGAAAAACTGAATAAAAATTGTACATATGCACCGACGCTTATCAAGGTGAAATCCCTGAGCCTTCTGGGAATTTACATTCCTCCTTATGCTTGTGCCAAGAATACTTCTGTGATTACAAAGCAACATGGGGTGGCCAGTTTAGCCTGATACTGACTAACATGGAAAAAAAACTAGCCATTATTTTTCATTTTCTTAATATAGTTCAGTTAGCATTGTGGCCACATACGTATTTCATTATACAATTCATAATAAAAGGAGTATAGCAGGCAGAAATTAATTTTCAGATGCTGAAATTGAGATGTAGAAACGTGTATCTAATACACCTTTGTTTTCATACAAATCTTATGAAATAAAATAAAAAATTGGTCTTATGTGTGACCTTATTTGTGCAGAAAATGGAGACATGACAAATGAATTTCATTAGAAACAAGCTAGATCCTGCATATAGCCCACTATGAAAGACACCCACAGCCAGCAAAATAGCATCTCACAACAACTGCCCATACAGTTTCATCAATCTAGACTAGAGGTTTGGGTCCTACTATGTACATATTATATGACCTACATTCATAGCATGAGTAATAGTTTCCTTTAAATGTTGTTAAAACTACTTGAACACAATCAATTCAATTTTTAAATTGATGTCTTTGTCAAAGCCCTAGACTGATACCAAATACTCATACTATACCATGTTTCATATCGTCTGGTTAACAAGAATAATAGCTGGTTTAACAAATCCAGATCAGCGCTAATCTTGGTGGACTACCTAATGTGGCTTAGTCCAAGACTAGTGGTCTGTGAAATTAGATGATAGTGTTATATGCAAGATGGGTTTAAAACAGGCTTAGGTCACCCACAAAATTAGTTTGGTGGTTTCAGCCTAGCCATTAAAGAGTAAGTAGTGGGGTTCTGAAAAATATAGTGTTTTACATCCCAAGGTGTTGCGACAACTGTTTAATAACATACCTATTTCTTTATGCAATATCACTAGTTTCCATATCGCATTTTCTTTATCCCGAAACCAAAACTAGCCATTTCCAATTAGCGAAAAGGGCACAGAGAAGTTTCGCAGGAGTAGGACAGACGGGAGGGGTATCTCTGCAGCCTGGATCCTCCAGCGGTGCAGTCATGCGTGCGCAGGTTGTAAAAGACGTCATTATTGTGCGCAACAATAAAGTTTGTTTGTGTTTAATAGTCCCCCCACTTTGAATTCAGTGGTTTTATTTCCTTGTTTGTTAGTCTGCTAAATGTCTATAATAATAATTTTTTAAACAATCTATTAAACGATGATGGTTTAATCAAATCAAGGAATAATTCGTTTTTTTTCAAATAAATACATTTCAAGATCTGCTCCTGGGGAGCTCCTACACATTGATTGAAATAATCCTCATCATTATTTTCTGAACCCAGTCACATATAAATGTTCCTCATATGCTTATTTTTTCAGCTACTGAGATTCATTATTATTGGGGAAATGTCATACAGTGTACCCCCTTTCTTCTTTAGGAAAACATGACAGAATGGACAGTGACAAACGCAGCATTGTTCCCAGTCTGTGAAAGTTAAATGGTTCTAATAAACAGCTAACATTTAGCTTAAGTTTGTACATCTGCTATCATCACAAAATACATAAAGCTGGGGTTACTCCATTCCACCAAACGCTCTATCCTCTGAGCTTAAACCCTCTAGCAGCCGTTTCCAGCAATGAAACAGAAAAGCTGAAACACGGGACCTTATTTTATTTTTTAAAGCCGTTGAAAAATGAATTGGGGGGGCTTTGGCAAGCTTGGGTGCTTAGTGCTTAGTAACCATTTGCCAGTAAAACTGGGTGCCAATATGGGCGGACAGACGCGACTGGGCACTACTTCGAACATGACATTTATAAATACATTTTTTTTTTTTTAAAAAGAACAAAACAGTTCAGCAGTAACCTGGTTTATTAAAAAACAAAAAGAGTTTCCAAAACTTTGTGAAATACACAAAAACCTGTACAAACAACATTAGCTGGAATCGGAGAGAGGGCCTGTTGCTGAACTGCAATGTAATTATCTCCTGGGTCCTCCTCTCCCTCTGCCTCTCCCCCGGCCTCGGCCCCTGCCTCGGCCTCGTCCGCGCCCTGCAACTGGAAAGGAATAAACAAGTCTGTCAATAGAGTGGAGTGGACGAGCATTGAAAACAATTACGCTTCATTTGGCTTCACTTTTTAAATCTGAACTCTAATACTACATGGTGGCAGCTGGGAGACCCTGAAGAGCAAGTTAAAATGTAACATCAATATAATTTCCCTTACTATATTATTGTGTTTGCAATCATTTATTGAGCGGTCTGGCATGGATTTCTAGTTCTCTAAATCTGCCTCTACTGGCTTTGATCTCATCTGGAGAATCTTAAGTGCCTGGATGGAAAAGTTGAAAGGTCACTGTGTCACATGATTTCAATGGAATGAGGAGCAACACAACCCAGAGTATCTTAGAATGGTTGCAACCCCCCGTAAAACGTGACAAAAAAAAAAGTAAAAAAGAAAAAAATGGCATTTGAAGCTACAACATACACCTAAAGTTGGGAGCACCTACCTGCTTCTCTCTTTTTTGACTTGACTTTGGGTTCGATGTCCACCAGCAGGGTGTCCAGTGGCAAGCTGTCTGGCAGAATGAAGTAGCGAATGTTGTTTCCACGAATGCTCAGCGACTCCAGCTGGACAGGCTCACGGTTCTTTAACGTCATTTTGACGGCTTTGAGATGCGTGTTCATACATACATCTACACCTGTACAGGAGACAGCCAAACAGGTTCATGATCATGTTTCACCAGTAACAAATATAACACACATATATACACACACACAAAGGCAAAGTGGGGATTGCCTTGCCACTTTTGGGCCCTCTCACACGGTCTTGTGTAAATGAACAGTACTCGAAACCACAGGTATGGTTTACCTGGGCGGTGTCTGTATATTTATGTACAAAACTAAATAAATAAACAAAACCCTAGCTCCACCAAGGGGCTCTTAACTAAACTTTGCAGTTCTAGCTATAAACTGCACGTCTAAACCGTTTACCAGTAACCAAACATGCGTAGGACAAAACCTTTTCCCAGGTCTGTCCCCACAGGCTTCCTCCAGGTCTCACGCAGAGGTAGACAGACTAGACACATTGCAGACCTGTTTATATAGGGTATGGCCATGGGTAACTGACCATCAATCATTCAATTACCACCTGGCCACATTCCAGAGTTTAATCCATAAAGCACAATCAAACAATTACCCATTTACCTTGTGTGGCTGCGCAAAGGCAGCGACACAACACACATTTCTCAGTGTTCAGGGCCACTGCCCTGTCTGTCACACACACTTGCTGGTCTAAAACAAGGTTGCAGTAGAGAAGCATAAACAAGAGAAGGGAAATGTCTAATTCTATCTAAAACATGTCAAATGAACTGTTAGCTTCTCTACTTCTACAGATCACATGATTGAGAGAATGTATACTAAACAAAGCATTAATCAAGTCAAAAGTTCATGAACAGTAAGTAAGTATTTCAACATTTGACTAAAGAGCTTAAACCATTTGCACAACAAATATTGTAAACCAGTGTTAATGTACTCAATCTTATTAAACTAAATCTGTTCTCTAATCCAATACCTTTTTAACTGTGTTTGATAATCTTAAAACAACAAAAAAAATGAATTATTGGGGTAAACAAGTGTTTGTGCTGAATTCCAGGGAGGACATGAAAAGGGACAGGGCTGCAGAACAGTTGCGCACTAGCGAGCCGAAGGATTTGATAGGGACCTGAACATTTTCATCTAGCTACAATTTATTTGGAGCCGACAAGAACACTCACGTGAGCATCAGCATCACCTAACCCAATTAATCAATTGAATGCCGTTAAATCGAACAAGTATCAATAATGGCATAAACAGCAAAGCGTTGAATCTGCAAGAAAATAATGGCAACGGCACTCGAAACGGTGGATATTTTTTCAACACTTATCATTGTTTATCCCTTACTTAAAACGCTTGTGTATTTACAAACATGGCGTGAACTTAACGGCAGAATAAAGTATTGGAAGTTATGAGAATCATTGTTTTGACTTTTTTTTGGTCAATTTCATTTTTATAATGAAAATGCCACCGCCAAGTCAGAGGGGGAAGTGCGATTAGTGCAAAAAGAAATGTTGGGATGAGCTTCCTAATCAAAGGTTAAAACATGAAGGCCAAA
The DNA here is from genome assembly GCA_030684275.1 of Acipenser oxyrinchus oxyrinchus. NCBI lineage: Eukaryota > Metazoa > Chordata > Actinopteri > Acipenseriformes > Acipenseridae > Acipenser > Acipenser oxyrinchus. The sequence continues at coordinate 26,645,885 of CM060250.1, forward strand.
TGTTTCTGTTCACAAAACACATTTTTTGAAACACCTTTATTTAGTGACTGAACTACAGTACATTGTTACTAGTGGACTGCTTTAAGAAAGATTTTTCCTGAAACTACAGTATCTCAGGGACTTGAATAAAAAAAAGAATTCAATAGATTTTTAATGAAAATTTTTTACTTGTGTTCAAATTACGTTGTTTAATTCTTAATAAATTGGTAAAAACGGAAAACACGGAATTGGTCATTTTAAAAAACGAAATTTGCCATTCACAAGAATGGAAAATCAGGAGCTGTATTAATGTCATTGCTTGCTCTTGTGTTCGAATAATGAAGGTGAAACAGAATCAGCAAGTCAATCAGGACATCAAGGTAAAAAGAAGCGACTTTGTTTAGTAATTAACAGTTTAATTAAGATACTGAATCGGCTCAAAACACGGTCACGTGAACAAAAATAAAACCTAAAACTTCAAGCCCTAGCTATTTCTGTTTCAAAATGCTGTATCTGCGTCTTTCTAGTGCCGTATTTTTCAGCAGTTTTTCTGGCACTTACTGTCTGTACAAGTTTAATAACTTGAATTCTGTCATCTAGGGAGGACCTTTTGCTTCTCCACATTTTCTATCTTCCTTTACAAAGGAGCGCTGTTGTTTTATTGATTACGGATAAGACAGCTAAAATGGTTACCATATTCCTTTCAAATTTAGGACGTACCATTTAAAACCTTTTTTTTTTTATACAACAAATGCCCTGTGTAAGTAAGGGTGCTGAATACAGGTTTGAGTCTGTTGCTGGGTAAGAGAATTGTGGTCACTGGTCGCGTTAGACAGGTGGTCGCTTAATACAGTTAAATAAAAGCACAAATATCATTGGGAGAAATTTAAAGTGGTCGCTAAATAAAGGTGGTCGCATGAGCAGGTTTGACTAGTTGAAAATGTTGAATTCCCACAATGTTAATCAGCTAGTTTAAAGTTGATTTGGTGCATAATGACCATGAATATTTAGACTCCTGTTTGTACCCCCACCCCTCCATTTCAAAATACATAGATAATGTTACTAGCACTTTAGCACTTTGTTTGACATCATATTTAGATTTTCCTGATGTTTTTATACAGATAAAGGTTGTTATCATTCAGAGTAATGTGTATGTTATTTATTTATTTGGCAGACACCTTTATCCAAGGCAACTTATAGGTGATACAGAGCAGTATAGTGTTACAATGCAAGATTAATATTTAAATACAGTAGAGTTTACAGTAAGTGCAAATACTAAAATACAACATGAACTAGGATGCAATACGAGAAGTTGTATCTACAATGACATATTAGTAGTGCAAAAGTTTAAGGACAGTGAATGAGCTGAGGACCCACAGCAACAGTACCGCAAGTCCTAACAGGGCACAGCCAAATTGTCAATGACACTGCTTTAAAATAATTGTTGTATAAATCACAACAAAGCTGCAAAGCTATAAATTAAAGTCCAGTTTAAGTTAGTTATTTTTCTGCACACAATCTATTCTGTTATCAGATTCGAAGTGAAATAGAAATATTAAGCCTAGTCTATAACTTTTGCTAATTATAATGTATTATTTGGTTGTGTTAAATAGTACAGGACTAATGTGATATTCCAACCCTGCACTGCTAGCTTTCTGATGCCCCATAAGATGCAAGTCCAGTGAGTGGGAAATCCACTCTGCCTTCTCAAAAGGGTCAGAACCTGTCCAGGTAAGTGAAGAAAAAAAAACAAAAAACAACGTGCTCTCTAATGCTGTCCTCCCCCATATGGTGCATTGTTTATGAATAACCCAGTATAAATGCAAGATCCCCCACTTAAGGTTACAAAAATATACTCTGTGTCCGGTATTAATCTAAGGAAAGTGGATGTGGTTGAAGGCATAGGGTGGCAGGACTGTAAATATAAAATGGTGTTGTGAATGGGGTAGAAATAAGAATGGTAAGCCCTGCTGCTTTCCTCTCAGACCACCTGCATAGAGTGTACTTTCATACACCCCTGTATACCAACGCTGACATTTAAAGCACCTACTAGAAGCCAGGCTGAACCAATGATGCATGCCAGTTACCATTAATCTATACATCTTTGTAAGAGGGGGTAGGAAAGGCACTGCTGGAATAAAAAAAAAAAATGATGTAGGACAGCCAGGACATCTGAGAAGCTAGGAGTAGAAATCTGCAGGCAAGCGTGCTACAGAACAGCCAGTTGAGTTGACTGTTCCTCGAGTAGCTCCATAAGTAAAAGCAGTCTTGGATGCAGAAATACCTGCCAACCGATCAGCTACTGCAACCAGTCATAGTAAGATGCTGCCTAGAATTTTTTTTTTTTTTTTTTTTTTTTTAAAAAGGGAGTTGCAGCTTTTCTACATTATAGAACAGCTAATGTATACAAAGATGCAAACCCCATATCACAGTACCACCTTGTCTATACAGCCATCAGGGTATAGTTAATGTAAAACATCAAGGCCCAGCCAAATAGTAACTTTGCTTGTATCCGATACATTTTAGAGGTGAATTTACACAAACAAAGATTTCAAACACAGAACGTTGAAAAGCACAATACTCTAGAATGAGGCATATGGAGTTCTCTCTGTGCCTACCTGTGATTGTGCCATGCACCTGTGTTCCATTCTTCAACTCTATGGTTACAGTTTCATGGCTCAGCTTCATCAAAAATCTGTTTAAAAAAAACACACAAACACACTATTAGCAAATTAATTTTAAGTTCGGAAATAGTATTCCTACAATCAATCACTAATAAAATGCAAAACGAAACCTAAAACGCAGTGGGTGTTGACCCTTTAAGCTATATGTATTTAATTGTATATTATAAAACTATATGAAGTTAATGCAAGTTCTCATTTTGTTAGTTACCGTAACCAATACAAAAATGTATTACAAACACCAAACAATTGAACTTTGATTTTGGGAAAACCGCATTTTAGAGCGCATCAATCCCATAACTACTGTGGAAATCAAAGTGGGCTACTGGTTGAACACACAATGCAGTTTCAAATAAAAATAAAATTACATCAGTTAGCTGAATTTAGACTTCTTTCTGTAAAGAGAAATAATTGGTTTTGTATAAATATCATTTAACCTCTGGAAAACCAAATGGCACAGCTCGTAGTGGTGTAACGTTTTGTTTAGACTGGAGGAAGGCCAAGATCCATTCAACTTACCACGTAAACACTACCACAAAACTAAAAACTCGGGATACAGTAAATAGAGAACGGAACGTGTGCCAAACATGGACCAATTTGGGGGTAGAAAAAAACAACTGCCTAACAAAATATTTTAATCAAAAACAAAATTGTATATATGCCAAGTGTAAATTAGGTGAGATGCCTCCATACCCGCTCCGAAGTATTATACATGTTATGGAAGCACTTTAATTTCTATAAAGCTCTTATAATAACATACATATCGATATGCTAAATCTTTTGCACACAGTTGACAGAATTACTTAAAAAAAAATACAGGGTTATTGTTTAAAGTTTAGCATCACAGGCCCCGATCCATTTTTGAATGCCCCACTTATTTCGACTTCCCGCCGCCGTTTGTCTCACCCAAATGTAATCTACAGCCATCCTCCGACACAGGTCGGTTATAAGCGTAGCTGCGAATCCATTATTAATAACTGCTTTTCTTTAAAACATCTTACCGTACGAGTTTCATGTTGGCAGCAGATTATAAAGACGAATCCTCCACTGCAATAAGTAAAAAAAATTACACTGGTAACGACACAGCAACGCTGAGTCGATCCGGCATTAAATTGGTAAATAACAAGGAAGTGAACGTTCCCAGACCGGAAACAAACTCAACGGCAGAACAACGAGAGGCGAGACGGTGCTGGTCCTCTGTCTCGACACAGCATCACCTACTGGTAAAACTAATAGTGGAGGATTTAGAAGATAGATATTAGATCTCTAGTTTTATGCGGTCATTGAGAAGCCGCTAACACACAACCTTGCAGGATAGGTAAAACAATTTGATAAATAGATATGGGTGGGTAGTGTTTTTTCTCTCACTTACTATAGTAAAGCAGGCAGTGTTGCATCTATTATCTTCAAATTAAAAAGGTGGGAACCTGATATAAATCATACCTGATCTGGGTGAACCATATTTTCTACCAAGTAGAAATGAACTGCAAGTTATGTGCAAACAAAACCACTCTTACTGGCTATAAAACAAACCATTACTTTAACAGCATGAAGATGCTGCAAATCAATCAATATTAACAGACAGTACAGATATTAAATACAAAAAAAAAAGAAAAAAATGACCAGTTATTGTTTTCCATCTGAGATTTTATTAAATCTTTGAAACAAAACAAACCACTTAAAACATGGAATGACAGTGGTCAGAAAGAGATAGCTGTTTCAATATTGTAGAGCAGCAAGAAAAAAAAGATGCAAAGATGAAACCATTCAGTGTACTTGCATTCATCCACTAAAACCATTCCCCCTTCATGGACTAAGAACAGTGACCCACAAAAAGGCATGATAAGGCTTACATTGCATTACAGTTTGAAACCTTCCACTTTTTTCCTCTATATGGTTAGTAAGCAGTGCACACACACACAAGAAAATGTGTGCTTGTACTGAGACAGTAGGGATAGATAGGAATTATTTACAGCAAACTAAAGCACTCAGTTTGTTCGGGTTATTTTGTAAACCTAATTAAGCACACTATAAACCCTGGCAAGCAATGGAATGCAGGTCTTTTTTTAATCCCCCTGACAACTCTCCAAAGACAACCACAAAGATGGATTTGGATGGCTCATTGGTGTCACTAGAAGGGTTAAACCTTGATGTTTGTCTTTTACCAGTAATAAAACAACATTGTTTCCCAAGTTCCAGAAGACACAATCACTAAGTAGCAATGCACAATAAGGCTCTTATTTATGTTTGTTTTTTGTACAAAAAGAGCATGTAACTCTCTCAATCACTAGAGGCACCGAAAACGTTTAGGACGCACACACTGCTGTAGCATGCTGCTTCTACTGCATCAGGACTAAAACTAGAAATTGATTTCTTCAGGCTTAGTCTAATGCTCCTATTAATATCACATTTTATCTCTAACTGGGCAGATCCATTTTGGAAGCTTGAGTGCAGTTTGGTCTTTTTAAACATGTTGCAGACTGGAAACGGAAAGGTAAGCTTTCTGACCCATGTAGTTAAAATCCGACTATTGAAAGGAACTCCATAAACCATTCCTTAAGCTCACAAGAGCTTTGAACAAAATAAAAAATCTGAGCTTGCCCATCTCTAACTGATATTTGCTTGTTTTGCAATTACACTGCATGCCGTTACGATGGAATACAGCTAATTATCATTTACGACATTGGCATAAATTATCCCTGCAAAGGCAGACGTAATAAATCCCTACAGTCATATGCTACTATATAAACTGTACTTTTGTCCTTTCAGAACATGATGTTAACTTAAACACAGATCCAAAAGAATGCGTCATTAATACTCACGCCATATAAGGATCTTGCTTACTTTTTAAATTATTTTGTCAATCAATAATATAATGGGAACAGACATGTACAGATCTGCCAGCTCTACTTGTATTTTTAATTTGTACTGACATTTTATTTGTACTGCATATGTACTTACAAGGAAATCGTTTTGTAAAATAGATTAACTAAAAATAATAATAAATAAATAATAATTATTAAAAAAAGACAATTATGTTATTCTTTTGTTATAGAGATCACATTGAAGACAAGCTTGAGTTGGTCGCAGGAATTAGTGTTTCCTTACCAGTGCCGATTAGTACCTCGTTCCAGTTTACACTTAAATCCCAAGAACAAAAACCTTTTGTAATAAATAAAGCCTTATATTTTGAAAAGTAAACTGCTTATTATAAAAAGAATATGAATGTCATGCAGAGAAAATACATATTGCAGGTTATGTGCACCTTGGAATAGAACAAACCAGAGTTCCCAAGCCTAATATTAAATAATAGGTTATTGTAAAGTTATTAATAACCAGAAAAAAAGATGATTGGAAAACAAACAGTATAACAAATATGTTAATACTGTCAATATGCATTATGCTTTGGATTTCTGAATTAAAAAGGAAAGATACATAAAAAGGCATATCAACTGATTTTACATTCTCTGATTCTTTCATCCTGAAAACCAGTATCAGAATGAAACAGCTCATATTATAATATACACTATTACTGGTAATATATAATAATATACACTTGCAAATACTTCCTCCATTGCACAGAAACATATTGGGAAGACAGGTGAGATCGGATAACTGCACTGGGCAAGCCGAGTGTCAGAAGAAAAAAAAATTAAGAAGTAAGAGACAAAAACCAACACTACAGATCAGTAATTGAAAGTTAAAACCACCTCTCTGAGAAGCAAAATCAAATATGCTGCAAAACCGATTAACAGAAAGGAAAGGTAATTCACAAGAACAGAGCAGAATATCCCATCAACATGGCAACTTCCAGGGATAAAAACAAAACAGTTATGGGTATTTTGTTCTTTAGTGTAGCTTATAAAAGCATTATTTTTAGCTCATATTAGTGCAAGGCCTCCTGGTTATTATGCCATGGGTAGAGATCTACACCTAAAACATGCTTGGGATACAGGTATATAGGAATCTTTATGCTGCCCAAACCTTTATTTTACTACATGAGCCTTGCTCTGTGTAAGACATGCATTAAAATGTCTTCTATTTCTCTGTAACACACACTCAGATCATATTATTAGACACTCAGAGGTACATATTATTAGAAACATAATATTTGTGAGTAGATGTTAAATTTGGACATTGATGAGACAACTTCAGATAAGTACAGTATGGCTAGCTTTAAAATAAAACCAAGTATTTATATTAACCCTGGTAAGGTGCCATTCACTGATGAGATGTTCTACATTTCAGATAAAGACAAACTCTTGGATCCCAAAAGCATACCTCCACCATTAACAGCAAAGACAGAACTTTTTTTCATATATTTTTATCTTGATAAAAATCCTCTTTCGCATGTGTGGAAAGCAGGTCAGTACAGACTCCAAGTGTGCAAAGAGGAATCCTGGTGACCGACCTGCTTTCCACACACACAGATTCAGTCCATTTTCTCCTTCGGAACAAGCTTCGGAGCATCTACAAACTCGTTGCCATTGAAAAGAATGATGGCTGCGGTCCCAATGCTGGCTGTTCCCCAGAAGAGCACATAGGCTAAGGTCTCTGTCCAAGTGTCACCTAAAAAAAAAATAAAAAAAACATACATTAGGAATAGTTCTATGGCTTACAGTAGTTGGCAGAGACTATACAAGAATAAACTAGTTTCACCCTCTACCTTTGCTTGTTAGGGACATTAGCTTAGTCAGATATAAAATATTTCAGCCTTGGCAAAAACAACTATGGCACGAACAAAAGAAGATAACCATGCCAAAAGACTAAAGTACTTTTCAAGTGCATTGATATTATTGCAGTTTGGCGTCACAACTTTGTACTGTAGTTCTTTTCATGACGTATTGAATGAACAGCAAAACAGTAGAACTAAAATAATAATAAATGTTTGTTAGGAAACACAGATTGACTTACCTGCCATGAGGAGACATATAATACACATGGAGAATGCAACCACCATGATGATAGGCAACTGAGGGGGAAAAAAAAAAAAAAGTTAAAATCCGGTTGACTAAATGCTAATGTGTACAACAAATCTGACTAACTTGGCAGTTTTAATTTTAACAGTCCCCATTTTAAAAATTAATATTGAGCTTTAACTATAAACAAAATTACAAAAAAAAAAAGTTTAAGAAAAATGTAATTTATGTGTACGTTATGTAATCCCATAGGATAACATACACGCTTTTATTAAATCCAATATCCTGCCAATCACAATACAAAACTCTATAAATGTTATACATATCAGAAATATACAAGATAAGAGAAACTCCAGAATTTGTGGAGTAGACGATAATATATTTATGAACTTGTTTGTTTTCAAATAATTATGTTTGAATTATTGTTGTTGCCTAGTTTTGAGGACTGCCTTAGCACATTGCAATACAGTACAACGTTGCATATCCGACCCCCTGTGGACTGGGGTATAGGCGGATGTGTGAAAAAGCATTTACACATCCATAAATAGGTTAGTGAACAAAAGTAACACGCAAACTGCTTTAAACATGGGGACATTTTTTGCTTTAAAAGTAAGCAAAACGTAAACGAGATTAATTAGGCTACAAATACACAGTGTTGCTATGCGGTTTGCTAGAAGCCATCTCCACGCAAAGCTTTTCTTAAAAAAAAATACAAAACAAAAACGGTAAATGTACAGTAACCTGCAACTGATGGATTCTTTCTTAACTCTAGAAGTCCCCATCTCCCTGGTTCTGCTTTCTTAATATCTGTCACGGTACTTTGCGCTCTTTCTTGATATTGCCAACAGCCGATAAGCAGCTCGGTTTAAATATTGCTTCGACTATTTAAAAAAAAAAAACGGCCGGTAAGCACTGCGTTTATTAAGCTTGCTTTGTTTAATTCAAATGCATTTAAAAATACAACAACACGCTGCCAATATCTGCAAGCGTGCGCTCCATCATATGAACACACTGCACAAAAAAAAAAAGCGACACGCAGCTGACTGACACACGCACACAGCCCGCCTCTCTTAAAGGGGAACGCACCAAGGCTAACTGCTATAACGCTTTCTTTCTGTTTCCATTGTGGAGGCTGCATTTGCTGCCAATGCCATTACTCTCGTAGCCTACTTGTAATATTTATTTATTTAGCGAGGCGGTTAATTGATCAGGGCGGTTATGTGACGGTCGGATATGCGACATTCCACTGTCCTGCGTCCTTTCTTTGTAGTCCTGTGTTCATTTATTTGTACTTGTACGGGAAAAACAAAACTCACAGTGAGGAACTTCCAGTCCTTTTGCACATGGAGAGGTGTTGAGCTGTCGGCTTCATCCACTGCATAGTTACCAAGGAATAGATCTATGGAATCCTGAAAAGGAAAAGAGTGAAGTTAAGGCTAGTGCACCATTCATTAGTTGTACAAAATCATCTGGTCATGTGTTATTTGTTGTTGGATATCAGTCAATATGATTGTTGCTAACGGGTTCTACACAAATCTGTATTTGCCTTAGAAACACATCTCCAATAGGCAATTGCATCATTAATTAATAAAAAAAAAATGTATGTTGATAGACATGGTCCAATGCTTTGCTACCGATTGCTACTTGCAGCAAGGAGAGATATCACTTTCTGGTGTTATGTATAAAAACAGATGCCTCTATTGTATGTCAATATTCTATTTGATAACATTTGAGTCCTAATAAATAGACTAACTAAACATGGTTTAGCCCTTGTTTGACAACATGAATAAAGTTATTGGTATATGATACCATTTCCAGGTCAGAGATTTCCAAAAGAGACGAGTTTGTTTATAACCATTTAGCTACAGTTAAGGTAAACCGGTGATTGCGACACCTGCAGATCAAATTTAATGAGGCGCATAAACAGTAATAGGGTTATATTTGAAAGGATTAATACTTGTCTGAAGCCGTCTGAAAAGTTGTTTTTGTAGTATCTGATCATCGAGTTCCAGCCATCCATGACCAGCCCCCATTGAGTCCTCTTGCCAGTCCTGGATTAAAAACACTAATCAGCCTCCAACCACAAACTCTATATTGCAGAAGACTTGAGTGTTACTCTTTAAATAATTGTAAAATCCTGAAAATCACATTGGCTAACTACTGGAATAAAAAATAAAAAGTATCTAAATCATTTTCTACCTTCAATTAAAATAATTAAACATTGAAACAGCTCAATTATTACATAAAGGTGCACTGAACAAAATCTTTCTTTAAAATTCCCTCCATTTATCTACATTGCCTTAATCTTGTGACAAGATTGTTATGGTTTAAATGACCATAACATGAAAGTAAAAACCATCTGCTTGGCTAACCAAATACTATTACCTAGGCCTGTGCTCCTCTTTAACAAGGCACCTGAAGGTTAATTGAAATGTTTATTCCCTAAAACAGTATAAGATCCAGGTACTGTCAAACCGCAAAGATTAGAAATGTTAAAATAAAATGTATGATTTTTTATTTTATTTTTTATTAATGGATTACACGCACATGTGTGATTTTATTCTGAAAAGAATGAGAGGCAATATTACCTTGTAAAATCAGTCTTCAAGGCCCCTGTCCCGGCGTACTGTTTGGCACATGCATTAGCATTGTCTGCCCATGCTGTGTAAAGAGAAATAAGTAAAAACACACAGCTTGAATGCAAATACTGCAAAGAGAAAGGGGTGCATCTCAGGGCCAATGAGTGATCTGGCTGCTTACCATTTTTGTATATATTTTCAAAATCATCTTGCTCTTCGATCCTTTGTCCAACATGAAGAACTCCAAGTCTCTAAGAAACGATGAGGTAATAGATATAATAACACCATCCAATTGATTCATAATTGAGCTACAGTATAAAAAATAAATAAGTCATTTGGACCTTGGTAACCACATTTCACTGGTTATTCTGTCTGTTAAGCATCCATTGTTCAGCTAATTATTTGAGTGAGTGGCTGATTGCAGCTGTAATGCATCCATTTTTCATATTGCCCTGAAAATGCACAGTAATGTATTAGGTTTTCCTTTGAATCTTAAAAGGTGTGATCATAATACATCAGGTGAGAAAAGCTAGCTGCCTTCATGTCTACTTCAGGTTTCTGCAGGGCTATGATAAAAATAAATCTGTTATGCTGCAAACCTCCCTTACTCATCATTTTCACCCTATCCAAATATTTTGTTCACACACTAGATAGAAATATACTGTACATTTTTTAAAATATTTTCAGTACAAATCAAGGAAACTACCTATACAGACAGACAGTTTCTCCCACTACAGTTTCAATACATAAGCCCGAAACAGAAAACTGTTTAACATGTACTTTGTTGAGCAGAAGAAAAAAAAAAATTAAGAAATTGCCATCTTACTTAATTTTAGGAACCCAAGTCGGGTTACAGCAAACCAATAATTTATTGGGGGGGTGGCTCTGTGGGTAAATGCAGGGCAAAGGTAGAAAGGGAAGATTTGAGAGGTTTTGTTTAACCTGTAGCTGTGACTGCAAAGAGCGACGTGCCAACAGGCTCTGAATCACGTTAGTCCGATCCAGACAGTCCATGCAGTTGCTACGGAATGTGCCTTCCTGCTGCATCAGGACCTTCCCATCTGAATCCACCATGAAGTAACTGCGGACAAAGCATGAGGGATACTGTTCAATTAAAGAACACAGAATCATTATGAAATACAGTAGGCACTTGATTATTAAAACTCATCTGGTCACAAATATTTTGGTCTGGTAATACAATATTTGGGATAAGCAAAAAAATAATAATAATAAAACAAAAGTTACCCAAACTCATCTTGCATCTCCGCAACCCGATCCACTAAAATCTGAAGTCGTTCCCATCTCATTTTGCTGCACTCCTTGTGGAAATCAAATGCTATGTACCTAAGTGAAGAGAGAAAGAAGAAAAAAGAATAAATTTTACTGTAAAGCTGTAAATAGGGCCCATGACTTTGCCATAATTCTTTGTTTTAACAGAAGCCAATTAAGATCAGTCAATAGTGGGATAATGTAAAGGCCCATGAAGTAATCAGTTATAAATTGGAGGTGGTGTTTTTAGGCAGGTCAGCAAGCAGAGCTTTTAAACAATCAAGGCATAAGGTCACAAAGGCAGCTGTGTCCATTTAAGATCTTTTACATTAAAAATGTAATGTGAATGTTAAGACTAGAAATTACAGATATTTTCAGTACTGTATATTAAAGCAAGAAAGAAAACAAACAAACAAACAAACAAACAAAGTCTGTCTGTGAAGCGGCTCGAGTTTCTTTAAACTGATCATTATTAAGGTCATGTCTGGTGAATCATAGCACCATTAAAAAAATGACTTGCAAAACTTTTCCTTCACTGTGACAGGGAGAGGCACCACTGGCGATTTTTTTATGTATGTGTTATGGTAAAAGTCAGAATATTGGCAAATCTTAAGATTTCATCGACATTTACTAAGTAAAACGGTAACTCTCCAAAATAAACATGATAACGCTTTACTTCGGACATTTACCGGTAAATCAAGAATAACAAAGTGCCTTTGGCTGATAATGAATGTCTTTCTAATCACTTTCGCGCATTTATGTAATTGCCAACATGACGGGGAAATTTTTTCTAAGCAGTCTCTTTCTGGTGGGCAAGGGTTCAGACGATGTAAGTGCAATACAAAGTGTTTCAACATGAAGTGCTATTGTAAAGCTTCAGGAGTCCAAGTGCCACAAGAGTCTACCATGCTGCAATAAGTAAATATATCTATTCACAGCCTGTCTGTGGCGTTTTGTGTCGTAACCAAAGTGTGATTTTCTGTTGAAAAAACTAAGGCCCTAAATGATTTAATTTGCATTTAACAGAATGTTATTTTGTCAAACTACTACGTATTTGTAGTACAATATCCTTCCACACCATTGTGAATTATATGCAAATTTACCAGAATGTTCTACATAAGTGGATCACAATATTGCTCAGTACCATGTTGAACTAGTTTAAATTGCTCAATTGTGCATTACTGTAACCTCATTAATGATTATTTTGTTAATGGAAAATGTGTATGAAGAAATAACTATTTTTGACATTAATGATTACTTTGTTAATTCACAATTTATATACAGGAATAAATACATTCTTCAATGATATACCTGCAATTAACCATAAGCTTCTGTAAATCATAAGATTAACCGGTAAATGTCTGCAAAGCAATCAATTTCTTTATAATTTCTGACATTTATTATTAAGCTTCAGTAAACTGTAAGATTAACCGACAAATGAACGAATAGCAAATCAATTTTTTCATAATTTCTGACATTTACCACCTTATTTGGTAAATGTTGATGTTTACTGGTAAAATTTAAGATTAACCAGATGTAGACTTTTACCGTAACCTATATATTGTATGTTTTGGCTTGGTTTGGCAGGGATGGGGTTAAGAACTCATCATTGAGGGCGGGGCGGGGGGGATTGCTTTGGGTGGCCAGCCATACATGTGGAAATGTATTATTTTTAATTGGAGGCTGTGCTAATTGAAGTGTGTGGAATGTGGTCAGATAAATTGGATGACTGAATGCCAATTTGACCTGATCTGAAACCAAGAGCAGTCTTTTGTTGAAGACTGTAAATAAACTTAGTGTATTTGTTTGCTTTTCATCTTGCTACCCTGATTGTCCTTCTACCCTGCCACATTAACCCAGAGTTATAACACTACTGTTATCAAGATTACAATAATTCACACATACTTCACCATTCCATTACCCAGACTCGTCACCATTTTTGCAAAAGCCTGCTCCAGCGGATTTTCAGAGCCCTTCTGGTTTATCTGTAAAGGACAATTTATTAAGTCACAAATCAGAAGTCAAAACTCCAACAAAATACAAAAAATGTGCAACACTGAAAAAAGAAGGGAATCCCTACCAAGTTTAAAATCACTTGTTTTCCATAGCTGATAATTTGCGAGTCAAAATGCCTCTGGAAGCCATCCATCTAAAATAAATAAATAAATAAATACATAAAGCAGGTGAATTAGTTTTGTATACCTCGTACTTGTTTAGATTTTTAAAACAACAAATCAACTGGTAAATTCCACAAAAGAAATAGAATGTGCTTACATGATTGACAGTTTTACTGATTTGTGGCTTTGGTTTGTACTTGAGGTTAGGTCTTTGTGACCAGAAAAATGGCATTGATCCACGAGTCTAAAAGATAAGGGGGATGCAACAAGAGTGGTTAATATTTGCTAACACAACTTCAACAGATTGAAAAAAAAAAAAAAAAGAAAAAAACCCAGGAAATTAACTACTGTAGCAACACATACAATCATAATTTATATACATTACTTTATTGTTATGAACATTCTTACAGTAAATGTGATGCTTTTAAAAAGAAAACCACCTTCACTGAAAAACCACAACACTTGTACCCTCAATTTAGTAGAGATGCCGACTGAGTCAAGGGAGAATTCACTAGTGCAGCAGATGTTCCAAAAACCTACAAAATTGTCTGTACAACTGAGGAGGATCAACAAAGCATTTTTGGACAGATCGGCTTTGTCCCATGAGCAGCACATTAAAACAATTCAATTTCAAAACAAGCGTTCAAAAGCGTTCAAAAACATTTGTGCACTCCAGTTAATTTCTTTTGATTTGTTTTTTGAACTTTAAAATTGATTCAGTCTTTATAGGAATACTGCGATGAATCCTGTATTTATTTTTAACCACATTAAAACACTGAAATACCGTACACTCTACAATTTATAGATGCTTAAACCAGTCACGACAACATTACCCTTTCTATATAACCTTTTCTTCCATTCTGCATATTTAAACGTACCTGCACAAAAGAAGCTTTGTTTCCACTGTACTGGACTATTTGTTCCGTTTCAACAAAATTAGCAGCATGACCTTCTGAATCAATACCTGAAAAAAGAATAACAAAATAAATGTTTTAATGGTTTGGTGATCGTGAAAGGAAACAATACAGGCAGGTGTCATGATATGATAGCTTCCCCTCAAAGCTTTGCTGTTGTAACTAACAGATGTATTGACATGGATTATGTTGACAATGTTGTTTGTATGATGGGTTGATGTGACACATGTGTAACGCATGTAGGACCCCCTTAGAAACAAGGGACCCAATTTTGATGAATGCTAAAAACAATTGCAAGGCAATATGGTTGTCTGTGCACTTCAATCCTGAACTAAACCCCCTCTACCATTCAGTCCTACACCAAAACTTGACAAACTATGATGTTGACAAATGAGGCTGGTAAATTAGCCTGTTAAATTAGTATGCTGTGCCTTCTAGCACCAAAAGTAAACTACACTTACTGTTCCACGTTTCCGGTTTATTCTGAATTTTACTGAAAAATTACAGGATGTTTTTTTAACTGGACGTCAGTTTTTACTTATTTATACCCAATTTTTGTCTATTATTCAATATTTTCCAGGTACTATTTTCTAGAAAATGTACAATATTACAATATTTTGATTTAAATGCTTTTTTCATTTTGACTCCGACATTGTAATAAGCAGCCCTACACTGTATCCTAGGATACAGGAGACGTTTAGATGTCAGAGGATCAAATAACGTTGAAACGTGGTTCTCACTTCACAAACACACTATCACCTGATTATGTTGGCCAATCAGTCTGATTATTGTAACAATTGCTGGGCTTAGTAACTACTTGCTTGATAAAAACTAAATTGAAATACTTACACAAATATATAATATGTTTAGTGGATGAGGAATGGGGAGAAAACGTAAATCAGTTTATGAATATTCAAAAGAAAACTAATGTTTCTAAATCTACAAAAACTTAACATAGCAGAAGTGGGTCAGCTGTGGCAGAGGATGCATAGCATTGCAAATACTGCTGTATTGAGGTACATGTTCACACTGACAATAAAAGAACATACAGAAAAATAAGCGACACATTAAACTAAAACAAGAAAGTGAACTGAGAGACAAGCAATCCATTTATGCAGCTTTTACATGCGCTTTAATAAAAAGAGACCACAGAATGACTGTTAATGAGTTTGTCAGAGCTCTGTGCTTTGCCACTGTTTATTGCACATCAGTGTTCTAGCTGATGTCTGTCCATCAGGTAAAACACTGCCTAACGCCAACAATCTTAAATCGTAAATATTTGACATAAAATGGTGATGATTTAGTTGGTAATCTTATGGAACGCATTGATGGAAATGTCCAGTGTGATTTTTGATGCATCTCCTGATGGCTTGCACCATCCAGTTCTGTCAATTTTTTTTTTTTTGTTATGATTTCAAAGCGAATAAACCTGGCTTGTTTTGTGCAGATGTCATGTTCATACCTTCTGTAGATCCTATTTCTGTCAGCACATCGATTGACCAAACGTTTGCAAAGTACCAGCTAACTTGGGATGTGGTTTTGACTTGCACAGATTCCGTTTCAACATACATGCCAGGGACATTACACTTAATCAGAAACCAGAATTGCTACGCATCATATTCCATGTGTAAAGGGTGTATACTGAGATTTTTTCCCCCCGATTTTTACCGATGTTTCAATTAAAAACTATTTTGTAACAATTGTATCCCTATTTTAATATATAAAGAATAAAGTCCGAAAAATTCCCGGAAAATTTTTTTAAAGATAAAAACCAAAAATGCGGAACACTAACTATACTATACATTTTTTTTTTGTTAAAATCTTATGTACTGTTATTTTATATAATAATCTGTCAACTTTTTTTTTATTTTGTACATAAACAAAATGATAAAATGGGAAGCATTTAGTAATATTTCACCAGGAATACAGTTTTTTTTTTTTTTTTCTTATTCGGTTTCTAGGTCACACTGATTTAATGTTGTTCACTCACCTCTGACATAGTATCGCACCCCAGCCCTGAAACAGCTTCTCCTCGAGATAATGATCCAGTCAAAGTATTTTCCATTAATACAGCAAGATTTCACTACAATGTCTGAGGTGTGTTGTAAAGGATCATATTAAAACGAAGAAACAAAAAGAACACAAGAACATCCTGTACCTTTCAAAAACACCACAATGAGTTCAGCGAATCAATAATGAATGCTGTGCTCAATGATTATAATCAAGTGTCAAACATTTAAATGACTTACAAATGTTATTTTTAAAAACGCTTTAGATGAAACTCTCTATGGACTGAATTCAGCTTTTGTGCTGCGTTTACAATGCCACCTTGGACCTAAGCCGGTTTAGGTCGGAATGTGCGTGCATACCATCTAAATTACAATACGTGCTCGGTGACATCATAACGACCACTGAAGGGATGAAAAGTTTTCCCCTCCTCAAACCACAAATGTGGAAAAGGTAGAATGGTATTACAAACAAACAATACAGTGTCACGCCTCATATTATGGGACTCATCTTATCTTATATACTTATCTTGCAGTGTGCAAGAAAAATGGTTATTCGTTTAGACAGTGTTTGACACAACATAGCGGTTCCTGACCTATTTGTTATGTGAAGGATTTCACCTTGAGTAAGATAAGTACATTTGCTGTTTATTACTGTAATAATAAATACCTTTTTGTTTTCAAAAGAGCTCACCAATATTATCTCACCTTGTATATATACATAATTGTATGATGCATAAGTCCTTTATTTTTAGTTAAAATAGGCTAAGCAGCCACAGGAATACCGGAGAAAAAACATTTACTGTATACAATTGCAGTTAACAAATTTTATTTTTTCAAATTAGCCTTGTTACAAATACTACTACTGCAAATGAATAAATAATAATAATAATAATAATAATAATAATAATAATAATAATAATAATAATAATACATTTGTTATATAAAGTACACTATCTAAATTATTTATAATTATTCAAAACATTTTGTTCTTTTTTTAAAAAACAAAATGACAGGGACCGCAAATTATTAAAACAATCTTTTTAAAACTTAGAACATAACATGTAAAATGCAATTGTGTAACAGATCAACTATAATCAAAAAGTGCAGAGGGGTTTGCACAGATCTTTCGTCAGACCTGCTGCTATTTCTCGGTATATGTATTTATTTTGTGCTTCTGCTTAGAATGCACTCTGGATTTCAGTTTCGCCCCACAACGCTATGACAGCTCTGCTTTCTTGCTCTCCCCAATTCACGCCATGGTTGTCAGAAACAAACAAACAAACAAACAAAACACATTTAACTAACTAAGTGGTTTACAATAAAAAAAATTGGGAAAAACACAATCCAGGATAGTTATGTATAAAATTATTTTTGATAGCATTTTTTTTTTTTTTTTTTTTTTTTTTTTTTTAAATAATTCTCACTGATATACTCAAATAATACACTTTTGTTTCTTTGCCGTCCACCGGCGTCTGCACCTGTTTAACAAAGCAAAAAAGTTACCGTCAAAAGTTTACATAGCCCAATGTATGGATATCTGGGGTATGTACACTTCTGACGACAACTTAATAATAAAACGTAGATATTTACAAATACTCCCCAATATAAACAGTTAGTACATTCAAATATTCAGGACACGAATATTTCAGGAATACGAACGTCTCGAGTCATTCTTCTCTTTCTGTGACTGCAACGGCACTGCAGCTTCTTCCTGTTTAGATTCTGTGGGGGAGGAGCCGAACGGCAGTCATGTCATGCGTGAGCTGTCCTAAAGTCGGGTGAGTTTACACTGCCTTTCAGATGGACCTAAGCTGGCGCTGAGCCACGTCTTTAGTTGGCCGTTTTTAGGACAGCTGAGGGTGGGCCGTGTCGTTTACACTGCAGAAAAGACCTGAGACGGCCCAAAGCCGTCCTAAAACAGCCAGTGTAAACGCACCATTGATGATTCTACAGTTACATAAACAGATGCTTGTGTCAAACAGGAAACTGCATCAGACTCTCAAACAAAAGTTGGGCACGGTGACATTTATATAGAAATACCTTACAGAAAACAGAAACTGAACTACATTTATTTAAAACATCAGACCAGTCAGACTAAATCTGAAGCGTCCTGGCTGTCAATGGTGGACCAATTACCTACTGACAGTAACATTATACTGTATGTAGAATAAACACCTGCGTATAATGACCTCTCTGATCAATCATTTTCTTCAGTGCAATTCTTAGGCTCAATTGATCTAAACAGCAGTTTACATATTTTTACAACCAGCATTTCATGGAAGAGATTCGAATGCACTATTAATCTATTAAGATGGTAATCTTTGTACTGAAAGAGTCCTGTTTTAATGATCTAAACACTGGCAGTATTTAGAGCTGTTGTCACAAGAAATTGGTAGACAGTGAAAAAAGTAGATATCGCCTTTACTGCACATGCACGATTTCCTGGAATTAAAGGGAGGTTTTTTCTATCTGTGAACTTTAAATCATTGAACACCTTTTATATCGCTGTTTTTGTTTTAAATTGGTTACCATAAAATTGAAAAGTATAGAAACTTAAAACATTTAGTCAGAATCTTTGTAAAAGGCTACAGGGGGGACTGCTACAGATATAAATCACATTGTTTTAATAATTAACATAAGACTATTTTTGTTATTGTCTATTATCATTTTTAAACATCGTGGGTAACTTTACTGGGAACTGTATATTATTGTTTTTCTTGGTACAAATATGAAAATAAAATTAATAAATGCATTATTTTGACTAATCATGCATTTATCGTGAGATTTTTAGGGCAGCAGTGTGGAGTAGTGGTTAGGGCTCTGGACTCTCGACTGGAGGGTCGTTGGTTCAATCCCAGGTGGGGGACACTGCTGCTGTACCCTTGAGCAAGGTACTTTTACTTAGATTGCTCCAGTAAAAACCCAGGGTGTCTGCTAAGAAAAAAATAATAATAATTTATTTTTATGTGCAATTATATTTATGTTAAAATGCGTTATATTTTTATACAAATTGAACAGGAATTTGTATGACCTCTTCTCAATACAGTTGAGTGGTAATTATCTCTATTTTTTTTTTTTTTAAGTTGCAATATAGTCTTTATATCAGTGGCGGCTGGTGGCCAAAGAAAATGTGGAGGCAGAAAAAAGGCTTCAATAAATGACCAACAAAATAATTATATACCATACAGGTGAACGAGTTTTGATTGCACTGGGGAAAATAAATACTGCTGGGGAAGGACAAATACTATAGGAATGTTGAATCTAGTGTTTGGAGGCTTCCACTGCTATATATCAATATTGAAACCGTATTAATTATGTCTGCTATATATGTAACACACGTACCATCTTCCAATCAAACCTTTTAGCTTAAGGGAGTCTATAAACATTTAAATATTTGCTTACAGTTATAGTAAAATAGGAACAACATTTTTGAAACAAAAAATAAGGGTTTGTCAAGTAGTGATTTCAACCACAGTAACATAAATTATAACTAAAAATGTTTTTTTTTAAATTTTTTTTTAATTTATACACTCATTGTCAGGATTCAGTCAATGACCGACAAAAATAACCATTTCGCGATCTGAGCATTGACAAATTATCAAAGAACGAAATGAAAGTTTATTTTGGTGTTTGATCAAATTATTTTGCTCAAATTGCAAACAAGCAAAGAACGAAACACAAAAGAAAAGACAGCTTCTTCAGTCTTTGAGTAAAGCGATATATTCAAATTGTGAAATGCGCTTTCAGCATATGCACAGTTCCAGAACAGATTTTAAAGATGCACGTCATTGATTAATTATTTATGTATGTATTACTTATGCATGAAGTTAACTCATTGAGACCGTGGCCTCATTTGCAAGGGGGTCATGTTAAGCAATTTAGAAGGATAGTGACATCAAACATTAAACTTTAAGCGAGTTTGAAATAACGTTCGTAATGTTCTCGCCTTGTTATTTAGAAAATACAGGTTTTAGAGGAAAAAAATAAGTTAAAAATGTATTGTTTTATTCATATTATAAGACTGCATCTGATCCTTCTAAAAACACATTTCCTTAAATAGTAAAAAAAAAAACCCACTGAATTGTACAATCAATCTCCTGTCCTGTAATCTTCATTGAATTCCCAACTAACCCTCCCTTTAATTTCAGAGATTTGCGCATGCACAGTCAAACAATGAAGCTATAATCGCACTTTCTATAAATATCCTTGTAACAGGGTCAGGAGCCCTGTACATGGAAAGGGGGCGGGGCAAAGCCCTACCATAAATGTATTGTTTATTTTAGAACGGGGTACCCCTCCGCCCCTGTGCAATTTATTATTTTGTATTTGTTTTGTATTATTATTATGATTATTATTATGATTTATTTATTTATAAATGACGACGTAGCCTTGTTTTGTTATTGTTTTATAAATGTGACGGCAATACCTACCATTCTCAAACACAATTAGTATGCAGTATTTAGAAGAATAAAAAAAAAAAATCACTCTGTAGTTTCATTAACTTTTAAAGTTTTGTTTCAGGAAACTTTTATGGTCCTATATAAATCACATTTCTAAAACAATAGCAGAGAATCTACATTAAAATACTTGAGCACTTAGAAAGGATACATCCATGGAGCACTGGGAATGCAAATTTGTGGAGCTGTTGTGAGAGAAAAAAAGTTGCATGTTATGTAAAATTCAGTGTAAACTACATTACTTAAACCCTTCTTCAGTGGCAACTGCTGCAAATGCACCCTTGCATGTTTAAAATGAGCACATCTGAAGACTTTTTCAAGATCCCGGGATATCCTTATACGTGATTAATCACATTAATCAGACTCATGGAGCAATGCCATTTTTCTGGACCTTTGTCTGACTCAGAAAATGGGAGTAATCCTTCTCTAAAGTTCACAGGGTACATTTCTGAAGTAGTTTTGCACCCCTTTCTGCCTTCTGCGTGAGCCCTATTATTGCCCCTGACAAAGGCTTAAATGATTTGGTCAAATCGGAACGCTGGAAGACTGTTATACACCAAAATAATCTAATACTACAGGATTCTACTGGTTATGTTTATTCTGTACATTGTAGAAAATGTATCAAATTATCTTGTTACAAACCATTTTCATTTCTTAGAATCATCATAACAAAACACAGAGATTTACATGATTTAGAAAACCCTGTGATCGTACTAAAAACTAATAGTGAGAACAGTTGGTATTTCTGGAAAGATGGACTAATAATAAATCAACAGACATGGCTTACCTTTATTTGTCAACAGAGTTTTTTCTTAAGGTAATACTACTTCTATTACTTCTCAATGTTAAATATTTCCATTATCGTTTTTCAATTGAAGTCACAAACAGAAATCTACACTGGCAAATATAATAATCTAACAAAACTAACTCTCAAAAAATAGTGTACTAAAGAGCTACCCACTCCTTTTACGTGACCAACAGACATCATATTAACTGTGCTGATGCAGCTGGTAAAAGGCGGCAGCTAATAATAAAAGTCTATAATTATAAAAGTCTATAATTGAGCAAAGTAAATGTTTTGAATCGTTGTGTCTATACAAAAATAACCATCATTTAAGAAGATAATTATAACGATTTAAAATCATACTGGGTTTTAGCCTAGATGTGAATACAGCAGATTTCATGCCTACAACCCAACCTTATTTTATTTATTCTGAACATTACCATTCATCGTTCTTTTGCCCAAATTATCTGATCAGACTGACTAAAGGTCAATGGGCACCCTACATTTCCTCTTTAAGCCAGTGGCATATTTTAAACCAAACCAGAAGTCAAATTATATCCAGGCAATTTCCCTCCATAAACCTGCAGGAGTGCAGAAGGTCAATGCAGCACTTCTTGAGCTCTAAGATTCCTATTGTTGATGCAACCAACAAGATTAACAGGCCTTCTTTGTGCTCACTGATAAATAAATAAAATGTAATTATAATGCATCCTTTCAGTGATTAATTCTGCATGTGCTAAAATAATAATAATAAAAAAGTGGGGTTAATGAAGGTAGCTACAACCACTTCATGGGGTACTCATTCTTGTGCTTTTAATAGCTTTCTTCTTGCTAAGTACTGTAGAAAAAATATGTTACTGAGCGCTGTATGGCGCTTTAAAATCACCTGAAAACCAAAGATACCAGCGCGAATCAGCAGGTTTAGATAAACAAGCACGAAAGTAGCGAGATTAGCTAAGGATTCTGTATGTTATGGGCAGCGAGCTTAGTTAAGTGGTTTCAGTGAGTTGTGGTTGGAGTGTTGGAGCAACTGGAATTTGTTCACTTCTGATGTGGTTGTGAAATTTTAAATCTTTAGTATTCGTTGAAAAAGTTCATCTATAGGCATTTGCCGCATTTTCTTACATTTTTTAAGACCCCTTTATCGTGTTTGTTTTCAGTGTGTGTTTTTTATTTATTTATTCGTTTCATTTTGAAAGGGGAGGGGGTTGTTTCCCTCCTTCATTAGTCAGGGTTGAATAATACATGAATAATTCCCTTTTTTAAATTTTGTTTTGCCATTATATTTTCTCGTAAATAAATATTTACAACTGCAGTACCACTGACCAAATAGTTGCATGTTTGAGTAAAGCAAAAAGACTAGAGAGATGGGTGGTAGGTTAAATTTTAATTTCTCCTCGCTAGTTCTATACAGTCAATCAATTATTAACATTCTGATTTATCATTATTTTAATTGAATTCCATTGGGAGTCAGGATTATTACTAAATAATTGTATCGTTATTATGTAAAAGTATTATTTCCCTCTCTTTACTTTATAAAAGTGTTTGCAGTGCATGGAGTCAGCCAAAAATAAAAGTTCTAGTATTTTATTGTTTGTTATATGTAGGATGTATACTCATCTTACATATAACAAACATAATAAAACACTAGATTTTTTATTTTTGGCTGACTTGTTTAAAAGTAGTATTACTAATAAATCAAAGGACAAAAGAAAAACTACAGTTTCGTCAGTTTAAGGCAGTGTTTCCCAACCTGTGGTCAGCGGACCACTTGTGGTCCGTGAGTAAACTCCAGGTGGTCCGCCTACAACTCCCAAAATTGAGTTATCTAGTTCTTGCAAAAACCCATTTCTACACAATCACACGTTGTGCTACTACTATTATTACAGGTGTGTTTATAAATTAATATATATTACAGCTCCCTTTGATGCAATACCAAGCATCGCCTTCAAAGCCACCATTAACTGAAACAGCTTTTTAATGTGAAACAAATACTAACTAAATAAGTTACACATTATGAAGGCATATTTGTCTTTAGCCAGCATTATTTAAAAAAAAAATCTACATCTAGCATTCATGTAAATGCACCTCTTTCTAATCTGTGCTCATTCTTCAGTGTTCAGGGAAAAAACACAATCTGGCTGTCCCAGCCTTTTCGCTCACCTTATAAAAGCAGCGTACAGTAATGCATTGAATATTCCTAACTCGGTTGGAATGACAATTAAAAAAAACATTAAAACACAGTTTTGGTACTTTTCATTTTCAACAATATAAAATATGTGCTACAGTGTTGCCAGGCATATAGAATATACCTATTTCCATACTTTTTGGAGAGGTTAGCTGCATATAATAATAGAAGTTAATGTGAAACAAAAAGAGGCTATATTTGTTGCTTGACTTGCAAACTGTACCGTACTGTGAATGATCGATTTCAGCTCCATGTTATTATATGGGTTTATTCAGCCAAGTTTAATATCTCACAAGACTATATGTCAAAATGAAATTATGTTCACACTACTTCTGGAAATAATGTGTACAGTCTGTTCTTGACGCTGTCATATTTAACCAAAATGCTATAAATCCTATCGACTGTGCGCCACCAATCCTGTTTAATTTACACATCACAGCCCACCAGAAGTAACAACCTGTACCCTCTCCAATCATTTTTAAATGTTTCAATTTGCTTCACACCCTCCTCGGCTTCATGTTCTAGTGTTTTTTATATGTAGATTGAGCGAAGTTTGCGACTCAGTGAGTGCAATAAGTTAGAAATGGATAGATTAATTTGCTACACGAGGTATACGCAAAATGACAACATTCCTTGCTGACCTGGTAGCGACGATCCAATCCCAGGAATCTAGTTAAGTTAGGTATGTTATATAAATACTTTACGTTCTACATGTACTTATACATATACACATAAAAAGTAGTTACGAAATGCTGTTGTGAAAAAATAGGTAGCAAGTGGTCCGTGGGAAAAATTCAAACACGGTGGTCCCTGCATTGAAAAAGGCTGGGAACCACTGGTTTAAGGCAACATCTTGCTCTTCGATTTATAAACAGTTCTTTAAAATCTACAGGCATTCTTCTTTTTTAAGACACCTATAGCTATACTGTTTGTTTGTTTTAAGTGTGTGTATATTATTTGTTTAGTTTTGTATAGTATAATACATTACAAAGAAAATCAGTTTTAAAAAAAATTATAAAACAAGGCACTGTAAAGCTATAAAAACTACTCTTACTGTGTATATTCAGTCTATGACTAAGTTTTATTTTCAGCTTTTTAATGTCAGTTATATTAAACCTTTGCTTTCTTGTTTTCTTTTATTTAACACGGTTAAACTGAGCAGTTATGTTAACACCCATAATAAAATGTGCATTGATCAGTTTCTATCAGTACCACTCAGTTGGTAGAAGCATGTGTAAATGACAATTGTGAAAGGTCCATCGGTTAATAGAGTATCATATCTTACAGGATTGGATATGACAGGTTCTATTAAAAAAAAGTAACTAAAAACAAGATTTACCTCAGGCTGTGCTGTGAACTCTCTCAGAAGGTGCCCATTCCATACAAACCTCTGATCTGCCTGCAGAGAAAACAAATACATTTCATTAGAATGAAAGACAATGCTCCTTTAAAAATAATAAAAAAAATAAAAGGAACTGAGCACTGTAATCCGAGCTTGTAGAACTCATCCATTATGAATTAAGGAGACTGTCTGGTCCCACACACCCATGCATCTCTGTGTTATATAAATGCCAGTTCAAAGCAATAGGCATTTCACTGGGATCATCTTATTTTTCTTAATGTCATATTTATATACGGTACTGACACATTATTGCAGTACAAATGGGAGTGGTGATTTTATTGCCCATTTTTCACTAAGACCCTTTACTTAATAAATATCTTGGTATCCCTGAATAGATAACCATCTCCTCTTTAGACATATGCAAAATATTTCAATGAGTAAGACATCTCAAGTAGAATGGTACCCTGAAATGTTCTACTTTTTCTAGGAACGCATTTTTAACTTTATCAATGTGGAGTAGTTTGTGTAGATTCTACATGTAAAGTCTAATTTGAAAGCGTTGTGGAGTACGCTCAGGTGCCAACAAAATGTGAAAACTTTGCAGGGGGGTGAATACTGACAACTTTTAAGGGCCACCATAAAATGAAGTACCATTCAATGTTTGCGTTTATGTTTAGTTTTATAAATATCTATCTATCTATCTATCTATCTATCTATCTATCTATCTATATCTATATCTATCTATCTATATAAATTGTGTGTATAAAAATTTTACCCCCGATTTTCTCCCTAATTTGGAATGTCCAATAATTTATTCCCCTCACCACAGCAATTTCCCACACAGCTCAGGAGACCTGAAGGTTCAGTGGGTGTCCTCTGATCCCACGACCGAACCAGCCTCCTCTTTTACACCCAGGAACTCGAGAGTGGATGTCACAAGCTACCAACTTCTGGAGGACAAAGGCCAGCCCTGCAGGTGTCTGCTTTTGAGATCACTGGGAGCCTGGCAAGCAGCATTAGCAGTAGCGCGATGACGAGAAACAGTCCCTGCCGGTTTTGCCTCCCTAACCCACAGGAGCACCACAGCCAATGCAATGCTCCCTTCGGATTACGAAGCCAAGACCCGCGACTTCACATAGCAAGGATGCCAACCTGTTCTGTATAATTCACCCTTCACACCACACGGCTGTGCTTTTAGCAGGTGAGCCATTCGTAGACCTCCCTGTATTTTATTCTTACCCTCTCAAGTAAGCTCATTTCTTGAAACTCTGGGCTGGTGTTGGACAACCGCTGTAAGGAGTGTGTCAGGTCATAGTTGGTAGCAAAGTAAAACCCATCCGTGTTCAATACGTTGTTGAGCATGGCTAAGAAACACTTGTTATCTTGCATCTGGGGATAAAAAAGAAGATATAAACAAAAAAACACTTGACTTTACAGATTCAAATGTGTACATGGAGTGTTATCTTAATAAATTAATTATTTTTCACGCACACCCATTAATGATCCAACTTTAAATCACGCCTGTGGCCTCAATACACCTTCAGAATCATTTCTGGCTTCTGGTAAAGTTCCTTCCTGCAACACTCTGCCTTCAGTGGATGAAGAAACACATTTTGAGAGTTTTGTTGAGGTCACAGGTTTTCTTTAATTTCTGAGTTTTAAAAAGTCACCAGGATGTTGTAGGATCCCACAATGTGAATACAAAGTGTATTTTTTTTTTAAGGCAGCACATCTGTAACAACTCAATATATACACCAAATTATGTGACTTTTTAACACAAGGGGACTCAAAAGGGCATCACGAATGAAGAGAAAAAGACCCTCCTTACAAATGCCTAAACCGTGCCTCAGAGTCAGAGGGCAGTTCAGGTGCCCAACAGGTGAAAAACTTCATATTTCATCACTAACCTCTGCAGTTCCCAACACATCAGGTTCAGCTTCATAAAAATATCAAATCTGGCTGCAGGTATCATTTTTAACTTTCAGCTTAGCCAGCTCATTGTGCCTTTTTTTTTTACTACTATAATACTCACATTACATTACCCACCTTCTGAATATACTCCATTTAGAAGGCTTAATTTTCTTCCTGTCTGAAATAATCCACTTACTTCTGCAAGTTACTGACACTGCAAAGCAGTTTGTTTTTCTGCTTTGTTGTGAGATTTCTATTTTAGTGTCCTGTGCCACTTATTGCAGATAGTCTGCAGCACCACTACTTATCTTCTTCCTATCTGGAGGGCATTCCATGTAATTGCTTAATTTGTTACACTGGTCAGTGATCAATACCAGACTAATGGCAAGTCCATGATTTTTTGTGGTGACTTGTCTATCCTAATATAGAGAAGTTTGATCATCAAAAAGCCAATCGTCTGATAAGATATTAAGTTACCACTGTAACAAACGTTACGCTTTCTTAGAATGACCTAGAATATAACATTAAGCCAAAAAAATACAAACAAATATAATGTAAATTAATGCATTCTATTATACAGTATGGTTAGCCACCAACCCTACTGCAGATTTCTAAATAAATAATAAAATAAATAAACAAAAGCAGCAGCAATAATAAACTGACCAACATTTTAGCTATTTTTGTAATCTTGTCGACTGTACTGAGACCAGAAAAACATTTTTAAATAAAGAAATGACATGGACGCCCTTTTCTTATTACCTCCTTCCATTCTCTAAACTCGGGTTTAATCTTACCATTTAAAAAGCAAAGACCTCCGTGTGCAGCATACATACAACCACATAAAGGGGTTCACACCAACAACAATATTAACCCCATTATTAACCAATTACCATTATTTTTATACACTCCATAATTCTATACCAGGGGCAGTATTACAGAACAATTTCCTAACTTGCTTTCCTATCTTATCTTTCATGGCTCGGATAGGATTTTTCCTAACTTTGTATTACAAAAGCATTTCCTAAGTCAGCAGTGTCTACAATTTCCTAAGTGTCTCATCCTATCCTAACATTAGTTAGGAAACCCTATCTAACGCCAATCTTATCCATAAACGACTGATCGAGTCCGAATAGTGCAGTTTATGGCTCGAGCTTCAGGTAACTGTCTCCAGAATATACCATGTTTTAAAATTATGGCATCTAAACTTGATTCAGTTGTGGCAAAGAAATGCTGGGATCTAAATTTTACTCGGGAAGAGAATAAGGTTTTGATCGCAGAAAAATCTACAATAAAATCTAGTTAACAGCAATAAATAATTACCGTTATTTAAAAAAAAAAAAAAAATTAAGCAATTATTCAATTTCAGTCATAAACACCATTTTATTTTAATTAGGAATGCCAACACAACAATATATCTCACAGGATAAAGTAAAGCTACAAATAACAAAAAGTACTGTGATGCTCGTGCCTCCGGTGTGAAGGTATGTAATATAATTGTGTACATTAAAGAGTCCAAACTTGTATTTTTCGAGTTACATTACACATGAGCCACTGGTTATAGTTTAATGGAGCGTCTTGCTCTGTAATACAATAACATGGCAGAATCAACACAGAATACTTCACATCTTATTCCTCAGTAACGTTTCAAATATCAATGATCATAATCACTGACAGTAACTTGTGAGCGTGTATAACTCCAACTCCATGCTGTCCCATACATAACACGATGAACGACCTTCTCTCACGGGATGTTAGGTAACTTACCGTTAAAGGTACGCATCCCAAAATATACTAATGGATCATGGATCACTATAGAATATGCTGTATATAATAAGACCTAAATGCCCAGAAATATTTGTGCAATACAAAACTTAAAATCTAGAGCACAACCATACATGTGCATCATGTTCTCTTTTTCAGTTTTTTGCATGATTTGTTCGGATTTTGCAAACTAACAATAAGATCTAACCGACAGATAGGAAAGGTTCTCCTAGTCCTAAATGTTAGGAAAGAAACTTAGGAAATGACCAAGTTAGGAACGTTCTGTCATATCCTATTTCCTATCTTAAATTAAGGAGAGCATTTTCTGTAATATCAACGTTCCTAAACTTGTAGTTAGGACATTCTATCTCTGAAGATAAGATAAGAATGTCACTTAGGATCCTTTTGTAACATGGCCCCAGATATCCAAAAAAACAATATACCTGGTTATCTGTCAAGTGCAGCACAGTCTTTTTGTAAGAAATGATGTCAAATTCTGTAGCTTTCCAGATGGTGTGACCGAACAAATCTCCAACCTTTTTCTTTTTCGTAATTATGATAAGATACATGCCTGGAAATAAAAAACAAGAGGGGTTGAATCTTAAAACTAAAAAGTGATATATACAGACATATACTCACCTATATACAGATCTACTCGCCACAGAAAGCTAACAGTGGGGAAAAAACAGCTAATAAAACAAAAGCTGGCTAAACACCGGTCGAGCACTGCTCCCACTAAAAGGGAGGTCCCTCTGAAGGAACCTTCTCCCTGACACAACTAAAGTTGATGGGATTAAAATCCCCTAAATGAATCCCGTTGTTTTATTTGCTCACCCTGGCTCAGACACGCAGTTGTAAGGATTACCAGCCAATTCACCTCAAGCTTGCTGACAAAGAACAACAAAATGGAGATCCAAGATCCAAGGACTGGCTTTTCAGCCCCTTTTTAAAGGCATGTGGCCAGGGTTAATATATAATCAATTAGTCAATCAACACCTGCACATGAAGTTCAATTAGACAGGGAGGGAATTCTAACCTCCCAGCCCTGCCATATCTAACACAAACTTAATTAGCAAAAACTTTTAAACTAAACACATTTTCTTTACAAACAACAAAAAAAAAAACACTATTTACACGTGCAGGGCCTCAGCCCTGCCACACCTTCCTTGATGGCCAGCATACCTGCAACCAAACGAATTGTTCCCATAATTCCACATATTGGTCTAGTGACAGCAGAGGGAGGGATGTCCTTCTTAACTAAAGAAACAATGAGAAAATGGTATCAAACATGCCACACTGCAGTTAGACTGGCACAATAAAAAGCAAACACCCATTTTTGGAAATGTAATTATTTATTTTATGGAAATGCTTGTTATTTTTGTCAAATTCCATTTTGTCAACAAACAAAATGCACCATGCTGTTACACAGACAGACAATGCTGATTCCACAGCACACATTTCCATTCCATTACAGTAGCATACCTGTGAGGATAATTTCTGTCGACACCCTGTCGATGGCAAGAACATCATTAGCTCCATCACCACAGGCTTCTATGTAAAACTTCTCAGGGGTTGTGTGCCTGCAAAACATCAACAACAACAACATCAAAAAAGAAATAACATGAAATAAACAAGATTGGCTGCATATTGAAGTGTAAAGCCAATGTCTAAGCAATTTTGCAGAAAACTGGTTATGATTTTTTGCATGTACTGTATAGTGCTCTATTCATATAACTTTAAGGAATGTTTTGTTATGGACTGATTTTAGAACCCAAAAAAGTCTCTTCACTTGGCAAGCTGGGTATATGTGTGACAAATTAACTAGCTTCTTTATTTGTCTGTAAGGATGTCTTCATATCAAAGTAAAAGCAGCAGGTATAACCAATGCAGGTCTGCTGCAAGTAGCTATAATATTGGACTAGCATACCTTACAGTAGCTTGTGAAAAATAAGAACAAGAAGGGGCTCTCTATTTCTGAGTTAAAAACAGTTAAAGGGTTACATCATTCCTTCCATTGACAGAGATGCACAGTGCTTAATAATGAATGCACTAGTATGGAGGACAGCATCATATGACCAGGCTCAGCAGCTTGCTCAGGTTAAACAGTACTGGGTGAACAATTCAGTGATGTAGGCATATAATGTTTTTTTTCAAACAGAGGCCAGATAAACTTCCAAAGTGAACACCACCTTTTTGTTTAATGATTGAACATAGATGTAAGAATGACTTCAGATTGTATAGAGTAAAATGCATCATACAACAATGGAACCATCCACAGGGAACTATTATTATTTGTTTATTTAGCAGATGCCTTTATCCAAGGCGACTTACAGAGACTAGGGTGCTTGAACTATGCATCAGCTGTAGAGTCACTTACAACAACATCTAACCAGAAAGACGGAACACAAGGAGGTTAAGTGACTTGCTCAGGGTCACACAATGAGTCAGTGGCTGATCCGGGATTTGAACCGGGGACCTCAAGCCCATTTCTTTAACAACTGGACTACACAGCCTCCCATGTTGCCGCCTTCGCCATAAAAAAGTTTCAAGTTTCAGGTTGTTTTGCAGTAATGCCATGGATGGTAAAGGATAACGGACAAATGATAGTGATGACTATATGGCCACTAATTTGTATGATTGTCCATAAAAATGGTTCTTGAGACCCCACATTAGAACCACAGTTGGGGGGTACTGAGTGTTTACATTATAAATGTGATGCATGATAGATCCCCCCCAAAAAAAAAATTTGTGTGCAAGGAGTTGGCCCCATAGGGTGATTTCACTTGGAATGACCCATAAAAAAGGGATCACTTCAAATATTACATATTGAAAGATTAAAGGCTGGTTTCACAGACCTGATTAGCACTGACCTTTGACTATATAATGCTCCCACAGGTAAAAGAGTCTGTGAAACCAGTCGTAGAAGTACACTTTATAATCAAGCATGTCTGTCTGTTGAGAACTGATCTGAGCTTTGTATACAATCAATATACATTTAGCCTATTTTTGGAAACCATAGGGCAGCAGGCAATTCAGCAATAAATGTGGCCCCTAGGAAATAATGGGCATATTCAGATGGGCTAACTATATTTTATTTGATTTCCTTACAAGCTAATAGCAGCGCTAATAGCAGTGAAATGCACTTAGCCACATTTCACTAATGCAATAGACTAGAAATCTGACCGGACAAACCCATTGGTTTGGGAGCCCAAGAGAACTCTAAAGCATTTTTATGACCGCAAAATATGAATGTACATTAAACTCAATGTTGCAAGTACGGAGTACATTGTACAGTATCCTCCGAGGCTAAAAGTTTATTTTCTTTGTTTATTCTTCAATTCCATGGCCTTCATTTATCATCAATGTGCATAGGCAATAATTAGGCTAATTTAAAAACGAGTTCTCTACTTGGAGTTAGTGCACAGTTTGTTAGTAATATAGAAAGAGTGCTAGAAAGAGAAGGAAATATGTAACCCAAAAACTATATAAAACATATCCTACAGTTGGAATTTGAAAGAGAGCACCTATTCATCTCAAAATCAATCCTATTTCACCATGTCACATTTAACATCTGCAGATGTTTATAAATACATAATAAACACTGTAGATCTAATCACTAAACCAACCTGCTGTGTATGTATGTGTGTGTGTATTCTTTTTTCTTGTTTCAGATGTTGTTGGTAGGCATTGCTGATCATTTTCATTACTCCACTGACCAGAAACTGGATCATAACAAGCATTTAACAGAAACCTTCAACAAAGTAGAATTTCGATACCTACAGTATGGGATGGATATAATCCAGATGGCCATTTAAAAGAAATGTACATTGTCACTGTGAAAGTACAACAGCCCTAGCAACAGAAACACAATGCGAGTACAGAAGAGCATACTCTTTTCAGTTGTCACATTTCTTTCACCTTTCCCAACTTGCTTTGCTTGAAATGCTTGTTGAGCGACAAAGCAATTTCTGAAAAAATACTAGTAGTGCTTAGTTTTGTTAATGTGTATCAAAATCTAAACAAAACTAAGTGAATCAATCCACCAGCCGATTTACTTTAATGTATCTACTAAATAAAACCAGAAATGTTTATTTTAAGAACAAAAACCAAGCATTCACAGGGGCATAATTGTAAGGGGAATGGAACCTGCAACTGAATGGAAAATAATAGAATACACGGTTTAAATAACCCTTTAAATATGAAGTCAACACCGCAAATGGTGTAGTTAGTAGATAAGACAGTGTGGTGGTTGCTGCACCAAGAATCAAAAGTGTATTGTAACTATTAATAATCTGCATGGCTTTTATGCCACATATTGGATCTGGTGTCAATGCTCCTTCTTGATAAGGCGAGTCACATTCCTCTACAAACTAGAAATACTGCCTACCTGGACAGGTTTCTAACCCACCTGGAACCTGTCCTGCACATCGAGTCGCAGTGACAGCCAGAACTGGCACCTCCACCAAGCTGGACAAACTTTTTTTTACTGAAATAATTTGATTTCTTTGTGTAAGCCTATAGTTCACTTTTTCTATTTTTCTGAATTGTTGTTATTTTGCTTTCTTGCTGTTTTTGTACCCTCCCCTAAAACTAATTAAAAATATCTATAAAAACAGGTAATCATGCACACATTATAACCACAAAGGAATGATGTATTCTATGTGTCATATGTGCCAAAAAAAGTTTAAAAACAATGCATTTCAGTTTCTGTATCTCCTGAAAACTAATTCAGTTACTGTCTGTACATATAGTGAAAATGGTAGGTGTGTTACACTAATAAGCAGTAAATTGATATACATCATAGCCAAATGGGCAACCTGAGATTTAATGGTGGTAATGGGTCTATCCGAGTACAGTCCAAAAAAGTTTGATCATCAAAATGTCTTGGGCTTGCCAGTAGTCTGATATTGATGACTTTTGGAGAATTTAACAAACGTCAGATTTTTGTTTAATCCACATACAGTTCATATAGTTGTCTACACAAGTATATAAATCAATTACAGTAACTATTAACTTGTATCATAAACTCATGTAAGACAGTTTGATCGTCTCGTCTTTTTTGTTAAATAAATGGACACAATCAACAGTCCCTATGTTGCTTAAATCTTAAATTATTCACATTCTACCCCACTGACAAAATGCACACGGTAGATACTTACTCTGCGTTGCATGCTTACATCAAGTTACACGAGAAAGTCTACACAGAGACAGGCATTTGAGATGGCAAACTATTAACTGGCAGTCCCTACAGTAGGTAAAGTCAGGCTTCATTATTAAAACTGCAGCGAGTGAGAAAAACGAACATATCCCACGATTCAGTTGTTGATGGGTTTCCAGAACACTTCAAATAATACTGTGTGTGTAGACCAGTACACTGGGAAAATATGAATACATAAACCATATGTTAAACACACACGGTAACACAGAAGGCTTATTTTTTTTAATTCATACTGCTCGTCAGGTTGTCTCAGTTTATAATAATTTGTTTTCTTTTCAGTTCCTACTACGGATGCTCAGAAGATACACAGACCCAAAGAAACGACTGACATAAACCCGACCACAGACCTCATTTCTTTCTAACATCGTTAATACCCAGTAGTAAAACTCGTTTTTTAACCGGTAGTTACTCTGTTACTGTTTGGTGGAAATAATGAAATATTTGTACTCACAGTTTGAAGCTCTCATAAGCAATCGCCATCTTTACTCCAGTAGGTATGTCTGACCTCAGTGACGTGTCAGTGAGTTAGAAGCACAGCAAAGGCTGACGGGACTCAGCGGCTGACATTTCCACACCCTCGTGAAGAATAGACTGACTCAGTTTGTGAACTGTAGTATCATTTGTTACCCGCATTTAACCGTGAGAGAGATTGGGCTCTGCGGATAGTCGTTGAAGATACAGACACTGGCACTAAAAAAAAAAAAGAAATGTGAATAAGCATCTTATAATTTTTTTACACGACGTGAACGGTTAAGGACCCAGAAGTTTAGAACAGGGACATTTAATCAATGAAAAGTAAGCAGAATTATGTGTGTTTTTTCTGCTACCTCAGGTATTAAAAAGCATCTTACTATTAACTTTATGTCATTTCTAATGATATGGGGTAACCTTGCACTGTACGGCTGTACCAAAAAGATGGTGAAATTAATACACTTTTAAAACCATTAATACAGTAATGCAGTACTATCAATTCTCGCTCATTTGCCGATTTTCTCTCGTTTTTTAACACTTCTAGACATATTTTCTCCCGTATTTTGCTAAAAACTACTGTAAACGCCTTTAGTAAGGAAACCAAGTCACGTACAGTGTGCTTACTTTGGTAAGCAAGAGAGCTCACAAAAAACCCCCAAAAGCCACGAGTGACGCTCAGAAAACTAGAGCTTCATAACATTTCTCGTTGCCAAAGGAAAAACGGAGATTAAAAAAGTTACACATACAGAGACCTTTACATGTTGTGACCATGGCTGTAACTACTATTAGGATATCGAGGTTGTGTCCTCTTTTTTTTTTTTTTTTGCATCATAATGCTGATGCTCATGTAAAGATTCTGGTAAAGTACAAAAGACTCCCAAATTTTCTCTGTTGGTTTGCCGTGTAACATAGATTTGGAGGCTGAACAGTAAACACCAAACAGTCATATAAATACTGCGAGGTATATAGCCTACCCAAGTTTGACTTCGGCGAATATTAACTGTGGTTACGACGCAAATCTACGAGTAGACATGTTACCAAACTCACACTTTGCAAAGTATTCTGCAGGAAAGAAAGTCTAAAAGTCACTCAAATAGTGAAAAATAAGCGTTTCTAATACAATTTCAGCATCAACATTGCTGTAGAAATACATATGAATTGATAACATGTGTTTCTATACAGTTCATTTAGAATAGTTGACAAATAAATGTTACTAGTGGTATTAATACGCCACATGTGCAGTACCACGTTGTTGTGTATTTTGGCTTTTTAATATTATTATTATTTTATGATGGACTCATTGAATTTCGAGTTTTTTTTTTTTTTCTTGTTAGAAAGTACCACCGCTCGTCCTTTGATGACGAGATCAACGTGCAGCACCAAACTCAGCCTTTAGATTTGTCGTGTGATGAAAGTAACGCCAACTGTGTGCTTTGATGTTGTGCAAAATCAACTACAGTGGACATGTTTACAATGTATTGGCTGCTTGGGCCAAGAGAGAATTTGATTGTGAAGCATGGTTGTTTTTTTCTGTTATTGTTAGAAGGAGCACCGTATAGGTATATCATTATAGTTGTATGTATTTGTCTTATTTAGGTATTCACTTCAGTTCAGGACACTAAGATTTCAGTTTACCGAAGCTCCCTTATTTTAAAAACTCAATGTTGGCAGAAACGGTAATGAAATCCCCACTTGTGTAGTATATAAAAATTGCATACTGAATTATTTACCTTCATATACAGAGGTTTCATTAGTACACTTCGGTGGGCCAGTGGCGCAATGGATAACGCGTCTGACTACGGATCAGAAGATTCTAGGTTCGACTCCTGGCTGGCTCGAAGTAATTTTTGTTGCCTCATATTAAATGAATATTACAAATAACAACTGTTCCATTTCATCAATATCATACAAAACCATTCTACAAATATATTACAATATACTACTATGAAAAAATTGACTAAAATAGATTGGGGAAAAAAAATATTTTCAAATATATATATTTTCAAATAAGTTAAGGAATTCACTTCTTGATCTTGTTTGATAAAACGTTTACTTTTGGCATTTTGCTCGTTATTTATTAATTTATTTTGTTAAATACAAGTTGTAGCAAGTAGATACTGAAGTTGTAGTAAGTGGATACTACGCACTGTAACTAGTGGGATATTGTTTATCGACTGACTCAAAGCCCCTAGTGGATTGAGACATGAGCGTAACCCGTTATGTTTACTGCGGTAAAAGTGCATGCAGTCACAGACAAAAAGTATTGTCACCTTATGCTTATTATAACACAATTCAACGTCCAGTAACATATTAAGAAACTGCATTTATTATTATTAGTTTATTTTGCAGACGCCTTTATCCAAGGCGACTTACAGAGACTAGGGTGTGTGAACTATGCATCAGCTGCAGAGTCACTTACAACTACATCTCATCCGAAAGACGGAGCACAAGGAGGTTAAGTGACTTGCTCAGGGTCACACAATGAGTCAGGGGCTGAGGTGGGATTTGAACCCGGGACTTCCTGGTTACAAGCCCTTTTCTTTAACCACTGGACCACACAGCCTCCTAAATTTCTTATTTAGTAAGGGTTAAGCGCTTTTTAATAAAATAAAACTCAAAATACATATTTTCTAGTAATTTAACAAATAATCGTTATAAAAAAAATAAATTAAAAAAAATCATATTTAAAGTATTCATTCTTGACAAACGTACTGGCCCCCCTGCTCTGGTATTTCGTGTGTCCTGCTTTTGCTTTTATTATGGCTTTCAGGGGTTTATGACAATTCTTAACCCGTATCTTACATCTTGTTGGTGAAATGTGGGCACATTCTGTCTTGCATATTTCCTTCAACTCAGACAGATTAGATACACAATGCTTGGCTACAGCTTTTTTCAGATCAGACCAAAGCATTTCTATTGGATTGAGATCTGGTGATTGCGATGGCCATTCTCAGAACTTTTACCTTTGATTTCTTCACGAACTTAACCATGTGCTTTGGGTCATTGTTGTATTAACAATCAGCCTGCATGCAGATGGTATGGTTGTACTTTGTAGAATGTTTTGATACTTGACTGCATTCATTCAGTCTTTAATCACAGTCCTCCACTGCTAAAACACCCCTATATCATCTTCAACACAAATCCACTCCTTTGTCTTGACCATCATCTGCTGTATTGCCAAAACTTTTTTTGTTTGTTCTTAGTGTTGGAAATAATTTTGTGAATTGACTTTAAAATGCAGCTTAATAGCTGTGTAATGGTTTTCAATTAATGTATATATTTTTGAATTAGTCTTACATTTAAAGTCTGTAAAAATGTAGTAAAGTGCCAATACTTTAAGCATGAAAACATTTTGAAATTACTTAATTTCTTATAAAGCTTATTTGTTAAACTACTAGAAATTGTGTATGTTGGTCTTTGTCACATTAATAACTGGAGAATGTTCACAAAATGCTTCTACAGTATTTACCATGTTTTCTTGAATTATCTTAAAGTCGTTGACAAAAGTATTGACACCCTACACTTCATATAAGATAATTCAATAAAAAATGTGTTTCGTGAACATTAACCACTAATTAATATGACAAAGACCAAAATACACAATTTCTAGTAGTTTAAACAATCTTTACAAAAAAAAAGGCAAATGTTATTAGGTGTCTTGAAGGCCAGGCTCTAAATGTCAATCAGCAATCAGCTGTTTTCTCAACAACCTCACACAGTCCTGGGTAAACTACCATGTTTAATTTTACAGTAATACTGGGGCATACCCAGAACTCCAGATAAGGTTTTGGGTCTGGGAGTAACTTACCCTCTAATTTTAACACTGAGAGAGTAAAATGTATTTTCAGGGGGTAAAATGCAACATTACCTCAAAAGTCATGACTAATCTCGATAAATACTGTACAATCTTTAATGGTACTTATATTTTAACATTAAATTCTTAACTCAGTGAACATGTTAAAACTTCAATATAAAGCCATACAGATAAATCAAATAAGGAAATGCATTAATAAGTTATAAAACATTTAGTTTAATATTATAGGCACCTTTTTTTAGCAGTTGCCTCCAAAGATGGTTCCAGACAGTTGGATTTGTAGCTGGACTGGGGTGTTTACGCTTCAACCTGTGTAGCTTTGAATTTTTCTTATTCTTATTCTGCTGTGATTGGCAGCAGACAACACAGCTAGCCATAGACTGGATAATGTTTGTTGGGTTGGTTTTTCTTGTGTACAGTTTCCTAGTAACTGAAGACATTGTATTCTGGGAGATGTAGTTGTTAGTAGAAGTTTTAGGGGAAGCAGGAGAGAAGGCAGACAAGCTTTAACAAAAAATGGATGGATGTTAAAGAAGAGAATGTGCACTTTTACTGCATGCTCAGGAGTTCAGTCTGTAATGCATAAATCATCGATGTATTTTTCTCTCCAAGCACCTTTACAGAAGAGATTTTGTTTGTCAATATTTATGAGATGTTGCACGTTGATATGGACACAAGTGTAAATGACCAGACAACCCCTACCAAATGTGTTAACATCATAAAAGAACCAGTTACAGAGCTTTTACATGGCCTCATCTGTGGGGGTCAGAATCTGTGGGAAGCATTGTGGAACTCTGTAATTTAGTAGTCACATGAGACTATGGCTTGAAGCTGACGGTGAAGATATGATCCGACACGTGATGTATGATTGTTGTGTTTATTTCTTTACAATGTTCAACAAAACCATGTATAATAAAGTAAACAAATAATAATGGAAAACAATCAAACTAATAGAACATTTGATGGAGTTCTACTTGTTCCAAAACAAGAACTTCAAAATACACATTTCAAAATGATTAGTCTTGGATAGCTGTTACAATTAAATAGTTTCATTTTAGATAACATCTTTGCATACCTCAAACATTAGAAAGAATGTTTGCTCTCTTGTATCACAAACATCTGGCTTTACTGTTAAACTGTATATTGTAACTGATAAAGCAGATATTGAAGAAACATCACCTAGATCATTGATAAATGCTTAACATTCTCTCCTGATTTATTCATTGGTTACATTTCAATGTCAAACATTGCAAAAGATATTCACTTTAGATTTTTATTTTTTTTATATCACTTCTAAGAAGCTTCAAAATGAATATTTTTACTTGCTTTACTTTCTTATTGCAATTACTGCAATAGTGTGTTGCTTTTGATAACCAAGACTGAGTTCAGGGGCTGTTCTTCTGTTCAAGTTGTCTGCCATCGACCTGTGTTACTCAGGCTCGAACACTCAAAATGTCATTATATTCATAAATGCCAGTACCCTTGTGTAATGCATCTTTAAATGCCACTGTTGGGGATTCACAGAAATCACTTTAATTGTATTTTTCCAAATATATAACTTTCACCTGTCCGTACAAAGTCACACAAATTGAGAATATTATTTTGAAACAAAAAATTAGGAAAATAAGGCCATTTAAGACAAATCATGTAAGTATGGAATAAAACATTTATTTAACATTTATTTTAGTACTGTTTGTTCTCAGAACTATTCATTCTCATTCATACAACAACTGAGAGCAGATAGCAAATAGCGTACTATTTTTCTGAAATTGTAATAAGACACAAGTAATAATTATAACAAAAATCTCCAGTACTCAAAGTGGGGGCTGTGAAAAACATAAACACAAGCCTTTTCGTAATTTAACATCTTTGCATGACAACAAATAGGATTAATATATTAATGAGATCTAGCTAATAACCAAACCCATCGATGATGGTTGATCAAGCCCAAGCTTATGTATGTTTATTTTCTTATCTACTTAAACCAGCAAAGTACTCGCACTCAGAAAGACTAACTAATACACTATATTAAAGTTGTGTAAAAATATGCATTTGAAGAATAATATATTTTATAAAGTTTCTTTACAAAAAAAAAAGAACACATAAAATATTAAAAAGTCCTCTGATATTTCATTTGGTTCAGTGATGGGTGCAGCCAGCAGTGCCAGCTCACAGTGATGGTGGGCCTGTGCATTGTTGGGATCCAGAACAATGCCTTTATAGGTATAGAATGACGAATACAAAGATCAAGCCGGTTCCTTTATGAGGAAAACATCAAGAATTACTATTATAAACCACTGCAGCACAACTGACCTTAAATCAAGTTAATCTTTTCATTTTATGTAATTCAGAGCAAGGCTGTTTCACCAAATTTGCTACGGTTTCTTAAAGCTCTATGGTGTACTATACTGTACGTTTTAAAAGGAACAGAAAACTGTTATTTAAGCTGTGTCAATAAACCATTTGATCATTTATGGTTGAGACCTAATGTGCTCATTCAAACAAATTAATTTGCATCTTGCTTGCTATCTAACCTTTAGCAATAATCTGATGTTTTTATTCCGTTCAATATAGCGTAAAAGCACCCCCTTCTCCATCCTCCACCCCAGCTCCACAGTCAGGGAAAGATTAGACAGTTCAAGATCAGGAAAAAGGGTGCAGTCTTGAGGTATGTAGAAAAGCATCCCGGTTTAGTGAGACCTGAATCCAATGGCTAGAGTCTGGCTGGAGATCTGACTTCTAGAACTGATGCTGGTAGACTGAGGAAGGCAGTGTCGAGGTCCCGCTGTCGATATGCTTGAGGTGACAGGAGTGGCAAAGCAGGTGCCCATCCAGAGGGAAGCAGCGGTGTCCTTCCTCGTCGTTCAGTTCCATCTCACAGTCCTGCAGACAGCAAACACACCCGTCACCGCTCCATCTATCAAGGTCAATACCCTACACCAGAGGTTTTCAAACTGTGGGGCGCGCCTCCCTGGGTCGGCCCGAAGAGTTTATTAGGGGAGCGCCAATACCTGACTGGAAAATACATTTTTCTGACTTCCTGGCGATTGTAAAAGCTCCGCGGTAGATGACTCGATGGGCCTCCAGGATGATTGAGTCAATAAAACTACCCAGGCAGGGATCATGTTTAATCTGACCAACCCTAATTTACAATCCTAGCCAGGTGCAGGTGATAATTAACAATAAAACAATTAACAAAAACAATTAAACCAAAAATGTGCCTACACACATGTTTTTCTGCAGGGAGGATTTAACCCCATCCCTGCTGTCTCACTATATACAGTATATATATATATATATATATATATATAT
The DNA here is from genome assembly GCA_030684275.1 of Acipenser oxyrinchus oxyrinchus. Classification (NCBI taxonomy): domain Eukaryota; kingdom Metazoa; phylum Chordata; class Actinopteri; order Acipenseriformes; family Acipenseridae; genus Acipenser; species Acipenser oxyrinchus. The sequence goes on from CM060250.1 coordinate 26,687,610, forward strand.
ATATATATATATATATATATATATATATATACAGTATATGAAAATCACTACACAGCATTTTCAGTAAGTTGGGTACTGTTTATGTGAGGCATTTCAGTTCCATGAGATTCTGGTTCGCTCTTCCAAAGCAGCACAATGCATTTTTTGTGCCAGATGTCTTTCCATAGAGATTAGTAAGGGCGGGCGCATAATTTGGTTTGTTTACCTTTTGCTGTCTAAAACTTTTTAAATAGAGGCTCAAGAGCTGCTGTGTTGATTCTGTGTTTTTTTTATATATATATATTAAATCTCACATATCACACAGAGCTCTTTTTCGTTTTTTGAAACTGTCGCACAAATTCTGGCGAGACGGTAAATAAGTGCAAGGTATTTTTATCATTTGTAGCGAATACGAACATCTCATTTTTATATGCGAATGCATGTCAAAAAATATTTGTTCGAATATTAGGATATTTACCCCAGCACTAGTTTTAATATCAAATATATTTTGTTAACAAATTTAAAAAAAAAAAAAAAAAAAGAAGATGATTTAGATACACCTTTAGTTTTAATTTACAGGTTTTACTGCTTGCAGAATGTAGAAAATGGACAAACGAGGGTGCAACATTTTATTAAATAAATATTATATAAATACAATATATATAATTTATAATAGTTGGGGGGGGGGGGGTTGATTGCCAGTCTGTCCGTGTTCAACAATCCGGGACATGCATTTGTACCCCTAGAATGCTGGCGGGAGACTGGGGCCCGAATTACATGCCCGGGATTGGTGAAGGCGGATGGAGGGCGCGGTTTTAATGCAAAGAGATAAATAGGAGTTTGTGTTCGAGTGCAGTTGTGTGAGGCGGTGTCAGTGAGAGTGAGAGGTAGACAGGTAGAGGTAGATTATTATTTTGTTTTGCTTTGGCATGATCCTTAATTGTTTATTTGTTCTGTGCCAATAAACTGCTGAATTTGAGCACAAAGCTACTGCCTGTGTGGAGCCTGCATTCATTTTGCACACAACGTTACAATACGTTATTTTAGGAAAATCATATTTTTCTAAATATTCTACTGTTTACTAGAAGGGGGGGGGGGCACAGGAAAAACAAAATCTCTGAAGTTGGCGCAGCAAAAAAAAGTTTGGGAACCCCTGCTTTACACGTACAGTTTACACTGCTTTCCAACAGCTGTTTGGAGTCAGGGGATTAGAAAGAGGAAGCAGGAGTTTAAACTTTCTAAATGTATAGTGTTTTTTGAATAATGTGCAAAACAAACCAATAAATGGAAATGATAGTTACCAGTGATGATGTTGCTAGCATTTTAGAGCTATCTGTATCATGAAAAATGTGATCCCCATAACTTATCATCCGTGCGTACATGTAGAAATGTAAGTTTGACACAAGGCTGGACGGGTTTCTCCACATATCACCAGATTGTGATACTTTTCAATAACTTGTGATAATGAATGTCCTACAGACACCTCCTTATATCCCCAGACAATGCCAATAATCGATCCCATGAATAAGAAGTGAAGCTGAACTGCTTGCACTAACCTCACAGTGGTAACACTCCACATGATAGTTCCTATCCATGGATACAACGCGGATGGTTTCGTCAGAGCCCTGCAGAGATGAAAGAAGAATGATATTCACTTGAAATAAGAGATTATCTTCTCTGCTTTATAAAAGAGACACAGGAGATAAAGAAGAAAAGAAAATCAGAAACACCTCCTGTAACACTCAATAGAGTGCAGGGTGACCACGGGCAGCTAGAGTACAGATTTTTAGCGACAGGTTTGCAAGGTGACTTTACTGATCTGGGATAAGGCACCATTCTTCAAGGATTACTGCCTACAATTTCTTCAGGGAAGTTTATTCTCCAGACTGGTGTCCTATCTGCTGTCTTGCCCATCGTGACTAAATCTGACCTAAACAATGCAGCTGTTACATAGCACAGAATATGTGCGGTAGGCCATTTGCATAACAAATTAATACCGCAGTCATGCAATTTCTAATTTTAATTCTAATCTGAAGAAAGCGATAGGATCATCTAATTGCAGTTTCAGTGTTGGGTAACAAAAAAAGCTTTATTTAAAAAGAAGGAGATGTGCTGTATTATTTTTACACATGCCACAAGTGATAGGTCAGATCTAATTCTGGAGAACAATTCAACACAGGTTGCACAGATTGAAGAGCAAAGTGAGAAGATCATTTCTGACATGAAGCTGTGCTTCCTCCTGAAGGTCACTGCCAGAACAGTACAGTCTGTTCCATAGCATTCTACCAGTACAATGACAATGAAGCGGTTTTAAAGAGAGAGAGAGAGAGACAGAGAGAGAGAGAGAGAGAGAGAGAAAGAGAGAGAGAGAGAGAGAGAGAGAGAAAAAAAAACTCTACATCATGGCAAAGGTCCATACTTACTTTATGTGAACTGTAAAATAAAACTTCGGGCTGTTACCATTTAACTTCTCATAGAAATGGGGCCGGTCTGGAACATATTCTTGGGGTTTTAAGATTCTCATTTAAACTGCCTGAATTTAGGTTACTAGTTGATTAACTTTTAATGCCGTTTTTCAAGGACAGTTCTGTACATTTTTTTTATATTTGTTTCTTGAACACGTTTAGTAAAGAAAAAGTACCAATATCCATTTAGTGTTTGTTTATTTAAACTCTGGATTTAAACTAGCTTTTAGTCAACATTCTAAGCACACATTTCTTATGATTTATATTAAGAAATAACAGTTACTGCAAAGGAAAAGATTCTCCATTTTACTCAAAATCTATTTTTTGTTCTTCTAGAAGGAAATGAATATTTAGTTGGTTCTTTTGCCACGCAGTCGTAACATTTAATCAAGCAGCCTATTTCAGCGCCAGCAAACCGAAGAGCCTCAACAAAAGAGCCGGGAGTCTAGCTGTGGGAGTCCAGCAAGGGGAGGCCTGCGCCGAGACGCTGTTGGAATAGATCCGAACCTAACAGTGCTCTGGAAGAAGCCATCTACTAGTCAGGTCTGTACCTCCACCCCACTGCTCCTACTGTGCCTTTTGTCTTGCCTGTCCTGCTAGGACTGTCTCTCACATCCCTGTTCTGTCCTCTCGCCCCGCCCTCTGCCCTCTCTCGCTGCTGCTCCTCCAACCCCTCTAACCTCATCCCTCTGCCTCTCCCCCTCCTGCACACTCTCTGGTGCACTCTGGAACTGTCACTCTTCTGCTAACAAAGCTGATTTCATCTCTGCCTTTGCCTCCCACCTCTCTCTCGATTTCCTTGCTCTCACTGAAACCTGGCTGTCCCCTGATAACACTGTAACTCCTGCTGCCCTGTCCTCTCTCTATGTCCTGTCCCATACCCCGCTCTCACTGGACGGGAGGTGGGACTGGTCTTCACCTCTCTCCTCCTTACTCTTTTCTGTCCCCTCCGATCTCTCCTCACTCTCTGTCAATACCTTTGAATTTCACGCAGTCCAACTAACCTCTCCCTGTCAACTCCTGCTCATTGTACTGTACCGCCCCCTGGGCCTCTCGCTCACTTTCTGGATGAACTTGACTATCTACTCTCCTCCCTCCCTCTCTGTCTACCCCAACTGTCCTGCTAGGTGACTTCAACATCCATCTCTCCAACCCCAGCCACTCTGCTGGATTCCTCCCTCTCCTTCACTCCTTCGACTTCTGTCTCTCTCCATCCCTCCTACCCACAAAGCTGGCCGTCAACTGGACCTCATCTTCTCCAGGGCCTGCTGCCCTCCACCCTCTCTGTCACCCCCTGGACCTCTCCGATCACTATTTCATCTCTTTTTCTCTGTCTCTCCCCTCTCCCTGCTCCTCCTACTCCCACTTTCACTTCTGCCGTAACCTCCGCTCTCTCTCCCCTCTGTCCTTGCCTCCACTGCTCTCTCTCACCTCCCTCCTATCGACTCCTTTTCACAACTCTCCGTAGACTCTGCTACCTCCACCCTCTTCTCCTCCCTCACCTCCTCTCTCGACTCCCTCTGTCCCTCACCTCCCGACCTGCTCGCCCCTCCCTCCCCATCCCTGGCTCTCTTCTGCACTCCGCCGGCAAGAATCACACTGCGATCTGCTGAAAAGAAATGGAAGAGAACCAAACTCCCTGCTGCCCTAGACCTTTACCGCACTCTCCTCTCCTCCTTCTCCTCTACTCTCTCCTCTGCTAAATGTACTTATTTCCAATCTGTAATCCAAGCCTCCACTAACAACCCACGTAAACTATTCTCTACCTTCTCCTCCCTCCTAAACCCTCCCCCTCCTCCTCCCTCCTCTATCTCCCTGATGACTTTGCCTCCTTCTTCTCTTCTAAAATCTCAGATATCCGCAAACTCTTTAACACCTCTCCCTCCCCGCACCTCCTCCTGCTCCAACCCCTACACCCACTGCATCCCCTACTAACTCACCCTCCTTCTCCACCTTCTCGCCCCTCTCAGACTCTGACCTCTCCTCCTGCTCCAGGGTCACAAACCCACCACGTGTGCCCTGGACCCCCTCCCCACTCACCTCTTTCAAGCTGCTGCTCCTGCTCTACTTCCCTTCATCTCCTCCCTTCTCAACACCTCTCTACTTTCTGGTCTCTTTCCCTCTGCCTTCAAAAAAGCCTCTATCACTCCCATCCTCAAAAACCTACCCTCGACCCCACCTCCCTCCAGAGCTACCGTCCTGTCTCCCTCCTACCCTTCCTCTCCAAAACCCTTGAGCGGACTGTACACCGCCAGCTCTCTGCTTTCCTGTCCAACCACTCTCTGCTCGACCCTCTCCAATCTGGATTCCGCTCTGCTCACTCTACTGAAACCGCCCTCCTGTCTGTCACCAACTCACTTAAGTCTGCCCGAGCTGCCTCTCTCTCCTCTGTCCTAATTCTCCTCGACCTCTCTGCTGCCTTTGACACTGTTGATCACTCTATTCTACTGTCCTCTCTCGCTGACCTGGGAGTCTCTGGCACTGCTCTGGTCTGGTTCTCCTCCTACCTCTCCAACCGCACTTACCAGGTAACCTGGCGTGGAGCAACCTCCACACCTCACCCTCTCTTAACAGGAGTCCCCAAGGGTCAGTCTTGGGTCCTCTCCTGTTCTCTCTCTACACCCGCTCCCTGGGCCCCTCATCGCATCCTATGGTTTCTCATACCATTTCTATGCTGATGATGCTCAGATTTTCCTCTCCTTCCCCTCCTCTGACTCCACCATCTCCTCCCGTATCTCTACCTGTCTGTCTGCTATTTCCTCCTGGATGCACTCGCATCACCTCAAACTTAACCTCTCTAAATCTGACCTCCTTTTCTTTCCCTCCTCCTCCCTCCTCTGATCTCTCTATCTCTGTTCCTCTGGAATCTACCACACTCTCTCCTCTTCCTCCGCTTAAGAACCTCGGAGTCACCCTGGACCCCTGCCTCTCTTATTCCCAGCACATCTCCACTCTGGCACGCACTTGCCGATTCTTCCTGAGCAACATCCAAGAATCCGACCCTTCCTCACCAACCACGCCACCCAGCTCCTGGTCCAGGCCTTGGTACTCTCCCGCCTAGACTACTGCAACTCCCTCCTGGCTGGCCTCCCTGCGGCCGCCACCCGTCCGCTCCAGCTCATCCAGAACTCTGCTGCCCGCCTGGTGTTCTCTCTGCCTCGCTTCTCCCACGCAACTCCACTACTCCGCTCACTCCACTGGCTACTGATCACCGCCCGCATCCAGTTCAAGACTCTTGTACTAGCCTACAGATGCCTTGACCAGACTGCACCCAGCTACCTCCAGACCCTCATCTCTCCCTACACCCCCACTCGACCTCTCCGCTCCGCCCGGCACTAGAAGACTGGCTCTACCTCCTCTACGCTCCCCTGCCTCCAGAGCCCGCTCCTTCTCCACCCTCGCTCCGCAGTGGTGGAATGACCTACCTACAGATGTCAGGACCGCCCAGTCCCTGACCACATTCCGCGCCTCCTTAAGACTCACCTCTTCAGACAGCACCTGTAGAACTCCTCTGTTTCCCCTGGGACACTTTCACCCTTCCTTAAATTTGCTTTACTTACTCTTACCTGCCCCTACTTTACTGCATTTAATCCTGTACTTCAGAGTACTGTAACCTGCCATATGTTTAAACTGTAGTATTTGGTATTTAATCATATCTTGATGTAACTATCACTGTCACTTATCTGCTGTATTGAATTGTATTTTGTCACACTTGTACTTGCTTGAACTTGTCATTGTATTTATCTTGCTCTTATTGTATTACCTGTACTGTAACACTTGAAATGTATTTGCTTACAATTGTAAGTCGCCCTGGATAAGGGCGTCTGCTAAGAAATAAATAATAATAATAATGAATATGCTTAATCTAATAAGAGGTTACTTCTGAGACACCCTACACACAACATATTACAAAATAAATATAAAATTACCAGGACAGCTGTGATCCACTACGGACACCATTCCCAAGGAAACAATACCCTCCTCTCCACTATCATTTTGGTCTTAAGAGTGAAACCACAGGGTACTCCAGGAACTTACCTCAGAGGGCAGGATTGGCTGGCCACAGGCTGCACATTTTGGTGCAAGGACTCTTAAAAGAAATACAAGAAAATGATTAGGACTAATTATTTTATGAAGCACATACCAGTATCTGGATTGATTGTAACTGGGGCCAAACAAGAAAAGTGTAACTTAAATCAAGCTTCTACAGTAAAAACTCAAATGAAAGGACAGTATGCTGTAACTAATTGAATAAGTGAAAAATGACATATCCCCTTTTGGGTCCAAACCACCAATTGATTAAAAGCCGGTCAACATCTGATGTTTTGTAGATTGTTTTTATTACTTTCTCGTCTGCAGGTGTTCTTACCGATCGAGTGGAACCTCTGTTCCCATCGTCGAGCCCTAAGCCTCCTTTCACCTGCTGAACCTAACAACAAGAACTGCCTGGTGACAGAACCCTGGAGACAAGGCCCAGTTTAAGGTAGTCTCTGACCAGCAGGGGTCGCTGTAGCCTGATGAAGTTAACTATCCCCATGGACCCATGGTCTGATTTAATTACGATAATATTCAGTGAGGTTTTACTATATGCTTAAAGCTACGGCTATTGACAAATAAACAGGTAATAGAACTCCCCAAATAGCGAGCGGCAGACTCGGATTCTGTTGCACTTGGCTGTGAGGTTTTATTGTACTGCTTCTTGACTTGAGATCAGATTTAACACAAACTTTACATTCAAACACAGTTCACAATCATCAGTGATCCAGGTTTATTACTTATCGTGATGCCCAAGAAAACACAATACAGTCACTAGATTCCCATTAAATGTGTGTCATAGAAACAGCTTCGGTCTCATTGGTCTGTGGTTTACCCTGTCCCCGAGTCCAAGTTTACAGCAAAAACACATGTCCAGTAGGCTTTTGGAACTTTTTTCCCTGTCGAGCATACTTGAAATAGGTTAAAAACCATCCAAAAAATAATTAACTGCAAACGCTCATTATATTCATATTTACAACTAACATAGGAGGAGTATATCCATACATTTTCAATAATCATCGTCCAAAAGAGAGAATTCAGTGCGGATATTTTTTTTTGTTTCAACAAATTAAGTATTTTTAGGGGATAGTCTGCATCACAAAGCCATGATGGCAGTGTGGTAAAACTGTCAGTCTCAGTTCAGGAGCTCTGAAGGGAAGCTGTACCAGACTGTAGCCAAAGACAATTTTGAGAAAAAAAAAATCCAACATGGTATATGGTTCTACTTTTATTATATATACCCTTTTATTAAACACCACTCCAGTTTGCCTTTTTATAATCTACCAATTGCTTCCATTTGTAGATATATATTTGCATGGCTACTTATCATGCAGTCGAGTCTAGCTAACTGATCTAACCTGATGTAAAACAGCAGCATTGGGTCTAAAAGCAGCCATTCAGATAAACTCCCTGACATTTGACATACTTTAACAGAAAACAAAACACCACATAGTTGAGATGGTTTCATAACTTTGGATTCACAAAGGGCGCTTTTCAAAGTACAGAACGGCTTACATTTTCACTAGGAGCAACTCCTTTAAATGCTCAATCTAAATAGACTGTATTGTACCTTCAAGGGATGATTATGGAGGTGAGGTCTACTGCACTACAATGGGGATGGAGACACAGCTAGGCTACTTGATGTGACGTTTACCTTGATCTGAGTAAGAGGAGTACCATGTATTGGAGAGGTGTGTTCACACGGGAGGGAAAACACAACCAAACATGGTCAGTACAGTACAGCACACAGGTATTCATCGGAAAATAGGACCTTCTATCCCTCCCTAATTCTGAACAGGTGTAATTAAATCGAACATTAGAAGTCATGTCACCATTAGGACATATTGGTAGAAACTACCCATCTAACTTTACAGAAAGTGTAGATCTCGCATTTCAATCGTTTAAAGCATATTCTATATAAAAACACATAAAATACACTGAATAATAAATGTTGTTGTTTGTTACATCAGCTTTTCAATTGGTTTTACATAGACTGAATGACTTATAATACATTTATAAAAGAGTTTGGTGATAAGCTCCAATCCTGTGAGTGCGCAAGAAATACACATACTGTGATTAGAAGTAGCAATACAATATATGTGGATTTGCAAATAGAGAGGTCATAAGTACAATCATCTTGCCTTCTTAACAAGAACAACAATTGAACAAAACAGATTAAAAACATTATTTTTTTTGAGCAGTGAGCATGCAGTCTGACTAAGCTCTGGGTGAGTGTGCGCAGTTCTTACTTGTGGTAATCCCGGACACAGTATATCTTGTTCTCGGTGTCCACAGTGAAAGGCACACCATCCAGCCCCTCGCTACAGATCACACAGCGGAAACAGCCCGGGTGATAGGATTTCCCCAGGGCCTGAAGGATCTACAGAGAAGCAGAAAACAAAGTCCAACCAGTGTCCTGACCATTGAAATCCTGCCACACCTAAGTAACCTTTCTAATGCTGGCCCTGCTCAGGGAACACCTACTTCATAGTAGTGAGGACTGCATCCAGGAGGCTTGTCGCCAGAAAAGTCAAATAGGAAGCAACGTTTCAAGTGACTCCCTTACACCCTCCCACCCATTCAAACAAGATGTTGATCTCAAAATGGGTAGAATCATGCATAACACACATACGATATTAAAAAAGGAAATAAATATTTGGTAAATATAGGAGATGTTAGATATCCTTTTCAAGTATGTATGGGTTTCCTCAGTTTTACTTTTTGTTTTGACTTTCCTGGAGTTAGGATGCACAGGGATGTAATTTATGTATGAATGTGTCAACAAATCATCTAGGAGTCACCCTGTAACATAATACTGAACATGGAACAGAATGCACTGCAGCTTTAACTAGTAAAGAAACAGCGGCCTGCTGGGAACACAAGAAAGGCAACAAAAAGTGACAACAGCAATGCAGACCAAGCAGGAGAAAGAACAGAACATCTGAAAAGTTCACAGCGTCAGACACTTACCATGTCCATTATCAAGTGCCCACAAACATTACACTTGTCCGCTGACTGCTGGAAACCAGAGTACTACAAACAAACAAGAACAGTGTTAATGTATAAACCCTGTTTGTTAACATGTATTACAGTATAGATGATGAGGAGTTGTAATGATGGTTTGGAAACACACACTCACCAGGAAGTCCTCCTCACAGAACACCTTCCCACACACATAATAGAAAGCTTTACCCCGGAGTCGCCTGTCTGGGAAGAAAAACAAAACAAACAAGTCTGTCAGTAACCCGGCTGTCAATGTTCAAAATTAAAAAGTAGCTAATAGTAGGCCAAAAAAGTTAATGATGATGTATATCAACAGTATGTATAGAACAATGTAAGAAATGGCAATGAACACCTACATAAGAAAGGTTACAAATGAGAGGAGGCCATTCGGCCCATCTTGCTTGTTTGGTTGTTAGTAGCTTATTGATCCCAGAATCTCATCAAGCAACTTCTTGAAGGATCCCTGGGTGTCAGCTTCAACAACATTACTAGGGAGTTGGTTCCAGACTCCCACAATTCTCTGTGTAAAAAAAGTGCCTATTTTCTCTTCTGAATGCCCCTTTATCTAATCTCCACTTGTGACCCCTGGTCCTTGTTTCTTTTTTCAGGTCAAAGAAGTCCCCTGGGTCGACATTGTCAATACCTTTTAGAATTTTGAATGCTTGAATCAGATCACCACAGTCTTCTTTGTTCAACACTGAATAGATTCAATTCTTTTAGCCTGTCCGCATAGGACATGCCTTTTAAACCAGGAATACTTCTGGTCGCTCTTCTTTGCACTCTTTCTAGAGCAGCAATATCCTTTTTGTAGCGAGATGACCAGAACTGAACACAATATTCTAGATGAGGTCTTACTAATGCATTGTAAAGTTTTAACATTACTTCCCTTGATTTAAATTCAACACTTTTCACAATATATCCAAGCATTTTGTTGCCCTTTTTTATAGCTTCCACATATTGCCTAGATGAAGAAATATCTGAGTCAACATAAACTCCTAGATCTTTTTAATAGATTCCTTCTTCAATTTCAATATCTCCTATATGGTATTTATAATGGACATTTTAATTGCCTGTGTGCAGTACCTTACACTTTTCTTTATTAAATGTCATTTGCCATGTGTCGGCCCAGTTCTGAATGGTGTCTTGATCATTTTGAATGACCTTGCTGCAACGGTGTTTGTCACTCCTCCTATTTTTGTGTCGTCTGCAAATTTAACAAGTTTGCTTACTATACCAGAATCTAAGTCATTAATGTAGACTAGGAAGAGCAGAGGACCAAATACTGATCCCTGTGGTACTCCACTGGTTACCTCGCTCCATTTTGAGGTTTCTCCTCTAATCAGTACTTTCTGTTTTCTACATGTTAACCACTCCCTAATCCATGTGCATGCATTTCCTTGAATCCCTACTGCGTTTAGTTTGAGAATTAATCTTTTATGCAAGACTTTGTCGAAAGCTTTCTGAAAATCTAAATAAACCATGTCATATGCTTTGTAATTCTCCATTGTCAATGTTGCATAGGTAAGCACTAGGTAAGCAAATACAGTGTTTTTATCATGGTAAAGTATATTAAAATGACTAATTTACAGTATGCAGAATGACTTCTTGTGTTCTGAAGATACACGTAAAAATGTAAGTGTGACATACAGAGGGACTGATGTACAGACAGAGAGATATCTCCACATCCCTATAATCTAATACTCCTAATAAATGTCATCAAGTGTTTTTTTCCCAGACATACAGATGGATAAATGCACTACAGACAAACATCCCAACAAATCCTCAGAATCTCAAGAGGTTTTGCTGAATAATGTTAATATCAACGGTCATCACAACTGGATAAGCGATTTTCCAGATATATGGAAACATGTAAAAGCGTAACATATGTAAGCTACTGTATATCCCGGTTTCAGAGGACAACAAATAAAAAAGGTCATCTTGCTGTTACAATATTATAGGATTCAGCAATTCTGCCGGGTTGTGTGAACTACAGAATGCTTTGATCAATGGATTAAGCCATCCTCACGCTCTTCAAAAAAGAAAAAACACACACATTCACTAGCATTGTTTTCCACATTTGCTGGTACACTGCATAAAAATGAAGACAGATGTGCCTCAATTTACTATGGGAAAGTACATGTACACATGCTCAATTCATCTCCATGAAAGCCCAAAGGAATGTTAAAGGTGAACCCAGCCAAATGATTCAAATAGCTGCCTCCTTCCTGGTCATATTCTCCTCTCTATGTAAACACACACAAAACAGCTTTCAAGAATGCTGGAAATCTGGGTTGGGGGGGGTGAAGAGGGGGAGATGTATTATGGGAATTCCTGGACACTGTAAACTTCTGCTTGTTACAAGGGGGCTTTCAGGCAGTAGAAAAAACGGGTGGCATTTTAGATTATGAAACATATAGTTGTAGTGAAAGGTTAACATACTCCAGTGGAAATTTACCATTTCTAGAAATTTCTCAAAAACAAAGATTTTTACGAAAAATCTTTTGTGCATGAGGAAAAAAAAAGTTACAAGAAACAGATGCATAGAATTATTTATTTCAGCAATTTTTTTGCAAAACTCCAAAAATGCTAAAAGTATTCATACCCATTGATGCTATGATAGTATTGTCTACAAGGTGCTATACATTTCAATATGATAATATAGAACCTAATTCTAGAAAAGTCTAGAAAATGCTGGATTGTAGGTGAACATTCTTAGAGTATAAAAGGGTTAGGCATAGGATGATTGCTATCATTACCAATAGGTCAATATGGGAAAAAGTAAAGAGCTATCTGAAGACAGAAAAGTATTTATTGTCATAAAGCTGGAGAAGGATACAAGAAGATTTCGAAGAATTTGAGTATCCCAATTTCAACTGTTGATTCTATTATCAAGAAGCACAAGACTCATGGTGCTGTCACAATGCTCCCTCAGTCTGGAAGAAAGAAGGTTCTTTCACCAAGAACAAGTAGAAGAATTGTGAGGAAGGTTAATAACAATCTGAGATGGACTGCAAAATATATTCAAAGTGAATTGGTGGCATTGGGACTGGGGTTTCCATTTCAACCATAGGTCAAGTACTACATGGTGAAGGTTTCAATGGTCGCAGGCCAAGGAAAAAGCCACATGTAGGAAAACATCACAAGGACAATCGCTTAAAGTTTGCAAAATGGCATCTGAATGAATGAGTTTGGTCAAAGGTTTTGTGGAGTGATGAAACAAAACAAAAAACAAAAGCGCTATTTGGTCACGCTGATAGTCGTTACGTTTGGAGAAAGTCTGGTAAGGCGTACAAAGAAAAGAACACCACACCTACACTCAAGCATGGAGGTGGTAATATCCTTCTATGGGTCTGTTTTTCCTCTAATGGCACAGGAAATTTAGTTCCAATGCATGGTAAAATGGATTCCATAGCATACCAAAAGATATTGGCCAATCATCTGCAACCCTCCGCTACAAAACTTGGTTTAAAGTGTGACTGGACGTTCCAAAGCACACATCAAAATCTACTTCAGAATGGTTAAAGAAGAATAAAATCAAGGTTCTGGAATGGCCTAGTCAAAGTCCCGATCTAAATCCGATTGAGAATCTTTGGTATGAGTTGCAGAAGTCTGTGCACAAGAGAAGTCCTCGGAATTTGAATGAACTGGAACAATTTTGCGTTGAAAAATGGTCAAAAAATCACCAAAAGCTCACTGACAAATATCCTAATTGTTTAAAATAGGTTATTATTGTTAAAGGTGCTTCAACTAGCTATTCATTTCATTTTCCTTGTTAGGGTATGAATACTATTGAATTATCATTTTTGGAGTTTTGCAAAAATATTGCAAAACTTTTGCTACAAAACATTTTTCCTATAATTATTTGCTTTCGTGATATTGCTAGAAAAATACATTTCCATTGGGGTATGTAAACTTTTGACTACAACTGTACATATAGTGTATCCTAGGACTCCTAGGACAGGGGTTCCCAAACTGTGGTCTGACAGTCCCTGGTGGGCCATGGGAGCAATGACATTGTATGTATTTTTTTTTTCTATTAATAGCAAAAAGCAGGGGCTGGCGGCAGCTTTAACTGTAGAAAAACAGTTTAGACGTCAGAGGATCAAATAATGTTCAAATGTGGTTCTCTGTCACACATTATCAGTAAATCAGTTTATCAATATTCAAAAGAAAACAAATGTTTTGAAATATACAAAAAGCAAACACAGCAGAAGTGGGTCAATGAGGCAGAGGATACATAGTGCTGCAAATACTGCTGCACTGAGGTACATGTTCGCACTGACAATAAAAGAACATACTGAAAAATAAGCAACACAAACTAAAATAATAAAGTGAGCTGAAAGACAAGCAATCCATTTATGTGGCTTTTACACATGCTTTAATAAAAGAAAGAGCAGAATGACTGTGTTAATGAGTTTGTCAGAACGCTGTGCTTTGCTGGACAGCCACTGTTTATTGTAGAGAGGTATGTATGGTGACTTTGTGTGACAGTACTGTCTGTCCATCAGCTAAAACACTGCCCAACGCTGATAATCTTAAATCGTAAATATTTGACAGAAAATGGTGATGGTGGAACGCACTGATGGAAATGTCCAGTGTGATTTTTGATGCGTCTCCCAATGCCTTGGACCATCCAGTTCTGTCAATTTTTTTTCTTTTTATGATTAAGTCGAATAAACCTGGCTTTTGTTTTGTGCTGATGTCATGTTCATACCTTCTGTAGATACTATTTCCATCAGCACAGTGATTGCCCAAACGTTCGCAATGTACCAGCTAACTTGGGAAAATGTGTTTTCGACTTGCACAGATTCAGCTTCATCATACATGTCAGGGACATTAAACTTAATCAGAAACCAGAACTGCTACGCATCATAACCCCTTCATGACATTCAGTTTTGGTCTTCCATCTCAGAAACAGAAAAACACCAAAAAAAAGGTCCTGCTTATAATGTGTGCAGGAGGGCGTTTGTCCTTTGTACCAGGACGACAAAGAAAGCTCAGTGGTTAAACAGTTAGCATCCCCCTCTCCTCTTATTTAATTTTTGTATTAATATTTATTTTTTTACTGCTGTATTGTTTTGCTTTCTTACTTGGTGGATGACATTTTCTTCAAACAAACCATTGTTTCACTATTCCCCACAAGGGAAGAGAGGCATTTGAACATCTGTGTTTCTTGGCATTTTCTGCCTCTCACATTTCACACAAGTATTTAGAAAACTTTGTAGGAAGACACAAACTTCAAAAGGTTCAAAGCCAGGGGTTTGTTTGGATTTCCAGAAACTCAAGGGCACCAAAGATCTAGTAAGACCTGACAGCGCTGGCGTCTAAAGGCTCCGGATCAGCCAACAACCTGCACTGCTAAAAAAATAAAATAAAAATAATAATTCTCGGTGGAAAATCCATGGTGCCATGGTCTGCACAGAACATGGCTTTGCTGCATTCTTGTTTTTCAAGAGTCAAGTTGGCTTTTAACTTAAGTCAGGAGGTGCAATCTCATAGATTCACTTACTGAAATGCCACATTTGGAGCAGAATAAAAAAGTCAGGCTATTTTGGTTCCTGGTTAGCTTGCTGCTGCAGTTGTTTCACACTAGTTTGCAAAGACCTAACAATTTAAAAAGCATTACACTGAGCTTCATATTCCCCCATACAAGGGCAAGAGTCATGATATTTGTCCTGCCTTTTTTCAGCTTACATACAAGGATGCTACACAGCCACTTCAACCATTTTATCATGCCTTTGAGAAGAAAAAAACAAAACAATTATAAATGCACAACATAAAAGTTTGCAATGAAAAAGAAAATCTCTCTCTCTCAATGACATACCTGTACTGTATAAAGAAATATTGTTGAATTCTCATTCCAATTCATCAACACTTATAAAACACAATTTTCTCAACAAGCTGTAAAGTGGATGAAAATAGAGCTAACCGTAAATACAAGTCTCAGAATAGATACAGTAAACCTAGGGGTGACGTTCCTGCTCCCCTCAGGTACACAGCAGTAAAGCAGTAGGTAAAAATAGTCCGAACGCAAGCCTGACCGCTTCAGAATTAATTCTATACACCATAAACGTTTATCCTTAGTGTTTTGAAACTCCAGCAAGGCTACAATGAACACTGTGTCAGTCTTTTCAGGGGCATGTTCTCCTCATCGCGGCTACGGTTTGAAGTTTTGAGCTTTAGATTCTGCTGCTTTAACACTTACTGCTTATTATGGCCCAAGCCTTCATGAGAAAGAAGACAGAAATGTTTCCCATTGTGTGGCCGTATTCTCAAGTTGGTTTTACTTCACTTGAACAAACAAATTATAAAAACATTTCCTGACCATACACAGTGTATGTTTTTTTTTTCTTTTGACCCCAAACATATTCTGAGCTGTATATTTCTATTTTAAGATGTGCTCTATTGATACAAAAGTTATTTTACACACAAGGGGAATGGGGTGCATGTCATCCCCTCTGCTTATCTCTGCAGCTGAGATAACAATCTCCCCCAAGTCAATGTCAATATTCCCCAGCCTTCTAAATTCCTTTCCACCAAAGTCAGTCCCAAGAACATTAGTTCAGCAGGGCAGGTCACAGGAGTATCTGGGACTTAACCTATACTTGTTCATGCTCAGAGTCTCTGAAGAATAAATTTCAGAAACCGAAAAAAAGAAACACTTGCATTTCTTATGTTTTAGAGATTAGGCATCCAAAGTACAGCGGTCAGACCAAGTACGGACCAAGGAGTTGCTAAACTCGCCCTGGGAAAACACAACACAAAATCGAGGAAACTTAAAAGTTAGGACTGTTCAGCTTGCAATAATATTCAAACGTGTAACAATACTTAACATCTCACTAACAGGTAGTGTATTACTAGAATTAATATTCATTTATCAAGTTAGAATCTTACTTCGCTATTTGTTTAGTTCTAGTATCAACAATTGCTCCTCTTAAAATAACATTTTAGTAATCCTACAAGTCAATAGTAGTTCAGTTTCAAAATAACACAGCCTGTATTTAAGCTGCCAAAGTTAGTTTGTTTTTAGAAGTGTAAACAGCCTGCAAGGTGGGGTCCCCCTTATGCCACTGCCAATAGAAACAAGTTAATAGTCCTTTTCATTTCCATCAGCAGAGCAAGACCATACCCAATTGGTAGTATTGTTTGAAATGATCTGATATAGGAAGTGTTAAACTTTAAACTGCAAAAAAAATAAAATAAAAACAATAATGTTAAAAATGCAAAACCAAAAGAAAGATACTCCTGGAACCAAGGTAAAGGCCAAAGGATATTATTTTCAAATGCGTTTAAAACAGTGACATTTTTTTCACCAATTCCTGCCTTTCTGGGAATATTTTTTTTAACAGATTTATCCGAAAAGGATACCAAAACATGCCCACCACTGTCTCACACACACACAAACAAAGACACTCACAAATACAGTTTCCAGTCCTCGCCACCTGTTTTTTTTTTTTTTTTTTAAATCTCAAAACAGGAAGCTGCACTCCACCCTGAAACTAATCACTCGCTTCTAAAGATAGCTTAGAGAAAGTTGTAAACAGGCAGACAGGGTAGAATCCCGACAACTGACAGACACATTCACTTGAACCTCTCCACTTCTGTTTCCATGGCTCAGATACTGAGACTCCACCATAGAGTAAGAAACACAGGAAGGGAACCCTAGGATACAAGCCAAAGAGGCACATACACAGTAATAATTAATTAATCATAGCATTTATTTTTTAGTTACACACAAATAAGAATTACTTAACAAAAGGAGGAATTTTACTAAGTTATTTAAAACAAAAGTATATATGTCAACTTCGGTTAACTTGACTGGTGGATAACTCGACAGCTTCGCTTAATTTGACAGACAGTCTTGGTCCCGGATTTTCTCCATTTAAAATATGCATCCTGCCTCTTCATTTTTTTTTTATTCGACACCACGCTTTACTCGTAACTCAACACTTATTACCAGAACCAAAGGGAAACAACTATTAAAAAAAGACTAGTGGATAACTTGACACTGTCATTTCACGTGACTGAGCTCTACTTGACACAATCGTTTCACATGACTAAACTCTGACTGGAAACGGATAGTTCATTCCTTTGCAACTACCAAGTGCAGCTGGTTACAGTATCAATGAGTCAGAAGCAAAAAATTAGTTCTCATTCAATTGGCTTTAAAGCACTAGTTATTCTGGATAACAAGCTTGTCAGCAGAACTTTCAAAGCGCGTGTTTTTGCATGCGAAACAAAATCGACAATGCTTGAATTCTGTGTGAAACTGCAAGTTATTTATTGTTTTTGTTCAGAGTTAATTCTGTATAATGTACATTTGTTAACTTTTGCTATTTAAGCCATCAAATTATACAGTACAAGCCAATAACAAAGTATAGTCAACAGTTTGTGGTTGGATTATTTTCGTAAAAATAACACTGTAGATATTTTATTAATTCTTATTTCAATCGAACTATACTAGTTGAACCAAGTTTGTACAGTACTGTAAACTGGAATTGATTCATTCACTGCAGTTCTTTCAACCCTTTTCATAAGGACATTTAAACTAAAAATAAACTTGTAAATACTGTAATACTGTAAAACATGCAAGTTTTGTTACTTATGTTAATGACGTGGCTCATGTGCACCCATGGTTAACTCGACACCTTGGATAAGTCAACACTAAATGGCATCCCCGTGGGATGTCGAGTTAACCGAGGTTGACTGTGTAATATATGATATATATGTATGTATATATTATATAATAAATACATAAATAAAAGGTGCCCTGTGTGCGTCTTCATCTAGTATCCCAGCATTCCAAAGTCTAATTCTTCTCATTGAAAATGGCTGGAGCCTCTTATATCTCCACTCTGAGATTGGCGCCCTTTAATCAATTCTGTCAGCTACTGTATCAATCCGTCAGTCACGCTGTGAAGATTAAGCAGAGAGCATACTGTACATACGCTCTCATACACACTTGTGCAATTTTATGCCATCTTAAACCATATCCTACTATTATTCATCACATTTATTGCATAATACTACATAACATATTGAACAGTGAAGGCGTTTAATTATGGCCCTCACGTTAACAAAATGCAAATTGGGAAAAAATTACCTACATAGGATTTAATACTTGAAAAACGTGGATTCAGGAACATTAAGACAACAGACTAGACTCCTGACTTTTGCCTCTGGAGACCTAGGCTGAATGGTCCATCGTATTATTTCACACGAAATACATACATAAAGAATAAAAAGACTTGAAGCAAATGTCACATGTGTCGGTGTGTGATACTCACTGCAGGCACTGCAGGTGAAGCAAACGTTGTGGTACAGATTCCCCATAGCCTGGCATGCCTGGTTCGCTCCATAGACGCCTTTGTTACACTTCACACAGGTCCCTGCAAAGCAACCATATCAAACTGATTATTACTGTACCTCCTCAGTACATCTAATAGATCTCCAATCAAAATCTTCTTTGTTTCAGCGAGGCCATGAGATCCTGGCTTTTTCAATCCTGTTGCAATTTATTTATATCAACAACTGAGAGGGAATGGGGATGCATATCCCTGGAGAAAGTTCAGAGTTCATAAAGATATACATTATGTTTTCAAGGGCATCCCAACAAACCAAGTATAATGTAACAATAACACCAGTAATTAATCACAGATCAAAATACAATAGATGGGGTTCATTAATTTGACAAACAGGACAAGCACACAGTGCAGGCACCATGCCCAATATTACTGCACTGGATCAAAGCTTAAAGTACATTGGGACCAAATGTACTGGGTTAAAATGCATCAGTTGAAAAGGGAAATCATGAGCATTTCAGGCAGCCATCTCTCGGTGGACTCCTCAACTGTGAATCAACACATCATGTGACCACTGCATCCTGGCACACGCCAAGTGTTCCGCTTTCTCTTTGCCAATTAGCTTTACAGAGGAGTGGTAGGAAAAGGGCGACACTCAATACCATAAATCCATGAAATCCAGAAAGCTTTTGAAGTATGAAGAATCAGAAGACTAATCAAGGGCTTCTTATTACAGGGAAATGTAATCCAATGTGTTTATTTGGCTTGGCAGGCAGTGGTTTTAGGAATTCAAATCCAGCTTACTTTATTATATACAGTATAAGGTTCCCAGCATAAGAAACAGCATGTACTGCAGCCAAAGGTCAGTCCTCACGCAAGACGCACAATCAAAATGAGAGGTCATGGACTCAGCCATCACTCATGAGGCACAATCAAAGTAGCTCTGCTGCACTGGATGGCTGTGTGTCAGATCTGTCTCCACTTTGATTTGCACAGTAACCCTTGGAATATGTAAGGGATTTTTTAAGATTTTGGAGATTTTCTTTGCTAGGCTTGAAATACTGTGGGGCATTTGGCAATTTAGATTTCAATGGCAGACACAAATCAGGGGGGAAAAGCTTATATTATAAATTAAAAAGTGTTAATAAAACTAAATCAATCCAAATCAATGTGCCCTCACAAGTGATTATCTATTAGCCAGTGCGAACACAATTAACATTCGAAATACTTACAAAAGACTTATACCATAAGAGACATGGTAAACTGCTTCTACAAAAAATGTTTAATAAAAAATGATTGAAAAAAAAAAAAAACCCTGTTCCAATTGGATGAGTAACATTCCAGGCTGACTGGAAGCTCTGCACACACTAACAGCTGGGGCGTGTTTGACTATTTTCCTTCTACATTTCCCAGTATTTAGTCATTTTATACGCAGAATAGAAAATTGTGTATAATATAATGGCACACTGTTGTGTGTTGAAATGATCATTAAAATATTACCTTTTTTTAAACAAAAAGCTGTGTAAGTTTAATAAAACAAAAAAAAAATCCTGGTTCCTAAAGGGTTAACCCAGCTTCATGGTGAAATCAGTTCATTACTTTTACAGGGCTAAAGAGAAGCCCCTGGCTGATATTTTTCAAGTAACTGCCAAGGCCCAGCTCTGCTACACTCCAGTGTTTTCCCCTGCTCAGCCCAGTCACTCTCTGGAACTCATGACAAGCTGTATCGCAATGAGATAATTGCATACAGTTCTGTATATTCTTAGGAAAGGTTTTACACCACAAAAAACAAAAGGGGCCCTTGTTCCTTGAGAACTCAGCAACATCACGTGGACAGCCGCTGCCTACATCTTCAGTGCATCTACTTATGACCAAACCATTTGTCTGGGGCCAGCCAGAAAGGAAAACACGCCAAGCCTATAAAAGCATTGAATAATCTTACACCTTTATGTCACATAGTTTCTCCATTACGACTTTAAGAGGTGGAGAGTAGCTGACTCAGGCTTCAGAAAAGCAGCTTTTATTATATAAACCCTCCCACGGCTTTACTGCTGTACAGACAACCTCGTGGCTTACGCCTCAATAACAGGCAAGCCCTCACATTGTTAAGTGCGGATGTGAGGAGATCATGTCTATGGATTTTGATCTTCTATATAATTTAGACAGGAACATTGCTTGTAAAATGAATGCCGTTATATAGTTCATTTGCAGTGCATCATAACAAGAACACAGTTGTGAACCAAAAATGAAGGCAATACACAGTATAAGAGCGTTTGGTGATCTCTAACATCCAGACACCAGAAAGGTGGCCCAAGTACATCTAATAACCCTCTAAACGAGATTATGATGACGCTCAATGTATGTCTCTGTGTACTGTGCGCGTATAAGTATATAAATGTATTTCCATTTAGATCTCTTTATATACACACACACACACACACACACACATACTGTAGATACATATATACATCCACAGAGATACATAAACACATTCACAGACTAAACAACATTCATTTGAAACACAAATAATGACTCTAGAGTTCAGTATTTCACAGCAGTTAAAGCAAATTCAACCTACCTCCGTGACTTGAAACCTGAATCTGGTTAAAGCAAACTATTTTACGGTGGACTTAATATTAATAAAAAAAAGGTTTCCTCCTTGACCTGAAAAGAACATCTGCAATATGCCTACATCAGTAATTTGTGTACAGAAAGCGGACACACACATGAAGCCTCGCCACAGCCAAGCAGTCTTTGGACTCTGGGATCCACACTGAGTCTTAGCAAACAAAAAGGTAAACCTGGTGCAGTCACAGGAGCTGCTTCCAATTTTGGTTAAACTACTGGAAGCCATATAAAATTGTATATCAAAAAGCAGACCTACCACGTTTCATAAATATGGCTGCTGGCTATGAATAACTTATTATCGCTTATGTCAATCACCCTTCCTGTGAAGAAGCCTGCCAATTAGAAACCAAAAGATAAAAACTGACAACGTTTCATACTTTCTTTAATCTGACTCTGTGCAGCATTCCTACTGTATTTGTTTTTATGTAAGCATTTTTAAAAATAAATGAAATAAATGAAAGACTAGGAAGAGCAGCTTCCTATTATTCAGAGTCCTGGGTGTGAAGCAGTGATTCACAAGTGAAACGATGGCTACTGTCTATTGGCTAGGCCGAGAACAACAAACTCTTTACACGGGTGGACCGATCCATATTCTAACATAGGCCTCCGGAGATGAAATACATAATAACTAACCAGATATTTCTACTGCCCTTGCAATGTCAAATTCTATACACTGTTGTTGTGTCCAATGGGTCTCATATATTGTGTAAAGGAACTCTCTTTAATCCCAGTGTCAGTTACAGCACACACAGCCACAGAAGTTTCTGTGTGGAACTGTGTTTTGCTCACATGCTGCTCAAAGGGAAGGCCATGCATGTTACTGTACTGTACAAACCAGCATTCTGCTGTACATCCACACTGAAGTGAGAGCACTCTTGTCATCGCCCAAGTCTACAGGATTTGTCGTTAATTGTGAGGGCTCACTACAATTTCCTTGCTGCACTGGGACGGCTTGCTTTGATAAAAATACTGTACTGTGCTCCAGATTCACCAAACATTTTGATTCAAACATTTTTTACGAAACAATGTATAACTACTTGTATTTAGCAAACCTTTTAAATTCTTAACATGTTGCCTTTGAATAAACAGTGCACGTGGTCATTTTTGAAGTGCTGCAAAAGCACCTACTATAGCTTTTACCTTTATATAAAAATTAAAAAAAACACAAAGCCAAAATATGGACCTATATTTATATGTATTAAACATTGTACAATATGGATAATGAAATGTCATTATATGAAATGACAATATTTTATGGGAAATTAATTTTGGAACAATTTACTGTAGGCCCAGAAATGCTATAATTTGTGATGTCCCTGCCTGTATCTTTACAGGGAGAGAGAGGTGAGAGTGACTCCCCTTGAACATTGAAATAGGACCCATCTGACGAGTCTTCAACAAACACAGCGAATGTAATGGAAACTCAAACACCAGGGCGTCTGGTGAGCACAGGTTTTACACAGACAAAGGAGCAGATGGCAACACAGCTGAAAAAGAAACTGTAAATAATACAGTAGTATTAGTGTTAAACCAAGGACTCACTACAGTAAAACACCTGGCTCACTCCCAGCACAATAACCAAGGAACTGTGTGACCCCTTGTGAGCTTACTTCCTACTGTCTCTTTCCCAAATACCTCCTTTGTGACACATTTCAGCCAAAGTATATAATATACACAAGCTGATTGTTACAAAACCAGAGGGCACAAGTCAGCAGAGTTGAAAGGTCACCACATCATGTGATTACATTTGCAAAACCTAAAAAAGAAACAAAAACACCCTTTCAAAAAAAAAAAAAAAAAAGCTGATCTCTAACTATCTATGTAGCGGGAGAGCCTGAAAATATGACAAGACAAAACATACAAATTTAAGAATTGCAACCCAGGGTCCTTACCAAAATAATCCGCTTTCGCATCCATCTCTTCTTCCACGCGCTTAGTAAGAGCTTCTAATTTTATTTCGGCAGCAGACAGCCCCTGCTCCGGCTGTACAAGTGTCTGGCAGGGCAGTTTGACCACCCTGGGGGGGCTGGAGGTTTCCTGAGTGGAGATGTCACAGGAAGATCCCTGCTGAGAATGGCTTGGTGGCAACAGAGGAGGACTGTCAAAAGCTGAGCCGACTGGGACAGCAGTGGCCAGCTGGCTGCTCGGAGGCTGACCCTGGGTATAGCTTCTGGAGCTGGATTGCGGGAAAAGTGGCTGGCTGCTTGCATTGCTAAAGCCACCTCCACTGTCAGTGGTGGCAAGTGGAACTTGTTCGGAGCGCACCGAGAGGTTGCTGGAGAAAACCTGGCAGTCCGGGCCCACTGGATATGGGAGAGAGTGAGATATTGGACTCTGGGGCTGCTGCCTGTGTTGTTTGAAGTCATAAAGCTCACCTTCAGGTCTTCTGGTGTCACCTAGAGCAGAATATGCTACTCCATGACTGGAAGGTTGCTGGCTGGGTTGGTGTGTTTCCTGCTGTTGTTGCTGCTGGCAATAGTGGTAGTTGCAGTCAATGTTAGGTTTAACAGGACTGTCTGGGCCTGGAGGCTCAGTTTCTGGACTGCTGCCTGCATTTCTCACGTCTGGAGCTGTGGTCTTTTGGATAGGATAGCTCTGGAAAGATGCAGGGTTAGAGAAAGAAGATCTCTGGTGAGGCAGCCCCATCTGTGTTTGGTTGAAAGATGGAGCAGTGGACAAAGGCAACAATGGGGACAAAGTATTGGAAAATGAGGCAGACCTCTGACCTACTGGCTTCTGCTCCAAGGATGCTGTGGGTCTGTGTTGCTGCTGTTGGTATTGTGGGTTCGGGTCAGTAAAGATAGGGCTTGTAGCTTCTTGGTCACCCTGGCTGGGAAACCGATTGTGTGACCCACCCCAGCTGTACCCTGGGCCTGTTTGTAGCTTCAAAGGATGATCCCCAACCTCCTGTCTCTCATAATTGTTTCCACTGATGGGACCCCTGCTGGCTGAGACCTCTTGTTGTGGGTATCTGTTCAGTTTCTGCATTTCATAAAGGTGTTGGTTTGTGTTGACATTGCCAGACATAGGTCCCGACAATATCGGCGGTTTGGCAGCGGCTTCATCAGCCAGTCTGATGTTACTGTTGATAGGTGGCTTGTTGGTGTATAACACCGCGTTGTCCGAAGCTCTGTTCTGCAGCGGGTTCATGTTGTGACCACCGACAACCCCTCCGTTAAACCTCCCAGATGCCGCCGTGGCTGCGGCTAGATTATTGTTTGCCATTTCCTCTTGCTGTTTTTGCAAATGGATTTTTGTCATTTTGGAGGCAAAAACTTTTCTGGTTTGTTCAAAGTCCGGATTGTTGCCCACGTCTCTTCTTGTTCTGAACAGTCCATCTCTGGATGCCTCATACATATTGAGATCCTCAATAAATTGACTAGCCTCCAGCCCTAGATCGTCGTATTTATCCATCTTAGGTTTTTTTTCTTTTAGACTGTCTACAAGTTCTATGTGAACTCCAAAAAAAAACAAAAAAAACTTTTTACTAGTTTCACAGTCGCCTTGATCTGATGCCACGAGAACTCAGATACTGACTTGCTAATTTAATCACGTCAATGTTCTTATTGTTGTTTAAAATAAATACCTAATAATAAACTAAAAAAAACGTAAATTAAAATTACGCAGATAATGATTTATGAATGAATTGTGTCGTACCGTAACTTTTTTTTTTTTAACTGAAAAACACAACAGAAGTAGCAAATACCTTTACATTAGTCCCGTCTAGTTTCTTCATATCCATACATCAAGGGATATCCAAACCAACAGTACAATTAAGGAACAAAAACTGTATTCCGTCTAGTGTTGTGTGGAACAAGTGTTGTTGTTGTAATCGTTGTTGATTTGTATATTCCAGTGATTAAAAGTTTTTAAAAACTAAAACGTGGGACCGCCGTGCTCACAGAAGTTACTCTACTCCCAGCAGGATGCTGTCTGACTCTGTTAGTTACGTTTCAACTTTTTTTCCCCTTTCCAAACCAATATAAAGGCGGTCAATGCGGAAGCCGCAACCCCTTAACTTTGGTAAAAAAAAAAAATGTGTAGCCAACATGTTTAGCAAACCGAGTCCCACCAGCTAACTTGAGGTGTTGTAAGTTAAACTTTTTTAAGCGCAGTAACATTAGTCGTATAAAAAAATAAGGGAATGCGAGTATAAAGCACCAGCTGAAAATATTAAAGAAATACACAGAATAAGCACAGTGCAAAAGAAAGGAGTTCATTGGACGCCCAGGGAAGGCAGGATTCGCCCATAAAGGGGCAGGACTGATGGGCCCATCACCTGCATTTGTAGTCTATTTCTTCCGTTATAACTTATATGCTCATGGTTAAAATGTGTCTGTTTTTGGATACAGTATTTTGTAAGATATATGAAACGTGTCACAGGATGGGGCCTTTGAATTTCTTCTTTGGGAGAGGGGCGCAAACATTAGAGTATGTATATATATATATATATATATATATATATATATATATATATATATATATATATATATATATATATATATATATATATATATATATATATATGGGAATGGGCCAAGCAGAGTAAATATTTTTCCAATTCCCAACTTTTGGCTTTGTCACCAAGACCGGAGTTGCTAGAATTTCCAGCAAGATCATTAAAAAAAAAAGAGCTTTGTAACACAGTTTGAACTTTGCACTGCAACAAAAAGTTTTAACCAGCACCATTTCTTACTACAACTTCTGTGATTTTTTTGGTAATGGTATATTTGAATTGGACCCAATGAAGCACCATAACACCTCCATAAAGACTGTGTGACTACAACACCGACATAATCATTCAGAATCACTTTGAAAATCAATATAACATGCATATAATTAATCATAACATGTTGTCATAACATGTGTTAGTGTAATTCTGCAACAACAACAAAAATGATATTACTTAGATCTAAAACATGTAAATTAAATGTGTTGATGGCAATGAGTCACAGAAATGCACTGAAACACTGGATTTTCATTCCAGTACTTTTGGTTTGTAACATGTTATGACACCATGTTATGTGCACTTATACGCATGTTATGTTGGTCATTGTGAAGGATATAGTGCTATGCAGCCTTTATGATGGTGTTTTGAATTATACATAGTTGTCAAGTCAAAGAAAGTTACAAGTGCTTATACCCTTAAAGAAGAGCAACCAGAATTATCCCGGGTTTAAAAGGCATATCGTATGCAGACAGGCTAAAAGAATTGAATCTATTCAGTCTTGAACAAAGAAGACTACGCAGCGATCTGATTCAAACATTCAAAATCCTAAAACGTATAGACAATGTCGACCTAGGGGACTTTTTTGACCTGAAAAAAGAAACAAGGACCAGGGGTCACAAAAGGAGATTAGATAAAGGGGCATTCAGAACAGAAAATAGGAGGCACTTCTTTACACAGAGAATTGTGATGGTCTGGAACCAACTCCCCAGTAATGTTGTTGAAGCTGACACCCTGGGATCCTTCAAGAAGCTGCTTGATGAGATTCTGGGATCAATAAGCTACTAACAACCAAACGAGCAAGATGGGCTGAATGGCCTCCTTTCGTTTGTAAACTTTCTTATGTTCTTATGTTCTATTCATTTTCTCACAGTAAAATCATGGAAAAGTGTAATAAAGCACAGTGAGCTATTGTACAACAAATTATTAAACATGGTAAATGTATAGTATAATCAAGAGTACAAAATAACGTGGTGACTAGAAGTACCAAAACTCGATCAGAGACCTATAAGGTGATAGATACTCCCTGGATTGTATTAGATTAGAGCATTTTTTTATAGCACTGGAAAATCCCTGTGGATTTTGTCAATCAATATTTTTAGCGCTAATCCAGGCATGACCACAGATTTATGCAATTCAAGGTGATTCAAAAGTGCTGCAAAATGCTCTAAAAATCCAGCTCTGGTTTACCCCAGCAGGAAATAGTTTGATAAAATAAAACCAACTTTTAAGTCAGCTACCAGAGACAGTCCATGCCAAGCACTGTGAAACATGCTGGGCTCTTCTTTGTGAAACTTCTCACAAAGATAGCTGAGAAGTTGGCTTTAAGAGCAAAAAATGAACTGAAGGAAATCTGAGGTCTAAAAGCCAAGAGGAGGTCCTGGCTACAAAAGCAGGCCAGACTGTGAGGTCTGAGTCTGAGGTAAGTCAGTTCATCTCCTTTGTGCCCTACAGCTATCCAGCTGCAAGTCCTGGACCTCAATGGAATGAGATATTATCGGACCAAAAATACAATTTAAAAAGTACTTGAAACAGGAGCTACTGCATCAGATCAATTACCACATTTCAACGAATGTAAATTCCAAAGTAAACAGAGCTGATAAGATTTCAATCTTCCCATCAAATATTGTACACCAGTCTTCTTGAAAGCCGCAAAGTTTATGCAGCTACAGTATGTCTTTATATATGATAGCACCCGTCCTTTTGGATTATTTTCCAGCATAGTACCGAAACGTGTCTGTCATTATTTCAAGTTGCAGGCTGATAAATGTAGTTTCTGTGCAAGGGAAATAAAATAGGTAAAGCCAGCTGAAATTTGTATTTGAAGGTGGATGTTCAAACAAGCAGGAACCAGATTGTGTTTGGTTTGTGCTGTAAAGCTTCCAAGAAAATGCCATACTTTTAAAATATGACATATGTGCTAAACCTTAACCTTTTACCTCCAGTGTTCTATCTTTCCCCTTTCAGCTTTGGAGGCCTTGGTTTTAATCCAACTCAGGTCTCATCAAAAAACCACCACACAATTTTCAGTCTGCCTTTGTGTGAGGTACAGGGCTGAATGGCAAACAGGAAGTGTTCTGGTCAAGATTGAGGTACTGTAAAGAGAGGAAGCTCTCACTGTTATAATTCCACACCTTTCATAGACACTAAATTCACAAGCACAAAAAAAAGATTTGCCATATAATAGTAATAATTTTTCGCTCACAGTTTTTATTTGGGTCTCCTCAATGAAGAGGTAAATGGTTAGAATGCCTACAGGTTCAACACCTACATCCATAACAAAAGAAAGTTATTGTTGGTCAATAAACAATTTAATATTTTTTTAGTGCATTTAGTGCACTCTTTTCTCTCTTACTTAGATGTGTAGAAACTAAAGATTCAGAAACCTGGACTAATCTGACAAGTACAGGGATGGAAATAAAGCAATTGCATAGCATTATCATGGGCCAGATTAATTCATACACTAACTAGACATGTGCCTGGGGCCCAGACTCTCGAGGGGACCATTAATGGAAGCCATTTTCTCTCTCTCCATTTTAAACTTTGAGCCTAATTGTAGGTCATAAATACATGGCTCAACAAGCTATGCAATGGGAGCCTTATTTCCACCCTGAAGACTGTACTTGGTACCTATTCCTCACTGGCAAGCCACAAGATAAAGAGATATACAAGTAAATCAAGGAGAGAGCTTCAGGGCTATCCAGAAGGGTTGTTAGTTTGCAGATTGTATCATTTATTTTTTTTAAATATTTCTGAAAACTCTTACCTTATACATCTATGGTGAAAGCTGTAGAAGCTTCCTGTAAATATTATCAGTATAACAAAAACAGCATATGTCCAGAGTTACTGTGTAGATACTAATAACAAACTTTACTGATACTAATGAATCAGTGAACAAATAGGTAAAAATGTGAAAGAATATCGTAAACAGAATGTTACACAGTCAGACCTGTTTATAAGGACTGTCTAAAAGTATACAGAGTTGACTGTTATTTACAGGTGATTTAATATACTGTAGTAAAAGCATTTACATGAGGTCACAATAGATAGGTTACCTTTCTGTACAGGTCTTCCCATGGTTATATTATACATTCAGTAATAGTGAAAACTGGACCGAGCCATAAGAAATGTAATTTGCTTAAAAAAAAAAAACACTAATTTTTAAGTTGTTACAATACACATGAAATAGCAACCAAGCTGTGAAAAATCATAAACTGAAAAACAACAGGCACTTTTAAGCATTCCACAAGGATGAGAGTGCTATATTAATCATTCTAGAATCTGCTGACAGCAAGAGGCACCAGCAGTATGCAACCTTCTGAACACAATGGTCACACAGTACAGGGGAGTAAAATTACAGCAGGTCAGCTGAATTCAATATGAAGTACTCTCAGATGTAAAGTTCTGAATGCCAGAGTAAATAATGAGGAGCACGGGGGAGGGATTGCATGTATATCTCTGAAAACAATGTATCAGACCAAGTATTATACTCAACATGATGCTTTAAAGTTCGAGTAATGCTTACAAACTACTGTACAGTAAAGTTTCATCTTCAAATGAAGGACCTTCATAAAATGGCTTATAATTTCAAATGACAAACAATAGATACTGCTATTGAGAAAAATACCTATTTTCTTTAGGATACTTGTCAGGTAAAACTACCTAACTGCAAACTGTAATAAATGAAAATTTGTTATAGCATGATATGTCTGTCACTACTATGTAAAGAAACTGCTTTTTTTGTTTAAATTTCCCTAGAAGCTTTAATATAGCTCAGATTGTAAATGACCCTTCATAAAAATGTCCCATTGTAAAACCGTAGCGAAGTGTAATAAAGCATAGGTAATCATTATAAAGCCCAGAGTGGTATTTTAAAGCATACTAACATGGCAAACTATGGTAAATGCATAGTATTACCATGCAAAAAATGTGGTGAAACTGACAAATCATTGTGCAATTTTACCAGGAACATTAGACTGCAAACTCCCAGCAATTTTCTTTGTATTCTGCTTGGCATTATTAAGCATCATTAACATTGCTCAATCTAACAATAAAGCCTCTAGAAACAGTACGAGTGTCAGGGTTCAGAACACTGACTTAAAATCACAACAAAATGTTTCTTTCATATGGGGAAATGCATGTTGGGCAAAAAATAAAGCTTGACATTTTATCTGTCCTCTAGGAATTTAGGATCACACAGTAAGGGAATATTTATCAAATACCTCTTTGCTATCATTGACAGACAAAAACAAGCCTTATTCAGACAACCCAGTAGTTTAACAATTTACATTAGAAAGGGATTGAAACAATTTGTTAGCAATGCTGGGTTTTCACACTATTGTATTATCTCAATATTTGATGCTGGGTACTGCATGTTAAGCATCCACATTAATTTGATGCTCAAAGTGTTGTAGGTAAAATAATAATAATAATAATAATAATAATAATAATAATAATAATAATAATAATAATAATAATAAAATGTGCAGTTTTGAAAGAAACACATGTTATGTCAAATATATACTTCAGTTTTACAGCATCATCATTTACTGTTTTTAAGAAACTGTGAGCATCTATATGTTGGGCATTGCTCTTCATGTGTGTAATGATTTGTGGTTGATGGTGGGGGTTGTTTTCAAACTGCTGTATATGAATGGTTTGCTGTCTAGCCCCATAATTAGATCTTGAATCTCACTGGAGTTGTTTCTTGGTATAAAAATAAAACTACATCTTTTCATGACGTTTGCAAGCATTCTGAATGGTTTTGAGTGCTGTTTATCTAATGCTGAGATTTGAATCCCTCTTCTCTATTGCTCTTTCGAGACTGTTTCTAAGAGCCATATTCAGAAGCAACACTTAAGAATTATTGCTCACTTAAGTGTGCTTTCTTAACATGGAAAAACATTGACTTGGCACAGTTAAGTGAGCTATAACAATCATTGGGTGTTTTTGACTATGGCTGTTATTATACCTTGAAGCAAGTGGGTAAAGAGTGTTAAAAGGTCACAGTATCACAATAGATAAAAAAAAAAGAAGAAAGAAAATCAACATTACAGCAATATAACTCATTCAAAATTATTGCAAACATCATCCAAAGTTAATTGCTTTTTTCTAATAATATGTGCTTAGATTCCTAATAAGTCAGTGATGCCCTTAACAAAACCCTTAATTGACCTAATAATTGGCTTAATTAGATATTTATAATTGTTTTCAGTTCTGAAACAGTTGGAGCTTTCAAGTTAACTATAACATTTTATAATTCTGCCACTTTTTAGGTGCTGAGAACAATTAAAAGGGTATAATTAGAAAATTATTATTTAAATTAAGTGTTTAGTTAAGTAATTGAG
This sequence comes from Acipenser oxyrinchus oxyrinchus, assembly GCA_030684275.1. Lineage (NCBI taxonomy): Eukaryota > Metazoa > Chordata > Actinopteri > Acipenseriformes > Acipenseridae > Acipenser > Acipenser oxyrinchus. Next base: position 26,719,096 of record CM060250.1, read on the forward strand.
AGTTGGAATGAAAACCAGCAGACACAGGAATCCCGAGGGGCCGGGTTTGAGAAGCCCTAGCTGGATTAGAGCCATATTCTCAAGTTGAATGTACCCAATTCATGAAAAGGGACATTTCAAATTTGGAATGACTGTGAGTCACTGCTAAAAAGGTGCCCGATGTGTCAACAAAACACTTGCATTTTGAACCCTGTCCCTTGACCTATCACAAAAGAACAGAATATCTGGGCCATAATCTTGTTTCCTCTCTGCCAGCATCAGTATGAGATTTCCACTTACAAAGTAACACTTAAATTGTGGATTCTGCTGATTGAGTGCCTTCACTATCCCATAGAAAGAATGAGCCTCTTTCAATAATTTGACTGCAGGTATGCACAAATCCTGATTTGAGCTGCTTACCCTGTGATAAAAGCATGTACTGCCCATCCCATTATTACAGAGGCTGCAAAACACATTCCCCTGATGAATGGCATGCTAATCATTTTCCATCAGATTAATTACAGACAGACAACCTGCCTTTCTCTGTGTAGTATTCAAGCTTTGGTTCTGGCATTTTCCAGGTCTCTCCATTGCTTAAAATTCAAAGAGTTTAGGTTCCATTTGGAACATATTGTGTGATAGCATCACCCTATGGAATCAACTAATTTGGCTTCATCAAGTCGAATGAGGCTTACTGAATAATGTTACGTTAACATACCACTTTGTAGTTTTCCATATGCTTAGCAAAAAACTGACAAAAATTGAAAACTGTGGCATTTCAAAATCTAACATGAAATACTGTACCACTATTATGGCTTCCGGTAGACTTTTGTGATATAATTTTGTAGTTTCTCTGAGTACATGATGTTTAGTAAAATATCAAAATTATGTTCATATTTTTTATTTTTATTTGATAAATGATGTCCCAATGAAAATTCTAAGTAATGCAAAACTTTTGGCAATAGCTGTATATCCAGATGTTGTGAAGGCGAACCCACGTCTCAGTCGATCCACACAAGGGCATTGGCTTCACAAAAACAGAGAGATCACAACCCAAACCAGTCAAGCTCTGCTTTATTGAACAGATCCCCAGATTTCCGGTCTGTTTTCAAAGGCACAACTCTTTCCCTTTAACCACATAAACTTAACATAAGCAGAGGTTGTTGAAGGAGCAACTCTCCTGCACTGTCATTACCAGGTATGCTCACTGGATACTGTTATTGTGAACGAGTGCCTCTCCCAAAAGGCTCAGTGCTTACCCTAATTTAAGGATATATATTATCAACGTATACTCCGCCGGGATAAGCTGCAGCTGGATTTTTTTAGAGCGTTTTACAATACCAGGGAATCCACCTGGATTGCATCAGCCACTTACTTTTAGGGGTAAGCCTGGGATAATCACTGAAATCCCTGGTTCTGGAAAATACAACCCTGTACATTATTACAGTGTGACAGTCATGTGATGTATAATACTCAAGCTTACTGTGAATTATAAATGTCAAGTGATAGAGCGCTTTCAAACTGCAACCAGGCCAAAAAGATCAGACATAGATTATTGCAGAAGCGCATGAGATAAATCTGCAGCCTGCAGCTCCTGTGTTGCAGAAAAAAAGCTCCTGCAACACTTGAGTTATATCTGACGCTCACATTTATTTTACAGCAGAATCATCCAAACTCTTTTTATTGCCTCTGAAATGCATTTGCGTGCTCTTCACATAAACATTTCTTTTCTTTTTTTTTTTTTGAATGTGACCATTGAAGAAGCAGTGGGTGAGACCACTTTTGCTTGTATTAGTGCACACTGCTGTTTTCCAAAACAAAAAATAACAATATATGAGACATTATTTAATTTTACATGTAAAATATATTGTATACACAAGAAGAGTGTGTTGCTTATGAGGGCCACAATAATAACATACACATAAGAACATAAGAGAATTTACAAACGAGAGGAGGCCATTCGGCCCATCCTGCTCATTTGGTTGTTAGTAGCTTATTGATCCCAGAATCTCATCAAGCAGCGGTCTGTAAATAACTTCTTTCATTTCTTTGAGTACTATTGGGAGAATCTCATCCGGCCCAGGGGATTTGTTTATTTTAAGAGCTCCTAGTCCCTTTAACACTTCTACCTCTGTTAATTAAAACTGGATAGGAACAGGTCGACATGTGGGGCATGTTGCCCATATCCTCCTTTAAATTCAGCACAATGTAAATTGTAAATGGTCTAATGAAAGCTGCAACTTAAAGATCCAATCTTTATTTTCAATGATGTAACTCCCTACAGGTTTATGGTGATGTTGAGCAACATGTTTTGCAATCCAAACACCAAAAATAGTAGGAAATGACCAGTTCTCTAATTCTCAGTTCTCTCTCTCTCTCTCTCTCTCTCTCTCTCTCTCTCTCTCTCTCTCTCTCTCTCTCTCTCTCTCTCTCTCTCTCTCTCTCTCTCTCTCTCTCTCTCTCTCTCTCTCAGAAAAGCGTTATATAAAATAAATTCAGTAAGCTAATAATTCCACTTTTTCCTTCATGTACTGTTTAAATTATTTTGGTATGGTTTCAAATCCTTGTAAACATAACCACACTGCAGTGTTACCATTATGGAAAAAAACAACAAAAACAAAAACATTCCTTCTGAGAAAACACACCCAACAATTATTATTTCAAAGCCTGATCATTAGAATACAAGTAGGCCCTTTTTCCATTTTAAAAACAGTTTTTTTCCGAAATGACAGTTTACAGGATTATATTTGCATAAGCTCTTGCTCGTCTTGGTGCTGCATTTTGGAAAATGAACACACTTTTTGTTGTCTTGGAAACAGATGGGAAAAACCAGAGGCAGCTGTCAACGAAAGTGGTAATTAGCTCCTGGGATGAGCCGTGAAGAAGTGTCAAATCTGCTTTGACGTGGCGCGAGAGCAGAACCTGCAAAGTGCTTTGGCCAGTCCTAACAAAAATACATAGGTGGGAGAGTGGGTGTTACATAGCACATAGCATACATTATCTATCAAAATGTCAACACCTTGCATGGCACTGAATTGCTGTAGCTCAATCTAAAAAGAATATCACACCAAAAGTAAACACATGTTCTTTGTTTTACACTACAGTATAATGTATGTGTCTGTTTACTGTAGTCCTCCATAGCTCGTGCTTCTGTGCACTCTACTTCAGAAAGCAAATCCATCTTGTTTGTTTACATTACCAAAAGGTAATTTTAGCTAACAGTGCTACTTGCCTCTGTTACTCTGATACCCAAATAGGCATGTTGCAGCAACAGTAAAGGTGGTTACAAACATCTTCAAGCTCTTATAGGTCAGGAAGCAAAATCGATTGTCCAATTAGTGGATTAGCAGGACACACCAGTGGAGACGATGCAAACTGCCTTGGAGTCTGAATGCATTACTGGCCCATCAGTTTTCCATAAGGTGACTATTTCAAACATCATCTTGTGAAATAAATTAGAGCTATGTGAAGGGCCACAAGACGATTCATTCCTTTATTTATTAGTAAAACGGTAGCCATAGAACTGAAGTTTCTTGTGTCTGACTATCAAACAGTACTTCTGGTGCCTAAAAACTTCAAACATGTTTTCTTAGTTTCAAAAAGTTTTACTTAAGTACTTGCTCTGGAGGCTTTTCATTGCAAAAGCACCACACAGTGGCGCATTTCTGGCTAGAAAAGTTTCCCTCCATCGTGAAATCATAATTTAGAGATTACACTTAATGGAGATTTCTCCCACCAGCGGTTCTTTCCAGCTGGAAAAGCAGACATGCACAACTAATTAGTTTGCAGGCATTTTTGACGTCTTGCTTCACCAACTAGGGATGGTCAAACTCACTCCTCTAGTAGTGAAAATACCTTCCAGGGGTCATTAGGAGAAAAAAAACCCACCCCATAAATAACTGGTACAACTTGCATATTTAAACTAAGCAGGGATTTAAATAATACTCCCATTGCAAATCATTTAGAGCCATCTAATTTTTACTATGTCTATTATGGGCTATGCAATCTAAAGTGCATTTAATGCCAAGTTTTCATCTGCCACTGAAATCAGTACAGTTTGTTTCCATCACAAATAGGCCCATACAAAAGCAGATTTAATAAGGACTCCAGTTTTATTAGAGCACCAGTTAGAATGGCAGACTAGCAGAAATCTTCTCTTCAGCAGGTAGCGTCTTTGAAAAGTGCCATCTGTTCTTTTATGTTTGCAGAGCTGACAGGACTGTGGTTTAATGTCTCCTCTGAGAGAAACTATCATTCATGCAATACAACAGAGGAGTTAGCAATGCAGTACTGAGAGGATTAAGCACATTGAAAATCATCAGGTGCACCACATTATGAATTACATAGAATTATGTAAGAACAATGTGCCATCTTATTTGCCTTTATATTGTTACAGATCCATGCAACTCCTGCTAGACTATGCATTTGACATGTAGAATCCACTTTTGTGTCCCTCACATGACTTACTATTTGTTATGAAAATTGAACTCCTGACATTTATTCTCTGATATATGTATAAGCTGCTTCTCTATGTTGAAGGTCATTGTTACAACCAAGCCTAGAGTGTGATTCATAAACAATATACCCTAGGAAAATCAACATTATTACACACATTAGAGCAGAATGTGCAAATGACATGCTGGACAATGTCTTAGCTAACTGGAATCAAATAGATATACACAATGTTCTGTTTTCAATATCACCCTGTATATATTTAAAAGAAGCTGTTGGTTTAACAATCATTATAATCTATTGTTATTTTTTAAAGTACTGTATACAATACATTTTCCTTGGGCCTGAATACCAAGTGTGAGTGCAGTTTCCAAAGATGGTGCCATACGAGAGAGAAAAGAGCTATTTTGGGCCACGTGTGAAAAAACTGGCAACCACATCAAAAAGAGATTAAATATAAAAAAACAGGGACCACAGTACAGCAGGAAAAAAATACATAATTTGTCTTTATTCTTAAATACTGTAGTGTCCTTTCACCGAAGGGGCATACAGTAACTAATTAATGAATACATTAATACATGTTATTGTATTTAGTTAATTATGTGTAGGAATAACTGACATTTGTAGAGATGTCCTTATGCAACGAGAATTTTAATAATGAAATTGACAGCAAAGCAATTACAAAAGAAATACACATATTCATAAAGTTTTAACTTAGTATGGCAATTTTTGAAAAGTTGATTATACTGTACAAGTAACAGTGTAGCAACTATAACAGTATATTCTTAAACTGTTATAAAAGTCAAATGTACATATTACCAACTCATACATTTGAGACAAATATTTTTTTCTTATTTCTTATACTTTCAGTTTTTTGTGGCTATCAGCACTTGTGTCAATTAATTATTTTGCGTGCCAAGAAAAAGCCGAATAAGATGGATGTGGCTTATTGGGAATCTGCTGTTTTTATTGGAGACAGATTCACGCACAGAACAGGGAATAACGCTGAGGATGATGACAGATTACAACATGTTAGGAGGCGTGTGGTTTTGTGGTTATAGTAAAGTTCCCTGGTTCAAATCCTGGCTCAGCCACTAACTCATTGTGTGACCTTGAGCAAGTCACGTAACCTCCTTGTGCTCCGTCTTTCAGGTGAGACATTGTTGTAAGTGACTCTGCAGCTGATGCATAGTTTACACAACCTTGTCTCTAAGTTGCCTTGGATAAAGGTGTCTGCTAAATAAACAATTAATAAGAAGACACTCTGAAACTATACCATGGGCTTACATTTTTCAGTGTGTGTGTGTATATATATATATATATATATATATATATATATATATATATATATATATATATATATATATATATATATACGTAACCAAAATATAGTAATAAATCTCTCACCTTTTAGAGGCTTGCATTTGTATTGAGCTGACTGGGGTTCATCACTGAAAAACACTCAAATGTGCAACAAGTTTCACAGGCTTTAGCACTCACTATGAAAACTTAAAATGTATTGCTTTCAATCAGCTGCATTAACACTGCCTCACTAGATGTAAATAATACTGGCTTTTTGGATAGGTCTCTACTAGCTTTACACAGTAGGATGGTAACATTTTTGCCCATTCTTCACAGGAAAATTGTTCCAGTTCTAATAAGTTTGTTGGGGATTGTCGATGGACTGCAATCTTCAAGTCTCGCCATAAATTTTCAATTGGATTCAAGTCAGGACTTTGACTGGGCCACTCAAGAACATTAATTCTCTTCTTGTTCAACCACTCCAGTGTGGTTTTGGCTTTGTGCTTCGGGTCATTGTCCTGCTGAAATGTGAATTTCCTCCCCAGTTTCAGAGTCCTGGCTGACTCAAACAGGTTTTCCTCAAGGATTCGCCTGTACTTTGCACCATCCATTCTGCCCTCTGTCTTGACAAGCTTCCCAGTCCTTTTTACATGTGTCTGCAGTATCATCTACATCAGGGGTGCCCAATCCTGGTCCTGGAGGGCCGATGTCCTCCTGGTTTTTGTTAAAACTGTACACTAAATTGATTAATTGGACCAATTAAGCTTCTAATAAGGGCTTGATTGGTCCAATTAAGTAATTTAGGGCACAGTTGCAACAAAAGCCAGGAGGGCATCGGCCCTCCAGGACCAGGATTGGGCACCCCTGATCTACATGCTTTAAGATGAGGCTTTTTGAGTAATGGCTTCTTTCTTGCCCCCCATCCATACAGGCCAGCTTTGTGTAGGGACCGGCTTATTGTTGATGTGTGAACACTGACTCCCATCTCAGACACAGAACTTTGCAGATCTCTCAAGGTCATTGTTGGCTTCAGAGTGACATCCCAAACCAGTTTCCTGCTTGCCCAGCTGCTCAGTTTGGGAGGGCGATATATAGTAAGATAGCAGGGAGAGGGTCGAAATCCTCCCTGCAGAAAACCTGCTTATGAAAAGTGCAGGCGAACAAAGAAAAGGTAGCGTGAAACCTGTTTGGTTTTTGTTTATATATATATATATATAAATAATTACACACACATATATCTTCATATGTTGCTCAGGAAGAATCAGTAAGTGCGTGCCAGAGTGGAGATGTGTTGGGAATATGAGAGGCAGGGGTCCAGGGTGACTCTGAGGTTCTTAGCAAGGAAGGGAGTATGGTAGATTCCAGAGGAATGGAGATAGAGAGATCAGAGGAGGAGGAGGGGAAGAAAAGGAGGTCAGATTTAGAGAGGTTGAGTTTTGAGGTGATGCGAGTGCATCCAGGAGGAGATAGCAGACAGACACTCATTCTTTTTTTTCTTTTTTTATTGTAGTTTATTTAAAGAAATCCCTGTAGGAAAAAAGAAAAATCTCTAAATTACTGTTTCCATGAGTAGCAGTTGTTGCTTCTATGTGCTTTAAATAAATGAAACCGGTTGCACAGGAAAAAATATAAAACTGTGAGTCAGAGGCTGTATTTGAATCCCCCGAGGCATTTCATAATACAGGAATTGATAACACATTTTAAACTGAGGGTCCATCTTGTCCTCGATTTCAGAACTCCTCTCGATTTCAAGTGTATTTTAATTCTTTTTTATACCCATTTTAATCCCTTTTTATGTTCTACTTTTCCTTTACTGTTTCATGATGCCTGCAATCACTCTAAATAGTTCTGGGTTCTGTTGCTCCGTTTATCATTATCATTTTGCTCAGAATCTGCTAGAAAATTCTAACCCAGTGCCTCTCTGAATGATAGCCAACACCATACACTGGTAAGGGAATGTAAAAATGCAATAGAAATAACATTTGAAGCTACTTAACCTTTAAGTATATTCAATCCGGAGTTTGAGCAGCCAGGCCTCTGTTAAGCATTACATTTATCCACTCAGTTAGGCGTAGTCTCATGTCCCTGACCAGAATTAAATAAAGAATACATTCCATGTGACAACGTTTGTGTAACTGAAAGCCCCTGCAAAATAACTTCCTTTAAAAGTTGAGTAATTTATTACATCATTGTGAGCACTCCATGGGATAGTCAGAGTATATCCACCTGGGCAGCCATATTTTGACCAACAGTTCCAGGCACTGTAGACAACAATTGATGTGTGAAAAAATACTGTAAGTCACAAAAATGGACGTTTAGCTTGCAGGAAAAAAAACAACAATCTGTTATGAGAACCTTAAAATGATTATTGGGAATTTGTTAATTTGTTGTCTCGAAACTTGTTTTCTAGATGGATTTGTTTTTGCGCACTATAGCTAATTTAACTGTGTTGCTCTTGTTCCGTAGAAACGGTTGTCCCAAACTTCTGTTTCCCTTTAATGTGTGTTATTCTTACTACTCTTATTTTGGTAACTAGGAGAGGGTTTATTGTTACAACAGAAGGCAGGAAAACGTGTCCTTTCGATAGTAAAAACAGGTGCTGGTGTAATGGGCAGCGTTGTGTGATGCACTGCTGTTCTAAATTCTGTGGTTAAAAGCTCTGTAGCCATGAAAGCAGATGAGCCCAGGTCTTTTGCACAGTGGTTAAGATGCTTGCTTTCGTTCACTAGTTCGTTCCCAGCCTCCACCCTGTTTTGCTTGCCTTTCCTATTAGCAGCGAAGGCTTATCCCCATTTCAAGCAGGCTGTCCACTGATGCAGATAAGCATCGTCTCTATTTTGAGTATTTTGGATTGGGGTTCTCTCATTATTATCTCTTTGTTCTACTGTTTCATATAGATTATAAATGGGTATGACACCACAAGGTCAATATGTGATAATGTGTGCGATAATGTGCTAAAACTAGCAGGAGAAATGTGTTTCATAAGTGAAATAAGTCTGTATGTTCCTTCTGTTATTTATGTATTGTTTTATATAATTAAATATATTGTGTGTTACCTTGTGTAGTTTGGTTGAGAAGACTGCAAAGCTGACTGCTCAAACTGCGCAAAATGATTTCTGTTATTATAGACATCCTAAACACAACATATTAACTTATTACAAATAAAAAAATTAAAAAAACAAAGACTGTGCTCAGCAACTACTCATAACATAAAAACCTGTTATTGTGTTCTATGCACAGGATGACATTTACACACAAGATAAGGTGTATTGGAATTTTGACAAATGCTTAACAGTCATTGGTTGATTTACTGTATGTGATTTTTAATAAAATGTATATTTCAGAACATAAGAAGTTTGAGAACAAGAAGAGACCAAGCTTGGGAAGGATTTCTGCACCACCTCACTTGTTGTACTAGTGTTCTGACTCACACACACTAGGACTGGGTACCGCTGCAATATATCCACATCTGATTCAGTTCGCATGGCAATACATGACAAAGAGTTCACAGCTGCCATCCATTTTTATGAGACATTGTCAATATCAAATACCTCCCCTCCACACACACTTTGTATTCCTCAGGTCCTGTCAATCCTCCACTAGGAAGTTGATGAGGGCGGTTCTGGGGGACAGTATGGCTTTCTTGATGGTCCTGTTGTGCAGGTGTGTGGTGCCCAGCTCGCTGCGCAGGACGAGTTCCCGGACCGCCTCTGCATTCCTGGCGACCTGCTGTGGAACGCTCACTGAACCGCATGCTTTGTTGTTGATCTGCGGAGCAAGAGAACAGGGGAGGGAGGGAGCAGTGAGTGACTGAACAGCTGTGCAAGGAGACTGGAACTTACTGAAACTTTCACATCTGAGCAGAAGACATTCCTGAGCGGGTTCGCCGCTAAATTAATTGGAAAAAGTGATGTCAAGTGTCAAGCGTAGAACCGATTCTCTGCGGAAAGGCTTTGTCATGCAAGTGGCCTTTATGGGAGATGAAAGTAGGCATTGATTCGTGTAGAAGTGAAACACTGACACTGGCCTGGTGGGATGGCCTGAGAGGCTAGCCTGAAGCGCCTCCTTGCCTCCTACTCCACACCAAGTTTCTTCTCAATTGGAAGAGCAGTTCTTGATTCAAAACCAACAATGTTACGCCATCGCCTCCACTACGAAACATCCCCTTCCGCTGGAATGTTGAGGTTATTCCATTTTTTACATTTTAATTAAATCTTTAAAATCTGACAACTGAAAAATACAAACAATAAGTATTACACATTTCTATCTGAAAAATAAACCAGACTAACAGCGGCTGACTCCACACCAATGCCATATTGCAGAATAGTAGTTTATTCAGAACCACTAATGTACGACTATAAAATTCAAGGTTAATTTTGTGTTTTTTTTTTAAATATTTTACTCTAGACAGAGCTCTAGCTTGGGACTAAATCACGTTTAATAATCTGGTTTACACTGGAAATAGACTTACAGGGATGGAAATAAGACTCTCACTGCATAGCAGTTTGATCCTTTCCTGACACACCTGAGCTTGTAATCTATACACTGGAGAATCATATTCCTGAAACAAAACTACAGCTATCGCCAAAAGTTTTGCATCAACTAATCTTGCTTCAAAAATCTAACATGAAATACTGTACTACGATTATGGATTCTGGTAGACTTTTGCGATACCACTCCGTAGTTCCTTTGATTACATGAGGTTAAATAAAATATATAAATTATGTTCATATAGTTTTATTTATTTATTTTAATTATGTCTCAATCCTAAAATTCTAGGTGACACAAAACTTTTGGCCATAGCTGTACATAGGAATAAGGCATAGTAAAAGAAAGAGGCAGTGGTTTGAATGAAACACAAAACCAGACCATTTATAATACCAGATACCAAGCTACTAAATCAGGCAGGCAGAGTCAAGCCACAATAAGGGAATGTAAAAATGCAACAGAAATAAGATTTGAAGCTACTTCCCCTTTAAGTATCTAAACTGAAATTAAGGAGCAGCCTGGTTGAGTAGCATTTCCACTATTCTATTATTAGAAATAGTGCACAAGATAAAGGAGTGCCGAAAGAGATAAATGCACATTGTGACATCAGGCTGAACTGTCTAGGGTACCCTGTACAATACAGAGGAGATCACTGTGCACGGAAAACATAAAAGAAAGGAAAAATGCAATAACAGTATCCCACAAGCCTGCTAACTTCAAAATTAAATTAATAGAGAAACTGTATGCTGTCTAGAAATACTACATAGACAATTTGTGGATGTGGAGATGTGGGTTATCTGTCAGCTACTGCAACATCCCTGCAAACATTTTAAATAAAGAATGTAGATGTCTACTGCACTGCGAGCCCCTGACTCATCACTGGCTGCATTATGTATGAGGGAATTACTTGTCATAAAATCTATATTGCAGGTTCTAAATATGTTATTTTTAATAAATCAAACGCTGTTCCTTTATGTCCGATTTATGGTTATACCATTAATAACTACCAGTAGGTGGAACGATAAGCCTTGTTTGTGTCCCGTTAGTTGGTCCCTTCTACTTTTTTGTTCCATCATACTGGAGCCTGTAGAACAATCTGGCTTAGGTCTGAAATATCCCAGTGATCTTAACTTATGTATTCTTGTTGTTGAGATTCATTTTATGTATCATTTTCTGGTTCAGTCTTTTAAAACTCAGACGTTTTAAAGATCACTGTGACCTCAATACAGCTCTCAGTAGGTTGTGTTACATGAGTGTTTGACTTTTCTCGAGAAATTTGTGTCTCATAAAATAAACGTGGACGTGGTGCCTTTTTGTGTTTAAATGAAGGAGAGGGGGAGGGGGGTCAGATTTAAATTAGCCTTGCTGACGGCCCACTTAGATTCTCGTGCTGTTAACCGTGAAAGTCCCCAAAATAGTGTTTACATGAGCAGAGAAAGGTTTCACGAGAGAGAATCCACGTCTCATCGTGTGTGACGTAAATGGTTATTAAAGATCTGATTTGCTGATGATAGTGCCTGTATTTTTAATACTTTGTTTTAGTGTTGTCGTCCACACTGCTTTTCACACATCATCTGTGGGGGTGGGTGGTTATATCTTTATTAATAATAAACTGGGCGTGGTTGAACAGGTGTTTGGCTATTGCAAGGGAGGTGGTGGACACTACTGGAGCGTTCTGAAGTGAACCACGAGTTTGTTCCCCAAATTATTACTGCCTACTGTATCCTGCACAATCTGTGCCAGGACTGTAAGGAGGTGTTCAGGCATCAGTGGCTGCTGACGGTGAGCGAAGCGGAGGAACAGCTAGCTCAGCCGCCAGCAAGAATTGCACAACAGCGATATGAAGAGGGTCCTGCTATTAGAGATGCACTGATATCTTTATTTTTGTAACCCGACTGTACTTTTATTTTGTATTACATTTTTGTTTCATTAGCTTATTTTGTATCTCTTTATACCAAATATAGCATCCTTATTTGTGCTGTATTTGTATGACTGCTTCTGTTAAATAAAGAATTGGAATATTGAGTATTGTTGATTCCCAAGAAATAAGTCACAAAAATTCCACAGCACATTTTATTTTGAAAGTGGGTTAAACAATGTTCGTGTTGTGCATTGTATCAAGCTGCCTCATCATATCCTCTTCCCTTATGGATAATAACACCCAAGCCTCTTCATTGCTCCAACGGACTTGGAAAGTAATGAGATGTTTTCATGTGAACAAAAACAGAATGGCTCTCCCTTGATGGAGACGATTATCTAAGCAGCATGTACCGATCTCACTGTAACAATGTGGTATTAAGGATCTTTACCGTGAACCATTTTCACAGTGTTGATCCTTACTCACCCTGACAGTCACTTCCACTGTGTCTGGCTGTTGTAGATACTCTGGATCCACGCTGGGCCATGGCTGAAGCAGCACGTCACAATCCCAGTGCCAGCGGCTCGCCAGTTTGTTCTGCACCTGAGACAGCCCTGAAACAAAAAGGCGATGACAGTCAGAGTACCTAATGCTGTAAAGAAAGAATATGGCTCAAGTACAAACAGTATACAACTAGCAAACATTAGACTAGTCAGAAGCTTGCCTTCAGGGCAGACTTAAAAGAACTGTTGGGGGCAGTCTGAGGAATTCTACACTGCTTTAACTTATACTGTATGTGTTCAGTGGCTGGGGACAAGCCTTTGTCTCCAGCCGGGCGAACATACGGCACTTTCCCAAATTCCAAATTCATCACAGTGTGGGTAAATCCCAAAGGCAGAGGCTGTCTATGAAATGCTAAAGCTATTTGCAGGCAGCTTCTTGAGGGAAAATAGAAGTTAGGATCTCATAGAGCAGAAAGGGATGAGCAACAGGTTTGCGTTTAGAACTTTTTTTTTTTTTTTTTTTTATAGAAGTCTACTGTTTCTGAAATACTCAGGGGTAAAGCAATTTCTTCTGTGCCGGAAAGCATTTCCTGCCTGGCCTTTCACTGCAATTATCCACAAAATAAACAAATTGAATTATCACTTGATGTTTAAAATTCTGGATAAACTCTTGTTAGACTGAGTACCGAGAATGTGTCAGACACAGATAGAACTCTGTAATAAATATTGCTTTTTATCTTTCCACATTCAGACTAATCATGGAACATTAGGAATGATTAACAATATGGTATACAATCTCCAAAAATATACATGTGCCAAAATTAAAATGAAGTGCTTGGGGTTTTGTAACGCAGAGGGTTATAAGACAAGCCATTCTCATTGCAGTCACCCTTTACTTTACAATCCTTTGCAAATGAAAAGTACTATGGCAAAACTATATTGACAACCCCCTACTGATTGCGTAAATCCCCTTTCACAAAATTAGCAACAGGGTCAGTGCTGTTCTGAGGCACAGGAAGGATATACGTTTCCTTATCCTCTTAGTGTCGGACACATTCTGCCCTGAATGAGGAAACGCACAATATGACACAGCTGCTATGTCCGGTTGTGTGTTTTGTTTCCCAGAGTTGCCATGTTTCACTTTTAAAGAAAGAGCACATCTTTGTCATCAAGAAAACACAACCTTTGGGCTGCCATGGTGTGTTTCCATCCTGGCTGCATGTCCGCCTGCTGAACTACTAATTGTGAGGGTCTGGAACCAACTCCCCAGTAATGTTGTTGAAGCTGACACCCTGGGATCCTTCAAGAAGCTGCTTGATGAGATTCTGGGATCAATAAGCTACTAACAACCAAACGAGCAAGATGGGCCGAATGGCCTCCTCTCGTTTGTAAACTTTCTTATGTTCTTATGTACTGTCACTTGCTATTATGATATGGCCAATGAAGTTTATCCAAAAGTCACTGAAGACAACGAGAAAGACTTTCAGTCTAGATGTTTGTCAAACAATTTTAGAAAGCATCTTTTAGTATTACAACTCAAGACAGTTATCACAATCTAGAAACCAAGAAAGTTCCTCTGTAAATGCAAATGTATTAATAAGGCATTACGTGGTAAAATGTAGCATTACAGTGAGTAACATAATAACAATTAAAGTCATCAATTCAAGTACTTGATCCCACTTTAAAAAAAAAAAAAGATCTAATCATTATGAACCTGAACTTTCGTGATGATTCTTCGTAGCAAAGTTCAATTATTATGTTCAAATATAGAAATGTTGGTACAGTAGCCCCTCACTAAACCGGACATGTCTGGAGACAAACAAACACAATCTTAAACACACATTTATAGTGCTTAATTTATTTTAAATGTATAAATCACACAGCTGAAAGTACAGAGAACACAATGTGGCTGCCAGTAAAACACATAGCCTATCTATCTGCTACTTTTGTTTTCTATTGGTATGAGTCAGACTTTCTTTCCAAAAAAAATTAAAGACTTCAAATTCAGAATTGTAATTATTATAGTGCCTATCTTGCGTTTCGAACACCTGGAGTTCATCAGTATTTCTGAAAGCTTCTCGTCCTTTTCCAGCCGTTCAATCGCAGTCAGCTTAAATGCTATAGGATTAGAGTTTATATGCCCCTGTTTAATTATCTTCTAAATTTCAGCAATTTAGTAGGCTATTTGTATCTGTTCGTCCTGTCTGGTGTCACTTAAGTTTTTCTTTTTTTTTTTTAGTCTCTTTGGATCATGCAATTCAATGACCTAGTGTCAAACTTAATTGACTATTATTGTACATTTTCATTCCTACCCCAGTGTCTTAGGTGTGCTGGGACACTGCCCTTGTGATGCCCCTCACACACCCTTGCTCTCTCATAGATTTCTGTGTTGTGCAGGATTTCCACTACAGGAGGAAATGCAAGGTTCAACCGGTACTACACTTCCTACTGTTCATCACTGCAGCTCGCATACATAATAGATGACAATAGCGTGGAGCTGATTTAATCTGCTCCCTAGCACACTTAATTGCCTTTAGTCACTCAAACACACCTGGCACTGCCATAGTATTATTATTATTTATTTCTTAGTAGACGCCCTTATCCAGGGCAACTTATAGTCGTAAACAAAAATACATTTCAAACATCTCCCCCTCTGTGTGGCATGTGCATCACGTTTACTGATGACTCAAGCTAACATGCTTGCTCTTCTATCATACATGTATGTAGCAAGATGTACCATATTCCTGTCATTCCAACTATGCAAACATCTTGCATAACTGCAATTAAATGAGTTACAGTACAAGATACTGCAGACAAGAGCAACCAGAACTCCAGATAAGGTTTTGGGTCTGGGAGTAACTTACCCTGAGAGAGTAAAATGTATTTTCCAGGGGTAAAATGCAACATTACCATGAGTAACCTCGATAAGTACTGTACAATCTTTAATGGTAATGGGGTAGGTATTAAAAAAGAGCCTTCCATTTTACTTTGAACTACTGTACAACCACGCAAGTGTTCTACAAGGTTCTTTGTCGGCTCAGCGCATTTTTTTCGAGGTATCACACTGACTCTGCAAATTAATAATGTTACTTATATTTTAACATTACATTCTTAAACTCAGTGAACATGTTAAAACTTGAATATAAAGCCACAGAGATAAATACATATGGAAATGTATTAATAAGTTATAAAACAGTCTGTTTAATATTATAGGCACCTTTTTTTAGCAGTTGCCTCTGACGATGGTTCCATTTGGATTTGTAGGTGGACTGGGGTGTTTATGCTTCAACTTGTGTAGCTTCGAATTTTTCTTATTCTTACTGTGATTGGCTGCAAAGACACAGGGCTAGCCAAAGATTGGATAATGTTTCTTGGGTTGGTTTTTCTTGTGTTCAGTTTCCTAGTAAAAGAAGACACTGTATTCTGGGAGATGTAATTGTTAGTGGAAGTTTTAGGGGAGATGGGAGGGGATGTAGACAAGCTGTGCAGCAAAATTGCTATGCGTAGTTTTACGTATTAAATTTAAATTTATTGCGTATTTCGGATTTTTTAATGCATAAAAACGGTAGGCATGCAGCTTATCTGGACAGCTAAAAGCAACCACACTAATCTTAAAAAAAGAAAAGGCAAAAATAATTATACTGCTTCAGCCAAGGACAAAAGGGTAAGAGTTTAATTAAAGTTTATAAATCCTAAATAGTAAACTTAGAACCAGAGGGAGCAAGTAAGTTCTGAACAGTTCAGAATGCATTGAATATAATTGTAACCCGGTAGTAGTCGTCCACATCGGTACAAACAACATTGAAAGACACAGACCAAAATCCCTGTAAAACAAATTCAGAGAGCTAGGAAGGAAATTAAGACAAGACCAACCAAGGCTTCACCTTCCTTGAACATTGGACCACATTTTACAACAAGGACTATCTGTATAGGCGGGACGGACTGCACCTAAATAAAAAGGGAACCAATCTACTCGGAGAAAGGATCCTCGAGGAGGTTCAGAAGCATTTAAACTAGAAAAGAAGGGGGGAGAAATCAACAAAAAAACAGAAGGGATACTACATTAAAACAAGGGCAACAACTCAGGTAAGATAGCCATTAAATGTATTTATCTAAATGCTAGAAGTCTAAAAAATATAATGTTAGAACTTGAAGCTACTGCACTAACAAGTAACTACGATGTGATAGGTGTTACAGCAACTTGGTTATCCGAGAGTGATGGAGACGAATATAATATTAGTGGGTATACACTGTATAGGAAAGACAGACAGGACAGAAGAGGCAGAGGGGCAGCGCTATAAATCAAAAATAGTCTGCAAGCCCAGGTGTTAAATCTGGAAGAAAAAAACAACGCAGAATCAATATGGGTCAGAATAATGGACAATAATTCAAAGGTCATAATAATAGGGGCGTGCTATAGACTGCCAAATTCAGATACTGAGCAAAATAATCTGTTCTGCAAGACCTTAGAAATGCATGTAGCAAAGGAGAAGCCATACTAATGGGGGATTTCAACTTCCCCCATATAAAATTGGAAAACCCGGCGGGGAGCACGACAGACAAAATTGAAATGGTAGAAATGACAAATGACTGCTTCCTAACGGGGCAAGCCTTGATTTAGTCTTTTCAAATAACGGAGACAGAAGAACCAAACAGAGGTCAGAGAACCATTGGCAAACTCAGATCACAACATGGTCTCATTTGAAGTGCTTTTTAAAACCCAAAAAGTAATGACTAAAGCTAAGGTTTACCATTTTAAAAAGGCAAAATATGAAGGAATGAAACAGAGACTAATAGAAGTAGATTGGAGTAAAACAGAGAAAACATCCGCAGAGAAAGGATGGCTGTTTTTCAAAAATGTAGTACTAGAGGCGCAAAACAAATACATCCCAAAAGTAGACGAATCAAAATTTAAAAAAAATGGCAAAATGGTTTAAATATTCAGAAAAAAAGTCACTATACAGAGCAATTAAAAGGGACCAAGAACAAAGTACACAGAAAGAGTACTTGAAACTGCAAGCACAAGTCAAAAAGGAAGTTAGAAAGACCAAGAGAGAGATAGAACTGAACATTGTCAAGGGCGGCTAAAACCAGTTCCAATTCCAATATTACAATAGCAAAAGAACATTCAAGGAGGAAGTAAAATGTCTGAGATACAAATGGCAACATCATAGATGAAGAGAAAAAAATAGCAAATATATTAAATGATTACTTTTCACAAGTTTTTACAAAGGAGGATACGGACAACATGCCCCACATGTCAACCTGTTCCTATCCAGTTTTAAATAACTTTAGCATAACAGATGCTGGTTTTAGTAAAGGGAGATCATGTCTAACTAACCTGCTTGATTTTTCTGAGGATGCAACATCGACAATGGATAATTACAAAGCATATCACATGGTTTATTTAGAATTCTAGAAAGCTTTTGACAAAGTCTTGCATAAAAGATTAATTCTCAAACTGAACACAGTAGGGGTTCAAGGAAATGCATGCACATGGATTAGGGAGCGGTTAACATGTGGAAAACAGAAAGTACTGATTTGAGGAGAAACCTCAAAATGGAGCGAGGTAACCAGTGGTGTACCACAGGGATCAGTATTAGGTCCTCTGCTCTTCCTAATCTACATTAATAACTTAGATTCTGGTATAGTAAGCAAACTTGTTAAATTTGCAGACGACACAAAAATAGGAGGAGTGGCAAACACCTTTGCAGCAGCAAAGGTCATTCAAAATGATCTAGACAGCATTCAAAACTGGGCAGACACACTGCAAATGACATTTAATAGAGAAAAGTGTAAGGTACTGCACACAGGCAATAAAAATGTGCATTATAAATATCATATGAGAGATACTGAAATTAGGTACTGAAGAAGGAATCTATGAAAAAGACCTAGGAGTTTATGTTGACTCAGAAATGTCTTCATCTAGACAATGTGGGGAAGCTATATAAAAAAGGCCAACAAGATGCTCGGATATATAGTGAAAAGTGTTGAATTTAAATCAAGGGAAGTAATGTTAAAACTTTACAATGTATTAGTAAGACCTCATCTAGAATATTGTGTTCAGTTCTGGTCACCTCGCTACAAAAAGGATATTGCTGCTCTAGAAAGAGTGCAAAGAAGAGCGACCACAATTATTCCTGGTTTAAAAGGCATGTCATATGCAGACAGGCTCAAAGAATTGATTCTATTCAGTCTTGAACAAAGAAGACTATGCGGAGATCTGATTCAAGCATTCAAAATTCTAAAAGGTATTGACAATGTCGACCCAGGGGATTTTTTCGACCTGAAAAAAGAAACAAGGACCAGGGGTCACAAATCGAGATTAGATAAAAGGGGCATTCAGAACAGAACAAAGGAGGCACTTTTTTACAAAGAGAATTGTGGGAGTCTGGAACCAACTCCCCAGTAATATTGTTGAAGCTGGCACCCTGGGATCCTTCAAGAAGCTGCTTGATGAGATTCTGGGATCAATAAGCTACTAACAACCAAACGAGCAAGATGGCCCGAATGGCCTCCTCTCGTTTGCAACCTTTCTTATGTAAGTAAAAACACCTAAAAACAAATACTCTGCCCTCTGAAATAAGCTTCGCTTAGATAGGGCAAATCATGTGCTTGCAGGGGTGGAGCCTCGATGAGCTGAGCAACCTGTTCTCGTTACCATGTCATTACAAAACGTCAATATAAAAGTACAACATATTCCAGGTTTAAATGGGTTCAGCTGTACAGCTTAACTTTGCTGGGGGTAATTTATTATTACTCAGGGTGAGCAATATACTGAGGTGACAGTATTCTATATAGTATACCATGGTGTTTTTGATAGGGTACAATATGTGTGCGTTATGCAAAAGCTGCGGATTATACAGTCCAAGTATGTAACACTAGGCTGCAAAGTCAAGCATGTTATACACAGGGTGAAGCGTTAGATTCCAATCATTTCTATATTATTGGACCATATTGCATGTGCTTTTGTGACAAAAAGTAAGGGGTTGATAGAGTTATATTTAAGAAGAAGCATTATTCAAAACATCTGTTCTCTGCTAAAATAAGTACTGCCTTAGGCCTCCTGTTCCAGAGGGAAGAATGCTCCCTACACTGGTGCCAATAAGGGTTCTGGAATGCAGGGAGCACAGAATAGATTTCATGTCACCACTGCTAAAGAACCACAGGATTACATGTACCTCTCCATAACTCGGAGGCCAGGTGAGGAGCCATGGGAGCAGCCATCACACACAGAGTGGCCAGGGCCTCTTCAAACTCAGGACTGTGAAGAACAACATGTTGGGAGGCTTGCTGTCGAGACACAGGGAAGGAATTAAATAAAAATTCAAACTGGAACATGATGTGTTTGTGTTGGTCATTTACATGTATGCATGTATGTATGTATGTCTGCCTGCATGTCTGTGTTTAAGAATACAAACACATTTACAACTACTGAAAGATGTGCAAGCATTAGCAAGTGTGGAAATCCTACGGACTTCAGACACAAATGCAATGAGGAAAAGGTTATTGTGTAGGATTAGTATTTTCTGAATGTCTAGCTATGCAGTATTTTCTGAATATATTTTGTTTATGATTGTAGCACATGCAGGAGAGATGCAGTGCATGTGGTACATAAGTGTTTCTATTTTTCATCCATCCATGTGTGTGCATGTGTTTTGTTTTCTCATGCAGTGCAGTGTTCCCCTCGGTGTCCTCTCCCAGCCAGAATTTTCTCTCAGACTCACCGAGAGTGTGTTGGTGAGACCCATGAGGCGGGAGATTGCCGCGTTCAGCAGGAAATCCTCTGTGAAGTGATTCGTTACCTAGAGGTGCAAAAGCAACAGGGAGGAACATCACACACTGCATAGAGCAGCCACAGGGCAACACAAACCCACATGTCACTGTTTAAGAAGGGCCAAGCTTCAAAGCTGAGGGCTTCCGAATTCGTAAAACAGTATATGGTGTACAGTATAAAAAACAGTACAGGCAGCTGTGCTGTAGATTTTATTGTAGAGTAAGCAATTAAAAAGTAAAATCTTGAGAAGTTTCAGTAATTTAATAGATTTATGATCCATGATTAACCATATTATGACTTGATGATTAAAATTATTATGACTAGGCTACAGGATAGGGGGTAATAAGGAGCTATTTATAAAGCTGGTTTAAAAGACACATTGAAGAACAAGTAACTTCAAATTTAATTTCAGATTTTACTATCCTCATTTGAGGATGTTTGCAATCATTTGGAGTGGTTCTTAATGCAATTATTATTATTATTATTATTATTATTATTTAGTTTTTATTATAGTGCTAAGGTGCCCTGACCTGAGCTAAGGAGTTGCTAATCAGTTCTAGATGCCTGATGGTGCTGGCACTTGTAAATATAAAGCTGATCTAGCCAACATTCTGTACTGTATGCCAATGGAAGGCAGCTAGAATGAAGAGCAGCTCATGAAAATTAAAAAGGTTGAAGGACAGTAAAATGAATCTGAAGATTCGTACTCTTTAATATTACCCAGCCCAGAAAATACAACATGCATTGGTGCTGAGCTGAATAAGTGAAAGCAGCAGAGTGGGGGAAGTTGTGGCTATGATCATCTGTTTCCATAGTGACACTAGCAAGGGTGATGGTGTGAGCCTACATTATTTTAAGCCAGGTCTGCTGCTTTGAGTTCTTACCGTGAAGGTTTACCACATTAGTCTACAGCCAACGCAGAGAGGTGGACCTTAGTTTTTAAACGTTCTGTGTGTCTGTGTATGTAACAATAACAGGGTGACTCACCACCACAAGAGGTACGTGGCTCTTATTTCATTTCAGCTCAGCTCTATTTCAGTTCAGTTCTACCTATTTTCTGTATACACAACAGCATACAAAAATACACCCAGATACACACTGAAACGTATTATTAAAAAACAAATGAATGCCTTAAAAGCACATAATGAGCCACAGAAGACCAACACCACAGAGACAAAATCTCCCCGAATTTGCTCCCTTTGGACCTTTCTGTCTGAAAATGTATTTCCTCAATCATATGGCATCTTGAAATCTGCTCGGCTATTATGGAAATAAACCTTTGTTTGAATCAAAATCCGTTTGTGCTGCTATATTATCAGAAGAGAGTTCAAGCTCAGAGATAATAAACAGCAGATACTTTGTTAATGAGGATGTCATTGTCCTAATACCCCTTTCACACAGACAAGTTATGACGGCTCAGAACCAGCACAGATGCTGCATTTTGGTCTGTGTGAATTGACTATACCATCACAGAGCCATCATATTTTATGCCTTCTCTGAACCACCTCACGAGATGGTTCAGAGATGGCACTAAACCGTCTCAACTCCTGTGTGAAAGGCTATGCCGGCACTGAAGCGCGACAGTGGGTGTGGATTGAAAGTCAACATCCCACATGACTGTATATTGGACGTGTTGGGTATTTTTGTCGTTGGTGTTACACGCTTTCATTTTTTTCAAATACAATAGCTGATCAAGAACGAGGTAGTAATTGGAGTCTGGAAGAAGTTAAGGAATTGTTAACTTTACGGGCTGACGAGGAGGTGAATTCACAAATAGAAGGGACGGTGTGTGATGCTGTAATTTATGGCCGAATCGCTGTTGCCATGAAAATGATCTGTTGACTGACAGGTTTAAAAGTTGTACTCACATGATCCCTTTGGCTGTGTGAAAGGGTTATGACGGTATTATACCAGTATAGATTGTGCAATTTCGTGCTGTGTGAATGGGTATTTTAATTTCGTGCTGTGTGAATGGGTATTTTAATTTCGTGCTGTGTGAATGGGTATTTTAATTTCGTGCTGTGTGAATGGGTATTTTAATTTCGTGCTGTGTGAATGGGTATTTTAATTTCGTGCTGTGTGAATGGGTATTTTAATTTCGTGCTGTGTGAATGAGTATTTTAATTTCGTGCTGTGTGAATGGGTATTTTAATTTCGTGCTGTGTGAATGGGTATTTTAATTTCGTGCTGTGTGAATGGGTATTTTAATTTCGTGCTGTGTGAATGGGTATTTTAAATAATTTTTAAAACGTCTCTGAGAAGGCTCAGTAGCGGCATTTGTGTGTGAAAGGGGCTAAAGACACAATGAAACCAAATGAGTTTGGCAAGATTTTGACACACTGATTATATATATTTGTAAATTCCTGTATACTTGATTGTGAGCCTGTCCTGTAACAGTATTGCTGCACACCGCTTACATATCAACTAAAAACCTATTTCCAGAACAAATAAGAAAGAATGTAACTTGGCAAATAAGCTTGAGGGAATTGTGCATGAGCTGTTGATAAACTTGTGTCTGCACACTGATTCATGAGTGAGTTAACCTAATCCAACTATCAAACTAAGAGGGCACAACCTCACTTGCTATTTAAACAACAATTACATCATTGACTAGAATGTTCGGAATGTATTTGAAATTCTATTTTTATCTGTCCATCAAACTTCTCTCTGTATTAGTACAAAGAGCATATTTATTTTCAAGAGCTATTATCGATGGACTCATTTTATGGAAAGAACAGTTTCTAAAAAGACCGATAATAAACCAGTTGTGTATGCAGTACTTGCCATTACTTACAGCTAACAAAACCTACTTTAAATAGTCACTTTTGGTTCACCCCTTCAGCTGTGCTAAAATGTACAATGTACTCACTCTCCAGGTTGTCTTGGTATTTGTAGTAACAGTAACAAAGAACACTGCAAAATCCTTAACCCTAACCTGAGACAGAGCATAGTTTTTGTTATCCCAAATCTTCTTTGCTTCCGTCTTCTCCTTTTTGCTCAGCAGGTCCGGATTGGGAAGTATCCCAGAATTCCGAGCATCAATGAATTTGGTCATCAAGGTCCAGAGTCTAGATTGCCATCTCAGTACTCCAGGGATCGCATCCGCTGAGGAGAAGACAAAAAAGTGTCAGGGCAGATTGAAACATCACTTCGTCAAATGTATCTATGCAGACTCTTATCAATAGAAGGTTTCGTATTAAACGTTTCTCCTACAGACAAGAGATACAGTATTGCTCATACAAAAGAACGCTCAGTTCATGTATAGATATAGAAAAGAAAATTGCAGAAAAAGGCATAATTACAACTTGGTTGCAAAAATATTACAATAGTGAAAGGCACCAAATAGACAACTTATCCTCCTTGCTGTAGTGCGGTGAGGATCAACTGTCCCTGATTTTGAGGCTGATTTTGCCTCCCTAGCACCAGAGCCAATGTGATGCTCCATGTGGAATCCCCAAGTATCTTACTCTTGACATCCCAGAGAATGTCCTGCTCAGGGGGTGCTGCGTACAGGATGTAGAGGCGCACAGTGTCTATCCCATAATGCTTCACCACCTCCTCCGGGTCGATCCCGTTGTGTTTCGACTTGCTCATCTTCTCCCAGGTCATCTGCAGTGCCTTCTTACTGTCAGCATGAACAGGCTCCGTACCTTGAACAACAAGTGCATCGTACTAAAACTATAAATCTCATTGTTTCAACTGTATGCATTTTATGCTAAACAGCAGTGTCCTACAATCACGTTCAAGTACTTCTTCGTGTCTGCTTACTACATAAAAAAATTTGGGAGCGTCACATTACATTTTTAACTGTCTCATTTTTAAGATGTTTTCCAATTATTCTGAGCACTTATACTTTATACCCTTTGTATTTGCATAATACATTTTTATCGGTTTAGTATCTCATAATATGATTGCTATGTGATCACCAGCATGTTTTACCTTAAAATATAAGATATAATATCCACTACAACCCCTGGCGGTTCCTGGATGAAAAATGTTAAAGGTTCAGCACCGAAGCTACAGTACACCTGCCTTCACTCCTATTTATATTTTAGGAAGGAAAGGGACAATGAAACCTCATGCTCAAAGGGAACAAAGAGGAAAATAAAGCTGGGTTCTGTGTTCTTGATAATATACAATAAAGCTCCGTGTGCGGCCTTTTAATCTATTTTGAACTTGATATTTTATTGTACAGTACCTTTTGTTTACTGGTGTCATTTGTCTACCAGCAGCATTCTCTCCTGTCTTTTTTTAATGCTAATTTGCCAATTTGATTAAGTGCTGATAATGTGCTACGCTAGATTTTAAAGGTTTTTTTCTTATTGCCCCACGGACAAATGCAAGGCAGATCACTGGCTGTCTGCAAACAAAAGTGCAGAATTAATAATATGCAGATGTACAGTAGTATACTATATATGTAGCGCTTGAAGTTTGTTTCTAAAGAACAGCAGTGCAAAACTTGGTTAGGAGACAGGCACTTTTAACTGTGGGTTGTGCTGCATATTACCCTCTTGAAAAACAAACTTGTACAGTAAATATCTGTATTCATGTCACTTGACTTGAATTTCAAGAAAGCCAAATACATGTAAAATATGCTGAACTATTACAGTTCATCTCACAACTACAAGTAGAGGTACAGCCACCTGCAGGAAGCGCTCTACATCCCATAATAGTACTGTACTCAGCTGACAAACTGTAATTTGATTAGTAAGACAGAGGTATGTTGCTATGTACATTTCAGAAGTGGTGTTCGCTTGTTCCCAGTGTCTGATGAGCTTTAGCTACTACCACTGCACAGATGCCAGCACACACCCACATGAAGCATCAGCTTTCTTATGGTATATTAAGTCCCAGACAAACTGCCAAATCTTAATGAAGCCCTGTACGTTGTCCAGCTTTACTAATACTATGGGACAGGTGAACAACAAAGTTAAATATTCATTTTGAAATGGTACTGGCGAGTATTAATGGTAGAAAACGGATTGAAAAAGTTGATAGGGTGATAACACAGTCTTCCTTACACTTTCCTGTGTCACTGAGGCTAGACCATGAGTCAGCATGCAACAATGCATTTTAGAAAAATCAAAAAATGTACATCATACATAATAATGATTGTGCCAACCATAACAGCAACTTACATATGTTAAAAATAAATCTGTTCCGAGATGTAATATGTTGCTTCACACACTGGTACTAGTCATGGTACACCGATATTGTTTTTCCTTTAAGCTAATTTGTTTGTACAGCACAGTCATTTGTACAGCAAACTCTTTTGAGGGTCAAAATGGTATCAGGGGCTTTGGGAACAGTGGACAGCCCATAGGAACCTTGATAAACAGCTGTGGATTGTTCAATACATGTAATTCTTTAAAGGTGTGACAACAGTTTAAAATCTTCAGAAAGTTTAAACTGCTGTTCTGTTTCCATATCACTTCCTGGGTCAGATTAAGGAGTTGACCTTTAGCACAGGATGTGATAAAGAACCGGGCAGCAGCAGTTTAAAGGCTATTGGATGGTAAGTGAAAATCTGCACATCCCATTAAAGTATAAAAATAAAAGAACAAACACCTGAAGGATATAGGATACTGCGAGTATGTTTCTAGTTCTAATACAAGGTATTATTCACAGTCTTAGCCCTTCCAGCGATGCAGCACTGAGCAGAACGATATCTCACCTGAGAAGTCGATCTCCTCCCTCTTCAGAAACTGGCCGCTTTCTGCTAACCTGAAGGTCTGCCCCTTGATGAGGCCCTGGACAAGAAGCTTGTGGAAAGGCTCTCTGCAAGATGAACAAATGAGTCATCGAGATGCCTGAGAAGAAATGTGGAACAGAGTAATACAGCCCTCATCTTTATACAGCACAGACAGTTATAAGGCAGTATGGAAACACCATTTCACTAGCATGTGCGTTTTTGTCATAAGGCGGAACTAGCACTGTGTTTAACTAGGGTCCCTACTACAGTGTTTTAAAGGGGAGCATCGTATAAGGAGATCTAGATTTACAGTACAACACTATCAAGAACCTACTCAGAAGAATAAATGAACTGCTTTTTCCTTCAACTGCTATTACGGTAAGCACTTTATTACCAGTTGTATACATGTGTCTTTGTCAATCTTGCTATAGTACTACTTGTAAGATCCATACTACTGATAGCATAGGTGTTAGTTCTCAAGTGCAAGTGCCGAAGCTAACATGATAAACTACAAAAAAGATCAAATAAAAAGTTGCACAGCTGAAACATTGCTTTTCTCCTACCTATGCTTCACGAGGTTCTGGTCTTTACAGAAGTGGCTAAAGAATCGCGCGTAGTATAAATGCATAACAGCATGCTCCTTCCCTCCGATGTACAAATCCACAGGCATCCAGTGATCTGCAAGGACCCTGTCGAAAGGCCTGCAAATGTAAAGGTTATTTAGATTTACACATACAGGAACTGAAGGAGGCTCATAAAACACAACTTGTTAATGAAACACTCTGTCAAAACCTAAAAACTAATTGGTTCCTTAAAGAAATCTCATTAGAGAAGTGTTTTCAACTCCCCGTTATGAATGCATATATATTAAACTCTTTCATTCTAAAACCACCAGCAAATCTTTTCGTTTCAAAGTTGTCATTTTCCCAGGATAAAAACAGCAATTTTATATGTCAGGGAGTCTAGTCTCCACAGTCTTAAAAAACTGTACAGATGTTATTCATGAAAATATTTCACTGACTGTCAGTCACTTGATCCAATTAATTTTTGTACACTAGTGGGTAGCCCACATGTTTAATTGACCCATGTAAACTCAGGTCTCAAAATCAGTTAATTATTTCATTAAACCACATAAACCTTGTTTAAAATGGTCTTCCAGGACCGGAGTTGGCCATGCCTTCAGGAAACACATGACAGACTTAATTTGAAAAGATTAACAGTAGAAATGTTTAAACAAAAAAAAATTCAACCCTGGTTTATGGTACTATAATTATAGTACTTATTTGAGGTTGCTGGACAGGACAACAGAAATCAAGGAAAACATATGCTCCTGTAGTCATATACTGGCTTCAGCACTCATATTAACTGTGTGTCTTTAAATTGTTGAAATGAACAGACTGACTCGATTTCACTCATATGGATTAATAATACAACAGTTCAGAGTGCAATGTGAAAAGTGGACACTAGGTGGCAGTATTGTAATAGCAACACGAATCCTTTCCAAAATGTGCACCCGATTCCTTTTTTAAACATCTAAATACACAAAGCACTAGATGAGGCGAGGGATTCTTAACCTACAAGTATTATGAACCTCATGGATTATCTGAGCCATTCATTCAAATTCTTGTGGTAACAGGGGGTTCAGTTTTAAACACCTTAATGTAATCCAGGAGAAATAACTGTAAAAACACATGATTACATTTCAACAGACAACTGTGTTTTTATTTATTTATAATGGACTTTAATGGGGGCCACTCAGTAGAAGCCATGGTCAATATTATCAGTTATAGCTCGTAATATCTGCTGTGTCAAGCATTAACACTTAATTTAGCAGCAAGTAGGATATGTAGGAGATATTATCACAACATAACGTTAAGTTATTATCATAACCCTAATTCCCCGAAATAGGAACATTAACCATTACAAATGGGTGTTTCTCTTTAAGACACCTGAACCTGAAACTTTATACCAAAGACTTCTCGTCAGAGCAGCATGACGCAGCTGCTGCACCGCCCCCGACAGCCTAAAACTCACCTAATGCTCTGTTGTGAAGGTGGACTGGGAAGCCTCCCTCAGCACTCTAGTGCCGAAAACAGTGTTATGCGGATCTACGACATTCAGTCGGTAGAACCTAGTAGAAGTATGACCAGTTCATAAGCAGTCTTGACTGTGCCTGTCAACCATTTAGACAGACGCTGCTTAGACAGAGCCTGTCCCTGGGACTTAGCCCAATTAACAGACAAAGAATTGTTCTGACTGCCTCCAGCTTTTAGTCCTGTCAACATAATACGCTAATGCCAGCACTGGGCAAAGTGTATGGAGCTGGCGCTCCCTGTCAGATTGGAAAGGAGGGGGATGGAAAGCCTCCAATTACACTGACTGGTTAACATCAAAAGCCGAGATGGTCTTTGGCAAAAAAGCTGGGTTAGTACGAAGGGTAACCTTCGTTTTGGCCTCTGAAAAGATTAGACAGGCTTTCGATAATGAGAATGCTTGCATCTCACTCACCTGCTTAGCGGAGGTGATTACAAGCAAGAAAGCCGACTTGAAAGACAAAAATTTGAGCTCAGCTGTGTGCATGGGCTCAAACGGAGGTTTCATCAGTACATTAAGCACCACATTCAACCTCCAACGAGGAACTATATCATTCACCGGAGGCCTAAGCTGCTGGGTGCCTTTCAAAAATTGCCCCGCCAAGAAATTAGCTCCTAGGGAGACTGAATCGATTTTTTATTTATTTATTTATTTTCGTTATAAATTTAGTCGTCGCCAATGATTTTTACCTCAGTTTTCTCCCCAATTTGGAATGCCAATTATTATTTTTATCCCGGTTCACCGCTGCAACTCCCGAGCCGACTCGGGAAACGGCGGCAGACACACGTGTCCTCTGAAACGTGTCCTGCCAAATCGTCTTTCTTCGCACTGTAGAGCGAAGCCACCAGACCCATAGTGCCGGAGGACAACACAGATCTGAGTGGCTTCTACAGCAGACCCGCAGGCGCCCTGTCGGCCACAGGAGTCGCTGGTGCCTGGTGAACCGCGGATTACTCTGCCGACCTGAGCCCTCCTCACCCGGGCGACGCTCAGCCAATTGTGCGCCGCCCCCTGGGAACTCCCAGCCACGATCGGCGATGGCATAACCTGGATTCGAACCAGTGATCTCCAGGCTATAGGGCGCATCCTGCACTCCACGCGGAGCGCCTTTACTGGATGTGTCACTCGGGAGCCCCCTGAAACAATTTTAACATAGTACACCGAGATGGCTGCCAAATAGACCTTTAAAAGTAGAGGGGCATTTTCCCTCATCTAAAAAGGTCCTGTAAAAACTGCAGTTTAACTGCCATGGGGCATGTCGTGGGTTCGAAAGGAGGTCTACCTCTGCTCTCCCGAATCTTCTCCCAAATGAGGCTCATGGCCTCGGACGGAGTGTTCTATTCTGCACCACTGGGGACCCCCATCGAGAGAAGGTCAGCAGTAGAGAGTGACAAAGACGGGACTCCCGTGGTACAGGGAAAAAATTGTGTTAATTTTTGCGGGGTGGGATGGTACAGGACTGAAGCTTATGGAACGGGAAATAAAAAAAATAAAGCTCTCAGGACGGGCAAGAACGGGATTTAAGCTTCCGGGAATGGGAAGGAACGGGACTACTCTGCCACCAGCAGATAGGAAGAGTGTTTTTTTGCTCTTTAAAGTCATTCAAGAGCCTACACATGGAATTTGACTTTCACCAAAAACATAAAAAATAATATTAACAGGTCTCATATAATCACATTAATTTTACCAAATTATGTTTAATCACGCTACAATTAATCAAATAATACCCAGAAATACACAGAGGGCAATCTCCATTTCCTGGTTTGGAGCCAGGTGACTGTGACCTCACAGAGGGAGATACCCGCAGACTCCTTGCATCTGCCAGTACGGCTGACAGCGACCGTGAAAGTGAGAGTAGCCTAATTTTATCAGTTTCAGACACCTCTTATGAATGTGAACTATGTAGTGATGGATCTGACATAGAGAGAGAAAACAGGGCTTGTCTCCCGTATCAATTCGAGACGTATGCCTCCAAATCAGAAGGTTCAAACTCGGAGAGAGACTCTGACAACACCAACGCGGACGGATCGGAGGTGATGTCCGCGGAGAATCAGCGTCTTGCAACACGGAATGGTTAATAAAAACCCTTACATTTAACATAGATTGATACTTAAAATATTTCATGTTACCCATAATTGTATAGTTATGTCAGTCCTTTACTTAACAATATTGATACATGAATTATTGATACTAGCAGAATAACTGAACTCTGTGGATTGCTACTGGCATGTATTTAACATATCTCTCTCGATATACATATGTACAGTATATTAAGGATGTGCACATTTTCAGTTTTTATGAATATTACCCCTAATCATAATGCAGAGATGCCAACGGCTACGATTTGGCCGTAGCAGCTACTATTTTGGAGGTTCTGCTACGGCGCTACGTTGAAGGGGTATGTATAATACTACAATTTTTAATAAATAAATAAAGGATGGATACTCCCTGAAAGTTTATGAAATATTATTTCAATACCATGTTGTTTTTTTTGTTTTTTTAATGAATTAATGGTTCTTAATACTGTATTTCACTGCCAGTTTATTGTGGCATTGACATACTAAAATCTCTGAGACGGGTTGCTTAGTAACCGGTTTAGAAACTGTAACTGCTGCACAAAACTCTAAACAGTTGTTTTTATATTACCAAATTTATATATATCATTATATTGCACATTGTGCTTATAAAGACCCAGGGCTTGCACTGTATTTTTTTCTGAAAACTAAAAACAAATTACTAGTAGTATACCAGTAGTGTTTAATGCAAAACCCTACAAACCCTCATTTTATACATGAATACAAAAATATCTGTACCTCCAAATAATAGTTTATCTCTGTTTATCACGGGATGGGATGGGACGGGGTTTTTTTTGACAGGACAGACAACATGGTACAGGAATTAAAAAAAAAAAACGAGACGGAACGAGAAGGACGAGACGGAACAGGAAGAATTTGGACAGAACAGGATTGGAAATGATGACTCTTTCATGGGATGGGACAGAGGAACATTTTTGACAGGACTGAAGTTTCATTCCTATGTCACTCTCTAGTCCACAGTCCAGTTGATCACCCCAGGCATGTAAAGTATGTGCCCATAGCAGGAGCTTGTGGGCCACATGGTGGACACTGGGTGACCGCAAATCACCCTGGTGGTTGATGTAGGACACCACAGACGACTTCCCTCTTCGTGACGCTTCCCAGTGCAACGTCGAGGCGTAAATGGGCCAGCTGTCTCCACCAAGAGAGTGTCTGTAGGAGGTTGCGATTCAACACGGGCTGACAAGCCGTGTGGTTAAACCAATCCTGCAGGGAGTGCACATGCAGGAGACCCAGTGGAAGGGCGTTGGATACTGCTGCCATCAGGCCCATAAGCCTGTGGAAAGCCACTACTGGCAGTGCTCTGCCGAGCTGAAACAGCTCTAGGCAGGCGGTTACTCTCTCCACTTTGTCATCTGACAGAGTGGTCAACATGAGCCCCAAGTCCAGACGCACCCCTAGATAGGTAACTATCTGGGTGGGCACTAACTGGCTCTTTGCATAATTCACCTTCAGGGCCAACCGATGTAGGTGGTTGGTAACAAGCTCTGTGTGTTCGTGTACCTGTGTTGGAGACTCGGCAGAAATGAGCCAATCGTGCAGGTAGTTGAGGAACCTGATGCATCTGAGTCTCAATGGGGCCAGTATAGCCTCCATGCACTTTGCATGTACACGTGAAGCTAGAGAGAGGCTGAACGGCAGAACACAGAACTGTTATATTGTTCCCTGAAACGTTAACCTCAGGTACTTCCTGTACATTGGTTTTATGAGGATGTGAAAATAGGTACCGATACAATGCACTCTGTACCGAACGGTAACCTCGGTCCCAGTATACCAGGAGTGGGGGCGACAGTGTCGCAGTTACCGTTAGTGGTGTATTAACAGGGATGCCCTGTAACAGTCACTGGCTAACTTTCCAGTCAGTACAGACACGAGACTTGAAGCAGCCTGCTTGTAAAACAAGCCTTTGTAAAAGTGTGCTGATAGCTACACTAATACAGCATCAAGCTGCTAAAGTAGGCACGCCCACAGTAGCTGCTTGGTTTCGTGTCAATCCTTACTCAGTAAGAAAAAGAGAGAGAGAGAGAAACACAATATTAATATATTATAATATAAAATAACATACAATATATTACACACAACCGGAACGCAAGCGAACACGGTTGAACGCATTTTTTTTTTTTTTTAAACTACGTTGGAGTAGACAGATTACACAGCCAACTGAGTGCTAAGGATTCCAGGAAGGACGGCACTTGAGCCGCAGGCTTCCCGTGGGGAAATAGGCCGCGGCAGGACTCTACCAGCATTCGGTTGAAATACAAGAAAAGCTAGAAATAAACATTTTTTTTACTTCAGCAATCAATATGATTAATTCAGCATTTGAAAGCAAAGTTAAAAAATGTGAAAGAAACATAATTAGAAAGGTGATAATTTATATCAACACTCTCTCAAGTATTCAGGATCAGCTGAAAAGGAAAATTACATTGTTGGCTGCGTGTCTCTAATCCTCTTGTAATTCAAACACAACCCTCTGGGGAGTCTTACTGCTATATATACACTGTAATTGGTCACTAATGGACACGCACCATTAAGGTCTGATTTTGGCCCATTAACCAGTAGAGATGAGAACATCTTATACTGCGCATTACTTTACATGCTACGCATAAAACCGTTTCGACAGAATACTTTAACTGCTGCCCACTTTATGTTGACCTGCCTATATTTTTTGCACACAGTAATTCATGACTTGTATTTACTTTTATTTTCTTTGCATTTTAAATACACCCACTGCCCAAATGAATTAACAAATAAACAAACAATAATACATCCTCTGTCATTTCTATTCCAGCCCTTCATCTTGTACCACTATTAAGTTAATTAAATCAAAAAGACAAACACTTACTATTCCTGCGCAACCCAGCAATTAATTTCTTTGGTGGACAATTCATTTAAAAGTTTCTCACCTCTGTGCGTTGTGAGGATCTGTGTATCTGAAGTAATACCAGGCCGAATCTACAAATGTATCCATGGTGTCTGTTTCCCTGCGAGCTGGGCCCCTACACCTAGGGAGGAAACATTAGGAATCAGAGTCAGCACATGACAATTTCTTCTAAAAATCAAACAAAATGTACACCACAGGCAATGAATGCTGTGCCAACCAGTAAAGCAATTTACTTAAAAAGAAATGAATGTTCCCAGATGCAATCTGTTGCTTCAGACGCTGACACTAGTCATGGTACACCGATAATCATTTCCTTTAGGCAATGGCCAAGAATTTGTTTGTATACTCTCTGGAGGACAAAAACTAAATCAGGAGCTTTGGCACTATTAGTATTCTCTCCAGACAGAACCCTGTGTACTACTAATAAAAATTAAACCAAGTTTCCCTGCTCAATTTCTTTTTGGACCTTTTAGCTCAAGTGGGCCAACTGGGGTTACTTGACCTTTTAAGTCATTTTTTTGTTGGAAAGCCCTTTAAATATCCTTTAAAATGGTTCTAACGTTATTTGTCTACATCATCCTCAACACAGAGCAAAACGTTTTCTCCATTTGGGTACGAGTTACACAGCTCTTCTTTTGCATGCACAGGCCTGTGCACCATTTTCTACGTCAAACGTTACAGGTGGGCGAGTCTGAATTTTTCAAGGTCAAGCAGGGCCAAATACTCAAATTACTCAAAGTTTGCCATCTATTATGAGGAAACCAAAGAAGTCACATGCTCTCAATATGGTACCTATATTAGCCATTAGCCAATATCCCAAAGTACTTGGTGTTCATAAACTGGAAAGCAAAAAGTCACAATATAGCAACCATATTAGGTCAGATTTTGGTAAGGAGTTTCCATAAGACAGAGAATATATATAGTGGATACTGAACTGGATTTACAAAGAACACATTAGCCTCAGCATTTCAATTTGCCGCATGCACGGAACTGATTTTGAATAATGCATTCAAGTATTTCAAGGGAAATGTGTTACTGGTAATTAAGAACAACTGAGAAGCTAATGGCTCTCCAGATTGACAATACCACACACCAGTCAGCTATCATCATCATCATCATCATCATCATCATCATCATCATCATCATCTTCTCACAGGAATGGATCAGAGTACTTGTGACTCTAACACTCATAAAAAAGGTAATAATGCCATGTGTTTTTTTGGTTCTATTTTGCATATCATCTCCACACACACCCCCTTTACACTACCACAGTAACTGAACACAGAATTACTTGGAATCTGAGCAGTGCACAAACACATCAAGAGAAGGATATTACTGATCATTGGGGGGACTAACTAACAAGTTTACAACATATTATAGACTGCTCAGGAGCTTTCAGACTATTCAGGTGCCAGTTGTGCCTCCTGTATGCCAGTAAACATTACAAAAGAACTCCTTTCATGACATCAGCCGTATCTATTTGAGATTCTAACCTGCTTTATTCTCAGTACCGGTACGGCTGACATCATCTTCTTTAAAATAAATCCATAACAAAGAGACCTCTCAAAACTCCCTTTGATTGCAAACTCAAAACAGTGATATCACAATTGTGGCACTTACCTCAGCCAGTTAACAGAATTCACTTGTTCCCTCTTTTCAATGAAGGTGCTAATTGACTAAATAAGATGTGTTACAAATACAATTTATTATTATTATTTTTTTTTTTTTACTGTAAAGCAGTATATAATAGAGTTATAGGATGGCAAGCGCCTCTGTATGGGTGATATTTAGAGGTACAGATTTTCAGTTTTTACAAAAAATGATCATGTTGACTGGGTAAGAAAGTTTTTTTGATTTGTAATAACTACACAACATTAATTAACTAAATTGTTTGCGAAATCGGGTTTAATTCCTAATATAACATATTCCAATAGAAATCTAGCTTTATTAGGTTTAACCCTAAAATCAGAATCCTAGTTATAACATCACATAGTGCATAAACAGTTCACTTTTGCCCCGATATTCATAGATGTTTGCTGTTCTATAACTCTGTATTTCAGTATGTTAGACAACTGAATACATGTTCTGAAAAGGCTAAAAGGCAAGAGTCAAACAGACGTGGTGTACTTACTGGGGACAGGTACAGGTAAACCAGTGTGAAGCCACTGCTAAAGGTGAAGCCCCCTTCCCTGTAAACGACCCCGCTTTGGGTAACAAGACAGGCAGGTCTTCGGTAGGCACGGGCAGGGTGCCGCAGGACTGGCAGTGCATTATGGGTATCGGGGTTCCCCAGTACCTCTGGCGGGAGACCAGCCAATCCCGCAACTTGGAACTTGTGAGGTATCCACCAACGCTCTTCTCTCGCGCCTTCTGGGTGATGGCTTTGAAGGCTGCTCGTCTGTCAAGGCCTGTGAACTAAATCACGGATCTTTGATTTCAGGACTCATTAATCTGATATTAATATGTACTGTCCGTGTCTCTCTTACTGTTTTAAACAAGAAAACTTACATTTTATTTGCTTGCTTCGCTACTGAATTATTGATGCATGTTAGATGGGGATGTCAGCAGGTTCATTATAAGAACAACATAAGAACATAAGAAAGTTTACAAACGAGAGGAGGCCATTCGGCCCATCTTGCTTGTTTGGTTGTTAGTAGCTTATTGATCCCAGAATCTCATCAAGCAGCTTCTTGAAGGATCCCAGGCTGTCACCTTCAACAACATTACTGGGGAGTTGGTTCCAGACCCTCACAATTCTCTGTTAAATTTGCAAACAGCACAAAAATAGGAGGAGTGGCAAACACTATTGCAGCAGCAAAGGTCATTCAAAATTATCTAGAATGATCTAGAGATACTGAAATTGAAGAAGGAATCTATGAAAAAGACCTAGGACTTTATGTTGACTCAGAAATGTCTTCATCTAGGCAATGTGGGGAAGCTATAAAAAAGGCCAACAAGATGCTCAGATATATTGTGAAAAGTGTTGAATTTAAATCAAGGGAAGTCATGTTAAAACTTTACAATGCATTAGTAAGACCTAATCAAGAATATTGTGTTCAGTTCTGGTCACCTTGTTACAAAAAGGATATTGCTGCTCTAGAAAGAGTGCAAAGAAGAGCGACCAGAATTATCCCGTGTTTAAAAGGCATGTGGTATGCAGACAGGCTAAAAGAATTGAATCTATTCAGTCTTGAACAAAGAAGACTATGCGGCGATCTGATTCAAGCATTCAAAATTCTTAAAGGTATTGACAATGTTGACCCAGGGGCCTTTTTCGACCTGAAAAAAGAAACAAGGACCAGGGGTCACAAATGGAGAGAACAGAAAATAGGAGGCACTTTTTTACACAGAGAATTGTGAGGGTCTGGAACCAACTCCCCAGTAATGTTGT
Organism: Acipenser oxyrinchus oxyrinchus; assembly: GCA_030684275.1. Taxonomy (NCBI): domain Eukaryota; kingdom Metazoa; phylum Chordata; class Actinopteri; order Acipenseriformes; family Acipenseridae; genus Acipenser; species Acipenser oxyrinchus. The sequence goes on from CM060250.1 coordinate 26,755,609, forward strand.
TGAAGCTGACACCCTGGGATCCTTCAAGAAGTTGCTTGATGAGATTCCGGGATCAATAAGCTACTAACAACCAAACGAGCAAGATGGCCCGAATGGCCGCCTCTCGTTTGTAAACTTTCTTATGTTCTTATGTTCTTATTAAAGCATGCAGTTACTGCGTGATCTGCCAACTTCTAGTTTTACCTTGTTTACATTTTTTATTTTTTAGAGTGATGTGACAGAAAGACAATGATTCTTGGTAGTAAATCTCCCTACTGACCTGTGAGGGAGCTAAGTACATTAACTCATCGACCCGGAAGGGAAATGATGTGGAAGCCGCGGATTGGAGGAGCGGCTGCAATCGTTTACCAATGGGTCATGAGTGACGGTATAAGTAGGAGTCGAAGTGACGTAATCTGTTCCTTTGTTGTGGTTATGCAAATGAACAGAAACGCACTGACTGTTCATTAAATAACATTGTAAATTCACTACCAGCAACTTATTATATGATCATGATTATGTTTACTCAAGGCTGCAAAATCCTATTTTACTACAGTATACTTGAGAAGCGATCGTCTCGTGAGGGTGCCAAGTTTAACTGCCGTGCAGCGTTTCGTGTAATGGCCTTTGAATTAAAATCTCAGTTTTTCATTAAGCGGAGATGCAAAGCTCCGTAATCCCCTCCCCCTCCTCCTCCTCACCGCAATCCCACTCCCTCTACATGCAGATCACACAACAACATTGCTGTACTCAGTATGTATTCAATGAATGTGTATTCACTTTATTGAAACAAATGTTCACTAACAGAGAACACAAAAAACATACCGGCACAATGCAGTGGCGCAGTCACTGTCTGATTACAAACAATGGAGCGTTTCCTGTACCATTGCACGATCCATGCTGCGTACGTGCCTAATCGCGCGAGATGTGATCAAATTCAAATTCAAAAACAGCTTTATTGTCTGTACACGTCATTGCACTTGTTCAAGTACCGTATTACATGTAGTCAGTTTGCCCCAAAACGATTCTTATAAGCGGATTGCTTGATTCTTAAAAGCGGAGTATTTTACATTGGTTAGTATAGGAATGATTTGGTCCCAGTGGTTTTGATCACTATATGCAGTTGATTCTTATATCGGTGATTCTTATAAACGGCATGCACTGTTTTACATCAGATGTTGGCTAATAACAGCATTTAATATTTAAAAAGTTGCAAAAACACTGTCTACTGGCAAAGTAAAATAATCCATTCACTCTGCATTTGACTTCAGACAACATCACTGACCTCTCCAGAGTGAACCAGCTTCTCTGTCCCATTGGGCAGGGTTTCCAGAACCTGCAGGCAGGCCAGCCCCAAGCTCCTGGCTATGGCAGAGTCATCTGGGCTGGTGTCAGGAATACCTGCCATAGGAGGAGCGGTAAGGGCCTTTCAGCAACAGTTGACTTTTATCCAAAACAATCACTTGATACTTGTCTACAGCAGTCTACGTATATAATTCAACCCTACAGGGACTTCATTCAGGAATTAGCTAATGCAGGGGTGAAATTCTCAACAAAAAAAGTCCTCATATGCGCAGCCGGGTGTGAACATACATTTGAGTGCCAATGAATAAATGAAGGTTTATTACAAATACAAACATAGATACTTCTAAAATGTATAGATATTGGTAGACGATAATCTTTTAATACAAAATAAGCCTTAAATAATACCTGATAAAATATAACCAATTCACCATAAACAAAGAAGCTGAAAATACTGAAAGCACTGTACCCTCTGCATCACTCACTCACTCACGTACTGTAATATAACACTTAATTTAAACCTTAAATGATAAGTATTAAAAAATATTACACTATGTAGTAACTGCTGTAGAGAGGCCATTTTGTTTCAAGATAAAAAAAAACGTAGTATAAAAAATGATACAAAAAGATCTTAGTCAAACAATGCACAATAGAAATGTGTAATATAACAGGCACTACTATTAAAAAATGTATGTACTTGCCTTGGCCATTTTAATCTCCATAGTATTCTCTGAAATCATCCCCATACTTTCCAGACCCTGAGTACTCACCTACAACAGGACCTTGCCATGCTACAATAATAGCCTTGGATGAGAAAATATATCCCTGTTATTTTTATTTTTGTACTTATTACTTATCCTACAATGATATATTATGTGTGCTTCTGTCTATTAATTACTGTGAACTACTCCAGAAACAAATTGCTTTTAAAAAGGTTTCAGGAGAATTTTTCTTAACAGATTTCCTAGTCAGCAGGGCAAATACTTAAATGAACACCCTTACCGCTCTATGTCATGAATCAGCATGAAGCCGTTTAAAAATGCAACACGTTTAGTTTATTAAGACGAGCAGGGGGTGCGCTTAGTTGCTACAGCCTTCATTAGCACTGGAGAAGTGAAATAAAGATTTACCACAATCGAATGCTTTCAGATTTACAAACGAAAATAATAATTAAATAAAAAAAATGTTATATTAAGATCAACAATAGTTATTGTTGTTGTTTAACAGCTGCTCGTATTTTTTAAAATATTTCACACGTAATGAAAAAGGAAGGCATAGGCGGCGCGTGAGTCTTTCGTTTGGGGAGGCTATTCCACACTTTCCCCTCTGCATTTATTGAACCCAACGATGTACAGTAAGATACACACACACACACACACACATATAATTAAGACTTGCATTTTTTATTACTCTGTTACCAATGAGTCTGAATACTAAGTTTCATTCATTATATTGAGTATGAAAAATAGTTGGACGGACACAAATAAAAGTTGTAAACCGGATTCATTCGTCTGCGTCTTGAGAACTTATAATTTATAGCACAAAACAGACCAAAAACAGACCTTAAAACCACTCAGGGATGCTACATATATATTTGACATTGTTTTTTTCCCCAACATTAGGCGGCCAAATAACTTAAGTTTAATATAGCACTAGCTTGTACTTTAAAACATGTTATGCCTATTTAAGCAAATTAGAAAGTAAGGATAACAAGCTGCACTGTGTTTTAAAACCTTTAAATCTGTTAACCTGTTCTGCAGTCCTACAGTACCTACACCAATTTCAAACACCATTTCCTTCACTTCACACCAATTTAAATCAATTATTAATACTGACTATTAAGCTTCTAAACACACACTTACTATCGTACTTATCAAGGAGAATTCAAGGGCTCAAATTCCGGGCAGCAGTGTGGAGTAGTGGTTAGGGCTCGGGACTCTTGACCGGAGGGTTGTGGGTTCAATCCCGCTATGGACACTGCTGCTGTACCCTTGAGCAAGGTACTTTACCTAGATTGCTCCAGTAAAAACCCAACTGTATAAATCGGTAATTGTATGTAAAAAAAAAAAATTTTAAATTATGTGGTATCTTGTAACAATTGTAAGTCGCCCTGGATAAGGGAGTCTGCTAATAAATAATAAAAGAATGGACGTTAAACCAGCCAAGCATTGTCTCCTCAAATGACACTGAAAAGCAACAAAATACTCTATTTTGGACCTTGGTGATACTGCAACAGGACTGTCACAGCTCCGTCTACCTGTGTATCCAAAAACTGTCTTTGGTAAGCAGAATATTAAAATATGTTTTCATATTCAGAGTACAATAAGCAGGCAGATGCGGTTTTCTGCTTTCCTTACAGACACTTTTTCAGAAGTTCAAAAGAGCCCGCTTTCACTGAAAATGAAGTGAAGGACTGGAAAAATCTAAAGAAAAAACTTCAGAAACATTCATCTGGCACCACAAACAGTGCTCTGAAAGGCATTTGTTCAAACAGTCGAAGGAAGTATGTTCTGACTGTAGTGTCAAATTCTCACAAAACGGTGGTGTGTTAAAACAGACAGTATGCTACAAAAATATTTTGCTACAAGTTCTGTAAAATCAGATTCGGATCAAGCTGTTTGTATAGATAACAGCAATTTGAATAAATGTAGAAATTGTGAAGAGGATGTTCCAGGCAAGGGAGTTTTCACTGGCTGCCTCCTGCAGCGGTATGGGGGGCTCAGATCGGCGGGAAGAATGGACGTTAAACCAGCCAAGCAATCTCTTCCAATGACACTGAAATGCAGCTAAATCCTGTATCTATACTACAGTGTTGACTTTGACATCCAGCTGCCCTAGCGGTCTGCGGTTGCGCGGTAGGAAAACGAGAAATATGTTTGTTAGACCTGCTTTATGCTGCTTGCTGGAAAAAATCGATCTTCTCTCACAAATATGTTTTGTGTTGGTCAGAACAATTTCTTGTGAGGGTTTGGGCAATTTGTTTTGGGGAGGCCTCCCCATGCCTCTTATACACTCCGCCTATGAAGGAAGGCATGATTGTTTACTGCTTCAAAATGACACCGTAACAAGGATAATATCATTACAGCCCATTCGCTTCTGTTTTAGTTTAAAAGAAAGTATGAATCAGGTCAGAAAAGTGAAAAGTTTGACTAATCCGTTTAGTGCAAGAGACTTTGCAACAAAAACAGAAATGATCAAAATGGAAGGCCAAAACCAAAACTGCAAGTAGCAAGTACTTACAGAAAAGCAGGAAAAGGGCTGAAACGGTATTTCAGTGAAGCAGTGTACAACTGTGAATGGATTTGTGTTTTTTTTTATCTGTTATCTATAAGTTGTTACATGCCTTGATAAAAGGTCACTGCACTTAACACCCACATTTTGATAACTTATTTCTGATAACAGCTAAACGTTTAGATAACATGCTTAACATTTGGCTGAACTATTAACATGTTCAATAAATACACATCTAAAGCACGTTGTGTACATTACCCGACAGAAATTTAGCATGCAGCACAGCAATATACCTATTTTGACGTGCAATCTGGAAGTGGACACTGTACTGAACTGAAGTAGAGAGGCCTGTATTTGAAATGTGCCCTTCGATGTTGAAAACAATCTGCTAAACACAGCAAAACTTTTCCAATGAATGCAAATGAAGTCATTCTCCGCCTCACATAATTCTGCGTGGGAGACTTCAAGCACTGTAATGTATCAAGATCTCCTGGCACAACAACACAGGAAGAATGAATTTACGGGAGCTTCTCCACACAAAGCCACGGCCGGTTCTGGCCTGCAGGAATTCCGTCTGAGGGGGTGAGTGGGGGTATAAAAGGGCCTAAATAAATGATTAGTGGGTCAAACAAGCTGTCTCTGTCCCCTGAAAACATAAAATGAAAGACCTTTTTTAAATAAATTTAGTGGTCGCCAATTATTTTATTGTTTTTCTCCCCAATTTAGTAGTACTTCAGTCTGCACAGAAAGGTGCTCCTCATTAGTGACAATTGTGACGGTGGTTTTGAGGAATGATGCCATGTGAATGCAGGGCTGTAGCTAGCCATGACAAGTCAGAGACACTTGAAAGTGCCCCCTCCCCCACCCCCCCCGAATACATTTTTTATAACGGAAGAAGAAATATATGCGGACATTATTATACGTTGTTTATTTAAATATAAAAGTTTAGCTAACAGTTTGGTTTCTGAATAAGATACTACCTGAGGTTCTAAATTTACAGGACCTGTGTGATAAGTAGCTTTTTCTTTGCAACATTCAAAATCAATATAAAATAAAATATAAAAAGTATCAATGCCAGAATATTTGTTGTTTAGACACTATATTGAATTTTAAATCCTAATCTATCAAAATTGAATTTTAACAGTGATGTCATTATTCAAATATTGAGAAGACAAGAGTGCTTGCATACATAAAGATTTGTGTGATATTAATTCTAAAGTCACATTTCAGCAAAATGAGCTTAAGATGGTTGACAAGGCAGAGAGAGTTTAGCTGCGTGAGTTGTAAGCACATCCTAACCAATGAGGGTTGCAGCTCAAGCTTTCCGGCTGACCAGTCGATTTGATAGGCTGTTTGGCTATGTTCTGACTTATACTTATGAATATGTATTTGACTTCTATTAATGTGACTGGCCAGCTGCGATTCTCCATGCAAACCATAGCCCAATGAACTAAACACAACCCTCAACTCAATTACCAGTGTCAATCACGCACTGAACTAAAAGTAAACCACTTACTTGAAACGCAAGTGTCAAATGATTATAAATACACCAGAACGGATATTTAGTGTTTCTGGTTTTTGGGTTTTATTTCTGAGCGCTACACACAACAAGGGATGAAATGCATTTTATTTTGAGGCAAAGCAACGTATAAAAGGGCCTAAATAAAAGATTAGTGGGTCGAACAAGCTGTCTCTGTCCCCTGAAAACATAAAATGTAAGACCTTTTTTATTATTAATAAATTTAATGGTTATTTTATTTTTTTCTCCCCAATTTAGTAGTTTCCAATTATTTTTTAGGCTCAGCCCACCGCTACCACAGGGGTTGCTGGTGCGCGGTGAGCCAAGAACACCCTGGCCGACCTAGCCCTCCCTCCCCTGGCTGCGCCAGCCAATTGAGCATCACTCCCTGGCAGCTCCCGTCCACGGTTGGCAAAGGAATAGCCTGGACTCGAACCGGCAACATCCAGACTATAGGGCGCATCCTGCACTCCACGCAGAGCGCTTTTACTGGATGTGCCACTTGGGAGCCCACAAAATGAATTTCGAACGTTTCGTACAACATAACAAAACAATAATAGCATTCAAGTAATTTGTCAAAGCAACTTCTATAGAATTAACTTGCATTCAATTGCAAATCAAATTGCACGGCATGCAATCAGATTAACAAAAGAAGCACCTTAATTATCTATTTATTTAGCAGATGCCTTTATCCACCTTTATTGTAAGGTGACTTACAGAGGCTAGGGTGTGTGAACTACGCATCAGCTGCAGTGTCACTTACAACAACATCTCACCTGAAAGACGGAGCACAAGGAGGTTAAGTGACTTGCTCAAGGTCACACAGTGAGTGAGTCAGGATTTGAACTGGGGACCTCCTGGTTACAAGTCCTTTTCTTTAACCACCGGACCACACAGCCTTCTAATACAGCTTTTAAACTAACATTTATACGGTGAGACATCTGTTATCTAATCAGATACACGCAGAGATTTGAACTGTATATAATGGTTCACCTCTCTTCTTAGGTAGCCCTAATAAGCATTAATCTTGTGTAATACTTGCGTGAAGTGTCTGTAGTATTAGCATCTTCTTAGGTAAAGCAGTAAGGACTTCTTAAGGCAGCAAGACTTTCAAAAACATGGTCAGCTTGGAAGCCATTTTTGAAGACAAGGAGCAGTGGTACAATTAACTGAAGACATGGTTAGTTGCTAAAACTCTTGTTTTATGGGTTTTTGGAACAAAGGAGAGAGTTTCTGATTGGCTGGTCATATCAGTTGAAACTTCCTTTGAAGTGAAGGTGTAGGCACTGTCTCCTTTGTGTCTTGTGATTTTCTTCAAATCAGTGCTTTTTAAGGTAATGAGACTTGCCACATCACTCCAGTTTTAAATCAGGTCTTATTTATATGTTTCCATAAAATGTACCTTTCTTTTGGTATTAAACACGTCGGTGTTCAATGCAGGCCGATCAGAGTTTTAATTTAGTTAAGTTTAGATAGTCTTAATGTTATCTTATTTATTACTGATTTGTTTTATTCAGGATATCTTTATTTAGTCTCAGTGTTTTCTTAATTCCTATGGACTTCTGTATTATTTATTTTGTTTGAAATATATTTTCAATTTATCATAGTTATATCAGCCCTTTAGTACCTTTGAAAGGCCAGGAAGTCTGGGTCATTACCAAATTTGTCAAAAGGTCTTCCTTTGAGGTGTTACGGTTTACTGCTTACCCCATGTTGTTTAGATTAATTGTGTCTCCGAATTTAGTAATTTTATATTCTTTTATTTTATTTCTCTGGTGGATATTTCTATGCTGAGATTCTGTAATAGCCAAGGCTTCTGTTTGCTCAGCAAGCAGCAATTTTACTGGACATCAGCACCAGGCTTGCACGAGCCCTACACCCAGTCCTGGGTTTCACAACTTCCCTTGTTCAGGTCTACACTAGGGTTGAAGCAATACATGATATTATCCAGAATTGGTTTAGTCTTGATCACACTTATCACAGAATTAGTCAACGCTTAAGAGTTGTTCATGCAGCTAGAAGGGACTGACAATATTTAACATAGTTCTGATTTAATTAAGGGTAGTTTTGAGTTTCAAAGCCTATATCAGCACATTCGCTTTTCTATAACCTGCACCAGGGACTGAATAAAGACTATTCCAACGCTAATTATTCTATTCAATGTTTCCATGTATATATGTAGGCTCATCAATGCAAGCCTCCTCTCACAGGATTCAACACCAAGAAGAAACGAATGGGATCCAGAAAAGCTGCACCAGCCACAAACATTCTTTGACACCGTTAGTTTTTTCAGGTGAATCTCAGTTCAACATACTCGCATACATGTTTGTCTTGGAGAATGGCCTCAAAGGAGTGCTCAATGATACGTGTGTGTTGACAGTAAAGTCTATTTTCTGTGTATTATGTTGGATAATCATGTACACTGCTGTATATGCATTGCCTACTCACCTATTGTAGTATCCAGATGACCCTCAAACTTCAGTTTAGCTGAGATGGTAACAGGGATCTCCAGTCCAGTAAGAAGATTCACAGCGATGACTGAGGTCAGGCAGTCTGCAGAGATTGTGAATTATAAATACAGAAAAACATGTTTGATTAATTAGTTCTGACCTGTCTTCACTCATCATTTTTAATGACAACACATCTTCAGCAGCCTATGCTGCACAAGGAGCTCAGTGGGACTCCCAATTACAACACAAAGCGCCACTTAATGGGGGTGGAAGCAAAGGAAAGCATAGCAAAGTGCTGAATGTGTTGAGCACTTTGCTATGTTCTTCATTTGTTATCATTAGTCACTGCCTGCCTTGTAACTACTGTACCATATCAGTGTCGTGTTTTATACAAAGATATTGAGTATAGGAAAAAAGAAAAAAATGAATACAGAACGTGCAGCTGGCACACAATCGCTTCAGCGCACAATGATTTTCCTTATTTAACCACCTTCGTTTTGTGATAAACTGTTGACGCACCTGACATGAGAATGCCAAGTAGCATTTTGGTGTCCTTCATTTGGTATTAGTTGTACTTGTAGTATTCTACTGAATAGAACCATGCATTATTTAATCAATAACTATCGAACAATCACAAGTGGTACATTTAGAAGTAAAAACAGGTTGTTGAATGCATAACAAGCCACTTTGTAGAATGTAGGAAGCTCAGCTTTATTCTTTGCCTTGCAAACAGTTATTTTTTATGTTTCTATAAATCATGACATGGGTGTACAAGCTACAGCTGTGCAACACACGCAAAGGCACTATCTCAAAGTATGTGGTCTGTATCATTGAATAAAATAATGTGGCAGTGAAACAGTTCATTTTGACAGAAAATGTAAAGAATCATAGAATGCAGCTGTGTATCAAATGGATGCTGTCTCTGTCGTGAATAAACTTAAGTTACATGGCTTCAACATGAATTCAAGAGGTCAAGGCCATGGACACATTTAACAGGGCAGTATTTACTGTTTTCCCTCAAAAACTTGCTTTAGATAATGTTTATGATTCTGTTGGTCTTTTCAATGACAGAACAGTGCTGTATGCATACAGATAGTCCCATGGATACAAGCAATTACTACCATTGTACCACAGTGTCACTAAAGCAGTCCCTTACCTTTCCCTGCTATGAAATCCTTTTGGAGGGTCTCTTTCAGGGGGCCATTCCCGTGCAGTAACCGGTGACTTGGAAGGATGGAGAGATGAGTGGCTCCATAAACAGCCTCAGGAGTGACGGTGTACGCCGACAGCTTCTCCCCTACCACCTTACCATTCACCTAGACCACCCCGACACAAGACAAACAGCACAGGCATCAACTCAGCTTCAGCAAGTCAAGTATTAATCATTTATTTGAATGTATTTATCCAGGTGCATTGCACTGCACACAATAGTACAGTAATGGGCATCTACACTGCTAAGCTGGACTGGGTTTTTGTATATACAGTATATATATATCGTTTGAGCCTCTAGTGAAAAGCACTCTGGTGACATATTGAAACTGCAGGAACAAAACAGATGCTTCACCAGGTCAGTGATTTGCTCGCTTTGCTGAGGTTGCTATGGGAAACCGTGAAAAAAAATCCAAACACTGGTCACTGCTTTCAAGTACTTTATTGATCATGAAGATTACCTGCTGGGATGCTGCTAAGAGATAAAGAGAAAACCCTTAAAGACAGGGTTGGACGTACAGGTGCCACCTACCTTTAAATGGAAGTCGAAGAAGCATCCAGTGCATTCTCCTATCCAGTTGGCTTGCATCCCCTTCACACCATACCACTCAGGGAGGTCAGCCAATGCATCGAGCAGAGGCTGCAAAATGACAGACAGAAGGCTGTGCTTGTGAACTGTTCCGAAATACATTTCATTTACCTGTATCAATTAAACTATTAAAGACAATTTTCGAGTGATCAAACAATAAAATAAGCACTCAAGTAAAATATCTTTTTTTTTTTTTTTAAATGGCTTCTACCACAATTTATTACCCCACTAGGGTACACAAAGCAAACGTAGATTTAAGAGAATTAAAAAAAAAAAGGATGTCACTATACGTAGAGAATAGCATCTGACAGATGAGAAAACAGTATTGAAATGTATACATTTGGACAATTAATTTACAAGTGAAACTAGGCCTAATGATGATGATAACATAAACATATGATAAGCAACTGCAGACATAATCTGTCTCTCTCTCGCTCTCTCTCTCTCTCTCTCTCATAATTGTATTCATTTAACAGCTTGTGGCAAAGTGGTTAACTGTGTACAGGTGCTGTTGTTCTGAAAAGCTCACCTGGTTAACCCAAGCTCCTGTGAACAATATGTATGGGGTATGTTTGTCTACATTGCCCAGTCAATTAATATTCAACACATGTAAAAACCAATATGAAAGCAATTGGGATATTAAAAATATATATATTTAGGGATACAATGGCAGAGGAATAGTCGGTTCAGCCGGGGCAATTGCACAGGGGCCCACACACTCAGAGAGCCCTAGCGGGGTCCGAAAGTTTGGAGGAAAAAAAAAAAACTTAACAGTGATAATATCCTTCACATTTATAATTGCAGATGTTACATATTCATATCATTATAGCTCCTAGTGCCAGTAATTATGTTTTTATTCTCCCTCGTTTCATCAGGTACTGCTATTCTCTCAATTATGTTATAAAACAAATGTTTAAATTAAAATGAGCTTCCTAACTTTTGTTTTTTCTTCCCTCATAACTGTCTTTGCATGGAAGCTGGTATGAGACACTGTTTTATGTTTCGTCGCCGTCTCTTTTTTCGAGCTCCGTGACCACTTGTACTTTAGCCTAGTGGTCTCTCAATATTGCAAAACAGTTTCCTACTGTGTTCATGGAAGGTTTTGGGGTGTTGTTCAGCAGTCTTTTGCAGTTATATTCTGTGTGCAGCACGATTCATCCTGTAGTTTAGGCGGAAGCTGTTAACAGGTGCTGCTGGGTACCAAAACAAACGAAAGCAAATTAACATGACTGTGTTTCTGATTGAAAAAAAAAAGGTTTTCTGTGCATTTCTGCAGAATCTTGGATGGACTGGTGATTAAACTTGTTAGCTTGTGTAGTATTAGAAGTAAAGATACACACAAAATGCAATTCAAGTAGATGAGTAGAAAAGCTTTTTATTACATGTAGGCATATACGTTTCTTACTGTAATGTGACCAATTACATAGAGCCAGGTTTTTTTGTTCTGGATTACATTATCGGAGATTCTAACTATCATATCAAAGTGATGCTTTCCCACACATTTTGGTGATTACTTCACCAGGGATTTAGTCAATTGGCAAAAAAAAAAAACTAGCTGTGATCTGCCATCAAGTTTGTTCACATTGCAAGTAATCAAAATGATGGGCACAAGATGACAAGCTGCGTGCAATGTCCTTTGCATGAACTTCAGTAAAGAAGTTGAGAAATTGAGTGACTAGCCAAAGGGGAAAAATGTAACAACTCTCTTAAATGTTTTTAGCACCGACTGCAGTCACGAATTTCCAGTTCATTTATCGTTTAGATAGATTTTCAAATGGGTACCTTTTTTTGATGTGGAAAGGTTAAGCTGCATTAGAAATTTAGCTATCATTGGCGGAGGGATTCATTTGTCCAATTATGCTTTCAGTGCTCATGAAACTGCCAACACCACTGACCCATTTTCAAATGTATTTACAGCTTTGCAGTAAATACTGCACTGTTAATTTGCACTGTTAATGCAGGCATGAAAATAAGACTCCCATTGCATAGCAGTTTCACCCATTCCATGTTTAAATATGAACTTCACTAGCCCCAGTGTATATGTAAAAGCTCATGTGTGTCTTCTTAAACTCATAGTAAAACCAGGAATGAATCTAGCTGCTTTGCAATGGGATTCTTATTTCCATCCCTGTAATGGAATTTCAAATCTTCTTTCAGTAAAGGCTCCTATGTCATAAAATGAGGTGTAATCTTGCTTAGCTTGGTAGTGCTGCCACTATTAGACAGAGGACTGAAAAGAAGATACTTTTCCCTATGACACACCAGACCAAAAGGAAGCTGTGCTGTTCCCACTACGTGACTCAATTTTCTGGTCTCCAATCTTAACCTCACTGGACAGAGCGTATGGAGCTGCCACTCTCTATCAGACTGGAAAGGAGATGGATGGAAAGCCTCCAATTCCACAGACTGGTTTACAAGAAATGTCTTCGGCAAAAAAGCAGGACTGGTACGGAGCGTAACCTTTGTCCGGCAGGCTTTCTCAATTGAGAATGTCTGCATCTCACTCACCTGCTTTGCGGAGGTGATTGCAAGCAAGAAAGCTGCTTTGAGCAATAAATATTTCAGCTCAGCTGAATGTAAGGGCTCAAATGGAGGCTTCATGAGTGCATCAAGCACCATGCTAAGCCTCACGAGGAACAATATCCTTCATAGGCGGCCGAAGCCACCAAGCTCTATTCAAAAATTGCCCCGCCAGGAAGTGAGCTCCTGGGGAGACGGAGTCAATTTTGACATGGCAAGCTGAAATAGTTACCAGAGAGTCCTTTAACGTAGAGGGGGATTTCCCTTCATCCAACAGCTCCACAAATTGCAGTATTACTGCCATGGGACAGGTCGTGGGGTCAAACACCCGAGGCAAGTCTGAAAAACGCCCCACTTGTACCCGTACTGGGAATGCGTGGACGCTGCTCTGGCATTTTGCAGGGTGTCAATAACCCCATTGGACAAACCCAGACGACTCAAATGCCACCGTTCAGGAGCCAGACCCAGAGCTGCAGGATCGATGGGTCAGGATGCCATAAGGTCCCCCGAGCCTGACTGAGCAGGTCGCGGCACTTGGGCAGTCTCCACGGGCCAATAAGGGGCTACTAAGAGGACCTTGGCCCGGTCCTGTCGGATTTTTTTCAGACACAGCGGGAGCATTGCAAGTGGTGGGAAGGCATATAACAGTTGAGGGGACAGTGGGTTGATTCCTGGGAGGCAAAGAGATCTATTTCTGCTCTCCCGAATCTCTACCAAATGAGGTTCACCACCTCGGGGTGAAGCCTCCATTTTGAAGCGCTGAGAGATTCCCTTGAGAGGAGGTCTGCTGGCCAATTTGTCTTAACTGGGCAGGTGTACTGCCCACAGTGAGAGGAGGTTCTCGTGTACCCAGAGCAAAAGCTTGCAGGCCACGAGATGGAGACTGAGAGACCTGCCGCCCTGGTGGTTTATGTATGCCACCACTGTTGTGTTGTCCGTATGGACAAGCACATGTCTCCCTCGAACCTCCTGCAAAAAATTCTGCAAGGCCAGGTAAACTGCCTGCAGCTCCAACACACTTATGTGAAGATCCTGCCAAGGCGGGGTTCCGCACATGTGCACCCTTGCCATTCCACAGAGCGCCATAGTCCAGGCTGGATGAGTCCGTGGTGATGACCGAAGCCAAAACGAGAATAAAATAACTCCAGCCAGCGCTATTGCAGCCGGGGGGAGAGCACAGTCAGCCGACTTACATTGCTTGATCCCTTAGAAGGAGTGACTCGAGCCGCTGGCTTCACGTGGGGCACAAGGCCGCAGTGGGATGTAACAAACAACAGGCTGTTGTGCACAAATGCGCGTAATTAGTAAAACTAATACAACAATTATTTAATATACGTATGTAATTTGTGTAAAAACACAATAAATGTGAAAATCTCGGCTGAGCAGCTTTGTTATATCTTATTTAGGTTTGGGGTCTTTAGGAGGTAAATACATATTCGGTAATGGTTACATTTCGTACTTGAAAGGGAACTGCAATGTGCATTGAAAGAGTATGTACCCTTCAGCACCAAAAAGACCAGTGGATTCAATTTTCTAATTCAATTAGCCCCTTTCTGTGAAGAACAATGCACTCCACTAATGGGCAGCAACAGGGATATGTCAACACGATACTGTGAGTGCTAAATTAAAAACATAATTATTTGTATGAATAAATGATATGCCTGAAGTACAATAATGGAATTATTTAAATGAGGACTTTTTACATTTTATCAAGTTATCAGGATCCTTTTTTTTTTTTTTAACTGGATACTGCATTTGTTAAGCACATCAAATGATACTGATATTAAAAGTGAGTTTCATCCGTATACCTCCAAATTCTGGTGCTCTCAATAGCCTGTGCTAATAAGAATGTGTCGGGTCCGAAAGAGGAATTGGGAATTAAAAATTGCACCCACTGCTTGTCAATATTAAACTTGCACGGTTATAAAAAGCCTAAAGGCCTGGTCACACGGGCGATATTTGTTGCCAGCTTGTCGCCTCGTGTGACCACCCTGGTCAACATGCTGGAGACACGTCTCCCACTTAGGACGATGTTCTATTTTTCAGGCAACACGAGGGCAACATTTTCAATACCAGCCAATCAAATTTGATAGATAGTATATGATAATATGGATAGGCCATAAAGTGAGACAGACAGCGTATATGATACATTCCGATTCCTGCCTTTCATCCAATTAATTATATGTAGTCTATAGATCTCCAATACAGACTGTATGTGGATAAGCGAACGTTAAGGTCCACGATTACAACAACATATTTAAGCTAGGAACACATTTATCTTACAATAATAAAATACACGTGTAGCTTTTTTTTTTTTAAATGTATGCCTGTCATTTCTACATTAACCCCCACATAACATCTTTCATTTTAAAAGTAAACTAAGTGAAATTTGTTTTAAAAAATCTCAGGTCTGCCTTCTTGCTCTCAAAAGCCTAGAAATTAAAAATACCGGATAATGAATACTGATATATTTATTGTGTTTCACACATTAAATACTAGTACTAATGTACACCTTTTTGTTTAATTAAGAAGGAACAACAGGTTTGTTCATGTAATTAGTCCATTTTTATATTGTAGTCTTCCTTCACAGCATGTTTATGTCTCGTGACAAAAACGTGCATTATGATTGGGTTGCATTACGTTGTTGCCTGGGTGTTGCCAGCTTGTTGACTGTATGCTTGTCTCTCGTGTGACCACTGCAAACTGCAAGGCAACACGCAGGCAACAAATGTGTTCGTCTTGTAAGGGTTAGAGAAATGGAAATGATTCGGTATTGGCGCAACATAACCCAGAACCACTCAAAGAAATTTAAAAAAGCAATGAACATGACATTTACTCTTTTACTTAAACTACTTCATTGTACAAATACATCTTACATGCTTTTTTTCAGTATGTCCTGCTAGGACCAGCTCAATCTGTAAATTAAAATACTAAAAATTAAAAATTTTATTTTCAGTGTAAAGCCCCTGCTGTACAGGTATTCCTAAACAGCAGCTTCTCAACATGTTCTTTCTCAACAGATATCTTCTTTTAAAAGGCCCTTCTGACAGATCTCTTTTGCAAGCAATATCACTTAAAGGGTAATTTAAGATACACTTGGGATGAATATGCACAGACAGACAATGGATCACAACTGATAGGATGGTGCTCACCCCCATTTAAACTGACAACAGATTGTAAAGGAAATATGTTGCCGACAAGCTTCGAATCAACAGTAGCATAACAAAGGGCAGCCTCTCTGTAAAAAACAGATTGCATTTTCAAACTAATTTCTCAAAATAAATGATTTAAACAGATTGGCTGGTGGGGGTTATTGATCAGAGACAAATGTCAATGTGTCCTACAGAAGCAAAATGGTATCATTAGAAATTGATTATGCTTCAGTAGTTAGAATGTATATTTTTTGGCTCAGTTTTGTATACAGTATAAATGGCAGGGATATACTACAAGAAATAGGATAACATTTAGGCTTGAAATTGATTTAAGGCATACCAAAAGTATCCAAAAATATATGGAGGTCCTCAGTAAATGCTAATCTGAAGGTGTTCGGACCAGGCAAGTGATTTGTTTGGAGCACTGATCAGAATATGTACTATACTAAGTATAAATGGCCTTGTCTTTGTTTGATGTTTTTTAAACTTTTATTTAATCAAAAATTGAAAATACAGTGACAACTGTAAATGTTCAACACACTCATCACAGAATTAGGATAGTGAAGTGTGGTTTCTACAGCCGCTATTAGCATGCATTCTATGATGACAGCATGGTTTGTATTGTAGGGTCAGTTCAAACTACCAGCGTTCGGATTAGAGAGAGTCAACTGTATTACTTTAATATAGCTGAGATACAGTGTTTCTTTTTTCCTATACAAGTATGCTTAAAGAGAACTAAGACAACCCATCTCTGATAAGCACCATCAGTGAGCTTCACAAACGCACAGACTAGGAAATGCTGTAAATATAGCAACTTTCTTTTTTCTTCTCTTTAATTTAATTTAATTTTAAATATTTAAGTTGCCAGCTAGAAAACCAAGTCTAAAATGTAGCATGGATTTACTGGCTGGTGGAACATCTGTGATAAGATTTAATGGATAATCAGGGAAGTTGTTCTGTTAGGTTGTATTGCCCATATGAATTAAAATATCACCTCGGTCATTGTGATAGGGGAGGGGCTGGCACATACTTTTTAGACTCCATTGAGTGTGTTAGAAACACAGCAGGCCCACTGTCAGGGCCACTGCGTGGGTATGTAGGAAATGGTGGCTGTGGACTGGTGCAGCTCATTCCCAATCTGTTGATGTATGCTCGTCAGTGAAGCGTGGCTTTTATAATTAAGCAGAGAAAAGAAATGTAAACTGTACAGTTTTGTTTTCGTGCAACCAAAGTAGGTGTTTGCCAGGAAAAATAGTTTTTGTCAAACCAAGCAGCTTGAATTTTCCCAGAGGTGAATTAGGAAAATGAAGAAGTAATAACAACAGTATAATGAGATAGAAACAGCTGATTTGTACAACACCCTTATGGTAACGATAACTAGCCTGGAGAGAATGCTCCTGCTGCTGGACTCCGCACGCATAGTCTGTACACAGCAACCTTTATTTTGATAGGTTTCTGAAAGTGTTTTTCTGTTGTTTGTTTCTTGTAAGAAGTGTAAATTGTGCATTGGTAGTAGCACAGTCACTTTCTTTGTTTGGAGGAAAGTGACATTTATACTGTGTGTAAAATAATTTATGGCCAAGCAAGCAATAAGCAACAAATCGTTATTTTTTGTAAGGCGTGTAATAGACTCAATCTATTATTGATTGGTAAATGTAACATTTTCTACCGGCTTTCACAAGAGAGTCTTAAAATTAGGGATGCATCGAATCCAGTATTTGGTTTTCGGATTCAGCCCGGTTCAGATTCGGGCGAATACATAGGATTTGGTGAACCGAATCCAAATCCTATATATCCGCCCAGACTTACATCAATTTTAATACATCCCTCCAATGTGTGCAGTTCTTCTTTAAATAAACGAATCCGATATTGAACATAATTGTTGTATTTAATAACAATAAAATGTTTGATGAACTCTGTCGCAGCACTCGACTCCCTATATTACTGGTGGTGCACGCACTAAACACACGCAGCTGCTGAATGCAAACATAACCCGGTATGCAACAGCACATTCACATCACAATTTTCATGGAGTAAAGTTTTGCAGTAAATCTGTAATACAGTGGTTTGCAGAAGTATTCACCCCCCTGCAAAGTTTTCACATTTTGTTGGCACCTGATTCAAATTAGACTTTACATGTAGAATCTACACAAACTACTCCACATTGATAAAGTTAAAAAAAAAATGCATATAGAATATAAATAAGTAAGATTTACAGAGAAAAACAGATTAATCTCAGTTGCATAAGTATTCAACCCCTTTGCTACTGCAGCCCTAAATCAGCTGAGGTGCAAATGATTTGTTTGAAAGGTCACAAAATTAGTGAAATGGTTTCAACCTGTGTTGACTCAAAGTGGTTTAACTTGTAGATAATTTCCCTCAGGAATATAAAGACTTTCAAGCTGCAACTCATATAGTGATACAACAAAGCAACCATGAAGACCAAGCAGCTTTTGAAACAAGTCAGGGATAAAGTGGTAGAGAGGCACAGAGCAGGAGAAGGGTACAAGAAAATTTCAAAGGCGCTGATTATCCCTCTCAGCACAGTGAAGTCCATCATTAAGAAGTGGAAGATGCATCATACCACACAGACACTATCCAGATCAGGTCGCCCTCCCAAACTGAGCAGCCGGGCAAGCAGGAAACTGGTTCAGGATGTCACTCTGAAGCCAACAATGACCTTGAGAGGTCTGCAAAGTTCTGTGTCTGAGATGGGAGTCAGTGTTCACACATCAACAATAAGCCGGTCCCTACACAAAGCTGACCTGTATGAAGGGTTGGCAAGAAAGAAGCCATTACTCAAAAAGCCTCATCTTAAAGCACGTAAAGAGTTTGCAAAAAAGCATGTAGATGATACTGCAGACATGTGGAAAAAGGTTTTGTGGTCAGACGAGACAAAAATTGAACTTTTCGGTCTAAATTCCAAGCGTTACATCTGGCGCAAGCCCAACACTGCACATCACCCAGTCAACACCATCCCAACAGTCAAGCATGGTGGTGGCAGCATCATGTTATGGGGATGCTTCTCTTCAGCAGGGACTGGGAAGCTTGTCAGGGTAGTGGGTAGAATGGATGGTGCAAAGTATAGGCAAATCCTTGAGGAAAACCTGTTTGAGTCAGCCAAGACTCGGAAACTGGGGAGGAAATTCACATTTCAGCAGGACAATGACCCGAAGCACAAAGCCAAAGCCACACTGGAGTGGTTGAACAAGAACAGAATTAATGTTCTTGAGTGGCCCAGTCAAAGTCCTAACTTGAATCCAATTGAAAATTTATGGCGAGACTTGAAGATTGCAGCCCATCGACGATCCCCATCAAACTTATCACAATAACAATTTTCCCGTGAAGAATGGGCAAAAATTTCACCATCCTACTGTGCAAAACTAGTAGAGACCTATCCAAAAAGACTCATAGCAGTAATTGCTGCAAAAGGTGCTCCTACCAAGTATTGACTTAAGGGGCTGAATGCAACCAGTAAATTTCATTTTGTACATTTTCTTTGCAAGTTTTGCTGACATTTAACCTTCTCCCCATATAACAGTGTTCAGTTTAACGACTACAGCTTTGAATAAAAAAAGTTTATTTGAAAAACTGTGCATGTAATTCAACAAACAGTGAAATTATTGGTAGGGGATGAATACTTCTGCAAACCACTGTCTATAGTAACAGCAAACTGTTGTAGACTTTTGTGCTTTGTTGCTTTGACTGTCAAACGTGTTCTAGAGATCATACTGTGATTAAAAAAAAAAAAAATCGGTGCAAAGAAATATATATTTTTTGTAACTTTGCAACTGTCAGATGTGCAAGACGTTGTTGAACAACATGCTTTAGTAAATTAAATTACGTTATTGTAATGTGCCACTACAAGTTGAACCATTTGGGAACTGCTGTGTTTTATTAAAATAATTTTAAAACTATTTCATAGCCTATTTGATATGTGTTACACACACGTTGCATTTAAATCAACGTGGGTTTTATTTCGCAGGGAGATTCAGGTCACTCGCGGTAATTTTTTCCTCATAGCTCTCAGATCAGGTGACACAGGTTAAAACGTCATAAAAGAAAATAGTGGGTTATGGCAAAGATGCAGCTCTCCTTTCTTGTAAAGGTAAAGTAAACAGTTCTGTATTTTGATATTTCTGTTGTGTAAGTTTCAAACTAAAATCTTATTCAGGGATATATTTCCATTCGGTAATAAAAATACTATTTACTAAAAGGCTCAAAACTATAGATTGTGCGCATCCCTTGTTAGTAGCTGCCAGTCTGTTTTTCATTCAACAGTTTCTTTCAGTTTTCCTGACAGTTTTTGTAGATTCGGTATTCGGTTTGAGATTCACCCAAATCTTTTGAGATGGATTCTGCATTCGGCCGAATCACAAAAACTTGGATTCGGTGCATCCCTACTTAAAATGCTTTAAACATACACACAAGACAGCTCATTGGTATGAAAACATTTTTACATTCTCTTAGATGCCGCAACAACATAGGATCCTACCCGAAGTTTCCATTCACATTCTACATACAGGGTAAACTATCTGGGGGCTAGATAGGGTCCTATCACCTGGAACTATGGGAAGTAAATAAGGATGAGGAAACCATTCAACTTGCAGTGTTGTGAATGGACTTCACCTGAAGTAAGTAGCACAGCAGATGAACATTATGATAGTAAGGGTATTTTTCAATGTTACAAGTAGGCACCAAGTGTGTAGCTCACCTTTGCATAGTTTGTGGTTTTAATGAACCACTGCTTGAGGTATTTCTGCTCTACTTTGGCTCCGGAGCGCCAGGAGCAGCCACTCTCATCCACCTGCTCATCCGCCAGCACGGTCTGATCCACGGGGTCCCAGTTCACCAAGGCCTGTCCGGTGACACCACATACTTAGTCTCTCCATACAAAAAGCTGACATTTCACTTCTAGCTTGCTATAAATTGTGGTACATATCCTGAGTGGGATTGGTTAATATACAAAACAAAACAAAGACTTGAAAAAATTAAATATTTGCAGGTCCTTAATTATAGTACTAAACTTACCAGAGCAACAAGGGTTAAAGTCTCTGGACTGATTAACTTAATAATTAAGAACATGGCTACAGCAGGGTCATGATGGCGTGAGAATTAAGGCGAGGGTGGGCACCTGAGAATACTGCATTTCTTTAAAGAGAAAAAACATGACCATTCGTTAATATATTTAAAGGGGCTAATGACATAATTCCACAATTTCAACTACACATGCATTTGTTATAGCAAATATGTATTTTATTTTAAAAAGTATATCTGGTGCGTACCAGTTTAATGACAGTGCTCAGTTTGCACCCTACTTTCAGGCATTCTGTTCCTTTTCGCTTCCTTAGTCACTTCCCCTCAGCTGTGTCTTTAGGGTATGTCAGTCATCAAGGGAAGCAGCTGCATGGTTAGGGGTTGGGCCCATTTCAATCTCTGGGTAAATGACCCAGGAAGTGCAAAACTACGTGACATGTAAGGCATACCAACAGAGCTTTCTTTAACTTACTATGGTAGCAGGTTATATATTTTTTTTAATGAAAAATACATTAGCTATAAAAAGTGTTTATTTCAATACTTGTCAGGCTTATTGGCCACAGTGAATGAAATGCATGTCAGGAAAGATTTGTGGGAATACATTTCATCCGCTATAACTACTTTAAATGATTAAGGCTCTCTAAGTAACAAAAGACAAGGTCAGTCATGGTGACTAGCAGAAATGTAGGCTGCCTAAGCAAAGTGCCAACTGTATAATATAGTACAATGCATTTTATATATTGGTTGATGGGTTTGTTTTACGGTATTTGGTGGCCCTTAGATTATTGCCAAACAGTTAAAACTACTAATCTATGAAAAATAAAGTTTTTATTTCCATTCCTTTTTTATTATTGTGTCTCATGATTCACTTTGGAAAGGTTTTTTTTGTTTTTTTTTCCCCTGCAGATGATCTTAACGGGACAAACTCAAATCTCTTCAATAATGAACGAGTTGGGCAAAGGAGACTGATGAAAATCTATGAGTTCAGTTAGAAACGACACACAGTATTGTTTTTTTTTTTGCTCGTTATAAAATGATGGTCACAACGCTAAAGCCAGCGCCTGAGTAATTTAGTGCTGGTGCTGAAGGGAGGCTCTCTGTCCGCTCTGGAACAGGCAGCCACAATGCCTGTCCTCTATGGGGCTGTGACTAGATCACCGCTAACAATAAACCAGAGCGCATCATTTCCACAGGGAGACGCTCAAGACACGCAAGACTGGTCTGAGGCTGTCCTCCATTCAAACGACTAAGCAAATTACATCTATACACCAAGGAGCTCAAGAGATGATGTCGGCGAGCTACCTGCCCCTGGAAGACAATGACCAGCCCAGCAGATGGACGCTTGCGCTCATCGGGTGCCTGGCCAGTAAGTGCTGTGAGGTGTCTTGGTCCCTGTCGATTTTGTTCCCTGTGAAAACCCCAACGAAGACTTTGCACAACCACGACGCGAACCTGCGCTCCCCTGACTGTGAGTCACACTGCACAGACGTGCCTTTATCAGGGAAGGCAATTAGTGACCCCAGACCTGGCATCTTCGAAATAATTTAAGACTACTCACCTCTTTCTGGTAGGCCAGTCCGGCTTCAAAAAGCTTGACAAAGAGGTACTGAGTCCATTTATAATAGTCAGGCTGACAGGTTGTTATTTCCTGCGTAGAATGAGAGAAGATTGTGGGGTTGATCTGGGTAAGGAAATGCAATAATCAAGAGCTCACAACAACCAATCAAAAAAACTATAAGAAGGGGGTATATTTCAGAGTGTTTCCTACAGCTTTTAATCCTATTTTGAAAAATATGTTTTCAGGAAACACATTCTTTTACACACATAGAAATAATAAATGTAACATGCATTTAATTTATGTTATTGCTTTTCAGATTTATATTGTATATTGCAGGGCAAACGGTAAAATTCACAAATTACATACTGCACCAGTATTAACTACTACAGTGCTAAACAAAACTTGCACTGTAGTAGTTACGGTGCAGTACAAAACACAGAATCACATCATGTGACAAAACACAGAATCGCATCGTGACAAAACACAGAATCGCATCATGTGACAAAACACAGAATCGCATCATGTGACTTGCCTATGGAAGGCCATCTGGGTCAAAAACGTACACGTTTCAAATATTTAGCACGCATATTGATTTGGACCAATCGGAATACATTAAATAGCACATGTTTTTCTACATGGGGGCTGGTCATTTTACAGTCATGCAGCATAATTACAAGAGTAGCCAATCACCTTCGGGATAACATCTTTTTAAATTTCAGACATGAAATACACTTAAAAAAAATCAAGAATAAGGAAAATTGCAAATCAAGAGATTTTCTTCTATGGTGCAAATATAGATTTGCTGAGTGCTGCCGACTTTTTGAGACATACAATGTTGAACGAGACACGGTTCAGTTCATATTAACAATGTCCACAATCATTTTTTTTTATTTTCTAATTATATTTATTTCAGATTTACATTAAAATATTGAGTTACCATAAGTAACATTAGATTCAACGTCAGATCTTTCAACACTTGTTTAAAATGACATATTAGTTATAGTGGGATTACCACTGAATTAAACCAATTTCTAAGGCTTTGAAACCACTGGTGGATGCTTGTCTCTGAGGGTCTGGGTCTGTCCATCTTTCACTAGACTTTACCCAACGCCAAGTCCATATACCGCCACAAATTGGGCGGGAATGGCAGATGTAAGGCGACTTTTAATTGGATAATTTATTACACATACTATTTTCTTAAAATTCATTGGTTCTCATTAAATTTTCAGTGATCTGATTGGCCAAATTAGTATGCGTAATAAATAGAATTACAACATGTACCAAAATCAAATTAGAACGTGTAATAAATATTTGAAAAGTGTACTAAGCAATGTGTTTTAGACCCGGATGGCCTTCCATATTCGCCAACTTTCAAATCATGTGCAACACCCGTTTGTTTAGCTCCACTATTCACTCACTCAGTAGCTTTCAGATTTTCATTTTTCTTTCTGCACACGTACGTGTACACAGCCAGTAAACTTTCAATTTCTTCACTTGAAGCACCAGCTCCAGGAAGCAAAATGTTCAACAGCAGTCTGAATGGGTAATTAATATTTAGAGGCATGCGGTTACATTTTAAAGACTGTTGAAAAGGGGAGCCAAGTAAAAGACCACAATAACCGAATCGCAGTATACTGAGGCTCTATATACCAATAGGTGGGTGTAATGTTTTATGGTAAGTAACTTGTCCCAAACACTGGTTTCTGACTTATCTACAGGTAAGTTTAGCACAGGAGTCAGTTATGGGGCATGTTGTTTGAGTAAAGAAAGCAACATTTGGAAACACAGTGCTAATGAACTCCCATTTTTAAAAACGAAAACATATAAGAAATAAGAAAAATCAAACCAAAACAAAAGTATTCTAATCTGAGGCCTCTTAAGCACTCTCAAGTTTTCCATCATTAATAGGCAATTACTTTCCAAATCAACAAACAGTCACCATATGACCATTCCAACCACACTCGTTTCTGTGATAGTCGCATGTATATTAGGCACATTGCCCACAACTTGCAATATATGTCATATCTTGATTTTTTTAATTTTGTATGGAGGCTTTTTTTCAAACAACGTATATTTTGAGTGCATGTATCTAAACTATCTGTGAACAAAAACAAGCAGAAAAAAAACTTCTCACAAATAGACACCATCACTTATATAACTGATATACATTAATTACCCAATTAAACAAAAGAAGCTACATAACCAAGAAAAGCTATAGATTTATGCATGATTATTAATACAATAATAAGATACTGCCTACTGCAGTCAATTGGATCAGAATAAACTATTGTGAAGAAACCTTCCATCTGTTTTAACTGACATCTACAAATGATGTTGCTATAGAATTAGGGTACATATTTCAGTGATATCTCAGTGATTTAAATGACCGCATTATTTAGGTGTGCAACTGTTTAAATTAATTAAATAGACTCCATGTGTGAGACCACAAAGATCCCAGGTAATAGTGAAAAAACATAAATAATCATTTCATCTGACCTAACAGAAATGACCCAAACAAGAAAACATAAAAACCGTATGAAAACTATAAAAATCCTGTATTATACAGATTTTCTCTTATTCCTACAGGATGTACAGTCAGTCTTGTAATAACAGGCTTTACTAAAAGTGACAATTACTGTTACACTGTGGCAGCAACCTGGGATTAAGTCCTTTAATAGCAACACAGGAAGCCAGTGCTGTGTTACAAAACACACAACCACAGCAGTGTTGGTAGACGCTATCCAAGTATATAGCATCATGGAAAAAAAGGTTGAATTTAAATTGCTGAAAGGTGTAATCACCATTTTCATCGACCTTTCGTTGGCATAACAACTCGTGCACATCTCTTTCTGTAAATCATTTTGTTTTCCAGGTTTTACTTTTACTTGGACTTGTCTGATGTGCACAAGGTATTACAATACAACAGATTCCTCTATAGTACAGTACCAGTATCCACAGGTACATTCAGAGAGTCTTTAACACACTGTACCAGATACATGCGCATGGAAGAGACTGTAGACAGCGCATTTTACAGCCAAGGTGCATAACGACTGACGGCCCTGCCATCAGTAGACTACACAGAACCTTGGGGCAGCAAATAAACCAGTATCTGCAGATCTCAATAGACAACCAGTAACATTAGGGAATTTCAAATCGCTAAGCTAATCAGGGCCAAGGCTATTTATAAACGTATAGGCCATCAATAAAACTTTAAAATAAATTCTGTGCTTGACAGAACCTCGTTAAATGGGAGCAGTGGCCACAACCTGGCTACATTTTTCAAAGCAGACCTCAAGAGCAATGGACACCAGGATTTTTTTTAATGAATATCCTACCAGAAGCATCTTAGACTTAGGACCCCATCATATGCCCACATTTCTGGCAACTTCGGAAGCAACTTGTTGCATGTGACATTTTTAAGCATCACTATATGAATAATTTAAGCTATTAAATCTAAATAAAATGTGATTTGTGCTACAAAGTGAAAATTGCTTGGAGAAATAGGACATACCAGTAAGAAAATCTATTAAGCTTTTTGGGCTACCTAAAAACAAACAGCTACTCGTTATCATGTCAGATGTCAATCATTAAAAAGATCTGACATGGTTAATATATCTTCTGCAAGATTTAGAGGAAGAAAAAAAAAACTAGTCAGGAAATCAGAGGAAGAAATCTTACAAAACCAGATGCGCTGAGGCGTCATACTGCCACTCCTAAGTGAACATGACATGAATACACTGCCTACCAGATTCCTGTATCACAATATAATATTAATGAACCAAAAACAAATATTTGTTTCCTTATCGTTTCACAAGTCGAAAGCAATCATCCTCAGGGAACAGCATTTTGGAATACGAAGGATAATTTGGTATAAATGAAAGGAGCCCAAATATAACCTGTGGGAAACAAACAACTCACATGGAATCCTTTTAGTTGAAATAAACTCAGGGGTCAATTGAAGTCATTTAAACAGTGGCGATCTAAGTACCAACACTGTACCATGCCTCTCCAAAAAATCAAACAGAACTGAGTCAATGTGCAAAAGAAACCAGACAGCGTTTATTAGACATTGGCTGCGTTTTGTCAATCCGCTGGATGGCGTCCAGTGAAATAAGTGTGAAAGCAGTGTGGGAGAATTATTAAGCACTCCATGAGCACTTTTCGAAAGCTTCCAGTGACACAAACAGAGATTCGAGAGAGATTCGAGATTCGAGATTCGAGAGAAGTATGCTGGACTGGACAGTGCCCTCATATTGTCTCCCTCTGTTCACAATTTGGGGGTTTATGTTTGATGCTTGGGTACTTTTCCATGAGCTCAGATTCAATGTAGACAAAGAAAATGTAAGCAAAAGCTAATAATTACAGTTGATACGTTCAGTGTTTCCAATAAAATATATGTTTTGTGTTTCAACAAGTATTATTTTAATTGTGAATTTATTGTCATTTGAAATTAAAACAGAGACTTTATATTTCACTTAAATCTGAGCAGGTCAGATGGACAGGGAGCAGAGACAGCTGGACAGGGAGACAGACATAGAGGTGGAAAGGGAGACAGAGAGAGAGCTGGGCAGGGAGACAGACATAGAGGTGGAAAGGGAGACAGAGAAAGAGCTGGGCAGGGAGACAGACATAGAGGTGGAAAGGAGGGAGTCAGAGAGAGAGCTGGACAGGGCCCCTGAGAGTACTGTGAGTACTACCACTTTTTTTTCCATTTCAAGCACTGTACTTAATTATGGAACAACACCACCCTGACCTTTCCTTCCCATTAACGGCTTCTTCAGAGCCCTTGCCCATTTCATTTGCTCTCCATGCAGCTGGATTATTTTCCTAAATAGCCCTGATTAAAGAGAAAGTGCAGAGGCACTTAAGATCTCAAAGCTTAGACTTGAAAGGGTGAATATTATGTTCATAATTGCCAATCAATTTTGTGTCTGTCAGTTATAAAGTTTTTCCAATAAAATATACAACGTTAAATCTAATTAAATCAATGATTTAATTGTAATTGATAACATGATAACGCCAGTATGACTTTGTCAACACACAAAACGTAGAAATAATATTTATGAAACCTCATTACGCAGTCAGGTCTATTTTTTTTCTGTAGCTATAATGCGAAAACAGAAATGTCAGCTATAGCTGAATACAACTAAACTAATATTGTACAAAGTTTTTTTTTTCTAATTGATATTATCTTAATAAGTACTGTTACAGCTACTTTTAAATGCAGTGTTGCTTAATGTTTTCTAAAACGATGATCTCCGTCTCAATCTGAAGGAAATATTTTTGGATATCCCTGCAAGCAGCTTTTAAAGTTTTTTAAGTCATTGTTAAAATTATCCAAATTCAGTATAGTGCTTGTTTAAATATTACTTTAGCAATTTTAAAAAGGTTTCAGTTATGTATTTTGATGATGCATGGTCCATTTACAAAATGTTCGATCAAGCTATGATTCGATTCTAATCTTGGTCTGAAGCAAGATCGAAATAGGATCAGATTTTGATCTGAAACTG
The DNA here is from genome assembly GCA_030684275.1 of Acipenser oxyrinchus oxyrinchus. Lineage (NCBI taxonomy): Eukaryota > Metazoa > Chordata > Actinopteri > Acipenseriformes > Acipenseridae > Acipenser > Acipenser oxyrinchus. Next base: position 26,783,665 of record CM060250.1, read on the forward strand.
AGCTCAGGATCAGCGCTGATCATTTCAGTGCAACCCAATACATCATAGGATCAAGATCGGGGCCTGGATCCAGGATCGGATGCGTTTAGTACAACCGGCCCCTGGAGACAAAACTATTTGTTTTCCTTTTGTTTTGATTGCTTGGCTACGTTCTGGTAATTGGATCTGAAGTTTTAGGGATGATGAAATCACTCACCCTGTCCCAATTAAAGCAGAGACCAAGATTGTTCAGCTGTTCTCTCATGTGTGCAATATTACTGCGGGGGGAAAAATGAATTAAAACACATTTGTATTACACCTGTCAAGATGTAAATACATATATATGAAACAAGACATGCATTAGTCCTATTTTTTTGACAATGTTTTGCACTGAAGACATATTTGTATGTTAGTGAATGTACTAAGCTTACTTATGTAATGTACTGTTATAAAGACAGCAATACCACCTTAACACTAATTTATATACCTACTGTATTTCAAATCCAATCCAACCTAAATGAAATCAGTCAAACTCTTCCTTTGCTTTTACTGTAGCACCATCTCTAAAAGTTACCTTTTCGTCCATTCCTCTGGATCCAAACCACGCTCTACTGCAGCGTTTTCAGCTGGAAGTCCAAATGCATCCCACCCCATCGGATTTAGGACCTGTACCAAAAACAACAGCAGTTTAATTCCAATTTTGTAACTAAACTTTATGCCATAATTAGAGACTACCATAATAGAGAATTCATCACAATGAATAATAAGCTAAGGAAATGATGGGAGCTCGAGTTTGGAGTAACATAACCTGTTTTTCTCCTAATGCAAAATGAAGGTTAATTCACTTTAAATTATTACATCAAGTATATTATACCCTAAAATAATGTATACCTGTGGCTTAAGTGATTCAAAAATGTATCCTTTCCACTCTTTTAGTTGCAAAGAAAGCTGTATTACTGTATTAAAGACTCCAACCCACCTGCTTTACAACTATGGAAGAATTTATTGTTAGATAATATAAACAGCACAAATCTCCGATTGTTTAAATAACAAACTTCAGAATTTTTTAAAAACATATGGTAGAAGGCATCAACTTATCTCACTAATACTGGCATGTATGAATAACCCATGTTACTGTCTTCATATTTATTTGAACTCTGCATTGTTATGAATTATAATGTGTAAAAGTAAAGGGTTGACTAATATGAATTGAACTGGATGTAATATCTAAATATGCATTCTTATTTTAATGCATTCTATGTAATGTAATATTGTGGCAGGGTCGCTGGGCGGTGACGTCACGGCAGAAGCAGGAACGAAAAGACTGACACCAGGTACTGCAGTTTTCAAATAATAAAGACGCGGCTGGCCGCCGTTTTATTTAAATACAAAAATAAATCAAAAAGAAACTGTGCTCACAGAGCAAAAATAAAAAGGTTAAACAAAACAAATCACGAACACAAACAACGCGGTCAGGCTGGGCAATAGCCTTCACTGATCCTTAAGGTTATTATGCTTAGTTTCGCTTCTGTTTCGCCTCCTCCTCGCTTCTATGCTCCTCTCGTACACCCACACACGAGTGCCGAGAGCTGCAGGTTTTATATTAGTGACAGAGGGATTAACTATCTATTTAATAATCCCCGGTCACATTCTGCACGGGTTTTCTAATTATTCCTGGCAGAGGACGAGCACCAACCTCGCCTCTGCCAGAATACGCTTACATAAAACAAAACAATAACAAAACCCACGGCCGCCGCCATTTAAAATACATAACTAAACACAGAAATAATAGAATACACGGCCTGCCATAAATAATAAATACATAAACAAACACAAAATAACATAGGGCGGAGGGGAAACCCCGCTCTGAAAATAAATAAACAAATGAATGTACAGGGCTCTCTACCGCCTGTTACATATATATATATATATATATATATATATATATATATATATATATATATATATATATATATATATATATATATATATTATATAATGTGCACAAATATATTTATTGCATTTATGGATATTTATTGTACTGTTTTTTAAATTAATATAATAATCTAATTCTACAAATTTCCATGTTTGACAAAAGAAACGTGCACAGCGGGGAAAAAAAGGCACCTGTACAGCACACAATGTTTAGTTGCGGTTATGCTTTGCGCATATTTTTACTTCTTGAGATGACCTTGGCCCTCCCACTTTTAGAAAGGCTCTGGTGCTGTTGATGTTACTGGCATACGTTAATCTGCTGGGCTTAGCATTATGCAATACACACCGTGGCTGCCAGGGCTTTGTACATTCATGCTATGGGATCATTCCTTAGTTTCCTCTGTGCCCCTGTATATTGCACTTATGAAAAGTGCCTTAACATACAGCTTGTAGTGAAGGAAATGCAATTTCCAGTGCACCGTGAATACAAATATGCACTTAAATCATGTTTCATATACTGTTTGAAAGCTTGTGTGATGTGACATTTAAAATACAGATCTGCCTGTGAGGGAAAGATGCTGCCTGCGTGAACACAGCCAAGTATTACTTAGTTTGCTGGTTCCAGCAAAAACAGGTTGCTGTTAAAATCAACACCACATGCACCATCCAACTAACAAAGAGCCTGTGATTAGGACAGTACTGAATGTGTATCCTTGGAAACAGCGAAGGAAGTAATTTCGGTAGCAGTGCATTAAATACCATATTGGCATGCTTCAAATCTTGTTAACCTTGAATCTAATGAAGTACTGTACTGAGCTTCCGTAAGATGTTTGGAGTCCTGATTTTTTAATTGGTAAATATAGGGAGAGAGAGAAAAAAAAACGGGGGAGAGGGGCATATATGGCAAAACTCGAACTGTGGTTCCTGTAGGAAGAAAGACTGAAGTCCCATGATTGTCCATATCAATTATACATGGAAACGGATTTAGATTAAATTAAAACATAGAAACATCTCTCAGTATTAATGCAAATCCTGCATCTTTAAAGCAATCTGCTATTTCCATTTTTATCAGGGCTTGGCTTTCAGTATGAAGGCTGCTGTTAGCTATGTACTGATACTTCTAATATCTACCAAAGGCCAAACGTCTGGTCGGTCTGTGATTGCAGACCTCGAGCACATGGCAACTGTACTTTTGTAGTTTCAGGTCCATTGTCATTCAATATTAGAAGGTGGAGATTTGAGAATAAGGGTTTGGAGGTATATAAAATGATAACCACACCCTACACCACCAGAGAGATGTTAGTCTTAGTACCACTAAGACTAACATCTCTCTGTTTTGTAATTCTCATAGCAGTGAGTACGATTCAGTTTTTGACTATTCCCTTTAACTATTCCATTGTTGCTGATGTTGGATTGCCTTGTCATCAGCCGCTTAGAGAACACTATCGTGTCAGAACTGGATTCCATCTGCTGAGCTGCAAAACAGGCCATGGGGTCGAATCCACAGCACCTGACTGCACACAAGCTACAGCAGTGTTTACATTACACCAGCCAGTGGGCAAAGTGGTTTGTGCGATTGTTATTTTTTTCAAATCGGGTGCCTGCTAGGTTGCCCCTGAGGGTATGCGTCTCTTCTTTAAAAAACAAACCTTCATGTAAATTGCACGCGAATATCAACTAGGGAGGAAATCAGTTGATAGTTGAGATGGTGGCTATCAACCGGTGTGCAACTATAACCAAAGTGATAATATCAAGAGCCCCCACTGATTCCCATTATATTTTGTCATGGCTATTTTAATGTGGTGATATTAAGTGTTACATTAAAAAAAGTGACATTAAGCAGGGTTGACTGTAAGGTAATTTAAAATATCAATATGCCACTGCATTTTGTAGGGAAAATATCAGGGAGTAGTTTGTGTTCTTTAAGAATATTTGCACTCAGCTGAAGATTTACCACAACTGTCTCTTCTTATTATTTTTTTACAACTTATTTATTTATTTATTTTTTAATTATCCACACGAAAAATAATACAGATACGTGTACAGTGTACAGTGATTTTTGATACACAGAAAGCTGTCTTTTAACACACTTTATAAAGGCCAAATTGCTGTTTTAATAATGCAGCCTCCTCATTTGAACAAATGTCAACCCTCTCGATTGTGAGCAGGGTTATGCATTCTCGTTTCATGTCTATTTGAAAATGAACACCACATTAGAATGTTAATCCCAGATAATCTCCAGACAGTCCAGACTAGGAAATGCAACCAAATAAACAATAAGACTGGGGAGGGATGTAAATCAACACATATAGTAGATATACTAGAGGGTTCCATAAGTAATGATAGAAACACACATTACAGCAAACATGCATTCTTTACTTTGAAGTAGTCTTGAACTTCTTAGGTCAGTTCATCTAGAAAGTGAAATTGTCCCCAAAACTTCAACACCTTTTTTTTTTTTTTTTTCTGTACCTTCACTTAACTTTTTTATGATGCTTGCAATCGTTCTATATAGTTCTGAGTGATGCTGCTTGAATGTTGACCTTTTTTTCCATAATACTATACCTGGTGGGTGAGTGCTATGAATTGTATTGTTTTTAATAGCCCAATGGTTTTAGATTTCACCAGTATTTCTAGTTTCTCTTGCACTTCCTCCTTCCAGTTACTGTATTTCCACAGCTACAGTAATTGTCGTTTCCCTTTAGTGTGAACCCTCACTGAACCTGCTTGGTTTCTTGAAAGTTGAGCCCTCTGCAATGTTTAATGCAGGTTTATTTGGGGAACACTTAAACGTGTCAATTTAATTAGTGTTTTCACAGCACTATGTTTGTACAATATAATTTATTGTCTTATCCATGTCTTAAGTGTTAAATCAGATAATAACTTACAGAATCTGATTGTTTTGGATTTTAGTCACTGAGGGGTCACGGAACACTACAGGTAGCCATGGAAACTCCCTTCCGGCATGGGGACGTGCAGGAGAAATTAGAATATTTAGACTGCCATAAAAACATTTTAAAAAATCATAGTGCCACTCTGCCGAAGTACCTCAGACCTCAAAACAATGACAGGGCACGTCAGTCACCCAATCACTTATTGGCCACTCGAAGGTTCCAGGAGGGTGAAAATCACCTGGCCACCTTGACAGGCAACATTTCATACACCCCATTTTCATTTATGCTACTAATCAATCTGTAAATGTTGTTTATGCTCTTAACGTTGACTGCATTGATTAACATCTTTGAATAAAAACACACATGCCAGCTGCTTTGCTAACAGTAATGTCACATTTAAGTTAGCCCTTTAAAGGCTTTTAGCCTTTCACTGCATAAAGCCAACTTATCATGCCACACTGCAGCAAGGGTTTGTTCAAAGGATGGAACAAACAAAATTAAACAGCTGAAGGGGTCTCAGAGTAGCTCACCTGGTGACAGTATGAGCACATAGTGTGCAAGGTGAGACAAATTGAAAAAATGTATTCAAAAAATGGAAAATGCCTGAAAATACAAAAAGCTTAACAGCAAAACAGCAAGGGGCTTGTGTGGTTGTTAATTAAGTCCTTGGTTGTTACATCCTTAAGGGGTTAAATCCTTAAAGTCAGTATGAGACCTTTAAGGCTGTTATGTTAATGAGGAGTTTTTACACATTTTAAGGGTAAAAAAAAAATTAAAAAAAACATTCACCCTGGCTAATATGAAACAGTGTTGTTAATCCCAAAGCATTTTGTTTCTGTACAGTATGTACACCAACTAAGATAAACTACCAGTCTCAGGAGTGCACTGTCACTTTGATACTCGCAGTCAAGTGTCTGGCAGATTAATATACAAAACAGTTTACTCAATTAAAGTTTAATCTTGAATGCAATGAGAGTTCAATATACACAGGGGGTGCACAGCTTTGTGAAGTAATTACCAATTCTATTACAATGTGTGGCTTGTCTCTCCCATTACAATACTAAACTTTATGCATTAAATATACCCAGGGCTAAATAATGTAAGAAAAAAAATATATTCTTGGAACCTAAGCAGGAATTATTTTAATAGCTATATAGGAGTGGTCAGGTTTTTGAACCCATGGCCAAACGCCTCCAGACAATTGTGCTGTTGGCAACAATTCATAATTGCTGGGGTTTTTTAAGGCATGCATAAAAACACAATCTCGTCTGGCGATCAGTTTGGCTCAAACACTGGATGAAGTGTTTTTTTTAACAGCAAAATCTTGAGCATGCTGTGCAATTTGAGTTACTTGGTAGTTTGTAGCAGAAAACAAATGCTTCTGCAAATCAGAAGATCCTTATTCGAGGAATGTTTGCGTGGGAGATGCCGTGTATGCGTAGGTCAGTTTGTTTGCAAGGCTCTCCAAAACATTGGAAACAATCTTTTGCTTCTGTATTATTTCTTCGGTGAGAAACTGAATTTCTTCCCTTGACAGTTCTGTCACTTGCAGACCCATGCAGAGAGTCAGCGTATCCCCTTAGCTACAAACCAATTAGGTTTCTCTGAGGCAAATGATAACAGGTAACAGAAAGGCAGGATTATGAAGAGCGTGCAGAGCGAGCCTGACTGCTAGAAGGTAGTGTAGCCAGTGGCAGCTGGTAAATTAGGCACCACCCATCAAGCCTCTACTGCTGCAGCACTGAAACAAGAGGGACATGCTAGTTGAAGGGGTTCCTTGCACTCCCTGAGGGAAAATAGCTCATTAAAGCCCATTTCTCCTGCCTCTGTTCTGTCTTGGGCAACACCACCTGCATCCTCTGCTGTGTTGTTTTCTACAGGAATGATCTCAGACAACACCATTTATTCTCTTTCTGTAATTTAAACCTTTATGAAGAGCTTTAGCTTCCTTCTAAGCTCTGTTAAAAGTTTCTCCATACGAAGTTCAGGAGAGTTAGTGTGCCGTGCTTTGAAATGGATCCAGAAGCTGCTCCTCACTTCTAGTTGTCTGCCATAGACATAGCTAAAGTAGGCTAGAGCAGCCAAAGTGTCTTTATATCAGTAAGCCCCAGCACCATCTAGTGAACAGCGGTGTATTGCCTGCAAAACTATAGAAAACGTGGCTCTTACTCCCATAAATATTTTTGCTGGCCTAGTCTGGATTACATTTATCTATTGCAGGTAACTAGAACTAAAGAGCAATAATTCTGTAATCTGAATTTGAAACAATGCAAGTAATTAATGATCCATGGTAAATTTAACATTTATACACAGACTTTGAACTGCCCCATAAAGTGGTCGATATGATACAGAACCGAAGCCATGCCATACCTGATTTCCTCTCATCCTTTGAAAGTGTGCAATCGTGTCACTGATGGTGTACACTCGGACATGGCCCATGTGCAGCTTCCCTGATGGGTAGGGGAACATCGACAGCATGTAAAACTTGGGCCGGGATTTCTGAAGAGAAAGATCAGGAAAGCAAATCAGACAGTTTTATACACAAGCAAGGTCCATGATAAAGAGCTGTACTGTATCACTGCTATCTTAACTCATGTATTCTTCTTCTTTCACATTCTCAGAAAACTTAGCACAGCTGGCACATCACAGTATTTCTAACTGATGTATTTTTGACATCCACTAGAGACAGTGTTGCATAGGGGCAGGTTAATTGTTACACCATAGCATACATAGAGAGAAGACATGTTCAAGAGCTCTGAAGAGCCCTAAACTTAAAAAAAAAAAAAAAAAAAGTCACGGGGATGTGGTCTGAAACAAAAAATTACAACAAGAATATATTAGTTAAGATGACATTCATCTAAACATTCTTCGTTGAACTAGAAGAACAATCAGAATAACTGAAAGTAGTAACTGACCCTTAATCATTTTTCTGCAGTTTTGCAAGTCAGACCACAGTCACAGTCACATCTCACAGATAAAAGGGAGGAAAGGAACTACAGTACCACAGTGTCTATAGGATGTGGGTGGGATATAATACGAAAGCAAAACAGTGATTATGCAGATTATTTGGCTGGCATTTACTGTTAATTTCCTTTTTATTTAATCAGTGAATGGGACTGACATATTGAGGAGTCACACAAGACCTTGTTATCAGTTAATTACAGATATACAGGCTACCCTTTTCCTGCCACTGTCAGATGATGCAGATAGTGGCAAATACAGGGATATTTGGTTGTCCATTTCGGTAAACAGATATTAAAAAGGAGTTTGCTGGAATGACAACAGTTGAGCGACTACATTGTTATTATCAGTAGTTTCTTGCTGGTTGCATCACGATAAAATTATTTAATTCGACTCAAAAAATGTGACACTGCCTTTAAACTTGCTTAAAAGCAATGCCCTTATATTCTAGCAGTTCCTCTTGCGTATTTCATCAGTTAGGGTTAATTACAGGGCACAGACAAATCTTGAGCACATTGTCTGCAATCTGGACTTTTAAAGGATAGATTAAAGATTAATACAGTAATAACCGGAGAGCACAGAAAGAGAGACAGAAACCGAGAAAACTGAACAGCAGAATCGTCCTTAAATAAACATTAATTTCAGGGCTACTCTTGCAGCTTTTTTCTCCGAATTGTTATTCGCAAAAATTATTTCTCTCAAAAGAAAACAATTCTAAAACAAATAACTGCTTACTTAAAAGCCCCTAAATGAAATGTCTGAGTTGTTATAGAGCCTTTAATAATAAATAAACTCCCTTCTCTTTTTGGAATCATACACAAAAAAAAGATATGATTCTAATCCTGATGCCATCGTAACACTGAGTTGTAAGAAAAGCTCGTACATCTGTTTCCGAAGCCTTGCACCACTGCTCCTTAATGCGAGGACGCCACCACGTCTCCACCTTGCTCCTGGTCTCTGCTTTGTAGTCTCTCTCCCACACTCCCGTCTCGCTGTATATAGTTCTGCGCTGTCCTCGGAGTATCACCCCTGAAACTCCCCACTGCCTCCCCCAACACAGGGAGCATGGTCCTAGCCTCTGCAGAGCCTGCTGCATTACTCTGGTGTGGGGATCAGATCTTACACCTGCAACGCAGCACAAAAGCAAACAGTGTTAATAAAGCCAGCACAACAAAAAAGTCACTACTCTAGGGTCCTGGGCTGTGCTAGCTTTCCAGTTTGTTTGGATTCGCTAAAGGTTCATTTCAGCTCAAATGGAGCAATGGGGGTTGCTTAACCTCTTAATCCTAATCATTTTTTTTTTCTTTATTGTTGTTAAGCCATTGGAACATGCAAGTTGTGAAGCCCTTGAGACAACATGTATGTGGTGATGCACATCTTTGTATGGATTTAGTGTAAACTGTAGGAATAGATGGAGTCATTGTTGCCAAATGACTAAACTTCCCCAGGTGTGGCCAGCCTTGCATAACCGAATCCTAATCCTCCTACCTACTTGTCTTTCAAAAGAATGCCTAACACATGAGACTCATTTACGCGCTGCAAAGAGTCTGAGACACATACGGTATCAACCCACACTCCCCAGACTCTGCTGTATCTCAAGCTATTTAACTTCCAATGCCTGCTTGGAAGAGCCAACATGTTGCTATGGTTACAATGGTTGAAACCGATATCTGGAAGGTACTGAAAATAATTCAACAGTGCACTTGTAATATATAAGAAAAAAAGAAAAAAAAATCTAACATTGCTGTTCTCATAGATTATGAAATCATGCTTGGCTTGATACCATGACTTACTTTGATGCAAGTTCAACGTCTGACGTTGTTTTTACTGAACGGGATTAAAAAAAAAAAAACAAGGCTTTAAAAATATTTTCTTAACAACCTCTGTAAAAACCCTTTTAATATGGTGAAATAGAGACTTTCTCTAGGTTTTACCAATAACATGGCAAAACAGACATTAAGGGGTAGATGTAAGGATACGTGCAAAAAATAACCATAATGCGGCGTATGTAAAGAATGGTGTTCACCTGGCGTTCTGCACCCGCTATCAAAGCCATCATTAATCCATTAAAATGATATTGAAATGCATTCAAATGAAGAAAAGAGCGTGGAATTGGGCGGGATGTGGATACTAAGCGGGCGCAAACATTATAATGTGGACTTTTGCCTTGCACTTAGGCAATTGCTGACCGTCCAAAAACTTTACACCTCTTCTTACAAGGTGCAAACCATTGGAGAAGCGAGTAATTAAGAGCGGTATAAGTTGCCAACTGTCCAGTTTTTCGACTGGAAAGCCCTGTTTTTAAGCTTGCTGTCCAGTTATCAAGTACACTGAAACTGGACAGGCATTGCCGTTAACACTCAGTGCCAACATCGTCTAAAGATGACGACTTTGTGACACACTGCTGTGCCTTTAATTATCAACTGCTGTTGCTAAAACAACAAACAAGCTGGACAAATTGATGTCGCCACGATGAACAGCACAATTTAAGCTTTTTATAGGTAAACCACCACTCTCAAAACTCTGTAACTGTGAGGGGCTCCCGAGTGGCGCATCCAGTAAAGGCACGTCGGGTGAAGTGCAGGATGCGCTCTATAGTCTTGACGTCGCCGGTTTGAGTCCAGGCTATTCCACAGCTGACCATGGACGGGAGCTCCCAGGGGGCGGTGCACAATTGGCCAAGCATCGCCCAGGGGGGGTTTAGGTCGGCCAGGGTGTCCTCGGCTCACCGCGCACCAGTGACCCTTGTAGTCTGGCCGGGCGCCTGCAGGCTTGCCTGTAAGCTGCCCCAGAGCTGCGTTGTCCTCCAACGCTGTAGCTCTTCGGTGGCTGCATGGTGAGTCCGCAGTCCGAAAAAAAGCAGTCGGCTGACGGCACACGCTTCCGAGGACAGCGTGTGTTCGCCTTCGCCCTCCCAAGTCAGTGGGGGTGGTAGCGGTGAGCTGAGCCTAAAAATAATTGGCCATTCCAAATTGGGAGAAAATAATAAAAAATAATTGGCAACGACTAAATTAAAAAAAAAACACCTCTGTAACTGTGTGCTTTTAAAACAACATGAACTAAGCTTACTAATTTCCTTTTAGCGGAGCTGACCAACTACCCTGCGCGTTCTGGGAAAATAAAATTACTACAGCAGCAAGGTTGCCATGTTTGCAGTTTTCCCGCGGAATTGGGCTACTTTCAAAAACCAGCCGCGAGAATCTTTTTTGCAGTCACAGGTTTCTATTATTTTGGCTACTTTGCATGTTTCTGCAGATGTTGCCGCTTTTAAATGTTTTTGCATGGTCCAATCAATATAACATTGTATTTTCATAATTCATATATTGCAAAGCGGGTGCCCTTTGTCTGTCTTACTTGCGTGTGATTTGACCTTGTCAGTGAAAGTTCACGTGGCATTCATATATATCGCGGACATAATCACATCACATCAGCGGAAGGAATCAATGTAGTTAATCTTAGTTAATCTTGATTGGAATTCATTTTGTTTCAACACAGCAAGACCTGTCAAGATGCCACCGGGTAAGAGGGCGAAGTACGAAAGGAAGTACTGTGAAGATTGGGAAAAGGAGAAAGAGCTAATGGAATGGATTAGAAGTGTGCCTGGAGAATTTATTGGGTTATACTTATGTGTAAATTAAAGTGACACCATTTTGGCTATGTTGGGCTATTTTTGAGCTTTTGACTACAGATGTCATACATATCTGGCAACCCTGTACAGCAGTAACGGTGAATGCCGGAGAAAGATGCTTGGTGTGGAACTATTTTGGATTTCAGCCAGATGACAACGGCAATCTGATTGAAGGTGGACAGTCAAAATATCGAAAGTGTTTTAAAGAAGTGAAAACAAGGGAGGAAACACCACCAGTTGTTTTAAGCATCTTTTACATCGCTACCCCGATCTCTTTGCCGAAGTTTGCTTTTTTTCTTTTACTGTAGTTTCTTCAGTTCTTTTAGTTTAAGTGAAGCCCCAATGCATATTACTTATAAAAAAGACACAACAAATATAACAAATAAAACAGGAATGCGCTAGAAGCTGACAAAAATTGAGTTAATTGATGCTTGTTTATTTCAACATTACAGTGCATTTGCTATAAGCTGCAAAAATATACTTTGCAGACATGTATCATTAAAGCTACTACATGTCAAATGCTACCGATGTTTTTATATTCTTTGGCGCTTGTGGTGATCCGTATTTTATTTGTATGTAATGTGATAGCTGTGAAACTGATAGATGTTTTGAATTGTAATTTGTATGCATGAGTGGTGGAAAGGACGAACAGACTTCATTGCTATCATGTCAGTTTCCATAGTACAGATAACAGGATCAATGTGATGCTTCACCTGCAGAGGAAAGCACAGGACCTTTAGAAGCTTCTGAGTCACACTGCAAAAGTCTGCCAATGCAGTCGGCTGCAGGTTCAGCATGAACACAATAAAAAGCACTTACTATTATTTGTTTATTTAGCAGACGCCTTTATCCAAGGCGACTTACAGAGACTAGGGTGTGTGAACTATGCATCAGCTGCAGAGTCACTTTCAATTACATCTCACCCGAAAGACAGAGCACAAGGAGGTTAAGAGACTTGCTCAGGGTCACACAATAAGGCAGTGGCTGAGGTGGGATTTGAACCGGGGACCTCCTGGTTGCAAGCCCTTTTCTTTAACCACTGGACCACACAGCCTCCTAAAAAAAAACTTACAGTTTATTATAGTAGCCAGAGAGGTTGTCTGAGAATTCTGTTCTAATAGCATGTAAGAGAAGGCATCTACATTAGTGGCCCTTTGTTTTAAAAATGTAGCATTGAATATAAGGCTTAATTTTTCACTGTTGAATTGTGTATGGTAGCAGCGTTTTCAATACTACCAGAAGCAGTTCTTTGGCACAGATACTTATTTTTTTTATCTGCTGAACACATTTTATTACATTATTTGGAAGTGGTGAGTTTCAAAATACTGTATCCAAGACTATAAAATTGTAAAATTAACACATAGAGTTTAAAATTAAGGAAAACAATGTTTGTGTGCATTCCCTAAACACATTACTGTGTTCATTAAAAAAAAAAAGTTTTACAGTGTACACGAATCAATCAGACTAGTCTATTTTAGCATTTATACTATTTATTTAGCAGACGCCTTTATCCAAGGCGATTTACAGAGACTGGGGTGTGCGAACTATGCATCAGCTGCAAAATCACTTACAACTACGTCTCACCCGAAAGACGGCGCACAAGTGACTTGCTCAGGGTCACACAATGAGTCAGTGGCTGAGGTGGGATTTGAACCAGGGACCTCCTGGTTACAAGCCCTTTTTTTAACCACTGGACTACACATACTCTGTGTTTACTTGTTTTGCTTTCTAAAAGATTTGAACAGTGTTAGTGGAGGTATTATGTTGTATGTGACACTAAGGGCATAAGAAATGTTACAAACAAGAGGTCCATTTGGCCCATCTTGCTCATTTGGTTGTTTATTGATCCAAGCAAGAACCTCAAGCCATTTCTTGAAGGACCCGTGTGAATCAGCTTCCACAGCAGTGCTTCATTTTTTCATTCCTTCCTCACAATTTTTAGGACATTTCTAGGATACCCCTGTATGTAAAACATCTGGCCTAGTTATAAAAAGTCTGCTTCAAGGAAAGTATTTCTGTGTTATTTTGTTATATATAAGAATTAAGAGATTCCTTGTAATTTGAGTATTTGAAGCTGGCTGAAATGCCAGAGTTCTTTTTTTATATGTAAAAATAATGAAAATTGTGTCTTTTACACTAAGTGTTCCGCTTTCTTACCAGTTTTATTTCAATTTTATAGTCGCTGGCAATGAACTTTGAATACACTGGAACTTGTTTTCAGCAGAAAAAAAATTATATATATAGCATTAACTCTGTATTAGCCTCTGCACTTTGCACTTGCAAAAAAGAAATTCGGCAGCCATTTAACATGTAATAGCCATAAGATCCAAAGTATCGTGACAGTATTGAATATCATGATATTGTGCATGGTATCGTATCGATACTCCCTAAATGAGGTATAGCAGAACACCAACAGAGACCTGTCATTGGCTTCAGGATGGCTGCTGTGGTACACTTCCTGATGCAGCGACACTTGGCTCTTGTTGAGGAGAGGCAGGAACACAATTGGAGGAGAAGGGCAAGACGAAGAAGACCCCCCTTATTCAATCCCAGGGTCACTTTGTTTGGGATGCCAGACGATACAGTGTTAAAGCGTTATCGTCTCACTCCGCAGGTCATCCTTGACCCAATAGCTGAATTGAGGGATGGGCTAGACCCTCGTGTCAATCTAGGGACCACTATCCCTGCACATGTGAAAGTGCTGTGTTCTCTGCACTACTTAGCCTCTGGTTCCTTTCAGACCAAAGTTGGAATGTCTGCAGGGATAGCCTAATCCAGCTTTCCAGAGTGCTAGGCAAATTTCTGGATGTCATGCTGAAAAGGGCAGGCCAATACATATAATTTCCTAAGGATAATAGCATAACATAATGTTGGCTGAGGCTTTTCCAAATAACTCTGTTTCATGCTGAGTGACCTTAGCTGTAAGGACTCTCATCTCCTTCTCAGAAAACTTTTCTTTTTCGTGTGCCAAGAGGACTTTGCTGCTCTTACTGTGACATTTTGTTTTTTGTATTTTCGTGCTCCACAAATGTCATACAGCCCCTACTGCTCTCTGTACTCCTAACTCTGTCACCTCTAGGCTGTAAGTGCGCTCGCTAAATAGACCGATGCGCTCATTGAGACCCTCATTATCATAATTTGCAAATCATAATTTGTGCGTGTTGAGTAATTTGCATTGCTCTTAAGCTTATATAGGGCGCAGTGCAAAATAATTGCCTGGCCGCAATGCAATTTTAATTTTGTATCCACAACTGTTTGGACTGAACCTTGAGGTGAACACCATTTTACATACGCCACATTATGGGGGTTTTGCACCCTCAAATCACTTTGTGCGTATCCTTTCATCTACCCCTTTATTTGCAATTGGGTCATTCCATGGCAACTCAACCAGTGTCATTGCCCATCCGTCTCAGATTTTCCTAGAAAAATTCACCTGGGGGTTTTCAGACACACTGAGTTCAGAAATGATAGCCATTATTTATTTATTTTTTTAAAGTTCCCCTTCGACCTGTGACCTTGCAAAGGTCAACCTAAAGTGAAAAAAGGGACCTTGACCAGAAAAATCACCCTGGGTGCAATTTAGACACTACCATTCATGTGTAGCACCTCGTTCTACTCGTATTGAATAGGGATTTTCACTACTGGTAAATTGCCAGACGAGGGTTAACTGACTGAGTTTTATTCGAACTTCAGCATAACCCTTCACCCTGTAGGGGATGTGGGTCCTAAAATGTAAGCATTGCTGTAAGAACTGTAGGAACAAGTCTTCCAAATTCTGTGAAAAACTTTTGGTTTCAAGTCCCACCACTGGTTATTAAACCCCCTTGAAATTTGAATTTTTGCTATTTGTACCAAGTTTAGGCCATAATAACTTGTGTGGGGGGAATCCAAAAAATCACCAAAAGATAGATGTTGATGAGATCTACAAGCATCAAGCAAAATATTATGGTATCCGGGGTTGTGGGATTTTTGAAGTTGCATTTGTCATGACTTTGAGCATTGCTTACAGCCACTTTGATTGAGGTTAGTTCTAGCCAAACTGGCTATTTCTTCAATTGTGCATCCTCTTAGGATTGATCTAGAGGAAAAAGTAACAATGTGGGCTTCTAATGTCACTAGCTTGGAGTTGAGGGGTTATGAATTTGCATATGGGACTTGGGATTTTGTTGCTATGATGACACATTTGAAACTACCAAAACCTTACTCAGTTGGATTTTAAAAACCAAAACGTGATAGTAAAGTTTTTTTTTTGTTTTTTTTTAAAGTTGTGGCGCCTGCCTAGGCAGATAATTGATTGACTGACCAACCATTTGTGAAAAAGCCATTTGCTGCATTCTCATGCTAGCCAATCAGTCAATTTCAGGTACAACTGAAAGTCTTTGGTTTAGGAGGTCTTCGATGACAGAGACAGGTGTATTTAAACGGTGCTGTAAACAGGGAAGTTTTTTTGTAAGAAAAAACGTGAATTTAGTTTTTAAAACCCAGCTAAGTAAGGTTTTGGTAGTTTCAAATGTGTCATCGTAACAAAGAAGTCCCAAGTCCCATATGCAAGTTCATAACCCCTCAGCTCCAAGCTAGTGCCAGTGGAAGCACATACTGTTACTTTTTCCTCTAGATCAATCCTCAGAGAATGCAAAGTTGAAGAACTAGCCAGTTTGGATAGAACTATATGGCACTTTAGCCTCACCAAAGTGACAATAAGCAATGCTTGAATGCATGACAAAGGCAACTTCAAAAATCTGCCAAAAATCCAAAATCCCCGGATACCATAATGTTTTGCTTGATGATTGCAGATCTCTTTAACATCTATCCAAACATATCTTTGGGTGATTTTTTGGAGTCCCCCCACGCAAGTTATTACGGCCTAAACTTGGTACAAACAGCAAAAATTCAAATTTCAAGGGGTTTAATGACCAGTGGTGGGACTTGAAACCAAATGTTTTTCACAGAATTTGGAAGACCTAAGGGTCTTACAGCAATACTTACATTTTAGGACCCACATCCCCCATAGCAGGGCTTCTCAAACTCGGTCCTGGGGACCCCGTGGCTGTTGGTTTTCATTCCAGCCTAGCTCTCAGTTACTTAACTAGACTCTTAATTGAACTAATAATTTGCTTAATTAGACCTTTTTACTTGTTTTCAGCACTTGAACAGTTGCATATTTCAAGTTAGCTATAATATTTGATAAGTAACTTGAACTGCGACTGTTTAAGAACTGAAAACAAGTACCAAGGTCTAATTAAGCAAATTATCAGTTCATGTCCCTTTTCTGGTTGAGCTGGCGTAGAATGACCCAATTATCTTTCCAGAATCAATTCTATAATTCAAAAATTAATATGAATACCCTCACATATTCTGCAGTTTTGTAGTTACAAAATATGAATTAGTATTAGCCTTCTGTGCCATTTTAAGTTGGGGTAATTGCCCTTAAAACGGTACACTAATTTTGGAAATATGTATAAAAAGCATTTGCAGAGGCTGTGTGGTCCAGTGGTTAAAGAAAAGGGCTTGTAACCAGGAGGTCCCCGGTTCAAATCCCACCTCAGCCACTGACTCATTGTGTGACCCTGAGCAAGTCACTTAACCTCCTTGTGCTCCGTCTTTCGGGTGAGATGTAATTGTAAGTGACTTTGCAGCTAATGCATAGTTCACACACCGTAGTCTCTGTCGCCTTGGATAAAGGCGTCTGCTAAATAAACAAATAATAATAATAATAATAATAACAGAGATGTAACCAGTCTTAAACGTCCATTGTATAGCCCTTTTAGTGACTGCACATACAGGTTCAAGTAAAACACCAAGGAATAATATTTCAGTGTGAAAATGGTTTTAAATTCTGGGATGATTTCAAGGAGGATTTGCACCCAAAAAAAGGCTGATCATTTGGGATACACGGGCTCCTTAGATCGCTGTAGATGAAGACAACTGACAATGTACTGTGTATTTCAGGGGTGTAGCTAAAGTGTGAAAATGCTCAGCAACAGCTAGCGTAAAAACAGAAACAAATAATCAGCACATGAACCTGGAGCCAAAACGTACACAGCACATGAAAGTTAAACAATCATTAACAAGGTACGGTATTTACAGCATATAACTCATTACCACTGATAGTATAATTATAATATTGCTGGCGTGAGTAAATGCAATGCACCTGCTGTATATATATATATATATATATATATATATATATATATATATATATATATATATATATATATATATATATATATATAGTAAATACTATTCATTTAATTAAAAATACCGTGGTAACAATAAGCCCTTCAACTATTATTATTTGGAAAATAAAAATCAATACACACACACACACACACACACACACACACACACACACACACACATATATATATATATGAAATGTAGGACTACTTCACAACAAGTACAGACAGATGTTAGAAGCGTAATATTTGAAGATATTAGAAGTAATGTGACAGTTGTAGACAGTAGTTACTTACTTTAAATGTATAACATTGACAGTGCCCCGGATGAAAGTCGTTAAGGTTGTAAAATCATTAGTTCTATAAATATTATCTCATCATAATCATTACTATTATTGTATTTGGAAATGTGTCTATGATTTACAGTACCGACTTGAAAAGAGTCACAGCTCTCTGTTTCCTGATGGGCGCCGCCATCTTGTTCAAATAAAGCTTTATTAACTACTTTGAAACTGAACAAAAACATTACAAGCACACCAGGGCGCTAGGTTATACATACTACTACAGTATCTTATAAATAAAAAGAAGGGCCAGTAAAAAAAAAAAAAGGAAATGCAATTTTAGACTTTAACAAAGAAAAGCAACTTAAAAACCCATACCCATTATTTATTACCAGTATTATCTGTCACTGTTATCAAACATCTATACATAATAAGGAATTGAACAAGAACAAAAACTCCTGCAGAGATCTTGGCAGCCTTCAGTAGAATGGAACCAAATGAAAATGGTTTTATTTGTACATGGTTTAGGGGATCACCCTGTACTGAAAGTTATGGTTAGTATCCAGTTTTCTTTTCTCATATGCATGAATTGTACTGTTGATAATGTTAAGTACATGATCCATAACTTCAAACACCCATAAAAGCTTTTTTTTTCCCCCCTAGGTGTCTTCCTCTGTGCCACAGACCATATTGAAATGTGTTTACCAATGGACCTTTTTAAAACCTGACATGTATTCCCTGTAATTCGGCTGATAAAGTGTAACTGTATTGCTTAAATAAAGTTGTGTGTTGTTATTGCAAGATGAATGAAAATAGTCTCCTTGTATATTTAATTAGGGCTGTTGTTCAGTCAAGACTCCTGCTGTTTTTAATTCCCTGCTGATCGGCCCAGCTTGGCCTCTCATTATTTAGCTGGTAATTATCGGTTTGCTCCTCATCAACTTGAGGCACCTCTTTGTCTGCTCCTGCTGCTCACCATACAGAGGCAAGCACCTTCACTGCCACTGGGTTCTGGTTACAGGAAAATACAGTGGTTCAAACTAGTGTTAAATTGATGGTCAGGGCATACAAGGCCGAGGCCATTGCCAAAAACCCTGAGGTTAAGGCCTTTAAGTCAAGGTGAGGCCTGCGCCTTTCAAGTTGATGAGAGTATCAAGGCCAGGATCCTCTTGACAGTGGTAAATGTCATGAAATTATATAAGACAAAGTCAAACATGCTGTTTTATTTATTCTGGTTAGGCTAATGTTAGTAAAGGTAAGGTAAATGTGCACAGTTTTTCACCAAAGGTACACAATTGTAAACTGTAACCTGAAAAAAAAAGTTAGAACAACAGTATACAGTATGTAAAGACCCACCACAGTAGAAATCATTGTGTAAAAATTGTGAACTGTTTTTTTTTTGCTGAAAAAGAACACAAATAAACTTGGCTTTACTGATGCTTGAAAAACCACACACAACCATTTAATGTTCATCTTAAAACACCGTAAGTACTATTTGTTTTGATTCCCCAAGCTTTTCCCATGGTTATACGCTACATTTAAAGTGCTGTAGTAGATTTACCACGCTATACAGTATCTGTACAGTATTAAACCAGAATACCAGGCAAAACTAACTTACACTATAGTAGCACTGTGTTGTGACATTCTGACTGTCCCTTTACAATGAACCCTTTTAAAAGAAATGTGATGTGGCACAAACATGTTTTTCTTTTATCTGATCAGTAAGGAATTAATGGATTGATTGATGGCGCGGGTGCTTTTAAGATCTACAACAAACTACAGGAGAAAACTCACAAAGTGCTTTAACTCATCAAGTGCTTCAAAGAAGCTTGAGGGACGGCTGCATTTTTTCTTACATAACAAGGGGTCTAACAGTACACTTACTGAACAAAAAAAAACAGTGCACTCAGCTGAACTAAAACCCTTTCAGACAAAAATAAATACTTTAATCTCCAAACAAATCATTTGGTGCCGCATAATTACTTACGGCATTATTGTAGTTTCGAAAATAAAATTGTTTATTTCCGTTTTTTGTACACAACTGTATTCTTTTAAACTAACGTGACCATTTTTTTACAGAAAATATTTGGGAACGCTGGCTCAGTAAAACAAAGGCTGATGTGTATAATAGAGCCCCTTTGATGAGCACAATTGAAATGAGCAGAGTGAACACTTTCACATGGAAATCGAGACCAAGGTCTTTGCATAACACTCATTCTACAGTATTTGTATAACAAATGAAAATCACTTGTAACTTCAAGATGCTAAATCTAAATTCTAAGGGAAAACTTATAAGAAGTCCAAGTAGACAAACGTTTAGGTCAGTGTCTTCTTCAATTGAATCCCTGATGTGTTCTGTAATATATACTGCACTGTACAAAAGGTTGGATTTTGTATCATAGACTGAATAAATTATCAATCTTTCATTTGGGAAAGGATTTAGAGGCTTTAAGGAATGGACATAATATCCCTCTAAAAAGATTCGAAGACTCGTCACATTGAATCAGTGGCTTTGAATCAGCTAGCCATAGTGGCCCCACACCCTATTGACAGTGTTATGGCAGATGTAATACCTGATGCTGATAGCAATAGTAAGGTACTCAATGTATCCAATCTGACTTGGTTTCTCAGAGACAGCTTGTACCTTCCTTTTATCGTCTTTAACCTGACAAGCTGCCATGGGGGCGACCTGTCAGTTTGCTCCATTACACAAGAAATGGGGCCGGAGCAGGTTATTCAACTTGGCAGGAAATCATTTTAGTTGTCGCTTTCATAACACTGTTCTTCTTTCACTGGTGTCCATGGCAGGGCTGGCTGTAATTTGATTTAATAGAACAAAGACACAAAACAGCTTCTACCTAAAGAGTTTTCTACCTAACCTCTTGCCCTACCAGCTACAGGTCCAACGGGCCCTCCGCTGCAGCAGAATGTGCCGGTACTATGAAAATATGAGCGGTAGAGAGTGAAAGAGATCAACAAGTGAAAACGTTTGAATTTGTCAACAGTAAAGAGTAGCCACGCTAATTAGGCCCTGTGACAGGGTCTTACGTCACGTGCGTGGATCACCGCTGTTTAAGCAATACAGAGAGACATTGGGGGGTGGAGTTGAAACGCCGGCACAGGCGCGCAGGATTTATTAATACAAACAGAAGTGAAAGTAAAGGTGGTCATGTGACGTTTCCAGCCATGGTAACGCACAGAGGACACATACAGCAAGCTGTACAAAAATACAAAATAAAACACAGTACAAAACCTACAAATAAAAGGTGCCCCAGAGGGCGAGCGCTAGCCTTAAAACGAGGCGTCCCACTCCAGGAACCGGCTACACTACGTAACCCTCGCTATACATCACATGGGATCACTATCCCCTAACTAACCTACTCATGAGCCGGTATTCATACAACGACTCGTGCTGCTTCATACGGCCTTGGCTGGGCATTGCCTTCACAAGCACCACTTGCAGTCTCAGGGCTGCGTAGCGGTCCTTCCTGCAGCGAGGGCCCTCTCCTCCCAAGTATACGTCGCTCCCCTCTGGCATGGCGTTGCAATCGCCCCGAACCATCTCCCGCGGATGCTTTTGAACTGACGGACACTCGGTCAAGACCCGCCCACCTGCTGATTGAGGTCCAGCACAGCCAATCACTTGCTGCCCTTCCCCTCAACCAAGCCTAGCAGGCAGCAAGTCTCAATCGAGTGGCCGTCTGTAAACAATAAATGTAATTAAACAAATCAACTCCAAAACGACACACAATAAACCCATTTCCCCATACAAATTATACACTAAACACACGTGCAGGGCAATCGCCCTGCTACAGGCCCACAGACATGTGAGCCCCATCAAAATGTGCTTACACAGGGTAATATGCCCATAAATATTCCATCCTCTTCATCATTGCATAATTATATTCTTCACTTACCTCGGATTTGCCTCAGACTATAATTAAATAAAAGGGTTATTCAGGGGTGAGTCATAGATTCAGTCAGGGGAGAGAGTTTGCATCCAGGCTGCGCAAAGTTGCTGATGTTCACTGGTGTTTCCGCTGGTTAAAGAGGCACTCCTCATCATTGCTCCACAGCAGACCCTACTGGGCAGATGCCTGGTGAGCTCAAGTAGACACCTGTGGGACTGCTGTAGAGATCCTAAAGAGACAATTGGCTTGGTTGTTGTATCAGAGGACGCCCACTAACCTTCAGTTCTCCTGAGCTATTGTGGGGATTACTATGGGGAGGGAACATTCTACATTTTTTTTCTTTAAAAGGGTTTGAATGATAACAGTAACGGTAGTTTAACAGAGGTACTTAGTATCTCCACCTGCTGGCTGATAATCAGAAACGCTGCAATATATTGGTCAGTCACCTCGTATCAGTAGTTGGCCTTCATTTCACAACCAAATAACAGGTGTGTCTAACTAGCATAAACATCCATTCTTCTATGGCTTTAAGATTTATGTTACTGGCACATTATCCCTGAACACCTGCTTTCACTCCAGTTAATACAGCAGTGTGGAGTAGTGGTTAGGGCTCTGGACTCTTGACCGGAGGGTCGTGGGTTCAATCCCAGGTGGGGGGACACTGCTGCTGTACCCTTGAGTAAGGTACTTTACCTAGATTGCTCCAGTAAAAACCC
Source organism: Acipenser oxyrinchus oxyrinchus (assembly GCA_030684275.1). NCBI lineage: Eukaryota > Metazoa > Chordata > Actinopteri > Acipenseriformes > Acipenseridae > Acipenser > Acipenser oxyrinchus. The sequence continues at coordinate 26,806,146 of CM060250.1, forward strand.
AACTATATAAATGGGTAATTGTAAGTAAAAATAATGTGATATCTTGTAAGAATTGTAAGTCGCCCTGGACAAGGGTGTCTGCTAAGAAATAAATAAATAATAATAAAAATTCTGGTAAAGGCATTACAGTCTGATCCTGTGAAGCAGAAAGATGCATGATGGAAAATCAGCCCTTAAGCTGATCTGGAAGGTGTGAAGTGCTTCCTTTTTGTCAGGAACCTGCTAGGCTGCTTGAACAAACAGCATTACTCACGGCTGTTCCTTAATGAGAATTCAGCATTGACTTTTTTTCTGGGGTATTTTGTAAGTTTGAGATGTTATGGTGTTCATGGAATATGCTGGAATACTTGGCAGCACTGTGGACTGAAGTGCTCTCTACTTATCCTCAGGACAGAGGAGCACAAGCAGAGGCAGTGGGAGAGTTCCTGTCTGGGTAGCATGTATGTAGACAGCTTTGCCTGGAACAATTTACCTGTTTTATTTCCATTCTCAACATCTGGTCTTTCTTTCTTTAGACTTCTTGCAAATGTTGCTAGTGACAGCTGTAGGTGTACTTACTTGAGACCGCTAACATCCTTTCAAGGCAAGTTTGAATTCATAACCCTCGCCAAAGAGCTTGTGCACAAAATCACTGTATCCTCTAAAGTAGCCCTCACCACCACATGCATTTAGAACATCACATAACTTTATTGAAGACAGAAATTGTTACAGTGCAGAGCAATATTCACAAAGATTTAAAGCTGTACATAGTATGCCTCAATTGCATCCTTACATTTTCAGTCCACAATGGCTCTGGTTGCTATGGTTGCTACAGTAAACGTGTGTGACGCTCAAGTCCATCAACGTTGGTGCTGTGCTTTATGGGGTTTTTTTTCTTCTTCCAAACAAACTTTATTCACAACACAGACATTCAAGTGAAACACTGGCCATCATACTCAAGATTTTATTTTTCACAAAACACATTTAAGCAAAGTCTTTGGGGAATGGTGTACAATTTCAAAAGGAAAATATTATGAATACTTTATACTTTTTACTATTCATTTGAAAATAAATAATTGATATAGTGTTCACCTTGAAGTCATGAGTTTTTTTTAAGTCTGTTTCAATTGCAGTTTTTTTTCTCAATCGCTAAAGCAGTTACTAATACTGTTAGCACAATTATTCTGAAAACAGTTAACACAAACACCAAAACAGTTGCACAATTTACAAAACATCGAATACAGTTGAAATTACAAAATGAAGCACACATGTCAAATGTATTCATACATCTTGCAAAATCTAATATTTACATTAATTTTTCAAACGTTTAGGTTCATATCGTTTAACTCTTCAACCAAAATAAAATACAACTTTCAATTGGAAACAGATCATGCAATTCAAAGGCTTACATTATCAAACACAAAACCAGTATACACAAAACTTTTAATGTTTTTTTGTCATTTCATGGGCACTATATTTAGTCATTCATTTATAATTTTTAAAAAAAAATGAACTTGCATGATCAATATCTGGTATGGCAATGATATTTTCATTCTGCACCACAATGCCACTTCACTCTGTCTGGCCTCATCATTTTATCTATGTCACAGAGGATGTTCTCCTCAGCCGTCATGGGCGGCTCTTCTTTCAATCTTAAAAAATAATAAAATAATGGACTATAACGATATATTAATGTACAATCCATATGCATATTTACTGTATAAAACAAAGTAGGGAATCTGTGTCAGCATGCAAGCTGCACACTCTATAAATACATGTAATAGGTTACATAAAATACTGCTTTTCACACTTACCTCTTCTCTGTTCGAAATGTATGAATTATAGATGCAACTGTTGATCGCCGCAGATTTTTTTGCTATGCCAGCCCTGCTTCCCTCATTGTCATACCGCGGTTGATGACATGGTCCACAACTGTTGCCCGGATTTCATTTGTTACAGCAATACACTATGGTCTCACCCGAGCTGGCTGTCTCCTGTATTGAATGCCATGACCACTTTCACGACCACACCCACCAACTTGCCCACCTTCTCCTGCCTGCTCCATGTTTCAGCACAATTTGTGATTTAGTTTGAAGTTAAAATCAACCTTTTATGCATGATTGACATTTGATTATAGATTGAAACATTGTGGAATTTGCATTTCCATATGTGGAATGTTTATTTAAAGTAATGAGCATTAATTGTGAGCAACAGCATACAGATATGTGTGCTTAGAAAACAAGACAAGAAAGTGATGGAATTGCATTAAGTGAACCATACAGATGGTTTAGAATTTTGCATTTTGTGTGTTAACCAGAGAAAATGAGTTGGTAGTTTTGCAAATGAGGAGTCGGTTTCGATGTTTTTGTTAACTGTTTTGAGAATTGTGCTAATAGTTTCCGGAATTTTGCTTTGGCAATTGAGAAAAACTGTAAATAAAATGATATATTAAATAAAGATATTAATTAACAATCGTCTAGAACATATTCATGCATATCTTTATTTAATCAATGAAAACTCATCACTTCAAGCGTTATGAACAGCACTCACAATTTAAAAAGTTATAAGGACAACACACATAGTTAAAAGTCTGTGCCTTTTTAAACAAGTAACAAAATGGTGTTTCTGTGGAGACTGTTCTGCTTGGAAAGTAAATTCAACTTCATGTTTCTTGTTTACAGATCCACAACAGCGAGGCTCATGGGGGAGTGCTTAGTGAGAGGCGAGCCCTGCTGCTACATGTCTGGGGAGGCACTTGGGGGTTCGTATTCACGGGGAGCTCCAGATGGCAGGTAATGCCTGAATAGTGAAACCTGTAGACAAGTCCACAGAGGGAGCAAACTGTAGAAGAAACTTAACAAAACTAATAGTCAATATATCACTGGTGTCAAGATCCGAACCTTACACAAGCAGATTGCTCTCATCTCTTACCACTTAACGTCAATGTCCTGGTAATGTCTTGTGCAACTCACAAAATGAATAAAGTGTATATTGGCAGTGTTATATCAAATTTGTAAATTTGGCAGGAACCACATGGCCATGCAAGGGCCAAATGGCAAGTACTTAACATGTGGTCTTTAAATACACTTTATTCAATTTTAAGATATCAAGTCAGTCATAACACAGACCAAATAGTTCCACCTCCAATAACCAACAAGCTGTACATGAATGAACTGGGTCAAGGAGCAATGCTGTTGTAATATATGTTGTTTAAGAGCTACATGGCACGTCAGGATAATTTTCTAACCTCCCTTGCGAAGTGAAATGAGTCTGGTATTCATTAGTCCACATCACACTCTGCAGGACTGAATGACAAGGGGGTGTTCAGGTCGTTTGCAGAGCTCTTATACTGGAACACCTGCTAGCACCGTGCCCGACTGCGGCCTGTGACATTATCCCTCACTTTTCTACTGAATTCACAATTTAAAAAAGACAAGCAAATAAAGACAGTCGCCTATTTGAAGCTGAGTCGAGAATGAAGTTAGTATCTCTCTAGCTACTGCTAACCACCACATGCCTATATTTATCCTCATTTCTACGGGGTACACATTTACAACATGAACTCTTGTGAGCTCCCATCCCTCGCCCATTTCTGTATTACACCTGCCTCACCTGAAAAAATAACATGGGGCTCTTTTTCAAAATCAGCTTTGTTTATTCCAGCTGTCTTCAAGCACACAGTTAAGCCTTTGTTTTCTCACGCAATTTGTTTTTAGTGGAATTATCATTTTACAAGCAATAAGGTGTTTGCTGCTGTGAACCTACCAGACGGCTACAGTATATTGCCTAATGAATTAACCCTACCATGCACAGAAACAAAATTGCTATATGGTTTCTGTGGCAGAGTGGCAGGGTGCACATGTGTGTGTGTTGGTGTGGGGAATATTGGGTTGGCAGGAAGAGGGTTACAAAAAGTTATAAAATAGGTATTCACAGGTGGTAATTAGAAAGGTTTAGTCGGGAAGGGGGCAGGCACTTACAACTACCTTTGGGGAATGTAAACCAACTGGACTGTCAACAACTGTCTTAACTGTGTTTCTGAATGAATGTGCATAGAGATGCAACATTAAATTGATTTATCAGTTATTGATTAATACAGCTTTGAATTTGGCTCAATTGCAGTATAATGACATGCACATGCATGTCTTCAGTTGTATCGAACGCTTTTTGTGAAGTCTACACTTTTTTTTTTGCTTCATGATTTTTGAATAATAAAGTATTCTTACTGCATCGATTGTTGTCAATTATGTGCAGAATGTGATATTCCGAGTGTAATATTGAATACAACTGTAGATTTTCTTTCTCATTAAAAACATCCAAACATGACGGTTTAGAAAGGCAAAGTTTAAAAATATCCTCATCCAAGGATAACTGAGCCCAGATTTGAGAAGGGAAGGGTACCATTTATCCCATTAGATTTTGATAATGTGTGGAAAGGCACTTCAAATCTGGTGAGTGTTGCTTTCTCTATCACAATAATGAGCATGTATAATGTGCGGTCTAGACTTTCAAGTTAATTAAATTCTCAATATGGTACCATACTTTAGAGCTTCATTAGTATAATTCGAGACATGGCAATGATTTTATTGAAGTGCTTCAGTCTAAGCACACATTAAAAACAGCTACTTTTAAACACACCAACAATCGTTTTGCTAATTTCAGTCAAGGCATCAAATCTGAGTCTTGAACAGAGCAATTCAATGATATCTTGTTAATTCATTTGTGAAACCCATCGAGGGATATGATGGAGAAATAAAAGCCCTTTTTTTATGTTTCCCATTCTGTGTATCCATATTGTTTATCCTGTTTATTATTTTACCTAATATATAGGGCCGAATTTTGTTCCTCATATTTCGGACTAGTGGGTAATTCAAGCAGAAAGACAGCATTGGTGTTAAGTTCCCTTATAAAAGTTTACCACAGCATGTTTGCACTGTATTTTGCAGTTTCCCCATGCTTTTCCCAAGGCTAAACCACGCATTCATGATTCACCACACTTTACCTGTTTGCCATGTTTATTAATATGCTTTACCATACACAGCTGTTCTTTACAATGCTTACCTATGGTTAAGGATACGATTTTGTCACGGAAATCGTGAAAATCGTAAATTTGAACAAAAGTCCGTGAAATCTTGGAAATGAATGTAAAAACACATTTGGTTAGGCACTGCCTTTATTTCCTTTAAAAATGCACTATGTCATGCACTGAAAACAGAAATATGCGAGTATCTGTAAATTGTTTGGTTGCAGCATTTATGTTGCTCAGTGAGCATGCACATGAACACAGATCAGATGGTACTGTAAACTCTCGGTTGTGGTCTTCCCATACATACAGCGCTTGTTATTTTATTTATTTTTTTAACAAAAAAGTGGATTTGCATCTTTAAAATATTAATTAATACATTTTATTTCTTGAAACTTTTTTTTCATACAATGTGGTCGGCAACTTGTCCATCGCAAGAGTTATCAGTGTCCATGGCAGTGGATACAGTGGGTTACCGTACATCTAACATACACACGCATGTAATTGTACATAACTTCCGTTTTGTTTGTCCGTGGACAACATGTTGTTGTTTTTTTTTTTAATGTCCGTCACCACTGATCCCTGCAATGTAGTTTACCGAAGCAGTCTGTTGAAAATAAATACTCACTTTCTCTAAAACTAACATTGCTGAACAAAATACTTCAAACTGACGTTGAAGATCTTTTTTATTTCCTGAAACTGTAACTAAAACGATTGATTTATCTGTTTTGTAGTCTTTTTTTTCTTACCTTTGTGATGCCCGCTTCTTGGACACGGTGCCTGCCTGTGTGATTTGTCTTTTTTTTTTGTGTGTTGTTTTTATTTTTAAAACGTGTCAATGGCAGCAAAGCAAGGCAGTCTTTAGGGAAAGCGCTGGTTGGGTAAGAACAGCAAAGAAGATGTTGAAGGGGTGGATAGAATTTCACTGTTCAGGTAAAAAGCTGACCTAGGAAGTATAAGGTAGTAGAATGGTAGCCGAGGATTTTAAAAAAATGACACGAGACCTACATACAGTGAAGAAAGTCCACAGCAGCTAAGATGTGTGCTACTGTATATAACCCCTTTAAGGATTTTACCATGCTAACATGCTAACAAATGTGTGTCATGTTTTCTTCAGTGTTTGGGAGGCGTGTCTGGAAGCTTGACTGAATAGCATAATAAAAAAAAAGAGGGCAATGGCACAGTTCATGTAAGGGTTATTGTATTTTTTTATTGATTCAGTGAGGAAGAATTGCCATTAGAGGTTGCTTTCTGTTATTATCTGGTAGCTATCATGCAGATCGACCCACTTTTGTGACACAGCAGAGAGAAGACTCTTAGTTCCTCAATGCAAATTACAAACAAGAAGTGGTGTAGTGCTATATTTAGAAGTGAGGGGTCGCTATTATCTACACCTCCACCCCAGCCCCCAATATTCCAACTTTTTTCATTATATATCTCTCAGGGTTTCTTACGGTTATTGTATTCTTTGCTTATTTGTATGGCTTACACACATGTATATCTCCATATATTAATAGGAGCAAAACAGTTCAATATTCTACACTTGAAGTACAGAAGCGGTGCTCTCCCTGCCCAAGAGAAGTGGGGGAGCGGCGACCCCTCCAACCCCCCAGCACTACACCCCTGCATACATGACAGCATAATATGTATAAATGATTATGTTTCTCTGTGTAATATAATTTAATATGATGTGGGGGAGGAGAAGAGTGCTAGCCACATAAATGTATGTCTAAGGATGAGCTATTAAACTAATTGTAGCAATTACATTTCAGTTTTCCCAGAATCTCAACTCCTCAGGTACTGTAGCTAGTTGTAGGGTAGAAAAGTACTGCTCAGTACAGTCTTGAACTGACTACAGCAGCAGATAGGATAAAATGCATAGGGGGTTGGACAAAACAAATCAGAAAACATACATGAACACATTTTTATAGTGTTTATATATTATGTAAGTGAATAGAATGTTTATTTTTTTATCTAGAAATCTACAAGAACATCTGCATTTAAAAAATAAATCAATGACTAAAAAATAAAGTGAAATATGATAGCACTGTGTATCTTATTCTGGAGAACGCATGCTTTATTCTCTGAAAATATTAAGCAGTGTCTATAAAATCAGTAGAAATATATCGGCATTTCAGGTAAAACTGTATTTTTTAAAAGTCTTACGATGCCAATAAAGCGCACCACAATTCTACACAGTTTACAAAAGCCGATCTTCCCAGTGCAACAGAACAGGCAAACAGCAGCCGTTTCACACTCCACAGAATCATAAAGCTGTTCACTAGTGCAACAGGATATTAACAAACATCATGACATCACATTCCTTCTGTTCTGGTAGCTGATGTAACGCAAAACGACACAAACGCTACCCGCACATAACCTGACAGTTAACAGAAGAAAAAGAAAATGCGGTTCAAGTAGGAGTAACACAACTAAACGAGTGACGTTTCCATTTTAAGAGGATTGCATTAGGTAATCTAGGAGTGGCGTTATTTGGAGTGGTACGAACTGACAGACACTATGGGCATAACACAGACCTCCACCAGGCTCTATCTACTGCGAGCAGTTTATGTTCCTCTACAAATACATGAATAACACACCATGCGAGGAAGAGGCCACCCCCTAGTGCCATGCTGAACAACCTCTCGTTTCTTTTACTGGCTCTGTTCGCCACCGCCAGCGTTTTTAGGTGGTCCCACTGTTGGAACGAAGAGGACCTACTGCTTCCCCCCATCAACTCCTCCAATAGATTCCTTGCAAACTTAGACGTGGACGTACGGTACTCCAAGAGATCCGCAGAATCCGCGCTCCAGCCTTTGTGCAACATCAGCGTGCAAAGACTGATTTCGACCTCGCTGGTGGCGCGCTGGGACAGACACTTCGGTTTCCAGTGCGATGTCCTCATCTACACCACCAACAACCACGGGCGAGCCTTTTTCTCGGCCGCTTTCAATCGGGTTGTCTCACCTGTTGTCATCGAACACCTGGGTGTTTCGGGGGGGCAGCAGGAGTTCAGGTTGTGCGTCGGGTGCGGCGTCTCGCGAAACAGGAGGTTCGGCCAGGCCAGGTCACACCCAACTCAAGCAGGGGAGCCCCTGGGTTTCTGCTGTCTAGATTTTAGCTTGGACGAGCTGAAAGGGGATAACAGCTGGAGACTTAACCGCAAGCCAATCGAGTCCACTTTAGTGGCATGTTTCATGACTTTGGTGATTATTGTGTGGAGCGTTGCTGCCCTCATCTGGCCAGTGCCTATCATCGCAGGCTTTCTCCCGAATGGCATGGAGCAAAGGAGACCAAGATAAAACAAAAATTGTATATTTGGATTTTTTAAAAAGTGCATATTTTAGCTTCATTTTTAAGGGATAGTATTAGTTGTTTTCTTGTGGACACAATCGATAGTATGAAAAACAATTTGATAACGTTTGGTTAGTTGTTTTTGATGGGACAGTCTACACGCAGGTAACAATATTATTTAAGGCATAGTTTTATTATTTTATAAAAATAAAAAAAAATAAGAGTTTGGGTCATGGTGTTTAATTAAAGCGTTAATTTTTAAATATTTTTTTCCACCGCTTTTATGAATAGTATTAGCAATACAACATATTGTGGTGCATTTCAATCGCTTCTGGTACTCTACTTTATGTACAGGTTTTTGCTACAAGTTTTATTTTGTTTATTATTTGTTGCAAATATTTAAACGATCAATGTGTTGTTATAGCTTATTACTAGGAGCGTAAACTGTATGGTTGAAAATACATGTGCAACTATTTATTTTAATTCTTTTTAAATGTTTGGATTGTGTTTTTGTTGTATATTTGTGACCAAATATGTGATTTTCTGGAGAATAATGATATTACAACCCTCACGGCAGGCAACTTGTGAATTGTCGCCTACACTGTACATAGGAAGAGATGTTCGCAGCATTATTAAAATCATATATAAATTCGTAAAGCTATTTAGAAGTTCTGGTGAAAAATGTATACATTGAAGAAATTTGACAAGCAGTTTTGTTAACATTCTGTAGTCCTTATAACCTGAAGACAGCCGTGCTTTTTGGAAAAATAGAACTAACATTTTTATTAAAATGTTTGATAAATCAGGCATGAAGCAGGTTTCGCAAAAATGTGTTATGTATGCAGAGATATTCAATCAAAACGTGTCTAAATGGACAGAATCAGAATTCTGAAAAAAAATTAACACACACAGGCTGCCCCTCACACGACTGATTCCTTTGTTCTGCATATGCCATCTCCGACATGTATTTTGTAATATACTGTGTAAAAGCTACATCTCACGACAGCGAGTTTGTTTTAGTAAAATGACTGATGTTTTTTGTTTGTTTGTTTGTTTGGGTTTTTTAAAATGTAATTTTAATGTAAAGCTATGTACAGCGCTTTGATATGTTCTACAGGAAAGGCGCAATATAAAAATAAAATTGATCGATTGATTGATGTATCCCAAGGTACAATTGAAACACGGTAGAATTGTAGTCACGTTGATCGAGTTCTGTTCTGGCTGTCCATGGTGGCCCCACACTGGAACAGCACTCTTAAGTGTTATTACAGGCTGTTCTTGTCCCGCCCCTCCATGAACAGAGAAAAGCCTTAAGTCAAAGAGACTTTCTGAGTCTACATGGCTATACATCTTGTGATCCTGGTCCATTTAGCCTACTTAAGGTAGAGCTCCTTAGCTACAAGTGACATTGCATTAACTCCATCCAAGGGTTTGCTCAGTTTGCAATCAGGCTGTACTCCTTAGGCATCAGAAGTAGACAGAAGAACAGATGGATAGACAACCATAATTTTTTTTTTTTTTTTTTTTTTTTTTAGCAGACGCCTTTACCCAAGGCGACTTACAGAGGCTAGGGTGCGTGAACTATGCATCAGCTGCAAAGTCACTTACAATTACGTCTCACCCGAAAGACGGAGCACAAGGAGGTTAAGTGACTTGCTCAGGGTCACACAATGAGTCAGTGGCTGAGCGGGGATTTGAACTGGGGACCTCCTGGTTACAAGCCCCTTTCTTTAACCACTGGACCACACAGCCTCCTATAACTCTCTACCAATAATACCAATGCATTTACAGGTGCTACTTCCTGGATATAAATCAAAGTTTTAAAACATTACTGGATCACAAATTTATCTCCTTGTTGCCTCCCCTAATAAATTAAACATTAAATTTGGATCTTGAATAATGCTGAGTGATTTTATTAATAATAACAACAACGAGAGGTATGTTGTTATTTTGGTCTATATTTATTAACAAATCACCCAGTAATCTCAAATGCATGTCCTTGCAGAACACTAGTCTCTTGTCTCTTTTGGATTCATTATTTATTTCTTGAGGATTAGTACCTCTAAAAAGGATTGTTTGGGTTATAATCCATCTCAATCCTGATCTTGTTTCTGGTATCTGAACATAAATCAGTAAGTGACATTGACAGACATAAGTGTGTTAGTATTAATTAATTTTGCAATTGATCATAAAAACACAAATGCTTTAAAAACTTGCAGCTTAATTACTTTCCCTGATTGATTTGTAAAATGTTATTTTATGTGCTCACCAGTTTCTATAGCAGTTCATCTAAAGAATTAAGGTATTATGACTGAGCACCAGCAATGCTAAATCCTTTAAGCTCTGGATAATACTGCACTTTGGGGGATTTCAAAATGTACCCATACAAGAATACCTTGCAGGTTTCAAATCGTATCTGGGTCCAATGAAACATTACACACGCACGCACACATGCACGCACGCACACACACACAACCTCACAGTAAATAAACAGCACAGTAGCAGTGAAGAGGTTCACACTAGTGCAGCTGCCTCTAGGGTTGTAATAATAATGTTATCAATCATTTGTTTAGTCTGGATCTTTGATTTGACTGAAAGATTATTATTGATAAGTGAATTATCTGCAATAATCGTGTTTCTGACAGTCATCTAGGAGGTCAAACGGATCAGCATCTCTGCTGTTTTGTTGCTCTCTCTTTCTCTGTACAAGAGATGATTAGAGGATACACTGACCCGAGTGAGCATCTGTTTACAAATTGGTTGCATTAACAAAATGTATATACCCAATGACTGATGAATCTTAATGAATTCATTAGTTATTTAAAGGGTTACAGATTAACCGTTTTATATCAATTACTGTACTGTTAAACACTGCTTAACTGTTGATTAATCAATTAACACTAAATTATATCTTTAAAGTTATACAGTCATAGAGTCAGTAGATCTGCTGCATTGATAAAGTGATCTGCTTGCTTTATAATCTCCCTCTACAGTGTATTGGACACAACAGCAATGATCAGAATACATTAAGTTTGGATATCTGAGTGTCTACTCAACTGTGTCTTCCAACTTTACAACAGAAGAGGATTTTGAAAATAATGTCCATCCATTCATGACTTCAGCATCTCAATTCACAGTCAGTTACAGGCCTGGCACTAGTATGCAATCAAACACAAACACCTAGCTTTGGTATTGAAATTGAACAAACACAGATTTAATTCAGCTCACGCCTATTCAGTGACTTCGGGGTTGATCTGATCAACCTATATCCCGCCAGGATGCTCCTCGGCTGGGTTTCTTAGAGCATTTTACAGCAGTGTGCATCATCTGTGTTACCCCAGCCACAGATTTTAGGGGGTGATCCCGGGAGTGCTATGGATAGGTGATTGATGTGATACAGGGCAATTCTCAGTGCTGTAAAATTATCTTTAAAATAATCAGATTAAAAAATCAAGCTCTAAAAATCAAGTACAGGTTGATGAAATCAGCCCTGTCATGCATTAACACTTTATTCAGCTATGTAACGTGTAGGGTTAATTAATATATTTGAGGAAATCACTTTTTTCTAATCAAGATATTGTATGAAAAGCTTAGTACACCAACATTTCATGAGCAAATTGTACCATATACCTAGTCAGTTAATTCTGCTTGTCTGCTCATATTTTAAATAATCCTACCTACGGCTTTAATTGAAGAAATACGAAATATATGAAGCACAGGAAAGTGTTGTACATGTTTACACCAGCAGGGGCCAGTAATAGTGCTAAACTTTAGTTGTACACTCAGCTGTTATTTATACTAAGTTGCAGACACTGTTGTTCATATTGACATGAAAGCAGTCCACTTTATGTTGTGTAAGAAATATCTTACAGGCACATGCATTGAATACATTATACTACCATAGTACCCAATTCACACTTTTGATATAAAAGCAATACAGGGTTTTAAACAATCCTGTTTCAGCAGTAAAATTTGAATACCGTCCAGCTCTGCAGTGACTAAAGGGTGTCATTTTATGTAGAAAAAGCCACTTCGGCATCAATTTGGCTACAATTTTGTAGAAGCAATTGTGTAATATAATCAATGAAAATGCTTTGCTTCATTTCAATGAAATTACTTTTCAATGCAGCCTTCAGATGCTAGGCTTGCCTGTGCCACACACGACCAGCTATTTTATTAACATATTGTAATGGTTTCGGGAGAGCTGGAGGACCCTGTGATGGACAGGTGGTGGAAGCGGCTATTGGATGAGAGGCGAGGGCTGTTGGGAGGCTTCCACCAACCGGATTCTCAGAAGGGAGAGGGGGCGGGACTAGATCACTTGAAGAGGCCATCGGCGAGGGCCGCAGGCTGGAGCAAATCCTGGAGATCACTCATTCTGCCCCCCCGAGACCGACTTGAATCAGCAGACACCGACCTGGGAGCGGCCCCCAGCCCTGTCCGGCGATGCGAGGCATGGCCGGCCGCCACCTACCACGACTGCCGGCTGTACTGGCATTGCAACCGACCAGGGCACCTGCAAGCGTGGTGCCCACAATTAGCAAGCCCCGCCGAAGGTCCTGGCCCAAAAGAGTCCGGGCCGGTGTAGAGATGGGAACATCCCCCTTCCCCTGCAAGCCAGCCTGCTGCACAGCCTCGCTGCTTGTCTGCCCGCAGACCAGACTGACAGCTACCATGTCGGGCCAACCACCTACCTTGACCTACCGCCTGTTTACCAGCATGCTCGCCGGCCAGCTACCCTGCCCTCCAATAAGCCAGTCCATCACCCAGCCCGGCCAGGGACCAGGGGCCAGAAGCCATCACTCCACCACAAACGGCCACCCACCAAGTTGGTGAACTAGCATGGGCCCAGGAGGGCGCCAGATTGGAATGGCGGAGGCCTTACAGGACCTCTGCCAGCACAGCGGGGAAGGGCTCAGCCCAGAACAACAGGAGCAATTGGAGGAGCTGGTCCATGACTACCAGGACTGCTTCGCGGTCTAGGCCAAAGACTGTACCTGCACCAAGCTGGTGCAACACCAGATCGGCACAAGGGACGCCAGGCCCAGCCGGGAGAGAGCCTGCCGTCTGCCTCTGGACAAGCGAGAGGAAACTGGGAGATGGCCGCCAACGGGGTAATCATGAGAAGAAGGATGACAGCTTACATCTCTGCGTGGACTACCGCCGACTCAATGCGACCACCCACAAGGACACGTACCTCCTCCCTAGGAGCGATGAGGTGCTGGATGAGATCAACGAGGGCCTGGGACAACTGTGGGAAATGTTGGGCTGGATCCAGGCTGAAGTTGCCCCCCGGGAAGTGCCATCTGATGGTATGTTTCCTGGGTCACGTTGTGTGGGCCAACGGGGTTGCCACAACTTCAGCAAAATGTGGACGCAGTACAGAACTGGCCCATCCCGACCTCCATCCGCCAGGTTCAAAGATTCTTAGGCCCCGCCTCATATTACCGGTGGTTCGTAAAAGGATTTGCAGACATTGCTCGGTCACTTCACCAGTCCACAGAGAAGAGCTCCCAGTTCAACTGGATGGAGCAGTGTGAGGGAACGTTCCGGGAACTGTGCAACGCGCTGGCCAATGTCCCCATGCTGGCTTATCCCAACCCAACCTACCGTACTTGGCGTACCAGTGCGATTCAAGAGTCCACTGGGTGCACCTCAGTCTTGATCATGTTCGGGAGGGAACTGCAGACCCTGGTGGACCTTGTATTCGGGCGAGCCCCAGGGGAGTAGCCGTTTCCAGCAGCAGGACCAGAGTATCTCCAACAGCTTCAGAACCGGCTGGATGGGGTTCACTGGCTCGTGAGAGACCACCTAGACGGGGCTGGCATGCGTCAGAAACGGGCGTGCGACGTCAGGAGCAACACTTCCTTCTTGCAGCAGTCTGAGGTTATAAATATATGTCATCATCTTGAAGATGACATACTGTACATCTCAAAAGGTGTAAATGTATCTCCTTAATTTAAGGCAAATTGAGAAGGGGCAAGTAGGTGTACAGAACGTTGGTGGTTAGGACACTTGCTGCCCGTTTTACCTCACTCTTGCTTATTAAATTATTGACATCCCATCTGACATATAGAAACCTCACATTCTGGTCTTTTTTAACGTCTCCAACAGGTGGCAGTATGAATCAAAAATAGATCAACAAAATGAATATATTGTTTTGCACTTTTCACAAAATATGGGACTCATAGTCTGTGTGAATATGCATTTTTCTTTGTCTGTCTGTCTACACCAATGCATTCACAAAAACAAGGTGGGACCACTTTATTAATAAGGGAATTCCTAATGAAGAGGCAAAAATAGCCATAAAACCATAGGGTTTAGAAGAAAGCTGTGCCATTTTTAAGTTAGCATATGTTTTTGTTTCTGCACTATTAGAAAAAAGATTAACTACATTCTATACATACACTCTAACTACCAGTCTACAGTATAGCTACATTTACAGGCTTCTATAGTAATATACAGAGTACACAAAAGATCACTTTACTACTGTATTTTGTCTTGAAAGATTGTGTTCTAAACGATATTATGTGCCATTCAATTTCATTGGGATTGCAAACCCTGCTATCCTGTGATAACACAACAGTACAGTTTGGTTAGATGAACATCACAAAAAGTCCCTGTGAACGGGGTGGCTTGGTGGTGACGTCATAGACCTGGAAATACAGGCACACACAAAGACTGCGGGGGTGAGTCACTAATACCCTTGTATTTATTTATTAATACCCTCGTATTTATTTATTAAATACAAATAAAAGGTTTAAACAAAAACAGAAACAAAATACTTTGCCACAAAACAAAAAGGCACGTTGCCCAAAACAAAACAGACAATAATTAAAACAAGTATTGTGCTGGAGTAAAGGCCTAAAGCCAGCACAAACAGACAATAATTAAAACAAGTATTTTACACCAGCACGAGTAGCAATTGTTTTTAGTTTTATAACTCTTACTGTCTCTCTCTTTCTTCTTTTTCCAAATTCTCTCCAACTCTCATCAACCCCACAGGCGCGCTTGCTTTGCTTTTATATATGTGGCCATCTCCCAGTTGGTAATTATTTGATTAATTGACAGATGGACACATTAGAGACAAGTTTTAGCTGGATGGGGGATTTTAACCCCATCCATGCAGTAAAACAATAATAACAAATATTGTGTTTTTAAACACTAAACAGTACATTTAAATCATAATACAACTGTGGCAGGGCAGTAGCGCTGCACAGGGAATTTAAGTTTTGTTTTATTTATATTTTGTATCAATAATTATCACTTCCTACAATTCAAGTCGGGGGCTCAGCAAGAACGCACTTAACCAATTGATTGACGGGGCTCACTCAGGGTTTGGTTGACCGAGAGTCCCTGATTGGCTGGAGGGGCGTATCCTCAGGCAGTGCTTACAAAGGTACCATGAAATGTTCCTGTCAGGACAACTGAGGAAGTTAGCACCTCCAGTCACTTTTTTTTAAAGTAACAAAAACACTGCCAAACATGAACTACTTTAGATGTGTAATGGCTGCAGCATAGGATACTGACCTTAGGTTTAGGGTTTTGGTGTTGGGAGAGGATTATTCATTGTTTTATTAACAATAATATGATAACCAATCAGAGTGCAGTGTCCTGACAGGAACATTTGGTGGTACCTTTGTAAGGACAGCTATCCTGAGGTGCTCCCGACCATTATTATTATTATTATTATTTATTTCTTAGCAGACGCCCTTATCCAGGGCGACTTACAGTTGTAAACAAAAATAAATTTCAAGGATCACAGTACAAGTAATAATACAGTTAAGAGCAAGATAAATACAATGACTTTGGATCTAGCTAGTACAAGTATGACAATATACGATTCAATAACAGAGCAGATAACAGTGTCAGTGATAGTTACATCAGGATATAATTAAATACAAAATACTACAGATGAAATAACACTTGACAGATTACAGTACTCTAAAGTACAGGATTAAATGCAGTAAAAATAGGGGGCAGATAAGAGCAAGTAAAGCGCATTTAAGGAAGAGTGATAAGTGTCCAGGGGGAAAAAAGAGTTCTACAGGTGCTGTCTGAAGAGGTGAGTCTTGAGGAGGTGCCGGAAGGTGGTCAGGGACTGGGCAGTCCTGACATCTGTAGGAAGGTCATTCCACCACTGCGGGGTGAGGGTGGAGAAGGACCATAAAGGGGGAGGTTGCACCGAATGCTTGCTGTCCTCCTAATCACCTCTACAGCAAGTCTGCTACGTGCATCCAGGTCTGGTAGTAAGGATCAGCGTTCAGCTCCAGAGAGTTATCAGTGATGGCGTCGCCTAGCCTGTAATGTGAGAGCGAAATAAAACAAGACCCTGGAAAACAGCAACAAGTCACTGTGTGTGTGACTCGGGATCCTCAGAACTGGGATGGCCGAGTGAATACCGGGATCGCCAGAGCTGCGATCGCTGGGTACGTGAACCAGGACTTGTTGTGTGTTTGTGGAAGTAGGGCGAGTCTATGGGATCCGGTTACCGATCCCCAATAGTACAGCGAGGGTTCAGTTCAGCCTTTTAACAGCGGGACCCTCCTTATAGTGGAGATAGCGCACGGCCCAAGCTTGGCCACCTTTTATTTATGAGCTGTGTTTTGATGTGTTTTGTTTTGGGGCATTTTTACATTGTGTCAACACTAAGTGGCAATGTCAAATAACTGTCTCAGTGTCCTTGCCCAGTGAATACTCACAACCCTTAGAAAGAACCCTTTCACAACAACAAATACAAAATACCCACACGGGTGAGATGTACCCTGCCACAGTCCCTTTGACAGAAGCCTGTTATGGATTCAAATGGCAAATGAGTTGAAGTGACTTTTTCTTATAAGATCCCTCTACCTTCAAAAATGAAAAACCAAAGACATTGGACTTTGGATTGCATCCATTCCCAAGCCTGTCTCCTCATCCCCTCGATCTTCCCTCGATCTGCCCTGTAGTTATCGCATAATCATCATCAAAGAATTAGAGAAGAGGAACATCTACTGTATAATGAAGAAGATCCAACCCATTTGTGACCGGTAGTGTTGACAATGAGAATCAAGAGACTAGAAAGCTGCAGTTTATGAGCATTTTATTCACCACAAAACAACAAATGCAAAACACCACCGTACCTTCGCCATCATTAATTCAACCTTAACACCTGTGATCACCCGTTTTATACACCTGTGGTCGGAGCCTAATTAGTAATTAGGAATCATTTATTCAATTACGGCTCCAGCCCCTCCTTGCCACCCAATATCCCTACACCCGGCAGGGCTTCCTCCCTGCTTCACCCCTCCCCATGTGCACAGCACAATTGGCCCTAATTGGTCACCTCCCCCCCTAAAACATCAACCCCTTCCCCTGCTGTCCATCTTTCCCCACGTGGATTCTTGTGGGCGGGTTGGTGATCGGGGCTGTGGTGGAGGTGGTCTCCCCTCGTCCTTCTGCCGGGAGACCTCAATACTGACAGCAGTGTGAGGGATTCCGGCAGTGGCAATGCTGACAATGGTACTGCTGGCAGCGACAATGCTGGCAGCGACAATGCTGGCAGCGGCGCGGGGCACTCCCGCAGCAGAAATGCTGGTAGCGGCAATGCTGGCAGCGGCAATACTGACAGGGGAAATGCCGGCAGTGGTGCGGGGCACTCTCGCTGTCCCCCAGAGTATACATTAACTTCCAGTGGCTAACCACCACATGATCAGTGGAAAAACTATTTGCATATACAGCTCTGGCCAAAAGTTTTGCATCACCTAGAATTTTAGGATTGAGACATTAATAAAAAAAAGAAAACTATATGAGCAAAATGTAGATGTTTTATTTGACATCACATACTGTAATCAAGGAAACTACAAAATGATAGTGCTGGGACAAATATCTGAATATTCAAACAAATATTTTTTGACATGTATGCGGATACAAAAATCAGATGTTCGTATTTGCTACAAATGACAAAAATACCTGGCAAATTAAAAAGAACGCTGTGTGATATGCGAGAAGAATATACAGTTGTAGTCAAAAGTTTACATACCCCAATGGAAATTTGTAATTTCTAGAAATTTTTCGGAAACAAATAATTATAGGAAAAATCTTTTGTAGCAAAAGTTTTGCTTTTGTGGATCAGGAAAAAAAGTTACAAGAAATAGTCTACAATAATTTATTTCAGCGATTTGTCTTTGTAAAACTCCAAAAATGCTCATTCAAAAGTATTCATACCCTGACAAAGAAAATGAAATTAGCTAGTTGAGGCACATTTAGCAATAATAACCTCTTACTTTATGAAAATGTGTCTGTGGCCACTGTTTACTGTGAAGAAACGGCAATGACAAGGAATGAAAATAAATAAATAAATAAATAAAATGCGGAAAGTTATGTACTATTTATTTCAGGAATAAACAAAACAATGTTTAACTTGAACTGCTATTTGGCATCAATTTGTTTTGTAGTTAATTCACTGAGGTAAAGTATTCTTTACTCCTGGGATATTTTTCTATTTTAACGTGTTACATATTGTAAGGTCTTGCTGCTATGCTGTTTCTGCCTGCGTTCAGAGCAATATAATGGCTTTTATTACTTTTTGAAAAACGAACGAATATCCAAACGAATATTTAAATTATGAGCGAATATCCGAACATGAAAATCCCATGTTCATCCCAGCACTACAAAATGATATTGCAAAAGTCTACCAGAAGTCATAAAAGTAGTACAATATTTCATGTTACATTTTTCCCTTTTTTGTCATTTGTGCATTACGTATGTAGAAAACTACAAAGCGGTATGTAATTCAATATGTTAACATAACATTATTCATCAGTTAATGCTATAGGATGATGCATATACAGTGTGATTCATATACCATACACCACAAGCACTGGAAAAATGTAGGCACTTTGCTGCAAGCCAGGACAAAATTAGGACAGGATGTGTAAACCTCACAGCTGACACGCCTTCTAACAATAATCAAAGAATTACTATGTGCCAGCTCAACTGGATGTTTTATTTGATATGGTGATTTGGTTATGAATCAACACGAGTGGTAAAGTAAATTCTCTAGAAGGCTTAGCGCTATTATCAAACATCATTGAAATGTTCTCTGAAGGTCATATTTATAAAACTGAGTGCTTCATCTTTCTCTTGGGGGGCTGAGCATATACAGTATATTTAAGAAAACGGGTCCCATTGAATAGATATACAAGCACACTGACAACTTTTACTGTTTGAGTAGGTTTTTAATATGTAAGTGCTTGGCTGTGGTCTGTTTCTAATGCTCTCTATCATGTTAAAAAAATGTTTAAAAAAAACACTGGGAGTACAAATGAAAGAGTTTTGTGAGTAAGAGGAGCAACCCATATGCAAGATTCTAGATTCTAGAAATCTATTTGTCAGTTCAAGGGTATTCTACAAATCCTATGTTTTGTAAATGGTTTTTAATTTTAAATGGTACAAAAACAGCAAGCAGGCTCTCCCACATCTCGGGCTACAGCAGTCATAGGGGTTACAAGAAAACTGCTGGCATTATAAAACAGAGTTTAGAATGCTATAAAAAAAGACATCCACTCAATGAGCTGGCAGGCGGTCATGTAAACTTTTCAGTCACCTCACAGCCGTGCCCTATAAAAGTGTCACTTCCTCTCAGCCCTACCACATTGCATCACTGCTATACATACCTTATAAGGGGGCGGGGGTTGGAAGGCACCACCCACAAACAGCTCACCTACGAATGACTAGGTTGTAAAAAGCCTGCAGGGGATATGCTTTTGGTTAAAAAAGAGGCTTTTTCTTTAAACATGAAGGCGTTACAACAAGAAAAAGATTCAACCCCAGAAATGGCCCTGAGGTGATACTTCCAAGAAGAATGGCGATGAGGCAGAGAAAACAAGTAGGGGCTAGTAATGTAGACACAGTTGCAATCTTGGAAGTGTGAGATACGCACTTACTTATGCAGGTAAAGGGAAAGCCCTTAAGTTGACTATACAAAATTAGCTCTCTTTTTTATTATTATTAAATATTCTGTAAATTGCTATCCGTTTACAGGCATGGAAGATGCTCTCCAAAAATTGAGTAAAACCTGTTTTGCCCTTGGACACTTAAGAAGATTCTGGTGACTTCACTAGAAGACACATGTTTTGGTTTATTCTGTCCATCACTTGCATCACTTCCACCAAGCAACTGCACTGTTAACCCATGCATGGTAACAGGCCTGTCACAGGTTATAAAGCAAAAAAGGATTTTACAACTTAACTAGCGCTTAACACATTTTGTTGTTTAATTAAAATGCACTGTTTATATAAACCGACAGAGCCAGCTCCTAAACCAGCATTATAGTTTATAGTACAGACCTCAGATGAACTTCCAGTATCCCTTTTTGAAAATGAACATTTTTATTGCCTGCGTGCAGTACCTTACACTTTTCTCTATTAAATGTAATTTGCCGTGTGTCTGCCCAGTTCTGAATGCAGTCTAGATCATTTTGAATGACCTTTGCTGCTGCAACAGTGTTTGCCACTCTTCCTATTTTTGTGTCGTCCGCAAATTTAACAAGTTTGCTTACTATACCAGAATCTAAATCATTAATGTAGATTAGGAATAGCATATTACATAATACTGATCCCTGTGGTACACCACTGGTTACCTTGCTCAATTTTGAGGTTTCTCCTCTAATTAGTAGCCTACTTTCTGTTTTCTACATGTTAACTACTCCCTAATCCATGTGTATGCATTTCCTTGAATCCCTACTGCGTTCAGTTTGAGAATTAATCTTTTATGCGGGACTTTATCAAAAACTTTCTGGAACTCTAAATAAACCATGTCATATGCTTTGCAATTATCCATTGTCGATAATTATCCATTGTCAATTATCCACAGTCGTCGCCAATTATTTTTTTTATTATTTTCTCCCAATTTGGAATGGCCAACTGAGCGCCACCCCCTGGAAGCTCCCGTCCTCGGTCGGCAAAAGAATAGCCTGGACTCAAACTT
Source organism: Acipenser oxyrinchus oxyrinchus (assembly GCA_030684275.1). NCBI lineage: Eukaryota > Metazoa > Chordata > Actinopteri > Acipenseriformes > Acipenseridae > Acipenser > Acipenser oxyrinchus. The sequence continues at coordinate 26,827,411 of CM060250.1, forward strand.
GCGACATCCAGACTATAGGGCACATCCTGCACTCCACGTGGAGCGCCTTTACTGGATGCGCCACTCGGGAGCCCTGGGCTATGTAATCTTTTGACTATAACTTTTTTTTGCTTTGTTAAACGGGTGCAGACGCCAAAGAAACAAAAGTGTAATATTTGCGTATATCGGTGAGAATTATTTTAAAAAATGCTTTCAAAAATAATTTTATACAAAAACTATATTGGATTGTGTTTTTCCCAGTTATTTTATTGTAAACCACTTAGTTGTTGGTTTAGTTTAAAATACATGTTTTTTTGTTGTTTTTATTGTTATTTAAATAAAATATTTTGATTGTACCCATGATTAGCTTAAAAACACGGAACATACAGTGTATATATATATATATTACAAATGTGCTTTTTTTTGTTTGTTTGTTTTGTTTGTTTCTGACAACCGCGGCGAACTGGGAAGAGCAAGAAAGCAGAGCTGACATAGCGAAACCGAAATTGAGAGTGCACTAAGCGGAAACACAAAATAAATACATATACCGAGAAATAGCAGCAGGTCTGGCGAACCAAGGTCTGTGCAACCCCCATCATATATACCCAGAACAACGAACACACACCTCTCCCAGTGCCAGCCTCACCTCACACCTGGCATTGTCTGTTTAACTTGAAAGTTGCCTCTCAAGCACTGTAGAGAGATCTGTGCAAACCCCTCTCTGCACTTTTTTGATTATAGCTGATCTGTTACACAATTGCGTTTTACATGTTATGTTCTAAGTTTTAAGATGAGTCCTGGCAATATGAACACGACACTGTATTGTTTGTTTGTAACAATTCTGCTTCCGCCTTTGTGGTTTGACTTCAGTGGTCGTTATGACGTCACCGAGCACGTAAGTAATTTAGATTGTATGCACGCGCATTCGCACCTAAGGGCAGGGCACATATATAATTCTTATAATTTTTCACGAAAGCGTTTACACGTTGTGCCCCGAGTTGTGCTGTGACTGGACTCGACTCGAGCAAACTGTGACTGGACTCGACTCGAGCAAACTGTGACTGGACTCGACTCGAGCAAGCTGTGACTGGACTCGACTCGAGCAAACTGTGAATGGACTCGACTCGAGCAAGCTGTGACTGGACTCGACTCGAGCAAACTGTGACTGGACTCGACTCGAGCAAGCTGTGACTGGACTCGACTCGAGCAAGCTGTGACTGGACTCGACTCGAGCAAACTGTGACTGGACTCGACTCGAGCAAGCTGTGACTGGACTCGACTCGAGCAAACTGTGACTGGACTGGACTCGAGCAAGCTGTGACTGGACTCGACTCGAGCAAGCTGTGACTGGACTCGACTCGAGCAAGCTGTGACTGGACTCGACTCGAGCAAACTGTGACTGGACTCGACTCGAGCAAACTGTGACTGGACTCGACTCGAGCAAACTGTGACTGGACTCGACTCGAGCAAACTGTGACTGGACTCGACTCGAGCAAACTGTGACTGGACTGGACTCGAGCAAGCTGTGACTGGACTCGACTCGAGCAAGCTGTGACTGGACTCGACTCGAGCAAACTGTGACTGGACTGGACTCGAGCAAACTGTGACTGGACTCGACTCGAGCAAACTGTGACTGGACTGGACTCGAGCAAACTGTGACTGGACTGGACTCGAGCAAGCTGTGACTGGACTCGACTCGAGCAAGCTGTGACTGGACTCGACTCGAGCAAACTGTGACTGGACTCGACTCGAGCAAACTGTGACTGGACTCGACTCGAGCAAACTGTGACTGGACTCGACTCGAGCAAACTGTGACTGGACTGGACTCGAGCAAACTGTGACTGGACTCGACTCGAGCAAACTGTGACTGGACTGGACTCGAGCAAACTGTGACTGGACTCGACTCGAGCAAACTGTGACTGGACTGGACTCGAGCAAACTGTGACTGGACTCGACTCGAGCAAACTGTGACTGGACTCGACTCGAGCAAGCTGTGACTGGACTGGACTCGAGCAAGCTGTGACTGGACTGGACTCGAGCAAGCTGTGACTGGACTCGACTCGAGCAAGCTGTGACTGGACTGGACTCGAGCAAACTGTGACTGGACTGGACTCGAGCAAACTGTGACTGGACTCGACTCGAGCAAGCTGTGACTGGACTCGACTCGAGCAAACTGTGACTGGACTGGACTCGAGCTTGGCATGGCAAAGACTTGACTGGACTCGACTCGAGCTTGGCATGGCAAAGACTTGACTGGACTCGACTCGAGTCAATTACAACACTGCCTGATTGTAGCTGATTTCTTAACCTGATTATTTTTTTCAATATATTAATCAGTTTGCACTGCAGTCATGAATAAACCCATCACCGCAAAGCAATTTTACCGATTTCCCACCAAAAGCCTAGTGGTGTCTGTATTTTGCAGTTAGGGCAACAAAACTTACTGTACCTGCGATGTAGCAGGTGTCACAAGCCAGGACATAAAAAAATACACTTTCACCTTGTCTGAAAGTTAATGCTGTTTTAGTCAGGAAAAACCTTCTTGTTCTTAACAGTAGGGATAAAACAAAAAAAAATGGGAGAAAACAAATCCCGTACATGACCATGTGTGGCAGGATGGCTTGCAGTGGTGAGGTGTGGTGACGTCACGGACCAGGAAGTAACAGAACCAAAACAATGGATGGGCGGGTGAAACTGAACGCAACGGCGTTCAGCTGTTTTTATTAAATAAATAAACAAAACAAAAGATTTAAACAATCAACAAACAAAAAGGCACAAGGGCCAAACGAATAAACAAATACTGTTTAGCAGTCATTTTTAAATCTAGTTTTCTTTCTCTCCCCGCTCTCCCCGCTCCCCGTACTCTCCTTTGTACACGTCTCAACCCCGCAGCACGGACAGGGGTTAACTAGCTGTTAATTATCTTATTACCCCTCGGCCACAGTCTGCACGAGTTTAGTAAGGATGTGTGACTGTCAGCTAGTTAAATAATCAGTAGCTGATCAGCCACGCATCCTCACAGGGTTTTTAAATATAAAAACAATAACAAATACGCGGCGCTTTTATCCGCACCGCAAACAATAATATAAATAATAATACAAATACATATTGGGGCGGGACACTCCACCACACCATGTTATTATTAACAAATCAATGCTGTCTCATAAGCTTCTAACCACAAAAAATGAAATCTCCCTGTTATATAAATATAACCTGTCTAATTGGTTGCAGTGAGACATATTTATCCCATTCAAGAAGAAGCACCAGTGTAACAGGCCTATTACTCACTTGTTAGATCCCAGGTTTTATGTACTGCAACTCTGCAATAATATATTTTGCACTCATGTCACTATGTATTCATATCAGTTTAGAAATTAAATTTATTCTGTTTACTGAACTAATGGAGCAATACAAAACTACATACACACATGTTTAAACAACAAAACAAAAACAAACTGGTAACCAAGGTTTGAAAATCTAGTTTGTTGCATCTTATTAAGAACATGAGAACATAAGAAAGTTTACAAACGAGAGGAGGCCATTCAGCCCATCTTGCTTGTTTGGTTGTTAGTAGCTTATTGATCCCAGAATCTCATCAAGCAGCTTCTTGAAGGATCCCAGGGTGTCAGCTTCAACAACATTGAAGCTGACACCCTATTAACACCAGCCATATTATAACAGGTCTTCCCTTTTCTTTTGTTGATGGCCTTATTCTTTGTCGTATTTTTCTACCTAAGGTGCTGTAGTTCAAATTCATACCAATGAGACCATGTGACCTATATCAAGTTTCAAGGCTGGAGCAATTTATCAATAGTGTTGTATTTTAAATATTTGCATATCCTCAATTAATGCAAAACAAAAAAAAGTAAAGAACCTAAATATTCTCAGAAAAATAAATATGGGGGTGAGGGCAGAAATCATTTTAATAAAGCTATAAATAGGTAAGAAGTAATCACTCCTTTAATTCACACCCAACACAAGGAGGCTGTGTGGTCCAGTGGTTAAAGAAAAGGGCCTGTAACCAGGAGGTCCCCGGTTCAAATCCCACCTTAGACTCAGTGTGTGACTCTGACCTCCTTGTGCTCTGTCTTTTGGGTGAGATAGTTCACACACCTTAGTCTCTGTATGTCACCTTGGATAAATAAACAAATAATAATAATGTGAGGCTGCTCGTAATGACCATACTGCCTGTTGTAGATCAATGATTAGGAATTGATTAGGAATCCATTCTTGCAAAACCCCATTCTTGCAAAACCACCTTTAACATCATGTGCGATGCATAATAGCACTAAGACTTGCTACTAAATGTACAGGATTTGCTCACTTACAGAATGATAAACAATGTAAGTGCTGATAAAACCTTGAATTATAATAAGTTATTACTAGTTTGAAAAATACAAATTAATTAAAGACTTGAGTGAAGTATTTTAGAAAAAAAGGCCTCATATCTAATTCTGCTCAATCGATTTTTTAATAGTTACAGAAATGTACTGTTTATTATGTTACAATCCTATTTTTTAAAAAGTTATGACAAACTGCTATGAAAATACAGTACAGTACTACTGAATGGTGCGCATATTTGAATAAAATGAATCCTTCTCTAAGCACTATGTTGTTTGAACAGGCAGGTAGACAAAACACGCCCTGTTGTAACTGCAGGTTTTAACCTAATGAGGTAAGCACATCGTGGAGTGGAACACAAAGGGAACAGACCGAAAGCAGGCTCGCGCTATTTATGTTGACAGCATACACATTTCCATTTGCACATGCCAGGTGGTATAAGGACAAGAGGGAGCAGCGTTCTCGCATTTTTTTATTAGTTACCCGCAAAAATGGATTTTGTAACTAGAATTTGCACTGCCGTGTTACCGTGGATACTTCTCGCACAGGTTATAGTAATTAAAGGTGAGTGAAGACATTGCAAATGGCAGACTAGAAATTAGTTGACAATCGGAACGTCTGCGGATGTGTTGTGGGTTCATTTGCTTTACTGTTTTTATGTGTGTGTTTAATTTTGGTTTTGTCTTCTGTTAGTTTATAATAAGTAATTAGAGGTTACTTCTTTAACTGGTAGTAAAAAAAAAATCAACATGTCACGTAACCTACTCGAAATAATGTATGAAATGTTTAGATAAAGAAATGGGCATTTCCTTGTTTTATTCGGGACATGATGAGCACAAACTAGTATTATTGCGGTACTGTATTTCAATGCATTTCCCTATTTTAGTGCCTTATCAAGTTATTGTTGTTCTAAACTACGACGACTATAGTTACAATGCAATTAATATCAAAATGTTGCCTACACGTGGCTAATTTTACGTATCATCTGTAAGAACTTTAGTTTTAAAAAAATACTTTTTTTATACTATTTGTCACTGTTTGACATTTTAAATTATTCTAGAATGAACAAAAGCGAAGAACTGGTCGCGTATATAATGAACTACACATCAAAACGCTGACGTTTTCTCTTAAATTATAAACCATTTGAAACAACTAACTGTACTGACATTATTTATATGTATTATTTATTTACAAACAATTCTGATTCCTGACTAAACCCAGTACGGCAGTGGTTGTTTTGTTTAAGTACTTGACTTATCCCACAAAAAAAAAAAAACTACTGCAACTTTGTATGTTCATTTGTGTGCAAAAAGATGTAACAAAAATGTTGCCTTCGAGTATGTCATATAGGGTTATGTGTAAACCCTATACATATAATTTAGTACACCAATTGTTAAATTCTGTAGAAAACATTAATATTTCATATGAATTCCAGAGATTTTTAGTTTTTTTTTATAGAGGAAAATACTACAGAAGGGATGGAAATAAGACTTAGGTAGCAGTTTCACTCAATAGGGATGGCCAGTAGCACGGTCCTCTACAGTAAGGCTGTATTTTATTTCACGGTTTAAAAAAAAAAAAATCACGGCCTTTCATAGTCTAAAATTGGTATTTAAATATATTTCACGATTAAACATAATATTTATTAAATACACTTCTCTACAGTTGTTATACAACAAATATAAATGTTTCCCGGAAAAATGGTAGAATATTTCGTTTGTCTACCTTTTAAAGACATTCTATATTGACTATACGTGAATTATCAAACACAATAAAAACATATATGCACTATAATCTAGATACATTGATACAGACACCAGAAACAGAAATGTTGTGCAATTTGTTTCTTGTAAACACTGCAGACTGTTGTCTTGCTTGTGGTACAATTTAATTAAATTACTGTTTTTCTTTTCTTTTAAAAACCTTTTTGTTAAATGTGTTTGCTTTTATATTGACAAATGTATTAGTGGTATATAAGCTGGTGAAGATAAATGCCAATTTATCCAAATGCAGCAAGGAACAATAGATAAACATTTTTAAAATATATTAAAAGTTTCTTTGTAACTGCATGTTAGTCAAAAACAGATAAGGTAGACATTGAATATAGATATTATTATTATTATTAGTTATGTATTTTTTGGCAGGTAAGGGGTGTGTATTCAATTGATTCAAACATTGGTGGTGGATCAAAATACCACAGACATTTAAATTCTTATCAAATCAGAAACCAGTGTTTAAATAAGACCCTTCCCCAGCATTTTACACATTCTTACAGACAGACTAGCACTCACATGCACTGTTCAATGTCCAGTTTTCTTATCATTGACACACAAAGGATCATAGTTTAGTGATCAAAATAGCAGCAGTATCTGGTTTTCTGCTGTTTAGATCAATTGAATGTTCCCGATTCATACTGTTGAGACCAGATCAATTAGTATTCAATTCTGTTTTGCGTTGTTGAGGTTGAAGTGAGTCACACCGTTGCCATAACCAAAGTAGTGAGTAGGGAGTTTTGGGTGAGTTTTCATTGCTTTGACTGGTTTGGGTTGTGCCTGGACAGCTACAGTGTAATTGTTATAATAGGAAGAAACAGTCATAAAGTACATGTGTCAAACCGTACCATCCATATCTGTACATAAAGTACCTTCAGGTCAGTTTACTTCATCCAAATAATCTTAGATACGTAAACAATTACAATTTGAAACATGGGTTCAGGAGGAGGAGCAGCCCCCAATGCTCCCAGTTAACCAGTAGCCCAGAAACAAATACCACTCAGTTGCATTCATTTCTTATTTACTATTGCAGTGAAATTTACTTCTATTTGGTAGCTTAACTTTAATTGGCATGTTCAGAGTGTGGCTTGTTTCTAAGGACCGAATAGAAATGACTGTCGTGGCCATACTGAACCACATTATGAAATTGAATTTATAAAAGTGTCAGCCTTTCCCTTTGTGATTGCTGTTTCTTCATGGTGCTGACATGCAATGAAGGACGTTGTGAATAAGTAGTTTGCATGAATAGATTCTAGAACACATGCAGTGCTCCAATAAGACACCCCTTGGAGAACAATACACCTTTTCAGCTGGGAGCAAAAACTAGTAGTGATTTGCATCTGTGGTCTGTGGACCTTGGTGTATGTACTACTTTTGTTACTCAAAAACTAAACTGAAAACTAATGTAGATGGCAGAATAGGCTGCTGTCTTGGTATAGCAGTATTATCTCTACCCTGCATCTTACCAGCTTGAATTTTCCAAAAAGTATTTATAGATTTACAACAATTTAAGGGGCTGTCCAAAATTAGCAACATTTTCTTGCTGGGTGCAGGGCTGTGTACGCTTTATGATTAAAAAAAAATAAAATGATGGCATTTTTATATTCACATGCCAGCCTGCAAAAGAACTGTAGCCACCAGAGATGTCATTCTTGTCACATTTCATGATATTTTACTTTTGGCTTAGAAAAAAGTTTCTCTTTATGTTAGCACATGTTTCCTTTCCAGTGCACGAGAGTATAGAAGACAATGGCGTGCTAGCAAGCCACCATTATTTTTCTTATATGTTCAAAACCTTTCTTGGGTCTATCAAGTTCCTTTCTGATGCAATGTGGTTGGCAATACAGTAGTCCCTCCCTGATCCAGACACTGCTATGCCGTACGTTCGGATGTGACGGACACAACGTATGTCCCCCAATAATATCCATTTAAGTGTGATGCTAGGTCACTGTGAATTGCATGATCCAAAGATACAAGTAGCCTATTTAATTTTTAAAATGAAGTATGTGATTAAAATAGAGCATATAAAATACACTACAGAGTTTAATCTAAGTGGTTCGAAACACAAGATGTGGACCACAATAATTACAATTCTGAAATCTTTAATTGTTTTTGAAAGCAAAAGTAGCAGGTAGGCTATGTGTTTTACTTCTAGCGACGCATATACTTAAATTTTGTAAGCAAATTAGAAAATTATTTATTTCTGTAAAGTGTGTGCAATATATGTAAGGTACTGTATAGCATCGTATTTTGTGTTAATTGGGTAATAAGTATGCTACAGTAAAAAAAAAAAATTAAAAGCTATTATTATTTTCACATTGTACAGTAACAGCAACAGCGGGGTTTAATTTCTGTTACTGGTAGCCTATAGGCTAAAGTAAAAAGAAAATGTGCTAGATATTCATTTGATTGTATTAGTATTGCATACTGTATAGGCCTACTCTACAGATTTATATTTTTATGTAATGTGTACAGAAAGCACATTAATGTAATTACACAATGATACATTTAAAATAAATTGAGCACTACACATTTTTATTTTATTTTAAACTGGACACTTTGTTATTTCGGACTGTCTCCTGACATGTCTGGTTTACCGAGGGATGACTGTTTCAGTGCATGTCAAGGGTGATTGTTTGAATAGCAAATGGTACAGAAAGACACCTCACAATTACATTAAAATACAATTTATTGTCAATGGCAGAAAAATATGTTTTTATTTGCTACAGTTTGCAAATATGTGGACAATTCATACAAACACATGCAATAATTATATGTCCAAAATCTATTTCTCATATAGAGCACCATACTGTTCAAAAAAGCTTATTTTAAACTAAAAAAAAAATGAATACAGCTAGATTGAAAAATTCTGCCAAAAACCACTCATTGTGAAATCGGATTAGAAAACACAACATATTTCTAGCAATCTATTTGTAGTTACTAAAATACAACCTCTTGAACCAACTAGACCTACAAGAATACAATCCCATTTGACACGAATATGTATTTTTCAATGTAAATAGTAAATACCTATACGTGTTGGGGGACTTGTAATAAAATATAATTCACCTTAAAATTTCAAAACCTTCACATTTTGAACCAGTGCAAATCCCATCGGTTTGTTTACAATAGGATACAGTAAACTAGTCAAAAGTGCCTATTTTCACTTTTACTAAGGTAAGTAATTACATTCCGAAAACATAGGGTCTGCTTCTGATGTCAGCATTTTTGGGAAAATTCTATGATTTTCATAAAGTTCCATTAGCCATTTCAGTGCCACGTTCTTTTATCCTCTGAACATATTTAACGGTACAGACTACTCACTTTCAGTGTCTTTACAAGCTGTATTCTGTCATTCTCTAAATACAGTACCACTACAGGTAGAGTTCAGTAGAAAGTAAACTTTTCACTGCCACATTGGTTTTAACTAAGTACAGAAAGCTGTGGGGAGGCTGTGTGGTCCAGTGGTTAAAGAAAAGGGCTTGCAACCAGAAGGTCCCCGGTTCAAATCCCACCTCAGCCACTGACTCATTGTGTGACCCTGAGCAAGTCACTTACCTCCTTGTGCTCCGTCTTTCGGGTGAGACGTAATTGTAAGTGACTCTGCAGCTGATGCATAGTTCACACACCCTAGTCTCTGTCGCCTTGGATAAAGGCGTCTGCTAAATAAACAAATAATAATAATAAAATGGTAGTTTCTTTGCACAACTTTCTGTGTTTCTCTGTTGGTAGGGTGAGGAGCAGAGGAATTATGTTATCTGCATGTTGTTTAATATGATTATATAAAGCATCCTTTATGTTTTTTATTAGAAATGCAGGATTTCGCTTCAGTGATGATGTCTGGAAAACCTCCATTTCCACAAAAAAACCCCACACATTTCCTGTGTGGATCATCACAGCAAATCTTAAAAATGTAGACTAGGGAATTGAGTCACAACAAGCCATTAGGTGTGAGGAGTCATACTGCAGATACGAATGAGAAGCGGTTGGTTTGTAGTAGATAATGTTTGCTTTAACATGCGTTTCTTTCACAAATGCACATTTGAGACCTGAATAATGAATGGAAGCGCTTGGCTGGGATGTTTTGTGGAATTGTTTTGTCGGTTACCAGCACTATAAGGAGTGCTATTTTAGAGAGCTCTAACATTGAGGGAGCTATATAACTCTTTTTAGCAGCAACATTATAATATATACAGTATTGACATCATTTAGTGAAGCAAGACAATTTCTGCAAAAATCTGCCTACACATTTTTTATTTTTTATTTTTTACAAATGATATTATGCTTGTATGAATCACATGAATTTCAAGACATGCTGTTGCACTATATCTTTTATTTGACAGATTTTAGTATCTGGACAATATGTCCTCTGTTGAATTGTAATACTTTTTTTTGGTCATACTAAGTCCTACTAACATTAGCCTAATATTTTTTGCAAAAAAATCTGTACTTCTATATATGTATTGATTTGAGCATTTAAAGTAAGTCTATTTTTAATACTTCTTTGTTTTACTTTTTCCTTTATAGAGTGTCAGACTGACACGTTATCCACTGGAGAAAACACTACGATAACCATTAGATCCTCATTTCCAAAGGCCAATTGCAGTGTCTGCGTTCTGAAAGGCAAGCAATCATCCTGTTCATCTGAGCTCCACCTCCAACCCAGAGAAAATAGGACTTACAACTTCAGCTGTCCAGATCCCCATAAATTCTTCACCATTGAAATCAGCAAAAAAACTGGTGAGTAGAGGTGTTGTCAACGTGTAAGACCATGAACACTCAACTAGGGTTTCCTTTACAATCATGGCTTTTAACCTGGTAAGACATTCAATCTGTCGCGTTACAATAAGCTTGCTACGATTTCCTTTGTCTAGTTTTTACCAAACAAACAAACAATGTCATGTGAACAAGCTGTTCCAAACTGACACACACACACACACACACACACACACACACACACACACACAGACACACACACAGACACACACACACACACTCAAAAAGTGATCCTGTTTAAAATTCCTTCCTTTTATTTTCACAGTTTGCATTTCGAAATTTAACTCCACTGAAGTTAAAGAACTACTGTCTTTGGCCTTCCCAAAGTTCAACAATACTTTAATTTGGGATATCAATTTTTCTGAGCGCAAAGCTCTGGTACTGGATTTCTTGGGGTCAGGGCTGAGGCAGATTAAACCGTCAGAGAGCTGTCCAGATAACCTAACTTACAGCGTCCTCACCTACCTGACTGCTGAGATACAAAGCATCGGCACTTTCTGCAGGAGTGGTCCAGTTTCCAAAATCCAGGTGGATAAAGGAGCGAGGGTATCTCTTCAGATGTCAGGGAAAGAGGAAGTAGATGAACCTGGTTTCAGTATGACCGTTGGTCCCCCAATAAAAGGTAAGTCCAGTATTAATATATTTACTTTTTGTTGGCAAGACAAACATTAAGTTTGTTGCTTTGGTAGTATATGCAATAGACATGTGCTGAACTAGCAGACCAAATTGAATAGAATGCAGCAGGTAGTTGAGTTCCGGCACTAATGATTCTCCAGACCAGCACAAAGCAAGTTCAAAGCCAATTAGGCTGATTGTTTCAGCATCAGAACCCAGAAGCAATCAGAAGTGCTAGTATCCAGTGTAATATAGTTGTCAGTTTGGATGTCTCAGAATTATATAATGTTAAATTCAGATAAAACAGAGGTTATGCTAGTGGAAAATGTGGGATTACGTGAGCTTGACCGTAGTAATCTCTCATTAAATCTTAAACTAGAAATTATAAATATGGGGGTCATCATTGATCCTGATCTATCATTTGAGACTTGTTAGGGAAGTATCTTTTTACCATTTCAGAAATATAGCCAAACGTAGACCAATTATTTCTGTATCTGATGCCGAGAGACTAATGCATGCCTTTGTTTCATCTAGAATTGATTACTGTAATGCACTTCTCTCTGGTATCCCGAAAGCTGTGGTGTCTTGCTTACAGCTTGTTCAGAATACAGACGCTAGAATTCTGACCTTGTATCATCCAAATCGCACTCTTAGATCACAGGATGTGGGGCTACTGGTTATTCCAAGGGTTAACAAAATTAACACGGGAGGCAGGGCTTTTTCATGCAGAGCCCCTGGAATGCCCTGCCATCTTTCGTCAGGGAAGCTGGGACTGTTACAGTTTAAGTCAAGACTGAAAACATACTTTTATAAAATGGCTCTCTTATCTTAGTGGGTTTTAATGTAAATTTTAAATGTATGAATTTTTAACATCATTATATATATATATATATATATATATATACATATACACAGTATATATATATATATATATATATATATATATATATATACTGTGTGTATATATATATATATATATATATATATATATATATATATATATATATATATATATATATACATACACGCTGTTTTTTTGTAATATGCTTTTTAATATTTAGCAGTTGTGTGTGTGACATACTTGGGGACTTTTATACAAAGGTGTTGTGTAAATGGAAATGCTTTTTTTTAAATGTACTGTACAGTGCTTTGTGATACTTTGTATGAAAAGCGTTATATAAATGTAATAAATAAATACATTTGGGTTCAAAATACTTTGGTTTCCACCCCATGTTTTTAAGGTCAAGGAATACAAAGTGATTTTGTAAGCTGTATGACCAATTTATTTTAATATGCAAGTGCAAGTGAACGAATTATCCCATGTTTAGTTCTCTATTGGTCAAACCTAATGAATGAACTGCTATCTGTCGTTCTCAATCCTAAAATGAGTTGTCTTCCTTCAGAATGCTGCATAATTGAAGTTAACTTATTGCCGGGGTCTTCTGTGAACCTGCTCTCCCCAAACTACCCCCTGAGTTTCTCAGATGACGACATAATGTCCTGGATGTTTACAGTCCCTGAGAACAACAAAGCCGACGTGCTTTTCCTGAACTACACACAGCCGAACTGTGACAAGAAGAGGGAGGGGGTGGAATATGTCTTGCCTGGATCCCCGTTCACCAATGGGAAGAGTCTGACAGATCGACAGCCGTCCTCCATCCGCGGGAATTTCAAAATGCAGCTGGAGAACTGTGAAATGGTCAAGTCAAACCCTGGGAAACTGTCCTTGGAGTTTCGAGTTGAAGTCTTTAATGAGAGCCACCAAAGTAGGTATTCCTCTTTCTGTTTCAGTACTATGGAGCCGCTTTCTCACCCAACAAGGTACAATATTATCAGGCATATTTTCATGAAAACATTAATAAATAGTGATAAATGCAGTATGAAGTCAAGACTTTTAGATTTTTCCTTTTCAAATATTTTGTGTGGGGGGATAAAAGCACCACTGCTTAGGGTGCAGTGCGTCATGTAAGCGTGGTTGGCTGGGGGCCAATAGGGAGCACTGCATTGGTTGGGGATTGTTCATCTCCTCACGGTTTAGAGACTTCCTGCTGTTCAAGCACCAATGAGTCCATGTGGATACTTCACAGCATGGGTCTCTCTTCTAGGGTTCAGTAGCTTGGTAACATCCATTCCTTGAGTTCAGCAGGTGAAATGAAGCGACTGACAAGACAGCAGGAATATGCCAGTTATCAGTGAGTGCAGAAACTGTAATAAAAGCATACCTCGGGGTGAATATGTTATGATTAACTCCCTCTCTTTTTCTGTCATCAGTAATGGAGGTGTGATAATTACAGGAATCTAAGTAATTGCGAGAGAACCTTAATCAAAAAGATACGGCAGGAGGAATGGGTTTCGCCTGTGTTCCAAGTGAAAACAAAGTCTGTAAAGAAAAAATTGGTTTCTTATAAGACTGAGCAATGACCTGCCTGTAAATATCTTGGTCACACTTTAGTTTTATTTATAAGTGAGTTGTAAAGGACATGAGTGTCACTGACAAAGAATAGCAGTTCATTATAATAGAATTGTATTGACAATTCACCAGTGGAAGGCTTTGTGTTCTAAAGTATTTGTCTAAAGGTAATGTCTAAAGGTGGAAAAATGACCATTCAAACATCCATTATAACCCATTGTATAGAAGTAAATTTTAATTATTTATAAATTAAACTACCAATAATAGTTTCCTTCTGAGGTCGAACCATTTCCCAACAGTTTATAAAAAAGGTAAAGATAAGTAAAATAAATAAAAAAAACACCCAGGTGTATGACTCACCTGTGTTGAAAATACTAAGAGAACTGCATTGTTGCAAAACTTCTGGGGAGTTCCTGAACTGCTAATTTGCTGAGTCGGTAGCCTCTTCCTGGCATTTTAATACAATTAAACTGCTGTAGACTTTTGTCGGCTTCAAAAGCTTGGATATTGGTAGAACATGGTAAAAATGGGCAATATACTAAATGATAAAGAAAACCATTCTAATCTTCTATCTTTGTCTTTTTATTTAGGAAAATTTGATTCTTGTTAATGTTTGCAAGTGTGTTTGGAAATTGGTGAAAACTATTTTTGATTTAGTTCACAATGGCATAAGACCACCTATACAAAATAATAATACTGACCCACCATAGAGTAGAGAACATGCAGTACAAATCCAAACTATCCTTTTTTTAACGTATTTTTAAATATTTTTGCTTTGCAAACATATGTTTTAAAGACCTCCTTAGTAATGTGAAAGGTTTTCATTTTCCAGATCATTTTTGGATTGACTTGCAAAAAGAAAAAGGGATCAATGTTACCATAAAGCAGAAGAAAGTCAATCCAAACTGCCAGTTCTGTGATGGTGCTGCCTGCCAGCCAGAGATCACACTGCAGTCTGGAAAGAAGACCAGAATCCTCTTCAAGGACTGTAACCTGGAGGAACTCGGCATGGTGGTCACCAAAGACATAGGTAGGAATTGTGCATCATTGTTCTGAAATATCATACCCTTCAAACAACTAAATGTATCCCTTTAAGGCAGAAGTACATACCACAGTTTTGTATGCCAGACTTGCATTTTTATAGCATTATATTGAGAACAGCTTTTCCAATTGTACTGAAACTTGGAATGGGTATGGCAACTGATCTTGTCAAATCTTAGAGAGTAGGCAAGGTTGGGCCTGGTTAGTACTTGAATGGGGGACCTCAATGCAAAATCACGTGCTTCAGAAAGTGTTTCTTGTGCTGTAAGTTCTTCCTCTTGGGTTCCAGGTTGTTATAACTGGGAGAAGTGCCCTGTAAAGGAGATGCCCCTCAAAGTGCCCAGGTCCCTTGCCAGACTGCCTGTCCCCCTGGAAAGCCTTACCTGGCAGCTGAGGGCTCCCACAGAGAGCACTATAGTGCTGAGCCCCGGCGAGGCTAAGCTGAAACACTTCCTGCCTGGGGAAAATTGCAGGGAGGGCTTCTACTACAGACTAGTGGAGGAGGACGAGTCTGAACAGGGCAGGTTCTGCCCTCAGGGATCCATCGAGAAAGTCCAGATCCACTCCAATATCTCTGTGGCACTGATGAACATCGACAGGGGCAACTACAGCAAAATACTGGAACCCTTTTTCAAGGTTTCCTTTGAAAAAGAAATCACAGGTAATTTCTTTTGCAACGTGGTTCAGGAAAGACGCACGTACACACGAAACATTTTTTTTGTTCGTTTTACCGTTTGAGTGTTAAATGTCTACATGTACAGTATTTCAAATAATACATCGGAACTTGAGTTGGATTCCAAACAAACTCAAGGTTTCTATATTAAATTCTATGTTCCCCTTCATTTGTAGCTTGTGTGAATGCTGCACATTTATCGAAAAGCTGCACAAAAAAAGAAGGAAACATGTTACTCACTGAGGCTTTAAAAAAAAGAATCTTTTAACAGTTAGGATTAAGAACACTGATTGTACTATTATTAGTAGCAACAAGAGGGCCACCTTATCCTGTGAAAGGCTGAGCAGATTAGCAGGTTATGCTTTTCACTGCATACAATAGTAGTGGTGTAACAACATGTCAGTGTATACAATTCATTAATTTTTCCTTCTACAATTCATTCATTTTTCATTCAGAGAGCTATATATTCAGTGTTTCCCCTGAACTGGGCATCATGAGCTATCTGGTGACCCCTAGCTGGCCTAAGGGGATGGCCCCCTTGTCCTCGGTGTCCTGGAAGGTTTCAGTGCCGCCGGGCCACATGGTTCAGGTCAGCTTCCTCAACGCCACCCAGCCGCAGTGCCAACAGTCCCACACCAGCATCTCCATCAAGGGGCAGAGCTCTGTGGAGGAGGAGCTCAGTCGCAGGGAGGATGAGCTGCTGCCCGAGCACCAGACCATGACGGAGGACTTCTGGCTCAACATGTCCAATTGCAAGCCTGAGGCCACCAAGAAGACTTTCAGAGTGATGTGTCGGGTCACGCTAATAGAGAAGCAAGACGGTATCCAATTGTTATGATTCAGTATTCAGTTTTAATGCAGTTATTTATGCCACAAGCAAAAATATATAACATGCTTACCGGGACTAGTTTCCAATGTGTCTTTTTTGTTTAGTTTCCAATCCAGTGGTGTGTTGCTGAAATTCAGGAAGGAGCTGCACTTCGGTAGTTCAAACAATGCTGCCACCGATACGTGTTTTATACAACTTCTTTACAAATTTAAACTGTCTGAAATTATTTCAGATTTCTATGGTTTTGATTTGGACCCAGATTTCCTTATGAACGAGTTTAGTCAAGAAATGTCAGTTATTGCTTCTGACTTGCGTGTACAGCCTGTAGCACCTGCAATAACAACGGGAAACAACAGAGAGGCTGCAAATTGACAGACTGAGGTCAAGATTCTGTCTAAAAAGGTGGTTCAAAATGAATCTGCATCAAAGCATAATCTTTTGACAATCTTCCTGCTGGGAATGAAAACCGTATACCACAAACAGTCATTCTGTTTTCTCTATCGGAGAGGTCAAGGGATTTTTGTGTTTTGTTTTTAAAATACAGGAGATTCCTGACAAATGTTTTTATTATATATATATATATATATATATATATATATATATATATATATATATATATATATATATATATATAAAAATCTGGCTTACTTGCACTGTCCGTATCACATTGTTTAAAATAACAACTTAAAATGTAATGGACAGTGAGTTGTACACGTTTCACTGAAAGAGCATTCAGTGAGCCAGGTTATCATGTTAGCTACAGTATGTTGTTTATTTTCATTTAATGTTTCACAAAAAATAATTTAAAATAAGTAACTAAACAATACAATATCAAATTACACCACTGACTTACGCAAGTGTGTCAATATGAAGTCTGTTTTAATGATCCAAGCAGTGGTGAATCACAATGCTACCCCCCCTTTAATTTATGAAACTTTTTCCCACTTGTCTGGAGAATTGTAAGTGCTGAAAGTGAAGAGCCTTCCTCATTCATTTTAAATCATGTGACAGTGTGACCTTTTAACTCTGCTGGTCCTGCCTATTCTCTCCATCTGTAAATGTAGAGAAGGTGGGGCTGGTCCACTTAGGGTTCTCCAGACAAGCTCAAAAGAAAGTTGAAAGCCAAATAAAAGGCATGAGTACTGGAGACACATAATCTAGAACCACTCGGAACAATTGCAAACATCATAAAACAATGTCAAAAAGAAATTAAATGACACTTGAAGCTACTATTTTATCATACAGTGCTAATTATTATCCTTTTTTTTTTTTAGGCCTCTCCATGAAAATCGCCATTGGAACTCTTTCAGCTCTTTTGATTATTGTGGCTTTCATTGTAGTTATCAGCTGTGTTATGAAAAAGTAAGTACTTTCTACAGTTAAACACATAGTATTACCTAAAGGGATAAACAAATGTAACACAAATAGTTGAAGCTCACAGGAGTAAAACATGTTGTTCATTCAGTTGTGGGTCAAATAATTGGAATGACAAAACTCTATTTGTCATAAACCTATTGGGTAAATTGCAACATACCACATACTTAGACTATTATCTTGGTACTAAATTCAGGTCTTGTTCAAACCCAGTTAAACTATTAAATTGGTCTAAATCAAACCCTATTCCAACGTACAAAACACTTCAACCAATTAATTGATTTAACAAGACCCATTTAGTGGTTTATTTTATACCTGTTATAAACTAGCTCTGTTTAAAGACTAATGCTGCACAGTAAGTACGTTCTATCTTGTAAAATTGAATATGCCTATATGAAACGTAAAATAAAATTGAACATTGCGTTTAAATGACTAGTATTGTACATTTTTATACAGTTCAGCAGCAATGTCTGGAAAATGAGTGAGGAACAACAGAATTGAACAAAAAATGTTTCTGGTGGAGTGCGTCAGGGATCATTTAGTATTGGGAGATAGCAGTTCAGAAAGAGACAAACTGCTGCACGGGCTGAGGCTTGGAAGAACATGTAGTAGTGTAGCGTTTCAGTGCCATTCCTGATAATCTAACAATGCGCACACTATGGATTGGGTTAGAAATATAACATTGTATTGGATCCATGACTAAATCCTGTTTAACAAATGTGTTTTTCAATACATTTTACATATTTGAACTACTTTATTATTAGTATTTAATTTATTGAAATATACAATATATACATTGATACAAGTAAAGACAAAGGTTACAATATCTAGTTCAACAGTGTGTGTATGTATGTATGTATATGTGTGTGTGTCTGTGTATATTCTTTGCAAAAAACTTTGTTAATGCGTCAGTTAGGGTTGGTATTAAAAAGACAAACGTAGGGAAATGCGATGTTAGGGTTTTTAGCCCTAACTGCATTCCCTCCCACCCCCTTACAAGCAGTTGCAGGGGCAAGGCAACACAAGCAACCACAGACAGCCATCATCAGTTAAGACGAACAACATACAACTCTCTGCAGATAACACAAGACATCCTTTTTTTTGTAAACTAAGTCGTGTGGCAGCTAGAAATATCACAATCGCTAATTTATTCCATGCATTAATATTAAATAATTGTAGCAAAGTGTTGCTAGTTTTTCTGGGATTTCAAACAAAATACAATTCTGTTCATTTTTTTAACTTTAAAACTAAATAAGCAAGCCTGCTATGTAATTTTAATTTTTTTTTTTTTTTCATTTCAACAAAATACATACCAACAGAAGTGGGTTTTTTTAACAGTTTTTTTTAAACAATTCACTGCTGCAAGTCGTTCTTTTGAACCTTGACAAAGTCCATCATAGTCTTTTGTTTCAGTGAGGCAAAATATGTTTGCTGGTCTTCACTAAGTAACTGCCTCAGGAGAACTAATTTTACAGAATCCTTCTGCTGTTTGTACCAACAAATGAATCCTGTCATCTGTAGCGCTGCTGTCTTTGTGTCGACTCCACAGGTTAAACTGACGCATGCTTCGTTGTGTGTGTAAGTCTACATTGGCAATAATGTTTCAGAGATGAAACTCGTCAGGGAGCCGCGGATAATTGAAGTCGCGGATGAATGTGGTGCGGATAAATTAGCTTCTACTGTGGGTGTATATATTTATATATCTATATCTGTGAGTGTCTTTCCAGATGGAAACACTGTTCCTTCAAAGGCAGAAACCCACAGTTAAACCTGCATGGTCTAGATTACACTGAAAATTGGTTTTAAATTAAGCCACTGCTGATACGTTGAAGTTGAAAAAGCCATTTGACACCCTGTTGTCTAAATTGGTAAGTTGTAATTGAGCTCATAGACCAGTCTTTTTTAAGACTTGTTTTCAGATTTAAACCCCAGTTAAACCGGTTTAAGTGGTACGTTGCAATTCGCCCATTTTGTTTGATATGTCGTTTGGATGACAGGCCACCAACACATCAATCAAAACTCCCTGTTAATTGGAATGTACGCAATAGGGCATAGGTCCATTATACTGACAGCTCAACATATCAGTCAACTCATTGCCATTGTGGAAAGGATCTGGCTGCCTAGCCTTGGATACAAAGCAAGACTGTCCCATACTAGCCCTCAATCAAGTAAACCAAGTTGTAAATATCTACACTGTTTAATAAAAGCTCATTTGTTTATTCTTTTTTTGCTTCACATAGAAAGAAGAAAAAGAAACCCGAGACGTCAATCTATAACCCAAACGTCAACACCTTTTTTCCGGGGCACCCACTGTTCACTAAAGGAAGGCGAGACAATGATTCTCACATATACACCACCATAGACGAGACCATGATGTACGGGCACCTGCTGAGGGGGCCTGGCTTGACGACCCTCCCAGAGGTGGACGTCTACCGGCCTTTTGAAGGCCCTGTTGGAGACAGGCCCCCCACCCCTCCCCCTCTCTTTAACCGGGGCAAGTCCAAGGAGGTCAGTCCAGAGGTGGATGTCTACAGGCCTTTCTTAGGTCCAGTTGGAGATGAACCACCCATTCACATTTTTAACCGGGAAGCCAGCATGGAGGCAGTGGCTGACAGTCGCTTGGTGGACAATGAGTTATACTCGTTTCAACACGAGGAAGAGGCAGAAACACCAGGCAATAAGGATGAGCTGCCACTGCCTCCTGCTGACGAAGAAATGGAGCACAATAAGGAGGAGTCCAAACTTTAGCACAGCAAAGGATGCTGGACATGATGTTGTGGTTGCTTTTTACACAGGCCAGCTGTTGCAAGTTGCAAGCCCATCCAAAGATGTCTAATATCTTTACTAGTTAGAGCCTGGACAGCACAACACTGCTTTATTTGTCACTTTCCTATATTATAGTGCTGTTCTAACTGAAAAGAATTCTGTGTTAGCAAAATGTCCATATTATTTCATTAACAGCCATTTGTTGAAAGATTACACTCTCTTAGAAAATGTGATAAATGTATATCTAGAAGCAACACTGTTTTATTATTATTTTATGGAATCCACTCTTTTGGTGAGTCTTAGGGCACTTTCACACCTAGTTCACTTGCAAGTTATTCAAATTGTAGTTCCAAACGAACACATTGTTTTCAGGTTTGCTTCGGTTCATTTCACACCAGAAAAATCACACCACTTCCAAGTAAACCGAGACATTTCAAGTGATCTTGGTTCACTTTGTTTGATGCGCATTCTTGTGCGATTACATGGTTCTCGGAGGTTTCACATATATGGACTTGAAGTTTTTGGTTTTAACCGATTTAATAAGTGAAAAAACATCCCCCAAAAAAACATTTGAAAGATTCGGTTTTAAATTTTTTAAAGCGATAAACCTGGGTTTTGGCAATATAGTATAGTGGACATACATAACACGCCAGGAAGTCAATGCATCATTTGCTTAGTAACAGGCTTAACGACCACGAACCTGGTTGTAAACAAACCAGCAAGATGGTGTCATGTAAAGGCTTTATTCAGTGACAAACTGAAAAAGTTATTGTAAATTAAAACTGCTGTACAGTTATGCTTCTGCTAATGCATATTAAAGTTTTTCTTGTGTATGACTGCTAAATTAGTATTATTATTATTATGATTAACATTTATTATCCTTATAGCTACATAAATATCAAACCTTAATCACAGTACCATGATTAATGTTTAATCATGGAAAAAAATGTAAGTAACTTCTTGTATGCTGAGATTAATTGCTAAAGTATGATGGGGTGGGCAAAAAAAAACATGAATGTAGTGTGACGGGCGGTAATGGGGGTAAAATGAAATCTGTTACTTCTCATAATTCTTGGATTCAAAATGTATCCAGTTCTACATGGCCAGAATCCTAATGTGGACATCCTCACTTCAACGCAGTATGTTAACCTTTGTAAATGTATTATAGAAACAAAAAATTGATTAATTTGAATGATGTTTATTTTTAACCGGTTTTGCCAATTAATAATATAAACCAATAATAATAAAAAACAATCTTCCCCCCCCGAAGTGAACAAAAAATAAAAAACGAAAAATTCAAGCCCTACACTGTAACCAAGCGAACCGAACCGCACTTGAATCCACAAACGGTCACATGAACTAGGTGTGAAAGTAACCTCAAGCAGCAGTGCGAGTGTCCTTAGGTCAGGTAGTACCGCTGAGATGGGCCAAAGGCAGTTCCCTTTCAATTCGAAGATGACCGCCAATGACATTATGTATAGGATATGCCTGCTCTTTGGGTTGGTATTGCTGAGCTCTCTATACCAGAGCTGCCGGTAGGCCCCTTCCTGGGATGATGCACTCGGTCCCACCCACCGAGGGGAAAAAACTCTCATCCAATGGAAGCCATTCCTCTTTTTCCTTCTCAAGATGTTAAGGTAAGACCTCTATGTCCAGCTGAGCATGTTGATCTAAAATAGCTAATCGAGTCGATTGTATTTCCCTTGCATTCGTGCTGAAAGCTGGCCTGCCGCTTTCCCAGAATCAATGACTTTGGAAAGACCGAGCCTTTTGCCTTTCTGTCTTTCAGCGGCCTCCTCGCTTGCATGGTAGGCCGCACTTTGTTATGTCTGTCTGTCGTGTGTGAGCGACTGCCTGTGCAGTCACCCGCAAGTGGTTGTCTGTTTCTTCCTGAGAGTACACAGTTCGTCCACAGGGCTAGGCCTTGCCGTATCCCCGCTGTTGAGTGACTCTTCCAGCCGTGCTGTCCTCCATGGGGCTAGACCTTGCGGCATCCCTGCTGTCGAGTAGACCTCACCGGCTGCGTAGGCCCGCCCACCTCAGTGAGTCGGGCTTTGTAAACAAACAGTGTGCTCTCCCCTATACTGTCTTTCTACCGTTTTTTTGCTGTCTGCTTCAACTCACCCACCGTGGCTTTGGCCCTTGTGTCCCCCTGGTACACGCTATCCACTGACCAGGTGTGTGTGACCGCGCGGTTAGGGTAGGCACAATTGTGTAACGGCCCCCCGGTGCTTCAGTACCGCGGCGCACGTATAGCCCTTGGTACTTAGGTATCTCGGTGCACAAGTGCTCAGTGCATACGGCACACGGTGCCCAGTGCCACAGCGTCAGTGCACGGTACACGGTGCACGCGGTGCTTGGTACCCACTGCTACAACGCTAGTGCGGGACCGCACGGTGCTGCACGGTACGCGGTACACATTGCGCACGGCTTCGGGACGCACGGTGCACACTGTGCTTGGTACCCACTGCTACAGTGTTAATGCACAGTACGTTACACACGCTAATGTGGTGACTGCTATTTTACCCTCACGACTTTGCTGGTGTGTGTGTGTGTGTGTGTGTGTGTTTTTCTTTACTGCCTTGCAGTTTAAAAAGAAAAAGTAGTAGCAGCATGATTCCTCCACCGGGACCCAACTCTGCTGTGTTCCGCTGTTGAGTTGAATCAGCAGGCTTGTTTCAGCCCGCCGACTCGGCGCGCTTTGGTGAATGTGTTTCTCCCATAGCTGAATTGCTGTGTGTGTAAGCCTCTGTTTTCTTATTACTGCCTTCGCAGTTAGAGGGGGAAAAAAAGCAGTACACTTTTATTCCTGCCTAACACGCTGCAGCTCCTTGAGCATGTGCTCCACTCTGGCATACGCTATGCACTGCCACGTTGTGTGACTGCATGTGGTCCAGAACCAGGTTATCGCCGCTCTTATTATTATTAATTTCTTAGCTGACGCCCTTATCCTGGGCGACTTACAGTTGTTACAAGATATCACATTATTTTTACATACAAGTTTTACATACAATTACCCATTTATACAGTTGGGTTTTTACTGGAGCAATCTAGGTAAAGTACCTTGCTCAAGGGTACAGCAGCAGTGTCCCCACCGGGGATTTAACCCACGACCCTCCGGTCAAAAGTCCAGAGCCCTAACCACTACTCCACACTGCTGCCCGCTCTGCACCGTGCCCTCCCCTGTACTGCTCTCCTGATTGCCTACTGCAGCCACTCAAGCCTGTGTATCCACCCCAGTATATGCTATGCGCTACCCTGGGTTGTGTTGACTTCACGTGGTTAAGGCTAGGTGCCTCTAAGTGCTTCTGCGCCCTCGAAGTTTATATGCTCCATGCCGCGGTGCTTAGCGCCACAGGATGTCAATAACACCTGCACTCGGTGCTCCGATCCTTCGGTGCGCCAATACTGTATTGTACCTCACTCAGTGCCGGTGCGTCTGCACCCTTGGTGCCTGAGTGCTTTAATACAAAGGTCTACACTCTCCGGTGTTTAAACAACACCCTTGGGGCTGTGCAGACATCAAGCATGGCTGAAGTCCATGCTTGCCGTACACAGCGTTGGGAGCCCCTGGCCAGGCAGCAGGCTCAAGCCCTTGCTCTGGCCACAGCTCAGCCGATAACACCGGCCCCAGAGCTGACCCCGCCTGCACCGGTGGTTGCCCTGGATGTTACAGAACCGGATTTCATTATTGCTAAGGAGGACCATGATGTGTGGACCTATGGGAAGATGGCTCCTTCCTTCAAAGTAGCCCCTACCTCCCCTGGCCATTCCTTTGGACCAGCGGTTGAGGAATTGCTGCAGCGCTCTCACCGAGAACGCAAGGTGTCTCGTCAGGTAGAGAACGAGACGCTGGCGTCCGCTGTACTCGCCAGGCTGTGCGGCCAGGCGAATGGTTTATCACACTGGACCGAAAGAACGCGGATTCCACGTTCCTATTCGTCCAGCGCACAGGAAGTATCTCCGCTTCGCCTTACAGGGGAGCGTCTTTGAGTTTTCTGTGCTGTGATTCGGCCTCTCCTTAGCCCCCCGCACGTTTCAAAGTGAATGGATGCCATCCTAGTTCCCTTGGGTGATGAACTACCTGGACGACTGGTTGGTCTGCTCCAGTCGCAGGAAGGAGGAGTGGCCCACACAGCGATTTGTGATGAAGCATCTGTTGAGGCTGGGTCTAACCCCCAACAATGCCAGAGCCAATTAATACCGGTGCAAAGTACGGTCTACTTGGGTCTCCGGCTGGATTCCCTTAAGATGCAAGCCTACCCGCCGGACAACCGAGTAGCTGCCATTTGCAACTGTCTGGCACTGTTGAAGGGTTCACAGTACAATTGGTGTTGTGCTAAAAACTATTGGGTCTGATGGCCGCAGCTTCATCACCCACCCAACTAGGGTTACTCCACATGTGCCCAAAGTGTGGCTCAGTGCCTTCGGCTGCACCTCAAGCTCGACAGACACTGTCAGCTGACCGTGTCTCGCCTATGCTGGAAAGCTCTACGCTGGTGGAGGCAAGCCTCTCACCTGAGCGAATGCGTAAGGATAGGAATGATACACAACCATCAATTGGTGATGACAGATGCACCCAACTCTGGTTGGGGGGGCGGTCTGGGCAGGCAGAGGAGTTTCAGGAGTTTGTACTGCGGCTAGCTGGGCTACTCCGCATACCTTCTCCAGGTTCTACCGTCTTAATGTGGTAGACCCTGCCTTGCCTTTCTGTAGGCACACGGGTCCTTGAGGGTGTAAGTTCACACCGCTAACCTCTGGGTTAGATGGAAAAAGAGAAATGGCTTCCTTTGGATGAGAGTTTTATCCCCTTGGTGGGTGGGAGTGCATCATACCAGGAAGTGGCCTACCGGCAACTCTGGTATAGAGAGATCAGCAATACCTACCCAATGGGCAGGCATATCCTATACGTAATGTCATTGGTGGTCGTCTTCTCTTTCAGGGAACCAGGGTTACGGAAGTTACCTAACGTTTTGTATTGTCACCGTTTACAAAGGCTGTTAAATATGTCTTTCAGTTTTATAATGCTGCAAATTAATAATGTAATATTGTAAAAAGACTAGAGAATAGAATTATATTGCATAAGACTTATTGTAGAAATGTTTGCCTTATTGTGTCTTCACTGTTCTCAGGTCCGTTGTGCAATCATGGGTGGTGGTTGTTGTTGTTATAACTATACTGTTGATGGCAACAGGCTGTTTTGAAAATCTCTGATAGCTATAACACTGTTTTGAAGGGCATTGTGACCAAATTTAGGGCATACAATTTTAGTATGATGGCTGAAATCGCTCCCCCTTTGAAATACATACCCTAAATACATAGTGTATGTATTGTCTACAATGCCTGGGTCCTTGTACAGTTGAATATGGTAATTTGTTCTTCCCAGTGAACATTTGACATAATTTGAAAATACATTTATATTACTTTTTTGTTTGTTTTTTTACTTTGTTAAATAATGGTATTCATTTATTTAAAGAAAAAAACCCTTTTGTATATTTGTTATTGTTGTCAGTTTTGCATGTTTTTTTTTCTTGTTTTAAATAAAGTTTTTAAAAAGTGCATTTGAATACAAAATAAGATGGACTGTCTAGTGTTACACCAAAGGCCCGTGAACATAAACAAAATATATTGTATTTTGTGAAAAAAAAACTTGTCGCATCTAGCAGCACAGTAGCATACATGTTGTTAAAAATTAACAAAAAAAAATTATAAAATGGAACCCTTAACATACTGTTAAAATAAATATGAAAACTGATGACAAATAAACTGGTATTTAATGGAATGCACATACTTAAATTTGATCAGAATATTTGAAGTATGCAGTTGTGTGCAAAATTTGAAGCCAATATATTTGTGTTGTAATCTGTCTAACATGGAGACCAAAAGGTCACATGACAGCAATATGGCTTCCAGATTTGGTTTTAGGATTTATATGACTACAAATATGGTTTCTGAGATAAGAGATATTGAAAGCGCAGCAAAAGTAACTTTGATATATGACTTACTGTAAGACCAAAAATAAATTTGGGTACCAAATGTGAATCCAGTATCTGAAAGAGTTTAGTGTCTTTAATCTGGAAATCAAAAATTAAAGGTCAAGGTTAACAGCAAATTTAGCTTAGTGTTTAGATAACCTTTACAAATATAAAGACTGGATCTCAAATGTTTGTTGAGAAATTACTCAAAAAGGTGGTGGTAGTCAATGAAAAGCACAATATGGGATGTAGGGTAGGTTTTAATTAAAATTGTAGCTGTAATTAATAGCACGCAGTGGTTGAATGTTCTAAATGCTTTAAGGATCGTAATTGTAAAAATAAAATCCAAATGGTCTGCCCATCCCTGATAATTACAGCAATGTCACAATTGCACCTCACAAACAAAAAGTTGTTAAACCATCTTGAACTATTTACATTTGAGGAAAAAGTCATAATGGTGGCGTTTACATGCACAAGTCCTGATTTAGGAAAAAATGCTCAGTCTTTCAGATGAGACGTAATTGTAAGTGACTCTGCAGCTGATGCATACTTCACACACCCTAGTCTCTGTAAGTCGCCTTGGATAAAGGCGTCTGCTAAATAAATAAACAAATAATGACAAATGTATGTGAAGGTACCAGTACTTCGGAAAATACATTGGAGTGAAATCAACAGGAAGAAACGACCTAGGTTTATATGGATTACAGTGGGGCAATCTCCATGGGGGAAAGGCCCTGTCCACACTATGCCTTTAAACCGTATTAGTTGCATTTAAGCCAGCTTAAAAGTGCTAAATACGGTTTGCGTCCACACTACGCAGCATTTAATACCGTACTAGAGAACCGGACTCGAGACCACCTCAGGAGGTAGTCTCGAGTCCGGTTCTAATTAAATCGCATCAGGTAGTGCGGTTTATCAGAAGTGTGGACGCTGTAATACCAAACTACATTTTTTGTGTATCCTCCAATATCCCGGAATGCTTTGTGCTATGTTTGGCGAAATACTCAGAGCAGGCGACCAAAGGACTTGCTATCACTGTGTACACTCCGCACTAGGTATTTATTTTTATGTTTCAAAAAATCTGTCAGGACATCTCTGTTAAATTAGTGGGGAAAATACAACGAAAAAACACAACGTTAAATTAGGCGACTGCAAAAATGAAATGCGAGTTAAAAGTATGATCGGGGATGAACAAATTACGTAATTTGTCAGCTCTGTTTGAAATAAAATTAAGAGGACCAGAATTAGGCTCAGGCAACATATGAAGGTAAAAACAAAGATTGTTTTGTAATTAACAGCTTTTTCTGAGTTTAATTATAAAACAGAATCAGCTCAATTTGTTTAAAGGGACTTCATCTGATTAAAAATAAAACCTGAAAACTTCCTACTTGTGTGTATGTGTGTGTGTTCGGATTTAGTTTTTCCACAATATATTTCATTTATGCAATATGGACCGCTGTTAATATGGGACATAACAAATTATTTTTAAATAAAATACAGTGCATGGTGGGATACTATCGTATTAATTTCCACGGTTCGTTGCGCTGCTGGGAATTGTAACTGAACTATTCTAATGGTGTGTGGACGCATTAAGCCTGACTAAACATGAAACGGTACTTCAGTGTGGACGCTTTGAGCTGGATTAATTAGAGTGGTTTCGAGTACGGTTCCCGAGATCGGTTATGTAGTGTGGACAGGGCCTTAGTCTCACCTTTTTCTCACTCTGTGTTGGTAGTAGTTTCGGGTTGTATGTGTTTCCATGTAGTTTTCTTAAGACTGAGAAATTCTCGTTCCACATGCAAATAAACTAATTCATATTAAAATACCGGAGGCTATGTTTGTGCCTGAGTTCCAATTTGGTGTTGCGCGACTTACTGATATCGTACAGCTTTCTTAAACCGGGTTTCCATGAAGTGTTTAGGTTGTCTTAAAACACAGCCTGCCTGATTTGGTACCCCCAAAAAATAAATAAATAAATAAATACGTCGTTCCTGTGTGTGCAGCTGTGCTGATTCTGCTGACACAAATAATACTAATAAAAAACAACATTACATAAGAAAGCGCTGTGTACTATCCTTGTATTATTTGCTAAACGTTTTTTGACTGCATATATATTTACTACAACCCTACTATACACGTACATATTCGTAAGAGGTAAGGACAACACATTTCCAGATAACCTGCTATTACGACAAAAGAGTCTGCAGTTTGCATTTCCCATTTTTGTAAACTGCCAGTAACTAATGCTTGGCCAATACTTAAATGTGTGTTTTAGATTTTAATTTAATATTTTTATTCATTTTCTACCAGTTTGAATATGCTTGAGACTGTTTTTTTTTTTCTTTCAGAAATGGCCGTTTTTAAAGGGAAATAAAACAAAAACCGTCAAAGTGTGAGTATTATGATTGTTAATTATGTTTACCGGAGTATTTATACTTACAAAATACAGAAAGATGGTGCTTCACTGTTTTGTGTTTAATTATACAACGAGTTGAAAACTGCAAAGTTCATGAGTACCGCAGAGTTCTCCATAGAGGAAGAATCACCAGGTTGTCTGCTTTACCCACTGTATTGTGTTCTAAAAAAATGAATTTACGCCTGACTTTGACGCCTTGACGCGACGCGCTCAGTGTGAAAGGACCTTAGAAGAACTGGTCTTGACTGCTGAAATCTCGTCATCCGCAAGAACGATTCCTGCTCCGGTTTACATGGGTTTTGAAGAACTGGTCTTGACTGCTGAAATCTCGTCATCCGCAAGAACGATTCCTGCTCCGGTTTACATGGGTTTTTACAGCTATTTTTATCGTGAGAAAGCGATTGGCCCTGCCTTTAAAGTCGCGCTGCCAAATGTCCTTTTACTGTTTCACGATGTATTCGCGTGACAACGTCACGCAGTCACACTAGGCAACCATCCAGCAAAAAATGGATGTTTGTTCTGGTGAAGATGTCAAAAGGTCTTGCTGAAATGAGAGAACTTGTTTACTTATAACAGAATGGTACTTAAATCTGGTACTACACAAGGTTCTGATGTAACAGTTTAATATTCCTTTTCACAAAATGTGGTGCTACTTGTTCAAAATAGTTTTGTTAGTAAATTGAGCCAATGTAACTTAATGACTGTCTAGCTTTTGTGAAAATAACACACTGCTAAACCCTACAGCTAATATTAATTAAGAAATCGTGTCAAAACACACATGGAGGGGGGGGGTATTCACAGTCTAAAACAGGCACTGGTTGGGGCCTGTACTATATTATTACTGTTATACTGTAGGAATCACAGTCCATGGTCTGCCATTATGTACAGTGGGGCTTATAAAGTATCGGCATATGCCCTTGAATAAAACTGCAATGGCTTCCCATACTGTATTGTAAATGTGCTGTATATTATATGTTTTTCATGATGTGTGTTGATGCTGCATCACACATGTGCTAAACAGGATTTTTATATCTGTTAAACACCTGTGATCTAGAGCAGGCGGCTATATTATATTTGTCTTGTTGTGTTTATTAGAGTGACCTGCTATCTTATCCATCATGACTGAAACTGACTTGGAAAGGCAGGGCTTGAAGTACAGGGGTGCTGTGCACCTGCTGGTGCAATGATAAATCCTGCTAGTTGAATGCAAAAAACTCCAGTTGAATGCAAGAAAAACCTTTAGAATTACACCTAATACCTCAAGAAAAAAAATCTGCAGAGTGAAGTGAGAAGTTTCTTTGTTATGAGAGCGTGAGTTCCTGTTTTTCTAATTGTAAACACACACAATTAGGCTTGTGAAATGTTCAATATCTACTGAATTTATTAAGGCAATTCATGCAAGTAGCTCTGGAATCCAACTTTAAATAACACAAAGCACATTGTGTTAAGTCATATTATAGTAGATTCTTGTTAATTACATAGCCTGTGTGCCTATTACAGGTACATTCAATTGCATACCTGATCATTTCATACAATTGTGAGTGTACATGCCTTATAATTGTATTGTGGCAATCTCGGTTAACGCAGGCAGGCGCATCACACAGGGTGAGGCAATCCACACGATACATTATTTACTGTGTACAGTTTCTTATTTTGGGAATGTGTTTGCTTGCTAAGGACAAAATCTTTTTTTATATGAGGCAGCAGTGCGGAGTAGTGGTTAGGGCTCCGGACTCTTGACCAGAGGGTCGTGGGTTCAATCCCAGGTGGGGGACACTGCTGCTGTACCCTTGAGCAAGGTACTTTACCTAGATTGTGCCAGTAAAAACCCAAATGGGTACTTGTATGTAAAATAATGTATTATTATTATTTATTATTTATTTCTTAGCAGATGCCCTTATCCAGGGCGACTTACAATTGTTACAAGATATCACATTATTTTTACATACAATTACCCATTTATACAGTTGGGTTTTTACTGGAGCAATAATGTGATATCTTGTAAAAATTGTAAGTCACCCTGGATAAGGGTTTCTGCTAAGAAATAAATAATAATAATATATGTTAATTGAGTGAAGTGTTGGGGTGGATCAAATGACAAAATACAGAGCTGCTTACGTAAGTGTAATTAGGGTGTACTTCATCAGGAAAAGTCATGTGCTAATTACCCAATTATCTGACACATAGGTTCGTATAGGCTTAATTTATCTATGTAACCTTAAATCGTAAACCTGTACAGTAGAACCACCTTTACCTAAATGCGTAACAAAAGAGGTTATAAATTACTTAATGCCTACTTGATTAGTAAAACGCTAATATATAGTACTGCTGAAAGAATGATATGTAAGTGCTTTACTAAACATAGATTAATGTGTTTATACCTGTTTATTGTAAACATCTTTGTTTTACAAAGTCGAAAGCAATGCCAAGATCCGTATCTCTCTCTCTCTCTCTCTCTCTAAAAGTAAAATAGCTGTAATAGCTGATAGTACAGTACATGATGAAAGCAGTGGCTCCTTTGCGTCTTGACCTCATCCAGGAAGCCCCTTCAGGTGCTGTCTGTTTCCTATTACAAATCATTCATTGGGACATTCTAATTGGCCACCATCAAATTCCTGCCCAGTTCTGATGGCTTTATGTTTTTTTTTTGTTTTTTTTTATCACTCAATCATATCTTTCGGGTTTAATCACTTTGTTTTGTGATTGGCTAAGCTGTTTGTCACAAAGGGTTTATTATTTCATATACCTTTCATTATAAAGGGCCTTTTACGCTTAAGTTCGTACACATGTTTGGGAGTTTATTAAAGACTAGTGAACAGCTACTGTTGATCAAGTTTCCTTTTGTATTGCTGGGAATTAACTACTATAAAGACACCGTGGCTGGTTTTCTGTGTTCTATGTGTCAGGTAACTGGAGTTGAAGAGCAGCTTCTAAACTCAATCCAAAGCACAGACTATATATAAAAAAGTATGAACATTCAGAATGATTGCAACCATTGGGCATCATAAAAAGATAAGGAGGCAGTAAAAATATTTAAAAAGTGTCATTTGAACCTTTTACTGCTCTGTGTATGTCACCATATATTGGACGCTGAACAGCAAAGGGTTAAGTTTTTTTATTATTATTATTAAAAGAGTTGAAAGAGTAAGATGAACCTCCCCATCCACATGTTAGTACATGCTTAGGAGCTGCTCAAAAGGTGAGACAATACAGTAATACATAAGGGACTTCTTAATCTGACCCTTTTTATTTATCATGTAACATTGATAGTCTACAGAATGAAAAAAATATATATATAGAGTATATAATAGTATGTACTGGAAATAGCTAATTTAAAGTAAAAAACAAGAAAACAAAGAATGTGAATAGATGCTCACTAGGAAACAAAAATAAAACAAAAAAACAAAAATGGCTTTTTATTTGTATAAACAACTATGTAATATATATATATATATATATATATATATATATATATATATATATATATATATATATATATAATGAGGATAAAAGACAGCTGGTTCCAGCAACCGATATGTGAACGAATAGGTATTTAGTGGCCTGAACTGGATTCAATACTTGGATGTTCTTTTTATAAGGGTCATACATCTGGTAACCAAGGCTTGTATTCACTTTCAGGACAGGACTTAGCAGCAATAGGTAAGAGGGAAACAGAAACTCAATACATTTGATTTTGATAGACTAGTATTTCTAAAATGTTATTTACAGTTACAGTAGCTTTTTAACCAACAAATGCACAGAACTTTGGGCCAGTCCATTGAAACTTACTAACATACAGTGTGGGTTGCAACAGAAGCCTGGTCTTACAACACAACTTTACATGTGGGTCAGGTTTTATGTTAAACAGACTATAGTTTTTGGTGGAATTTTCCAAACAGAAGAATCTGAGACAGTGTTTTTTTTTAAGATGCAGTCAGACGATGTTGAACTCGCAGATGAAAGCCTTCTCTGCACGGCAGTTCTCGTCGAACCACTTACCGTTGGCAGTGCTGGAGAGTACCACACAGTTTTGGGAGCGGCCCCCGTCCGGCTGTGCGGTGATTTCGGTCTCCCAGTTCTTGTATTTGATGCTGGAGCCTGTCATGTCGATCCAGGAGCCCTCAGAAGCTATGTCGTTGATGCCAAGCCAGATCTGGATGTCCGCATCGATGCTCTTCCTCAAGTAGTCGAAGAGTGAATCGTTCTCGTCACCGTTGGCTGGGGTGCTCAGCGTGCCCCCCAAGGAGATGCATTCGTCGCTGGCCGCATGGTACTTCTTCTTCTCGTTCACCGCCAGGTAGCACTTACCGTGGATTTTGGTTCCTTTCAGGCAAACTGCAACAGGCAAGGGGGGTGTAGACCAAACTTTATTTATAAGGCAAATGGTTTGAAGGATTCAATAAATAGAGGGATACGACATGTACGCTAATGCAGTACTGTAGTTATTCCACAAATGAGGATGCCCTAATAAACAACGAGCCTCCGAAGGGGTTTGAGTGGGTTTCTCTACGGCCATCCTCACGAGTGAAATGACCACATCACTCTGAATGCTCATGGTCATCTGTTAATATAGCATGTACAAAAAAGAAAGAAAGTACAGTACTGTGCAAAAGTCTTAGGCAGGTGTGAAAAAATGCTGTAAAGTAAGAATGCTTTCAAAAATAGACATGTTAATAGATTATATTTATCAATTAACTAAATGCAAAGTGAGTGAACAGAAGAAAAATCTAAATCAAATCCATATTTGGTGTGACCACCCTTTGCCTTCAAAACAGCATCAAGCATCAATTCTTCTAGGTACACTTGCACACAGTTTTTGAAGGGACTCGGCAGGTAGGTTGGCCCAAACATCTTGGAGAACTAACCACAGTTCTTCTGTGGATTTAGGCAGCCTCAGTTGCTTCTCTCTCTTCATGTAATCCCAGACAGACTCGATGATGTTGAGATCAGGGCTCTGTGGGGGCCATACCATCACTTCCAGGACTCCTTGTTCTTCTTTACGCTGAAGA
The DNA here is from genome assembly GCA_030684275.1 of Acipenser oxyrinchus oxyrinchus. NCBI lineage: Eukaryota > Metazoa > Chordata > Actinopteri > Acipenseriformes > Acipenseridae > Acipenser > Acipenser oxyrinchus. The sequence continues at coordinate 26,861,387 of CM060250.1, forward strand.
TAGTTCTTAATGACTTTCGCTGTATGTTTGGGGTCATTGTCATGCTGCAGAATAAATTTGGGGCCAATCAGATGCCTCCCTGATGGTACTGCATGATGGATAAGTATCTGCCTGTACTTCTCAACAATGAGGAGACCATTAATTCTGACCAAATCCCCAACTCCATTTGCAGAAATGCAGCCCCAACCTTGCAAGGAACCTCCACCATGCTTCACTGTTGCCTGCAGACACTCATTCGTGTACACTCTCCAGCCCTTCGGCGAACAAACTGCCTTCTGCTACAGCCAAATATTTCAAATTTTGACTCATCAGTCCAGAGCACCTGCTGCCATTTTTCTGCACCCCAGTTCCTGTGTTTTCGTGCATAGTTAAGTCGCTTGGCCTTGTTTCCACGTCGGAGGTATGGCTTTTTGGCCGCAAGTCTTCCATGAAGGCCACTTCTGACCACCGGACAGTAGATGGGTGTACCAGGGTCCCACTGTTTTCTGCCAGTTCTGAGCTGATGGCACTGCTGGACATCTTCCGATTGCGAAGGGAAGTAAGCATGATGTGTCTTTCATCTGCTGCAGTAAGTTTCCTTGGCCGACCACTGCGTCTCACGGTTCTCAAGCGTTGCCCGTTTCTTTGTGCTTCTTCAAAGAGCTTGGACAGCACATCTGGAAACCCCTGTCTGCCTTGAAATTTCTGCCTGGGAGAGACCTTGCTGATGCAGTATAACTACCTTGTGTCTTGTTGCTGTGCTCAGTCTTGCCATGGTGTATGACTTTTGACAGTAAACTGTCTTCAGCAACCTCACCTTGTTAGCTGAGTTTGGCTGTTCCTCACCCAGTTTTATTCCTCCTACACAGCTGTTTCTGTTTCAGTTAATGATTGTGTCTCAACCTACATATTGAATTGATGATCATTAGCACCTGTTTGGTATAATTGTTTAATCATACACCTGACTATATGCCTACAAAATCGCTGACTTTGTGCAAGTGTACCTAGAAGAATTGATGCTGTTTTGAAGGCAAAGGGTTGTCACACCAAATATGGATTTGATTTATATTTTTCTTCTGTTCACTCACTTTGCATTTAGTTATTTGATAAATATAATCTATTAACATGTCTATTTTTGAAAGCATTCTTACTTTACAGCATTTTTTCACACCTGCCTAAAACTTTCAGAGAATGCCTTTCCTTAGATCAAACTCCTTCTCCAAGAACTAAAGTACAATTTCATGCAGTTAAATTTCAAAACAGCCACTCTTACATTGCCCACTCTCTCACCACCATTTTTGACCTGCACACTATGCATTAGATGGAAAAGACAACACTGTAAATATCTGTTTTATTAAACCTGTGATTGACTATTAACTGTTAAGTGAGGTCAGAGGGCAGTAGTTCTTGAAGCACAGATTATTTTTGGTTATGTGACACTGTTAGTGAATGGGCAAAGTGTTTCACTGTTTCAAAGGTACTCTTCGGGATAAAAGACAGTATAAAGCACAATTAGTATATATAGTGAACAAATAGACATAGCAAAATTAGCTTAAAGACACATAAATAAAAGGGGGTATCAGTAACCCATACTACAGAAATGTATAGAAAACTGTTAAATTTTGTATTTTTTACCAATTAACTATTTCAATTAAGATAATCCTAATGGATTTGGAAGCTAATTAAATTAAAAATCATCACTCTGTAGAAAATATAAATTGTGTCTGTCTGGCAGAAGCAATACATAATTTACCAAGTCAAACTGTCCTGACTCATAGTATGAAGGAACAGGTGAGTTGAGACTGTACCTGTCTGTAAAGCCTGCTGCTCCTTCAGTAAATTCAGCTCCTGCCAGATATTTTCAATCTGCTTCTTCAGATCATCAATCACCGCTGCGTTCACTGCATCTGGTTTCAAGTCAAGCAAGATAGGCAAGAAAAAAAAGAATCACAACATTTTAAACTGATAAACCCATCACAGGATAGTTACAATTCAAAAATTTGAAAATGACCTGCAGGGAAATTTTCTAAGCCTTTGTTTCTAAGGGTAGCCTAATATGTTTATAGAATCATATTGGCTTGGTTTACAACCAAGACTAAAAATAAGTCTCACCTTTTTGTCACGTTATTTTGGTAGTAACTTTCGGCCAAATTGGGTTTACATGTAATTTTCTTTAAGACAGAGAAATTCTCCTTCAAAATTCTCATAACCTTGTTAATATGAAAATATGGTAGTGTATATCTAAATATTTGTCAGTGTTCCAATTTGGCCTTGTACGACTACTGACATTGTGCAGCTTTCTTTAACTGATTTTCCACTTTCCACAAAGCTTTTAGGTTGTGTTGAAGAACCGTAAGTACAGCCTGCCTCATTTTGGCCACAAAAAATATTATTAAAAAAACAATGGGAAACAAAACTAAAACCCAGGCATAGCGTCACACAAATACAAAAAAAAAAAACATTCCATAAGAGAGCGCTTTGTACTATTCATGTTTTATTTGCTAAACATTTTTTGACAGCATGTATTTATTATAAACATATTATACATGTACATGCTGTGAACAAGGCTTTTGCTCTCAGGTTCGTTTTGCACAAATTACTTGACCCAACACTGGAATTTTGCTTTTTCAGCGGTTAGTTGCACACTTTTATTGACAAAATAAACAAATAAACAAACAAAACCTGCTCCATTTTGGAGCATAAATTAAACCTTTATGCAGGGCCTCATTAAAACAAATTGGAGCCATGTGCTTTGCCTGACTCCTCCCCCTATCCTGCCACATACCCTCCCCCTTGTGCACAGCACAGTGGCCATTCCAAGCATACCCCACTCCCTCCCTCTGAAACACAACTACCCTAGGTCCGTTCTCCAGTGCTCCCAGACAGGGGCCGCGAACCAGCGATGAGGGACCCAAGCGGGGTGGTAGGGCTGACTGGAGCGCAGGCCGGTGACCAGGAGGTTGCAACAGCCAGCAGAGGTGAGAGCTCCGGTCCACTAGGGGGAGCAAAGCAGGAGACAGGGGAATACCAGAGACTTCTGGTGACAGCACAGCAACATCTGGGAGATCAGGGAGAGCGAAGTAGGGGACCAGGCCAGCAACTGTGCTTGGTGGTGCCCTGATCTGGGTTCTAGGCCAAGCAACTGTAGGTCCGGACACTCCAGCGGCGTGTCCAGGAGTACAGGGCAAGGGACAGCCCCCACCAGCGCCGGGCTGTTTCACATGGGTGGTGGTCGGGGCTGTGGTGGAGGTGGGCTCATATCCTCCTCCTCTGTAGTCATCATAAGCAACTCTTGACTCCTCCGCAGGCACATCTTGCTCCGTTGTGGGCAGCTCCGGCTCCATCACAGACGACTCTGGTTCCAGTATGAGCGGCTCTGGCGTGAGCAACAGCCACTCCTGTCTCAGTCGCTGGTGCCTCTCCTGCTGCCTGTGGTTAGCCTCCTGCTGTCTGCAGTTGGCCTCCTGCTGCTCCACAGTGGACTTTTCCAATGCCCGAATCATCTCTTGCAGCTCTTCCATTTCCATTTTTAATTCTGTTGGGTTAGTAGGGGTGCTCTTTTATCCCACCCTGCCACCATACGTGAGCGAGCCTTTTGCTCTCGGGTTCGTTTTGCACAAATTACTTGACCCAACACAGGAACTTTGCTTTTTCAGCACATAGTTGCTCACTTTTATTGACAAAATAAACAAATAAACAAACAAAACCTACTCTGTTTTGGAGCCTAAACTAAACTTTTGCTCATTTTGCTGAAACTTTTGCTAAGCCATTTTCCAGTCACAGCAATTTTCTCGCAATTTACACAACACATGGTACCTTCACCGATTACGACCAGACAGGTCTCCTTACAGCTGCATACGACTGTATGCAGCCTTCCAAACAGCAGCTTTGACGGTTTGGAAATCCAGCACTTTAGGTAATGGTAAAAAATAAGCTGTCAAAATGTTTAGTAGAGTACATTTTCAAAATACTGGTACTAAATCTGAAATAGGCTTTCCTACTCGCCCACATTTCGCACTTCATAATAAAAAATAAAATACTACTATGACTACTACTACGACTACTACTATTACTACCACTAATAATAATAATAATAATAATAATAATAATAATAATAATAATAATAAATACCTTATTCCAAATTCTGAGGGGAAAGTGCAAGGCTCTCGCCAGTAGAATGTTTTTATATTTTTTGTTACTGCGGATCCAGTAGATAAGTTCCATATTTGTCTTTTGAACAAATTCGAGGAACCAACTGTTTGTTTTTTTCTTTCACGTTTTTGTTTTTGTGAAACAAATCCTGTTGCTCAATGAATTAGTTTTAAGAGATTTTACTTCAACTCTATAGGTAGCTACTCAAGCCTGGTGCTGTTGGTAGCCTGCAGCAATAAAACAGGAGACCACTGGCATGAATTTCCAGCTGCATTACAAAGTGATCCACCATTGTATCACATGCATTGCCAATGATAAAACTGCTAAAATTGTTCTCCAAAATATTTGTTTGGTTTGTTTATTTGCGTCATTAAAAGTGATAAACTTAATAACAGAAACTTTGTAGATATCATCCTTTACTTAGAGTAGTGTAGTATTACCAGTGCAATACACTGCAAATGTGTGCAGTGCATTACGCCTATTCTCTGTCTGCCACTGAAAGGCTACAGAGATTATAAATAGAATGAAATAATAACTGCACACCTACCTTTCTTTGCCCCCAATTTAGTTTTTGGGGGGGTTTGCTGGAGGGTGCTGTGCACCAAACACAGGAAGCAGAGCAGCAGACAGGTTCCTCTCAGTTCCATGGTCCAATCTAGGAATGCAGAGCCTGGGAGCCCAACCCTCACATTTATCTTTCACTATCCCAGAAAGTGGAAAAACACTGTAATGAAAAACTTCTGTCCAATAAATCCATCCAGTTTTAAACGAGGCCAAAAGTTATTTTATCTTGCCCACTGCCAGACATAGCTTTTTACACTAGAGGAGATTACAGGTCAAGCATGACAGAGCATGCAAATGTGGGTAGAATAATTGCTGTCTGAGAAGCGACAAATGTTAAACAGACTTTGTTTTTGAAGGATATGTCAAGAAACAGATATTGCAGATCTTTAAAAAAAATGCTTAAAGATCTCGTCCAGCTGCTTCAAGTCCATTACTTTTTGGTTGTTTTACAGATCAGTGCCGTTCTCTGTTTGTGAGAGACTGTAGTGCAAGCCTTCTTATAAGGTCTGATTTCATCAGATCCAAAGCCTGAGATCCACATACAGAGTATGAAGTGGTACAGTACTGGACTGTAATTAATATGCATCTTGGCAAGAATAGTTTTTTTAACATATTTCTTTGGAAAATGTTTCCGATTAGATGTCAGTTTATTGATAATTCTTTTGCATGTTGACTGCTGGATTTACATCAAAGTTGGAGAAGAAATTGATGGGCTTGAAGGAGTTTTTCTTTTTATTATTCCCAAACAAACCTTAACCACAAAACAAAACATTCAAAAGGTAAACATTGTCAATTGTTTTGTTTTTGTTCATGTAACATTTAAACGAAAAGCTTTGGAAATTATGCTGAATTTCATCATGTTGTAAACAGTTTAGAAGAAAGATTATCATTAATTTATGATTGTGAAGCGGTGGACGTCTTCCAGCTCCACATCTGTTTTCTTTCTGTTCCACTGGATGCTCTTCAGCTGAAACGTGGCAGATTTTACATAACAGATTACACTGCAGTGTCTTCTAGAAAATGATGCAGTCCTCTGGTTTCTCTCCAGAGGTCTGCAGCATTTAATCAACTGCACATTCTAATGCTGAGTTTACTCCAATATTTAATTCACTCCTATTTTTTGAAAGACATAAAACTCCTGTTAAGTTTATGAAACTAAAACAAAACCACCAAGCTATATATTTCTGGTTATTTTAAGCACTGCCAATGTGCTTTGCATCTCATGTTGTAATGTTTATTTTTCTCTAAAAAAGTTAAAGAATGAAGGTAACTCAAACACATCTCATTTTTCTGTGTGGATGGATTCAAGCAGCAATCTTCTACCTTATTTAAAAATGTAAGTGTCACTTGTGGGGAATGTCTTATAAAATATGCCATCCTCTGCAGTGTAGTTCTGCCTGCTTAAACTGTAAAATGATTCCTATTGTAATAAGAGAAAACCTACACCTGATGTAGTAACTTAATAAAAACATAGAGCTGTTGTTTCAACTTTAGAATTGTGACGTATGTTCTATGCATGGGACATCTGTACACAAGATAATATGCCCCGGAGATCTGACAAAGCCTTAACTGTTGATTTCTTACACGATTTAGAATCCTGTGTGTAAACATAATAGTGCCTCACGCATGTTATATGCTTAAAATGGTTGTTACCATGGCAACTGACCCCTAAATGGGAAAATAAATCCTGATATTATTTACGTTCATACTTATCAACGTGACCAATATTGTTTTCATATTATACTCCTTCCTACATCATCACCATGTTCACTGTGCAGTCAGTGCCGCTTAATGTCAACAGCTACCATATTTATCACTAATTTAATTTCAACAAGCCCTGTGTAAAGCGGACAATAGACTACATTCAAAACAAAGGTATGGACAATTCGAAAAAAAAGAGCTTCACACCAATGATAGAAGAAATTTAAACAAACGTTTTTAAAACAACAAGAAAATGAAAATACAAGAGAAACACTATTAAACCTCACAATGTAGTATTTGCGTTCAGTGGGACAAACGAGAGCATCACCAGGTAGCCTGAAAAAGAATTGGACCTTTCGAATGTAATCTTGTCAGTAATATAAATAAAATAAAATATAATAAAATAAAATAAAAATAGGGACGACTTTGTCAAGTTCTCTCCGAAGCATAGCAGCGTAACCTGCAGACATACGAGTGCAGCATTTTCTACAGCAGTATGCTGTAGTTTACACAAGCGAAACTAGAAGGTAAGAAACATATAATATCTAAAATAAGAATATGGGTCAGAATATATTACCACACAAAAATATGTCTCGTTAGTTTTGAGCTAGCAATGCACGCCTGGCTACGCAACTAACTCAAGACACTTTGTGGTAATATATCTGACCGATATATTATTCTCTATCTATAGTAAATATGGACTGGGGAGGAGGCGAATATGGCCCCCGAGGGTAGAACTATAGTTACCAACGGGACTGTAATGCCCAAAGGTAACTATAGATCTTCCCGAAGGACCTTTTGTTTCCCACTATGAGCCGAGGTCTGCAGTCCATATTTGTTTTATGAAATCAGTCAAGAAAGTAATGTTTTTGAAGTCCATAGCACATAGTTATTAGAGGGTTTTTCGGGGTGGCGGGGGGGGTTCTTGGCATAGAACTGTCCGTCTGACTTTCTCACTGCGGGAGTCCGTTGAGCTTGTGAATATATTACATCGTCGAGTTGGATTTGTTTGAATTTTAGGAAGTCAGAAAACACTGAAAGCGAAGTTTTTATGACTATTTTAGTGTTTCCTGCATCTTTGTTTGGTAGTATATATTGCTTTGTTGTGTGTAGAGAGGAAGGACGCTCATCGTCCACCACCTAGAATTTTAGTATAGCGACAATTTAAAATGTAAATAAATAAATAATAATAATAAAATAATAATAAAAAACTATATGAACATAATCAAAATCTTTTATTTTACAAAATGACTCCGCAAAAGTCTACCGGAAGCCATACTAGTAGTACAGTATTTAACATTAGATTTCGAAATGTCACATTCAATTTGTACTTTTTTTAAGTATATTGAAAACTACAAAGTGGTAAATAATTAGTGGGGCTTGCGAAGCAAGAGTCCCCACTTTAAATCTTCGACATTCTTCTTCTTATTATTCTTTGGCACGCTACTCCTCTTACACCGTTTAAGCTACATACGCCGTTCAAACTTTAAAACGTGTAGACCGGTCTGGAATAGTGTGCTTGTATATAACTTTTTGATATATTTTACACTTTTTAAACTATTAAGCTTTTTATCCTTTTTTTGTCCATCTTCATTCACTTTAATGGGACTTTTTTCAACATTCTAAAGCTCCATTGTTTAAAAACTCCCAGACTTCCAACATTCTATTTACTGTAAACGATGTAACTTTTGACACAAATCAGCTACTTTGACCACTTTACCTACAAGCTAGACAAAAAGTTAGAGGGTATGACATCTTCATCTACTTCTCTGCTATTCAAATATGAAATCAAAACAGAAATAACTTTTACCAATCAAGAGGTGCACCTGTTTTAATAACCGCACCAACTACGTTTTCTGTGAACCTTTAGAAATAACTGCCGTTTTGACCACTTTCCCAACAAGTTAGACAAATACTTAAAGAGTAAATTAAATCTTCCTCTACTTCTCAGCTATTCAAATATGAAATCAAAGCAGGAATGGCGTCTACCAATCAAGAGGTACAGCTGTTTTAGTAACCGCATCAACTTTCAGTAGGCTACTTCAATATGTTAACGTAAGTTTCATTCGATTTTATGAAGCAAAATTAGTTAATTCTATAGTATGATGCAACACTTTTGGCCATAACGAATATATAGAAACCCGAAATGGAATTGTTTTCCTGTAACTCACTGAAGAGGCCCATCTATCATTTTTTTTTATAATACATGGATACCCGTGTGATGCTAATATTAAAGACGAGGTTCAGCAGTAGTTTTTTTTTGTGTTTTTTTTAAACGTAGTGCTTCGGTGCTGTACAGACGTTCTATGTCGTTATCCGTTAGTGCATCAACTTTGTTTTGATGACTGCCTTTACCGTGTTTTAATTTCCTGTTGCTCTCCAGTTTCTCTGAGATACGAATGTACTAGTTTTACATCATTTTTGTAAAACGTATTCTCATTTTGTTGATCATTAATGAACATTTCTGTACTGTGGGTGTTGTCGAGTGATTGAAAACGAGACACTGTTTGAATTGAAAGTGGTGGTCTCGAGGAGTTGAATGGGTCAAAGTTCAAGTATATTTTCCTCTAGAGGAATTGTCACTATTTATATATATATATATATATATATATATATATATATATATATATATATATATATATATATATATATATATATATATATATACAGTACTGTGCAAAAGTTTTAGGCAAGTGTGAAAAAATGCTGTAAAGTAAGAATGCTTTCAAAAATAGACATGTTAATAGATTATATTTATTAATTAACTAAATGCAAAGTGAGTGAACAGAAGAAAAATCTAAATCAAATCCATGTTTGGTGTGACCACCCTTTGCCTTCAAAACAGCATCAAGCATCAATTCTTCTAGGTACACTTGCACACAGTTTTTGAAGGAAGTCGGCAGGTAGGTTGGCCCAAACATCTTGGAGAACTAACCACAGTTCTTCTGTGGATTTAGGCAGCCTCAGTTGCTTCTCTCTTCATGTAATCCCAGACAGACTCGATGATGTTGAGATCAGGGCTCTGTGGGGGCCATACCATCACTTCCAGGACTCCTTGTTCTTCTTTACACTGAAGATAGTTCTTAATGACTTTCGCTGTATGTTTGGGGTCGTTGTCATGCTGCAGAATAAATTTGGGGCCAATCAGATGCCTCCCTGATGGTATTGCATGATGGATAAGTATCTGCCTGTACTTGAGGAGACCATTAATTCTGACCAAATCCCCAACTCCATTTGCAGAAATGCAGCCCCAAACTTGCAAGGAACCTCCACCATGCTTCACTGTTGCCTGCAGACACTCATTCGTATGCAGCTCTCCAGCCCTACGGTGAACAAACTGCCTTCTGCTACAGCCAAATATTTCAAATTTTGACTCATCAGTCCAGAGCACCTGCTGCCATTTTTCTGCACCCCAGTTCCTGTGTTTTCGTGCATAGTTGAGTCGCTTGGCCTTGTTTCCACGTCGGAGGTATGGCTTTTGGTCGCAAGTCTTCCATGAAGGCCACTTCTGACCAGACTTCTCCGGACAGTAGATGGGTGTACCAGGGTCCCACTGTTTTCTGCCAGTTCTGAGCTGATGGCACTGCTGGACATCTTCCAATTGCGAAGGGAAGTAAGCATGATGTGTCTTTCATCTGCTGCAGTAAGTTTCCTTGGCCGACCACTGCGTCTCACGGTCCTCAACGTTGCCCGTTTCTTTGTGCTTCTTCAAAGAGCTTGGACTGCACATCTGGAAACTCCTGTCTGCCTTGAAATTTCTGCCTGGGAGAGACCTTGCTGATGCAGTATAACTACCTTGTGTCTTGTTGCTGTGCTTAGTCTTGCCATGGTGTATGACTTTTGACAGTAAACTGTCTTCAGCAACCTCACCTTGTTAGCTGAGTTTGGCTGTTCCTCACCCAGTTTTATTCCTCCTACACAGCTGTTTCTGTTTCAGTTAATGATTGTGTTTCAACCTACATATTGAATTGATGATCATTAGCACCTGTTTGGTATAATTGTTTAATCATACACCTGACTATATGCCTACAAAATCCCTGACTTTGTGCAAGTGTACCTAGAAGAATTGATGCTGTTTTGAAGGCAAAGGGTTGTCACACCAAATATGGATTTGATTTAGATTTTGCTTCTGTTCACTCACTTTGCATTTGGTTAATTGATAAATATAATCTATTAACATGTCTATTTTTGAAAGCATTCTTACTTTACAGCATTTTTTCACACCTGCCTAAAACTTTTGCACAGTACTGTATATATAGTGATATAAATATTATATGTACACACATTTTACAAACAAATAAATAAATAACATGACCAATGATAAATAAATTTAGTTTAATGAAGCACAATATGAGTAAACAGTACCAAAGAGATTTAAAAAAAAGGGAGATACAGTATGTTTGTGCTCATTAAAGATGTATAAACACATTCATTTATTTGCATTCTGAGTGATCGTTCTTCTGTCTTCTACCATATATGGCTCAAGGGTCATCCGCTAGATAGATAGATAGATAGATAGATAGATAGATAGATAGATAGATAGATAGATAGATAGATAGATAGATAGATAGATAGATAGATAGATAGATAGATAGATAGATAGATAGATAGATAGATAGATAGATAGATAGATAGATAGATAGATAGATAGATAGATAGAGATAGATAGATAGATAGATAGATAGATAGATAGATAGATAGATAGAGATAGATAGATAGATAGATAGATAGATAGATAGATAGATAGATAGATAGATAGATAGATAGATAGATAGATAGATAGATAGATAGATAGATAGATAGATAGATAGATAGATAGATAGATAGATAGATAGATAGATAGATAGATAGATAGAGAGATAGAATTGATAGAGATAGATAGATAGATAGATAGATAGATAGATAGATAGATAGATAGATAGATAGATAGATAGATAGATAGATAGATAGATAGATAGATAGATAGATAGATAGATAGATAGATAGATAGATAGATAGATAGATAGATAGATAGATAGATAGATAGATAGATAGATAGATAGATAGATAGATAGAGATAGATAGATAGATAGATAGATAGATAGATAGAGAGATAGATAGATAGATAGATAGATAGATAGATAGATAGATAGATAGATAGATAGCCCTGGGATAAGGTAAAAAGAGCAACTGGAATCCTTCTTTGAACACACTTAAAAAAAAAAAAAAAAAGAGATATATTACCAAAGATCATTTACAGCACAAAAAAAAAAAAAAAAAAATTGTACAAATTATCCCAAGAAGCCAACTTTGTGTCGTTTGTTCCCCAAGCTCTCCTCTTTCCAAGAGGATCTCCTGTAGAGGTGTGTGCAGCCTTGCCAACCCGTTTCCCTGTCTTTGGGGGTCACCACAGAGAAAAAACAGTGAGGTGTCAGGGGAAGGAGCATTGCGCAAGAACTGCGATGCTAAATACTTCATGCATGCTTTCGTTGAGGCACACTAATTGAAAACACAGCCTTTTTTTTTTTTTTAAAGGAATATAAAACTGTTGTCAGTATTCTTAGAAAATAAATGTTCTTTGCACATACTCGTACTGAAGTTCACATATGGTGAATTTAATAGCAATACAGTATTATGAAGTAAGTTTGTAACAGCAGTAGAGGTCATTTAAAGCACCCTGCAATGCTTGCTTTCCATACTGTTGTGTAGTTACGATTCAACCAAACCAGACCCCAGTCTGTCCCAGAGATTCTCTGGCCTTGACTGTTAGTGTCTTGATACGCTAATGGTACAATATGTGATATGCAGGTCACGATACATGTGATGGTACTGATTTATATTAATATCAAATGTTCATTTAATGACAGAGTATTTTGAACTTCAGGGAGCTATGTTGTGCTTTTGGTCTTGTATCACAATACAAAAAAAAAACAACTTTTATTAAGATACGAAACTATCATGATGCATTGTGTACACCACCACGTGCCACCATCTGTACTGTATACGAGCAGGTATAACCAGCAAGGTGAATAGATGACTTTACCTCTATCATTTCAAATACGCTTTCTGGATCCAAACTGCCTCCTCCAACCTTTCTGACGCAGGTGATAGTTCCCTTCTTGGTCACTGCAACAAGCAGACTTGCCATGGAGCAAGCCTTTTCTTGAAGTGTAGCGTCAACGACATGCCTGTGACCAATCTGTTGAAACATAACAGTGCAGGGATCAGTAATTGAAACAAGTGCAGGACAGTATACTGTACACTGGGGGCCGAAATGTTACACTGCACTGCCAGTGGGAGGAGTTCCTTTTGTACGAGTAGTGCATTAAGGTATTGTGTGTTTGCAGACTATGTTCTTTCCTTAAAATCAAGTCCACACTGCCATCAGCAAAAACAAGTAACCCACACAATATTTTCAGACTGTAGGTCGACAGGCAGACTCTATGACCTGTTTCGGCCAGCTTGTAAAATTAGTCATCAAGACCATTATGAAGTTTATCCATTTAGGTGCTACAATGCCTGTCTATCTGAATGGCAATAAGGGCTTATATAAGATACTAATACTTATTATTAATTTCTTAGCAGACGCCCTTATCCAGGGCGACTTACAATTGTTACAAGATATCACATTATTTTTTACATACAATTACATTATTTATTTTTTTTACACATTATGTTTACATACAATTACCCATTTATACAGTTGGGTTTTTACTGGAGCAATCTAGGTAAAGTACCTTGCTCAAGGGTACAGCAGCAGTGTCCCCCACCTGGGATTGAACCCACGACCCTCCCGTCAAGAGTCCAGAGCCCTAACCGCTACTCCACACTGCTAATACCTCACTGCTGTCTTCCCTGATCACGATTATCATCAAACAGTAGGGTCATCTGAGCTTCAGTAGCCATACTGCGTTTACTCAACCTCTTATGCCAGGTAATTGTCCCCCACAAGGAAAAAACAAATGAGATCACATCAAAATTGGCATTTTTACCACCTTCAGAAGAAGGCACCTGCCCTGGCACCATTTTCTCAATCATGTCTGGTTCATGTATCAACCTCAAACGGAGGAAATGCCTCTCCAGAATTTGGTCCACTTCATCTTTAGTGTCCCAGTATGAATTTCAGAGCTTGGAGGAATACTTCAACTACGTTGCGAAAAAATAATATAATGTCATAGTGTCAGAAATTGGTCTCATGTCAGCTGCACTGGTGCATCCAAAGCAATGGTGTACCTTGCACAGAGTCACAATACAGGGGACGTTTTCTACATCGAGTCTCATGCAGTCATACGGGTCATCCGACAGCTCAATTTCCTTCGTACCCTCCTCGTCCTCAATCATCTGGACTTTGGGGATCCTTCCGAGACAAACACAGGTTATTTTTGTGACCTTCAACACTGTATAGAGCAGAGCTGCACAAACAATGATTGGGATCAAGCTCTCCAGATGTGAGGGTCAATAGTGTTGACTAGGCTAATATACCAGTCCAAGTGAAACAACTGAAGAGATAGCTGCTTGGAACTGTGTGGATTGCTATTCTCCAGAGTCAAATCCAAGCAGCAATCACCCCAAATCCAAGCTGCTGTTTCTTCACTTGTTTCACTTTGAATGGTAAAACAAGCCCAATCAACACCGATGACCCTCACCTGTTTGTCAGCAAATGATTTCTGTGAAAAGCTCAATCCAAATAACTGAATAATCGGTTTGTGGAGTATACAGGGTAGAAGGTGTTCATTCTCATAGAGGCTGGTGCCCAGGGAAGGTCATAAACTTAAATCATTGCTGGAGGTAATGCATCAGGTCCTGCCAACCAATAAAATACCCACGCTTGTGGCACATGGAGGACTAATGAAAACAGGAAGAATAAAATCTGCCTATTTTCCTTTCTCAACCAATGTTCAACATAAAAAAATATATACCAAATTCATTATTTAGGTTACTTCCTCCGGTTGTAGGTATATTGTTATAGTTTTGAAATAAAACTTCTGTTTTGATAAATATAAAATGCCGACATAATGAAGTACTGCAAGTACCCATGACCTGCATTCTAAAACTTGTACTTGTGTTGTTAAAATGTTCATCACAACATTAGCTGCAGAAAAATATCCGACAGTCTATTTAAGAGCAAACTTCCTTCAAGTTGAATACTTTATAGTGTATTTATCTTACCTTGTATTAAAAAGTGCAGCCTTGATTGCAACTGAGATTGCATCAAAAAGGTTTCCATCACACTGCAACAGCTAGGAACCAAAATACAGAACCGTTAACAGCAAGAAAAGACTGAAGTGCAGCACTATATCAAAAAATAGTTGTGTTTTTACTAGGAAAATAACGGTACTGCAATAATAAAACTATAATTTCGAAAGTTGAAATACTAATAACAGTAAATAGTGAGGTTTTTTTTAAAACCATAGGGGTGTGTCATAGTTGACACACCCCTAGTGGTCATTTCTAAAACCATCTCTTCAGAAATGCACATTTTAAAAGCAGCCTGTGCTGCTGAGAGGAGGCAATAGTTATTATATCTGGTAAATAAGTTTACTCAGAAAGAGCAATAGATAATTATAAAAATCTCACAGAAAATAATTTAAAAAAAAGTAAATGCATTAGCCTTAGTTTGCAGCGAGTCCAGAAGACACCAATGACAACTAGTATACAAAACTAACAGTTTCATATCTTCTCACAAGGAGGCGGAATAACATTCTAATTAGTGAGAGGCACCAATATCGATCTTGTTCGATATCGATAATTTCCATATCACAATATCGTTGGATTTAAAAAAAATTGTTCTATGCTCACTAATACTGCTAAAAATAGAAATGCAGTATAATTAAATGTATTTTATATTAAAGGACCTTTTTATCTGATTGTGTTACATGTTCCCCAACTGTTTACATAAGGTGTGTGTATTGTTTTAACTGCATGGACCGCTCACTGGTAAATCCATCTCAGTTACATAGGTGAGCAGGAGGATGATGGGAAATGTAGTTCTGAGCGGTCCATGCGAGTACATGGGAAGCCATCTTGAGATACAGAATGCAATTTAAAAGTTTAAAAAAGTGGTCAAAATGTAAAAAATAAAATAAAATAAAAACAATACACACATGTTACGTCAACACATGGGAACATGTAACACAATAAAATACAAAGGTCCTTATGTGCCCTTTAAGATACAATAAACTCTATACATACCAATGACTATCAGTCTTGTAGGCAAACACCACACACTAAAGTATTACTTAAACAGTTTATTCAATTGACTGGTGTTTAGGTACCAAACGCTATTTGCATGCTGCATTAAGTTTGGCACTATTGGCCGTCCGTAAAGTGTTGCCGGTGATGTGCCGAATTTTACATTATTTCAAGATATGCGCATGTGTCAGCGTTTCATTGAATTTTGTCCGTGTGATTACTTACGCTATTATTAACGTATTCATCACCGTGGTTTAAATGTAAACTTTCTGTATTATAAACAAGATGTACTTTTTAGACAGCAAAACAGTATAAAAACACCAAAACACATCTCAAAATAATGCAAAATCCGGCACGACACCGTACTTAATACGTTTAGAGGTGTCATGAGTCAGCATTTATACGCAGCGCAGCTCAAGATTTAATTACTTCCAGAATGGTGAGAAAATTAACAACCTCCAAGTGAAATATGGAAATATTTTGGTTTTGAGGTGGATGATGATGGAATTGTAAAAAAATATAACAAGACCTTGTTTTTCTCATGGATCTTTATGAAGCAAAACACCACTAAGTTAAAGCAAGTTACTGCTTTTCATATGTAAATATCTGTTATGTATGTATGTATGTATGTATGTATGTATCACTAGCGTAATTACATTACGATTGTTTTGGAAGACTTTGATATTATCGATATCGAAATACATGCATGACATCGATATAAAATGTTCATATCGTTGCCCACCACTAGTTCTAATGTATGTACAGTGGCAATGACAAAAAGGTTTAAAAGAAAGTGACTTTCTATAGCCTTAGGTTATTAGTGTGTATTTCACTTTATACACAGGTACTTACCAATACATCTACATACAAGGTCCAGCAGTGTTCCATGGGACAAATGCAGAGGGACTTGAGGTCTATGCTGCAGCCATTATCGAAGACTCTGTACAATGTGTTAGCAATCTCTGTGCCAAGTTCCTCCCCTCCTCGACCTTCAAATTCTGGAGTCGCATTTGCGGAACTGGACAGAGGAGATAATGATGATGAATATTAAATAAATACATAAATAAATACATAAAAAGGGGTAAGTGCATAGAAATGAGGAGGACAGCCATCTGTGGTTTAGCCAGTGATTTACTGCTGAACCACAAGCAGGCACTAAAAAACAGCAGCTGTGCTGGACACATTAGTGACAGCTGTCCTATGGTACCTCAACAGGTGTCACTGTTCGACAACATTTATTTTTTTACTCCTATGAACGGGATTAGGACCTGAACTGGCGCAGGTTCGATCAGATTGAAAAGAATCTTATCATTTGAGCCACCTGTTCACACTTAAGCACAGACCTAGGCTGGCTCTGTATGTGCACGCATTGTCCCTGAACCGTAGTACTTGCCCGATGTTGTTATATCGCCCACCCCTTACGTGAAGACATTTTCCCTCCCCAAAACACAGAGGCGGTAGTGTTTAAATCAACAACAAGCCTGTCATCTGCGTGTTTCTACTTCAAGGTGGTCGTTCCGCGCTTAAGATTCAATTTTGCTATCAGAAATGGAGCAAAGTATTGAAAACTTGCATACCGGACATTTAAAGAAACAGGTGTTATTGTATACATTTACACGTCTGACAACTCTCTAATATATATATATGTAAACAATAACTCCTATTTATTTTCTTACAACCTAATACATTACTTTGCTGTTAACTTGCTGAGCACAATGATACTGTTTGTAATATAATTAAACAAGCGGACTATATCTGCCCCGTGAAGGAAACCTTTCATTTTCTTAGCGACTTCACTTTTCATGACTTGTTTAATTCTAGAGAGGTACCCACAAAACCGAGCATTTGCTCATATTGATAATAATCAAAATACGATCACAGGTTACGTTTGTAGATATGTGAAAAAGAATATTTCTGACAGTAGTTTCATGGCAGCAGTGTGGAGTAGTGGTTAGGGCTCTGGACTCTTGACCGGAGGGTCGTGGGTTCAATCCCTGCTGGGGGACACTGCTGCTGTACCCTTGAGCAAGGTACTTTACCTAGATTGCTCCAGTAAAAAAAAAAAAAAAAACCCAACTGTATAAATGGGTAATTGTATGTAAAAATAATGTGATATCTTGTAACAATTGTAAGTCGCCCTGGATAAGGGCGTCTGCTAAGAAATAAATAATAATAATAAAATAATAATAATGGCAGCTAGGTTTGTTTCACATTTATCACACATGAATTATTAAATGTTTTTTTCACATTATAGCACAAATACAAAAGTCTTGTTTGTATTTTGCCTGTCCCTCGTAGCTTTGTCAGATATTTTTTCGTTCTGTTCTCCGAGTAACAATCCCAACTGCCTGTTGCTGTTGTCTGTGCCTGTTTGACATTGGCAATGGGGGCGTTGCCCACAAGTGTATGTGGCAAATGTGAACCATCTCAGGGACTGATGCGTTCATAGTAGAGCAAAAAACAGACCAAAGTCGCGTTCATAGTAGAGCAAAAAACAGACCAAAGTCAAAGAGCACACTCTGCAGCAGGCCACTTTTAGGACGGCTGGACCTGGGACAACTGTGTTTATACTACAAAAAAAAAAAAAAAAGACCTAGGAGTTGGCTTAAAAGCGGCTTTAAAAGGTTTTGTAAACCATCTTACCATTTATTACAACTCGCAACATTATCACTAACCCTCACCCCTTTTTTCTGTTAAAAGAACTTTTGGTTCTTTGCTTTTTTTATCGTAGAATTTGGGATATCCAAATACACTATAGATGAAGTCTGCCAGCTAAGTACTCGGTTCATGTACTGTACTGTAAGTTAAAACTCATCCAATGGGCTAGATGCAATCCGATTATGTGACCAACTGCAAAGGTACCAGGATGCAGCAGTTTATCTATCAGAGGTGTGCCATTTTTTTTGGGGGGACAACTTCATGTCCAAAGGGACAAAATACTAGAAAACTCTACTTGTCCTTCTTAAAATTCTACTTGCCCCCTTCCGTCCCACAAACACACACACAAATAGAATAGAACTTGCTTTTATTAAACAATGAACACAGTGAGTAATAATCTGCTTCATGAAATTAAATAAAGAAAATGTAATTCAGTCCAAATATACTTGCCAAAACTGAGCATGTCTCATTTTTGTGCATGACATATGGCAAAACTAAAATAATAATTAAAACTAAAAAGATTCAAACTACATCTGACTTTATGCACTAGGCCAATAGAGATACCTTTTTATTATGGAGATGCAGCATTTCAGTATCTTGGGTTTCCATTTTGATTACTGTACATACCATGATTTTAAAGAGCAGCATTACTGGAGAACATACTAAATTGCTTTACATAAGAATGCTTACTGACCCGAAATAATAATTATTTTACAGAAAATGTTGATTTGACAGGTTTATCTGATGGCAAACTACTTCACATTACGCACCCGACAAACAAATTGGTGTAAAATGAAACCCAGACACGGTATTCATAAAATTATTTCTGATCCTACTTCTTGAGAGTTGTGGCTACCACTGATACTGTTACAGTTTTTAGGTAGGAGATCACTAAATTACACTTATGGAGACATTTTTAAAGAAATGAATTCAAGTGCATTTTAAAACTTATTTTTTACATTCAAACTAGGTAAATCGTAGGGTACATTTCACCATAGAGTGAAAACATTATTCTCTTAATAATCTGCAGGTTCTCACCTGTTTAGAAAGGTATAATACAGTAATGTTATTCTCTTAATAATCTTCAGACTCTCAGCTGTTTAGAAAGGTATAATACAGTAATGTTATTCGCTTAATAATCTTCAGACTCTCAGCTGTTTAGAAAGGTATAATACAGTAATGTTATTCTCTTAATAATCTTCAGACTCTCAGCTGTTTAGAAAGGTATAATACAGTAACATTATTCTCTTAATAATCTTCAGACTCTCAGCTGTTTAGAAAGGTATAATACGGTGTACTTTCAGTTGATATTTGTCCTGATACACAAGTTGAAAGTCATGTTACGTCAGTTAGTTGTTCACCAGAGCGGAAGGGTTAAAGGATTGGTTTCTAAACTACATTACCCAGAAGAAAGCTGATCACACTTTTTTAATACGGTTTGGTTTCCTATATGGCCATTGGATAAAAACAAATAATTTTGTTTTGTGGTCGTTTCACTGTCAGTCTCACCGTGCAAAGAGATTAAGTAGCTTTTCAAAAAATAGCTAAACCATTACATATAAAACAGTTTAACAGTTTTTGCAATTTGTATCATGTTAAATATTTTTCCTAGAGCAGGCAGTCAAACTTTACTGGGCTCCTACTGTAGACAAAGGCAATGCAACAGTATTGTTGCATTAATTTAAATAAGTTTGTTACTGTGTGTGACTGAGGGTTTATGAATTAAAAGGATATGTGTATTTGTGTACTCTGTATATATTTTTGCTTTGAGGTTTAGAGTTACGCATTTTTCATTTTTATGTGCGAGACTTCTGCAGTTTAGCGTTTTCATTTTCTATGGGAGTTTTTATAGCAACAGAACGTTGTCACAAAAGAAGAAAAAAAGTACTTGTCCAACAGGCAAAGTAGAACGGTAGAACTTGTTGTCCAGGGCGTCGGGCGATATGAACTGCACACCCCTTATTGTGCAGTATTTGAAATATTTTAATCAGAACTAACGTGTTAACAGCAAAACAGGAGATTCTCAGCACAACAAAAGTGGAACCTGCAATAATATATTGCATTGCAATAATAAACAGCATAAAATAAAAGACTAAACTCCTTTCCCTCTTACCTCCAAGGGGTAAACACCCTAATAAGTTTATGCACATTCATTTTGGATCTCAGCTTATTCTATCCCTCACTCATTAGATGACTGAACTTTTAGTTCACTGCTTCTGGCTGTTGTGGCTACAAACCATCACTAAAATATATAAAAGTTGAAATACGCAGATGTGGGAGATATGCCGAATATGCCTTTGATTTAACTCCCACTTCAAACATGAAAGATAACCAAACATTTGGGCCAGGCTGATGATTGACTCCATATGCACAACGGGAATCCATTTGTTCCAGAAATATCATTATTATTATTATTATTATTATTATTATTATTATTATTTGTTTATTTAGCGACTTACAGAGACTAGGGTGTGTGAACTATGCATCAGCTGCAGAGTCACTTACATCTACATCTCACCTGAAAGACGGAGCACAAGGAGGTTAAGTGACTTGCTCAGGGTCACACAATGAGTCAGTGGCTGAGGTGGGATTTGAACCGGGGACCTCCTGGTTACAAGCCCTTTTCTTTAACCACTGGACCACACAGCCTCCTATATAAAAGCCTCCGAAATAAAAGTATTTTCTCTGGCAGACTTACTCAACCTTTACCTTTTCTTTTTTGGCACCAACTGATCCAGTAAATAGGAAAGAAATAAAAGGCATGACACTGAACACTTTAAGCTTCACTAAACACAAAGCATTTACCACTGGTCTAAAACCTTGATGTTAAAAAACTTCAAATACACAACTCAGCTGAGTTGTTTCTAGCTGGCACTAACATAAGCAATATATATATATTCACACGTTATGTAAGTAATATGCCCCTTTAGTTGATTGCTAACTCCTTTGGTTACAAATGAGTAATGTGAAGTTCATTTTAAATTACAAACAAAAATAAAATAACAATAAATTAGCAGTGCAATTCAAACATAAAGAAAGAGCATGAGCATTGTTTTTACAGATTCCTAGAAGAAATCAGCACCAGAAAGGGATTTGTTTTCTGTAAACTAGAATTGTGTTAGATAGACTATTATGTTCCTTTCATACTTTATGAATTTTATTTTACTGTAACATGACCCATTATTTGATTCCCAACTCATCTGGTAAGATGTAGCTGTGCTGTAGAAACCAGTGTTTGAGAATAATTACAGTAAGAAAACACAGTATATACTAAAAAATATAAATGTATTGCCTGAAAACAGGGTCACCCAAGAGGTAAAACCATACTCTGTGCTCAGGGTTGTTCATCGGGGAAAAAAAAAAGTATATTATATACAGTACTGTGCAAAAGTTTTAGGCAGGTGTGAAAAAATGCTGTAAAGTAAGAATGCTTTCAAAAATAGACATGTTAATAGATTATATTTATAAATTAACTAAATGCAAAGTGAGTGAACAGAAGAAAAATCTAAATCAAATCCATATTTGGTGTGACAACCCTTTGCCTTCAAAACAGCATCAATTCTTCTAGGTACACTTGCACAAAGTCAGGGATTTTGTAGGCATATAGTCAGGTGTATGATTAAACAATTATACCAAACAGGTGCTAATGATCATCAATTCAATATGTAGGTTGAAACACAATCATTAACTGAAACAGAAACAGCTGTGTAGGAGGAATAAAACTGGGTGAGGAACAGCCAAACTCAGCTAACAAGGTGAGGTTGCTGAAGACAGTTTACTGTCAAAAGTCATACACCATGGCAAGACTGAGCACAGCAACAAGACACAAGGTAGTTATACTGCATCAGCAAGGTCTCTCCCAGGCAGAAATTTCAAGGCAGACAGGGGTTTCCAGATGTGCTGTCCAAGCTCTTTTGAAGAAGCACAAAGAAACGGGCAACGCGTTGAGGACCGTGAAGCGCAGTGGTCAGCCAAGGAAACTTACTGCAGCAGATGAAAGACACATCATGCTTACTTCCCTTCACAATCGGAAGATGTCCAGCAGTGCCATCAGCTCAGAACTGGCAGAAAACAGTGGGACCCTGGTACACCCATCTACTGTCCGGAGAAGTCTGGTCAGAAGTGGCCTTCATGGAAGACTTGCGGCCAAAAGCCATACCTCCGGCGTGGAAACAAGGCCAAGCGACTCAACTATGCACGAAAACACAGGAACTGGGGTGCAGAAAAATAGCAGCAGGTGCTCTGGACTGATGAGTCAAAATTTGAAATATTTGGCTGTAGCAGAAGGCAGTTTGTTCGCCAAAGGGCTGGACAGCGTACGAATGAGTGTCTGCAGGCAACAGTGAAGCATGGTGGAGGTTCCTTGCAAGTTTGAGGCTGCATTTCTGCAAATGGAGTTGGGGATTTGGTCAGAATTAATGGTCTCCTCAATGCTGAGAAGTACAGGCAGATACTTATCCATCATGCAATACCATCAGGGAGGCATCTGATTGGCCCCAAATTTATTCTGCAGCATGACAACGACCCCAAACATACAGCGAAAGTCATTAAGAACTATCTTCAGCGTAAAGAAGAACAAGGAGTCCTGGAAGTGATGGTATGGCCCCACAGAGCCCTGATCTCAACATCATCGAGTCTGTCTGGGATTACATGAAGAGAGAGAAGCAACTGAGGCTGCCTAAATCCACAGAAGAACTGTGGTTAGTTCTCCAAGATGTTTGGGCCAACCTACCTGCGAGTTCCTTCAAAAACTGTGTGCAAGTGTACCTAGAAGAATTGATGCTTGATGCTGTTTTGAAGGCAAAGGTGGTCACACCAAATATGGATTTGATTTAGATTTTTCTTCTGTTCATTCACTTTGCATTTAGTTAATTGATAAATATAATCTATTAACATGTCTATTTTTGAAAGCATTCTTACTTTACAGCATTTTTTCACACCTGCCTAAAACTTTTGCACAGTACTGTATAATATATATATATATATATATATATATATATATATATATATAAGCTTATGTATCTGATTCCGATGCCTGATTTTAAGACAGATTCATCCCCATTATCGGAACCAGCTTCAATCCTCTTACCTCTCTCTGGTGCAACAGAAGCTGTTGTGAGAGTCTCAGATGAAAGCTAAAGAAAAATACACTTGCTTATAGGAAAGGAGGTTTTGTTTCTTGCATCTATGCAGATACAATTTGGATTGGAATGATTGAAAACCTCTCTGAAGAGTTTGGAGACTTTGATTTATTTATCAAATCCATGCACCCAGGGGGGAAATCAGGGCAGTATCTCAGACTAAAGGATGAGAAATGCCGGATACCCCCTGAGAACATGCTCTGCAGTGTTCAAATCCCAAGTCTCACTTCAGCTTCCACAGGAGACTACAATTAAATTCAACACGTCAAAAAGACTGAGGGGAAAAAAAGGTGTAATTTACTGCTGTGAAGTTTTTCGATTATTATTCAGAATTTTTTGGAATGGGAGGTGGGGTAATGTTATGTTTATTTTCTCTCTCAGGAAACAAAATATTACTGTCCTGTAACTTTGTATATGTCAAGCAGAAACTGTGACCTATCAATATAATTGTTTTTTAGATTTTTATTATTGGGAGTCAGAGCTTATTACCCCCATAATGTTCTCCTTGTCTCCACTCCCCACAGGCTAAGCCACCCCTGGGAATTATTTCTGGAGCTGCCCCATTACCATTAAAAATTGTACAGTATTTATCGAGATTATTTATGACTTCAAGGTAATGTTGCATTTTACCCCCTGAAAATACATTTTACTCTCTGTGTTAATTAGAGGGTAAGTTACTCCCAAACCCAAAACCTTATCTGGAGCACTGTGTGTGTGTGTGTGTATATATATATATATATATTTGCTAGGTCAACAACGTTAAGCAGTTACTTATTTGTTTTTTAAATGTGTTCTTAATGTAATTTTTGGATTCCTCATGCAATTTAAGACACCTAACAAATCTGTAGCTTAAACAGTGAAAAGATCAATTAAAGATTGGTGGGTCCAAAATTAACTAAATTTTGATCCCTTGACTATATGGCTGAAAATGTTATTTTTTTTATTTTTTTGTCATGAACAACCCTGAGTATTGAGTTTGGTGTAAATTGGAGCTGGTAGGGTGTTCAATCCAATATTTCTGAGGTGATTTGTCATGGAATAACCCAACCGCTTTCATCAACATAGGGTTAATGAATGGCTAAGGTCATTTAAAAAGAGAAATAAAAAAATACATTTCAGAGGAGGAGGGGGAAAAAAGCACAATTTAATATATGAAAAAAACAGGAAACCTCTTAGTTGCAGGAATGGGCAGTATTGTTCAGAGTAGTTGTATACCGTAAATCATTGCATTAAAATTTCTAACTTTACTTACCAGTCTACAAAAAACTCCAGACACCCTTCAAAGGGTTTCTCCAGCTTGGGTCTTCCCATTTCTGCTTTCACACCTACTAGAATGTCAGTGAGTCCCTGTGAAAAAAAAACAATGGGGGAGAGCTTGCTTTAATTATTATTAGTAGTACATTTTTATTTATTTTTTAATCTTAAACAGATTTGACAAAGTTAACCCCAGTTAATACTTTGAACTCAGCACAAAAACAACGACCAGAGGGCACAAAAACCACGACCAGAGGGCAGACTTCATGAATACCTGCCTAATCACTTATTGTGCTGTAGGTTGTGTTGTTCAATTGCAGTTAGTAAATCTTATACAACACAGGATTAGGTACCAGGAAACATTAAAAATCACCCTGTTGTTTTTAATGGCAGTGCTGTGGCATGTTACAATGTAGTCATATAATTCCTGAGTCAATAAATAATGATACTTCCATTATTAACAAGGAACACACCACTGCACAGGACGTGACAGACACACGTTTAAGTTTTCCTACCTGAGCTGCAATGCTTAATAAAATAATTCATAACATCCTACTGCAAGTAGTCACAGGGGAATATCATATTTTGCATTAAGAAGTATGTCTTGGCAAGCGGTTTCAACATAAACAGCAAAGACAAACGGGTCTGTTAATAAGATCTGCTTCCTTCACTGTTATTTATGAGATTATAATACATTGGCATGTGTGACAGCTGTTTTGACCCTGAAATCAGTGTTGGGCTCAGCAAAAAATAAATGAATATTGTTTAGGAGCTGCCCCTCTATAAATATCCACATTGAGATTTTCAGCCCAATGTGATTTTAACCCCTTAAATACACTGTTACTTATTCAATTATAATACATACATTGGCATGTGTGCCAGCTGTTTCGACCCTGAAATTAGTGTTGGGCTGAGCAAAAAACAGATTAACATTGTTTAGGAGCTGCCCCTCTATAAATATCCACGGAGAAAATAGCAGCACAACGTGATTTAACCTCTCACATACAAAGCCAATCATTCAGTTTGGATCAGAGCAAAGTCTGAATAAGAAACGACGAATAAGAAACAGGCGAATAAGAAGCCAACTTCAGCCTCGTGCTTCCTGGTAGGATTCACAGAAGGACTACGTACTGAAAAACATATACAACAAATACAATGCAAAACAAGGCTGTAGCTACCTGAAAAAAAAAACAAAAAAAAAACTTACAAGTTTTACTCTGGCTGACCCACTTGTGTTTGACACCACATCAGTTTCAATCTCCATATGTCGGTAATCGTCGCATCCACGTCCATCTACTCGCAAGTCATCCTAAACAAATGCACAAGTGACATAACATTCATAACATACAACACTTCAAAAATAAACGTATATAGCAACATGGGCTACATAAAGAAATCCATCCAGCTATCAACATAATTATAATTTAGGATTAAATTACACTTTGCAGCCACTGAAAGTGCATCAGCATTGTCTGACTCACATTAGTGGATAATTTTCACCTTTCTACGTTTTTCAATCTGCTTTTAACATTGCTGATAATAATTCAGTTCCTCCCATTCACTGACTGACGCACCCAACTCGCGAACACGTTTAAAACCTTTACCTGCACCCCGTGCATGATGTACACTTTCTCTGCTTCGCTCACTTGCACAGCAGCCATCTTTCAAACACAGTGCACATGCCGTCTGCTACCTCATCAAAAATCGACATAACACATTGGGTGATTGCGCAACGTTTTGAACCCAAATTAATACACCTTGCAAAATGCATATGACATACTTTAATGCGAATACTCTTGATTTTCATTTCATGTAACACTCTGTTTTAATTGGTATATATATATATATAGAGAGAGAGAGAGAGAGAGAGAGATATGAGAATGAATTATATGGCTTTTTTTTTTCTTCATTTTCTTGAGAAATGAAAATTGCCCTTATTTTGTGCCTTATAATATCACGGGTATGTGCAAGTTAATTTAAATGTACGTATTGGTTATGTTATTAGAATTACATGACCACCGACACACCGCCCGCGCAAATACTCAGCAAATATAAATTGCTAAACGTGTTTCAATATGAAAACAAAAAGTTTCCGTTGACTCTTGTTGTGTGACAACATGCCGCCAGAGGCAGGAAGTCTTGCCTCTTTCTTCAGACTTCCTGGTGTGTTTGTTTTATGGCCAGAGCCAATGTGCAAAAGGGCAGATCACATACACAGCAGTAACAGCCCATACTGGATCGACAGAACGTGACACTATAGCCTCTGTGTAAAAGAAGAAAGTAGAGACGTACACATCTGTATTAAAACCGCAGATATTGATCTTTGAAAAGGACGCGTACCAGAAAAGGGTGGTGGTCGAGAAAGGGGGTGTGTGTGTGTGTCGTTGAAATTGTATTACACACAGCAGTGCAGCGGGGGGGGGGGTTGTTACAACAAAACACATTGCTGGGCAGCTTTTTTGCAGAACAGCGTCATCCACACACAGTAAAACAGGTACGTACTGATTGTTAGCTTCAACACATTTCTTCTGATAGTATTTATGTGTCTCAGCTCTCATCGCATTGACGAGGGAGGTTCTTTTTCGTTCAAGGTTTTTGTTTTGTTTTGTTTTGTTATTCCCAAAGGATCTGCGCTGAAATACCATTTAGAGTTGTACTGCATTATCCAGGTTTGCTGCGTTTGCATGATGTTAAGTACACCGTTAAATTATACAGCACGGTAATGCAGTAGCACGCAATGTATATATATATATATATATATATATATATATATATATATATATATATATATATATATATATATATAAGCGCATTTTCTTGCCGTGTTTTATATATGTTTAGAATTTGATACATGTCTCTACAGTAATCCACATGCATTAGTACTACCACAAAACCACAAATTCAGTTTGCAGTATCCATTCATACAATATTGAGGCCTAGTGCCTGCATGGCTTGACTTGTGTAATAACGTATGCCTGTGTGTAGTCGGCAGCAGCAGAGACAGCAAACCCACCTGAAAGTTTCTTGTGAATGGCCATTGATGCACCTGGCTTTTTGAGAATAAGCACAGTTGCCTACAATACCCGCCTAAGTTGGCATACCTGTGCACTTTTTCTTATACTTTCTCAAGGAACACCCCCATTCCTTAAATATATAAAATGAGGTAGGCCTAATTGTAACAAATAATAGCTTGTATTGCTATTTTTTTTAATTAATTGCATTAAATGATACAATAATGAGATATTCATTATCATTAATTTGACCTTGTGAATCATTTGCAGGGCTGGCTTATCTGTCATCCCCTATATTGCCTAAGTGCAGTTCGATACATTGATCTGCAGGAAAGTTCATGTGGGTTAACCTGCATCACAACACCACAGCTCAGTGTGTGCTGTTGTGACTACCTGTCACTGATCAAAACAAGGATGAATATTGTTCTTTTGGAGAACTTTCTCATCTGAATACTACACTCCAAAGCCTACCAATAAAATTTTATTTTATACATCTAGGAAAAGACCCAAACTTCAGGACACATATGTATATGAGTTAGAGAGTCATTGCCAAGTTTTCTACTGGGAGTTAATTGTAGGAGAGCACAATTTCTTTCTCCACATTGGAGACCCATCATAGCTGCACAAAATGCTAAAGATTCTGTTCTGTACCTTCATGTAACATTCTAGAACAAACTAACTGTCTTGGCTGTCTTCATAGAACACCTGTTGTTTATCCCATTATGACATCGAGGATGGTTTACAGTTCAGTCTTGTGACTGTCATTCAGAGAGATTCCAGTCTGGTTGTGTGATTCTGGCAAGGCAAGGGAGATTTTTTTTTTTTTTTGATCTAGTGTCGCACCACCGTCTCTTAGATGACTTTAGTGTCCCGATATGGAGGATTGTAGGGTCATCTGCTTCATGTCTCCAGTGGCTCACCGGTTAAATTCACTACCCTGCAGTGAGTCAATGCAATGAGAGTTTGCTGCATGAATCCTGTTTGTGGTGAGTTGGCGATCTTGCCAGGAGGTCCTCAGGGAGCACTGCAGTGACCTCCAATGTGTTAGGAAGCAAAATTGGCTGGGGTTGGTTCAGGCTTTAGAGGATTAGCCAGACTAGGCCTCACCTCGATGGTTCGGTAGCTTAGTAACATACCTTGTTTAGGTTCAAAGACTGAAACAAGGTGTACGGCTTGACAGTGGCAACAGAGGTTGCAAGTTGATCATCAGTCCTCCTAATCGCTAGGGTGCAACGGTCAGACAACATTAAAAATTGGGCATGAAAGTTGTGGTAAAAATAACTGGACACTATGTAAGCAATAAGACCCGACAGGATGGGCGTTATTGAGCGATAACGGACCGCTCGGGTGTAATGAGGCCCGACGCCGCAGGCCGGCAATCCTGGAGGGTCTTATTGTGCTTAGAAAATGGACAACTGTTACAGAAAAAAAGAAAAATAAGTTTTGTAGTTTAAAACTTGAATGTTAGGTTGCTCAAGGATGTCTGTGCAGGTGAAAAGGGGGGGGGGGCATGGCATCTTGGCACAGGAAAGATAAATGTAAGCAGTTGTGACCATATGACATTACAAATTGATTGAGGCTCATAAAGCACACTATCAGCCATCCAGAATGTGAACTGGGAGTGGTGTCCAATTTTGCAGAGATCCAACTATAACTATAAACTAGGTCAGCCTCTTATTTAATCACTATTATTATTTGTTTATTTAGCAGACGCCTTTATCCAAGGCGACTTACAGAGACTAGGGTGTGTGAACTATGCATCAGCTGCAGAGTCACTTACAACTACGGAGCACACGGAGGTTAAGTGACTTGCTCAGGGTCACACAATGAGTCAGTGGCTGAGGTGGGATTTGAACCGGGGATCTCCTGGTTACAAGCCCTTTTCTTTAACCACTGGACCACACAGCCTCCTACTTTTGGAGGAGATTTCACTTTCTTGCGCCTTACAATAGCTTTAGTGCCACAGGGGAGTGGCCATGTAACCAGTAGGCAGTCAATACTGGCTTCTGGGACAGTTTTAAAAACAAACAAACACAAAAACGAATAGAGTGAGATAGGACCTGTCACAGTAATAGTAATAGAAGCCGATTCCATTAACTAAATGAATGCAGCTCCTCTTACCTTTTGAGATTACATTACTGTACTAGGCTTATTATCCATCTGCAGTTTACACAGGAGTCGAGTCTAGTTCGCAAAAGCTCTGTTAAAGTATTTTGTTCTGGCATGACTTTATACCAGCATTTTGTTTGCACTGGAAAATTAACCTATGCTAATTTTTGCACAATCGTTCCCACTGTTCTGGATCCTTAAAGGGACATCCTATCCCATATCCTGTAATTGCATCATTTAGCATGAAATCTATTTGGTTAATTGTCTTGTACTATACGTTACAGCACAGGGACCTGTTTTCTGTATTTCATGTTTTTTTGATGTGTAAGTCAAGTAGTGAAATAAAGAGGGAGACTTGTAATGTAACTGAATGACTTTGTCCAAGTGCAGAGCCTTCAGTATATTTGTTATACTGGACCAGCGCTCTGTTGCTGTGGTGCTTAAAACTGAAGTGTCCCTCAATAAGGTTACATTTCATACTACAATATCATTCCTTTGAATCAGTTTAATACATTCTTCAATAGATTGGCCAGTTGAATCAGTTTAATACATTCTTCAATAGATTGGCCTTCATCAGAAACCAGGCTGTGTTGGGTTTCGAGTTGGTGTGAATATACAGGCTGCTACGACTCGAAGAAGAAGCATGCCCAGCAACAGGTTTCAGCAAACTAGAAAGTCGTATTACTGATATCATGAAAGTGGCCAGCCCAAGCAATCTCAAAATAATGGATTAAGGGACCAATCATATTTCTTCTCATATTTGCACACAGACATACAATGTACAGATTAGTTTTCCAGAAGTCTGGTAAATATGTTCTGTTTTAATTTATCTAGATTGAAATACTGCAAAACGCTTAATGTTTGGGATTCTCTTGTCTGCTGTACAGCTATAGCCAAAGGTTTTGCATCACCCTGTAGAATTAACAAATTTTGCTTCATAAAGTCAAATGAAACCTGCTGAATAATGTTATATTAACATATTGAACTGCATACCGCCTTGTAGTTTTCCATATACTTAACAAAAAACTGACAAATTTGAAATCTAATATGAGATACTGTACTACTATTATGGCTTCCGGTAGACTTTTGCGATATCATTTTGTAGTTTTCTTTGATTACATGATGTTAAATAAAAGATCAAAATTATGTTTATATAGTGTGTTTTATTTTTTAAATGATGTCTTAATCTTAAAATTCTAGGTGAATCATAGCTGTATTTGAATTTGAACTGATTATCTAGTTAACTGCAGTATTTACAGATCAACACAAACTATCAAACACAGCAGATGTTAATCCTTGGCGTCTGTGATAGTGATACCCAGCTCACAGTATTGCAGTGTCTCTCAGACACCCACAATGGGGAGTCCTAATCTTGTATTATCTGGTGAAGTCTGACTAGAGGGAGGAGGGCGGGCTGCTGTTGCTAAGCTCTCCTTTGTGGCTACCTCTCATCCCACTGCTGCAGAACAAGGCCTAGGCTTCTGACTTGCAACACTAAAACATCCTAGTATGGTATTGAGATGTTCCAACCTATTCTTTATGTTCCGTTAGTACATTAGAATCTTAAATAGTCTAGTAAGTGTTAAAGCAGTACCTTTTCACCACCCCGTCCTACAACAGATACCATTAAAGAGTCATTTTCGGTTTGTCTTTACACTGTACTGTTTTCTGGTATTTGTAATCATTCTGACTGGCAATGGGTTTCTAATCCTAACTGCCTTTAACAGACTTCCTCTTTGCATTCAAGTCACGTAACAATAAGATCTTTTGAACGCTGCTGGCTCCACCTACTCTATCTTATTTTATATAGGTAGCATTGTCTCATGGATTGAATGGAATGATGAAGTTTGTTCAGTGCCGGAAGTTAGGATTTCTAGGTAAGCTCTAAAGCTCAGAGCCAGGTTAAAGACAGATATAAAGAAAAAGGGGTGTTGGCAGGGGTTCCAAACAAATTAAAATACCGGTATATGTTTTTAAATTATTATTTCCTATCAATGAGATCTCAAAGGTCTCTGGTGAATGGGAAACCAATGCACACACACGCACATGCACGCACACGCACGCACACACACATGCACACACACACACACAAACACATTCTTAATCATTTACAAGGTCCTTGCGACACATGTACGAAAAAAGCCTGCACCAACTTGAGGAACTTTGAATAAAAATAATAAAGAATGAAAAATGGATTGAGTACTTCTGTCTCTACTGTGCGATCTTAAAATGTAGTGTTTGATGCAGATTCAAACCCAGGACATTATGAAAGGCTAGTGAATTACTGTAACCTTCTGCACCTCCGTGTAGTTGTGATAGCTGCACAGTGTGACTGAAGATGTCATAGTTTTTAATTGCTTCATTTTTAATGTTACTGCTGAATAAAGGTCACCCTCAAGTTTCTATATGTACCAGAGCAGTTTTATCATGTATTTCAATAGCTTTGTTCTTAGGATACTAGGCTGCTTTTATAACCAGCTACATAATGTTTTAAATACCACAAGATTTCAGTCTGTAAATCTGCTGCCATGAACCACAAAAAAAGAAGCTAAAAGTGGTTCATCATATCGTCGCTTTTATAAAATACAAACAGACAGAGTTGAAGTTTTAAGCTGAGAGTTATTTAGTGCTGTTGAGCTGAGGCACGGTCATTAACCAGTACATTCAGTAGTTCTTCAGTGCAAGTTAAAATTAGACTTCTAAATGAAACAGGATTCAAAATTAATGTAACAACGCAATGGGTCTATTCAATAATTATAAATTCAATGATTATAAATTATAAAAACTTTTTTTTTAAATATATTTTTTTATGTCATTTCTTATTGTATGTAGTAATGCTGGTCTAAATATCACCCCAGCTGGAAGAGCAGCGGTGTGACAGAGTTTCTGGATCATGTTCCGCAATACGCAACATCAGTAGTTTTGTGCAGAGTTCAAAATGTCATGATGAGGCAGTGATTTGCATTTGGTAGTGTTTGCAGCAATGCAGAAATGGGAAATTGACATTCACAATTTCCGAACATGAGTTTCTGTCAGTTTTGTCATTCATCGCTAAAAGCAGACACTCAAGCCCAAATACACCGCCTCAACTTCACACACAAAAGTAAATGTGACTTACCTTTGCTACTCTTTCAATCCACCACTGTTTATATCAAAAGTTAATTTTGGTTAAGCATTAGAGGTTTTGCTTTAACAACAGGCTACTCCTAAGAATCCCACTGATGCTGTATTGTCAGGGATAATATTCAAAATAAGTAAGTGTATTTCCCAGCAGTATTAACAATGGCTTCAAGAATTACAGCTTCACATTTTTATTAATCCCCAACCTCTTACTGCTGCTCCCTCTGTAATACATATTGTTGCACCATTATGACAGGCAGAAAGCAAAGTAAGACCAGTATAGGGTGAGATTGTGCTCTTGTGGGCCGGTTTACATACATGTGAGATTTTACCATGGACCAGTGTAGGAAACATTTCACTGCAATTCTGATTCAGCACATACAGTAGATTATATTTAGCTGCTGTGGAAAAACACTATACTACTGTGTATTGAATGTCTTCACTGGAATACTGTAGGAATGGAACACAGTAATTTTGGTAACATTTAAAAATACAATACAGTATATTTAAAAAGTAATATTCGTTCATTGATTTGCTCATTCATTCATGCATTCATGTATATTTTTTAATTTGTGAATTCACTCCTGATGAAATTTGAGGGGCACAGGGTATAGCCAGACACTTTCCCTCGCGGATAATGCAAGCGCACCACCTTGGAATGTGTGGTGGAGTATTTGAAGCACCTCAGTCCTGACCTGTACACCCCCTGCCGTTCAGTCATTGGCCCCTCTCAAGCAGAAAATAAAATTGTTCCAGATTGTGTGGTGGCTTTGAGAGAGATGAAAAGCATACAAAGACAAATAAGCCTGCTGTGCCATCTAGCCCCCTATAAAATATTAATCCTTGACATTTAGGCAACATGGATCCCTCTGTCATTTCAAATTAGTTCCATGTCTGTTAATATGATTTTTTTTATGGGACACACAAGTTGGTATAATGATTGCAAATAATCAAACGTTGTGGCTTGCATTTTAAGTGTATTATTAATAAATTCTGTATTAGAAATGTACTACAACATAAAAAACAAACTGCTTTTAACGTGATCACGTGGAAACACAGCTTGAAACAGGCTTTAGATAAGTAGTCTTTCAGTTTTGTGAATTCCTTATTCCCTCGAATTGAAGCCCAAATTTTCCATCCTCAATTTGAGGAAAAAAAATTAAACCTCAAATAAAGATGCATTTACAAAGATACAACCTCAGTTACGCATATGGAGGCAGTTTGCGGCCGTCTGCTATCACACAGAGTATTACAGTTATGCGCTGCTTCTCATTTCCAATCGTGATTGCTCCCACTTGTTTTTCTCCCTTTTTGTGAATTGTGGCATTGCTTGGCATGTGGAAAAATACAGGGTTCTGATCAGCATTTACGATCTGTCCAAACTGGTACTGTGTTACAACGGAGCCTAATAATGAAATGCTGAAATTGTAAAAGCCTCTCTTGGAATTCCTCAGGAAGCTAATGACGCTTCTTTGAAAATGGCTGCCTGTCTGTGATGGATGATTCGAGATCGGGCAGTAACGTTTTTTTGGCGATTTTAATACACGCATCACTATACAGTACATCAGCAGTTCAGAGAGTGCAGTCATAAAGGCAGGTGTTGCCACAGCTTTTCCAATTACAGGAATTTGGTTTGTTAAGACATTTTTTGTTCTGGAGAAACAGTGGCTCTTTCACTTGTGTCTCTTCGAAATCTAGAACCGTGTTCCCCTTTAGGTCCTTAATTGTTTGTTTGAACAACTAGGTTAAATAAATTGGTTGAAACAAGATGCTGGACTGATCAATCCAGTTGTAATGACAAGGTTGGAACAAGGTCTTATACGGATTTGGAATTAAATGTTGCCAAGTGGTTAGTAGTCAATGTCAGAATTTATTAAAACCTTTGAATTGAAACTCTCAACCCAATTGGCTAAAAGGTGACCTCCAGCCTGGGCATTATTGCCCACTGTGCCACTTCTTCAACCCTTTAGGGCAGCAGTTTTCCACTAAGACTCCTCTCCATTCACGACTATTTGTCACAGACTAGCACTGGTTGTAACCCTGATACGCCGAGTCAAACAGCACATTGAACATGTGTATATGTATTTGTCTTTCAGTGTGTGTTTTTTTTGTTTTCTGCAGTGTGACAATGGACCGCATATCCTAGAATGCGCAGCCCGGCTCACCGGTGCAGGGATATCGAGAGGCAAGCCGGCTACCTGCAGCCTGACCAGTGTGTGCCCCCCCCACCTCGCGGCACGGCGGACGGCATGTGGTTCATCCAGGACGGCTGCGGCATCGTCTGCGGTGTTATCACCTGGCTGCTGGTCTTTTACGCAGAGTTCGTGGTGCTCTTCGTCATGCTGGTGCCCTCCAAGAGCCTGGTGTACAGCATATTCAATGGAATCCTTTTCAATGCGCTGGCCTTCCTCGCCCTGGCCTCCCACTTCAGGGCCATGCTGACAGACCCGGTGAGCACGCCTGCTGAGCTTCACTGTGAGGGCTGCATGGGCTTCTATTGGGGGATTTAGGGTCATGTTAAGCTATATTGATCTGGATAGCATCCTGTACTCTTCATTGGTTGTCCCCTTCCTTTGCCTCTAGGGAGCAGTGCAAAAAGGGAACGCCACTAAGGAGTTCATTGAGAGTTTGCAGCTGAAACCGGGCCAGGTGGTCTACAAGTGTCCCAAATGCTGCAGCATCAAGCCAGACAGAGCCCATCACTGCAGGTAGGGGCCGGTATGAACCAGGGCTTGTACAGAACACGTTGTATATTATAAACTAACATGTTAGGTATATCAGTGTGTCTAAAACGCCAAAGTACACTACTGCACATATACTATACAAAGCAAATCAGTTAAAACCTTGTGTAAATGACACATGCCAGATTATGAAATGTTGTTATGCTGTGCATTTTGTTTAACTTCAGGTGGTATTAGGATAGGGTTAAAATAAGAGTTTTCTATGACCTTCCACAAGAAGGAGATCAACTATAGTATGTGAAGATGGTCTGGGCTTTGTGTTGAAATGTTTGTTAGCAGTGTTAGCCCGCAGCTGCAGACACAGAAATTTGTAACCAATTAGAAATAACCTTGAGTAAAATTTAAACTTGCATAACCTTTTTGTACTTTTAATAACAGATGATAACCGGTGATACAGATTTGATGCAAACAGAATGATGTAACCAGAATAATGTAGACTATTAGGTGAAACAAAAAAGCGATTATGAAAAATGTAAAATTAGGTTAGGTTTTAAACAGGCTTTAATGCTAACTTATAAGGTGTGCATTAACTACAGCCTTACATTTTAACAGTAATGTTAATTTGAACTACTGTACAAAAACATGGCCTTAGTTAGTCCTTATTTAATCCTGCCTTAATATGAATAATGTTAAAGCCAGAGAAGTTGCTACACTTGATGTAGTTAGCTACACATGATGTCGTAGCTACACAGAGACTCCTCCCTCTAGTATTAGGGGGTTACAGTTTTTTCTTTCTTTCTGTAAATCTTCCTTTTTCAGTCTCTTGTACTGTCCCTTTGCAAATGCAAGTAAAGATACGATAATATTGTGTTGGTTATTGATTGCCTTACTATCGCAAAATAAAGCATCCCAACTCTCGCCAAACACAGAATGTTGCATTTATTATATAGATGTACAATCCAAACATTCAGTTGACAGATAGGTAGATTGGTAGGTTAGGTTGACGGGGATTAAGTAAGATGGCGCAGGGAAATCCTGAAGAACAAGATTCCAGTCGCTTATTAACTAGTCACACGCATAAAAAACAATGTTTTTAGTGAAAACCCAGATTATTGGTCACGTGTTTCTGACATTTCCCAGGCAGACTGCAATTAGCTGTCGCAGTATTTGTATGTGTGACCCATTCTGTAGCTACTGCTTGCAGTATTATTTATTTATTTATTTGGCAGACGCCTTTATCCAAGGCAACTTACAGTATATTAAAAAGTTGACCATTGAGATGCCAGGAGAAGCTTGATAACATACGAACTCAAGCTGTGCAGCAAAATTGCTATGCATATTCTTTATGCATTACATTTAAATATTATTATTATTATTATTATTATTATTATTATTATTATTATTATTTTCTTAGCAGACACCCTTATCCAGGGCGACTTCCAATTGTTATGAGATATCACATTATTTTTACATACAATTACCCATTTCTACAGTTGGGTTTTTACTGGAGCAATCTAGGTAAAGTACCTTGCTCAAGGATACAGCAGCAGTGTCCCCCACCTGGGATTGAACCCACGACCCTCCGGTCAAGAGTCCAGAACCCTAACCACTACTCCACTATTCATATTTTTTCAATGCATAAAATCCTGTATGCAGCTTATCTGGAGTGCTGATAGAGGGTAGTGTATTTTACAGGATTGGATATGACAGGTTCTGCTATATTGAGATTGTCAGAAACACTAACTTGAACGTTATCACAGAAAATAAATGATACACAGGCTTCTTAAACGCTGTTCTTTGACCGTTTTATTTTAAACTTGCAGTCAGCAGTTTAAATACTGTAGTGAGGCTCTGACTATTGCGGGAAGGGTGGGATGATTTTGATGCTGAACAACATTTTGTGTTTGCTGTAGGGATCTTATTTCTAAGAATTTTCATTGGGTCAATCGGGGCAAGTAGAAACAATGCCTCAAATAGTATTTTAAACCTGGAATTTGGAACAGAGTGAAAATATTTATTTGCTTGTCCTTCTCCAGGATATTTGCTCTCAAAACCAATTTGCTTTTGAATTGGTGTTTCATAAAACTCACTTTAAACCTAAACCTACATGTCATGCTTCTTTAAAAGTTCCTATCCAAAATATAACCTAATAACGCATTTTAAAAATCTCTTCATACAACATAATTTTTTCTCGGTTTATAAGAACATTATTATGTTCTGCAGCAGTCTTTCAATAAATGTCATTGTCTTTTTGGAAACACCTACTTGTAGTTGCAGTCTATTATCTAGCAGGTAGTAACTAATAAATAACAAGACTCCTAAGGATATATGTTGTTTCTTGGAAGATAGAAAAAAAATACTCATTCATTTTATACAAACCTGAATTTTCTGTGCAGATTTAAGAGCGCTCTTCCTCACAAATGCCAAAGGATGCTACTGCAGAATGTCATTTAACAATGTCCTTTAAAGTTGCAGTGCACTTAAAGTTTCCTTGTTGAATGTTAATGAAGTCTTCTGAATTCTTTGAATATTTTATTATTTTATTACCTCCTAACTGAACTCTTATAGGTATGCTTTATATCATCTACATTCTCCTTGTATTGTATCCTAATAATTCTATTCTGTATGATTCTCCATTGTTGTTTCTTCCTGTTGGATCATTATTTGCCATTCTTAGCAAAAATTGCTTCTGAAAAGAATCTTCAAGGCTGATTTATGGTGAAATGATGGGGCAAAGCAGATTGGTGTTGCACAGTGATTCTACTATGGGCTTCAGTGCATGGCTAATATACTCCCCCAACTCACTCTTTGACATACCTGAACCTCACTGTAAAGATTTTTACGGTGTACATTGTCACACGGTATATGTTATCGAACATTTTCTTTTTTTCTTTCCCAGTGTTTGCAAGAGGTGTATTCGGAAGATGGATCACCACTGCCCCTGGGTCAATAACTGCGTAGGGGAGGAAAACCAGAAGTACTTTGTACTTTTTACAGTGAGTAAAGCTAAGCCCCCCCCCCCCACAACACGGATTGGGTCTAAGAAGCTGAATTCTTGGTTTTTCATTATTTTATTTAATTTTCTGTATTTCTTGACGATATCAAAGCCAAAATATATCGATATCACTTCTGTGTTCACAGTTGTTCTCACCTGCTTTACATTAACACTGTTAAACATAAATTTAAATGAATGGTTTATATAATATAATACTATTAAACGTGCAGGGTGTCTCTCTTTGTATAGTTTTTGAGAAGAGATGACATCTCTTGTATAATAAGAGACACCCTACAGTATGTACCCTCCATTGTGGTCGCTGACGTGGATATTTGCTTTGTGTTTCAGATGTATATAGCACTGATATCCTTGCATTGCCTTGTGATGGTAGTGTTTCATTTCCTTTATTGCTTCGAAGAAGACTGGACAAGTAAGTTCTATCGGATCTTTTTAAACCATTTTTTTTTATTTTTTTTTTTTAGAAAGTACAGAGCAGTTTGTGGTATGGACAGCTCATGCTGCTTTCATTTCCTGACTTAATTTTTTTAGTGCATTTTGTGTCGGTGACATAGTTGGCAGGCGGCAGCGCATACAGACACACACATACACACATTACCATCCTATACTGTATGTAATGCAAAACTGTAAGACTCAATAACTTCTCAGACTCCTATCTAATCTCTCATGTAAATCTGAGTGTAACTATGACCCTGTCCCCCTGCAACACAAGGATGTGCATGTCTTGCCTCCTCTAGAGGCTCTGTGAGCTCTACAGAGGTCACAGGGGTGTGTTAAACTTCTTTTAAAAAGCCATGTCACATGGTGACTGAAACAGAAGCTGATATACAAAGTGAATCTAAACAAGAGGAATAATACATTACCTAAGATGTCATACCCCTAAGCTTTGAAAATCAGGACCTTAGCTGGGACACTAGTTGAACAGCTCTATAATTTCTGTTGCCACATCTTGCAGTAAGTTGCATTGCCCATGCACAATGCAACAGAACAATTTAAATATAAGGACATAACAATTGAAACATGAAGACATTCAACATATTGTAAGTCTTGTGCCAGTGCATGGTTTGCCCCAGGATAGTAATTGTTTCAGTTTCACCTGGTAGACTATCGCATACAAGTAAAACCATCCTAATGTACAGTGCCTTCCATTCCGAATACACTTTCAATCCATTTGTGCCCTTTAGCCCTCTTCTCTTTTTGCCGTGTTTGCAACAGAAGCTTGGTCAGCCTTATCCACACCATTCAGCATTCTTTAAATATTTGACCATATTATTATTATTATTTATTTATTAGCAGACACCCTTATCCAGGGCGACTTACAATTGTTACAAGAGATCACATTATTTTTACATAAAATTACATTATTTGTAACTGTAGCTCGTACCATTTATTCCTTGGATTAGTCTAGTTGCCCTTGTCTGTTCTTTTTCCAAGTGCAGTGATGTCTTTTTTTGTTGACCAGAACTGTACAATGTATTTAAGTGCAGACATAGGGGTAGATGTACTAAAGTGTTGCATCTGTCGCAATTGTTACAAACCACATGCAAACCAGTCGGAAGTGTAGCGTGAAATGTACTAAACAAACGTAGCGCTCTTAACATCACTTTAACAAATGCTTTGCAGCCGCGGTTCTTATTTGCGCTTTAGCCTTAAATGAATATGTAATTCTGGGCGTTCCTGCAGAAATTCGCAAAAACAGGGTGGAGATAATGCAAATGAGGGATCAAAAATATTGTAATGAGATGTACTAAAGCTGCGGGAAATTGCGACATTTACAATTGCATCAATTTGTTAAGAACTTTTGAAAGTATGTTTTAAACAGTCAGAATTATTGTTGGCATCTCCCAGTCCTCTTTTTCTCGTGTTTTGCCAGTTGTGCTCAATGTATTTTTGAGACGAACACCCAAGTACCTACACCAATGTGTACAATGCAGCAGCATGATTTATTTTGTGTTACCAGTAGGCTAAAGAAAAAAAAAAAAAGTGTGCTAGGTACTCCTTTAATTTTACTACTGTACAGATTTATATTTTTACATAATTTAATGTGTAGCTTACCCAAAACACATTTGTGTTATTTCAGCGCAATGATTGCATAAGTATTCAACCCCTGTGCTGTGGAAGCTCCCAGTTTACACCGATGAAAGCAATTGCCCTAACGAGGACACAATTACCTTACCATTGGCCTCCACCTGTGAACCATTAAAGTTGCTGTCACATTTTCTGGATAAAAACCCCACTGTTGAAGGATCATTGGTCAGGCTGTGAATCTGAAGGAAAATGAAGACCAAAGAGCATTCTACAGAAGTTAGAGATACAGTAATACAAATGCATAGATTAGGGAAAGGGTACAAAATAATATCCAAGTGTTTGGATATCCCAGTGAGCACAGTTGGATCAATAATCAGGAAGTGGAAGCTGCATCACACCACCCAGGCACTGCCAAGAAAAGGCCGTCCCTCAAAACTCAGCTCAAACAAGAAGGAGACTTGTGAGAGAAGCCACAGAGAGGCCAACAATCACTTTGAAGGAGCTACAGAGTTCAGTGGCTGGGAGTGGAGTAATGGTGCACCAGTCAACCATATCAAGAGCTCTGCATAACACTGGCCTGTATGGGAGGGTGGCAAGAAAGAAGCCGTTACTCAAAAAGTACCATCTGAAAGCAGGTCTGGAGTTTGCCAAAAAGCATGAGAGTGACCCAGCTACGATGTGGGAAAAGGTTCTGTGGTCAGATGAGACCAAGATAGAGCTTTTTGGCCAAAACTCAAAGCGCTATGTGTGGCGCAAACCTAACACTGCCCATGCCTCAAGACACACCATCTCTACAGTGAAGTATGGTGGTGGCAGCATCATGCTGTGGGGATGCTTCTCATCAGCAGGGACTGGGCATCTTGTTAAAATTGAAGGAAGAATGGATGGAGCAAAATACAGGGAAATACTGCAAGAGAACCTGCTTCAGTCCGCTAAAAAACTGAAGCTTGGGAGGAAATTCACCTTTCAGCAGGACAATGATCCGAAGCACAAGGCCAAAGCAACATTGGAGTGGCTTAAGAACAGAAAGGTGAATGTCCTACAGTGGCCAAGTCAAAGTCCTGATCTCAATCCCATTGAGAATCTGTGGCACTATTTGAAAATTGCTGTCCACAAGCGCCATCCAACCAACCTGAACAACCTGGAGCAAATCTGCCAAGAAGAATGGGCCAAAATCACTCCGACACTGTGTGCAAAGCTGGTACATACTTGCCCCAAAAGACTTATTGCAGCGAAAGGTGGCTCTACCGTGTGGGGGTTGAATACTTATGCAAGCAAGATATTTCAGTTTTTTATTTTTCTTAAATATTTCCCAACATAAAACCAATGTCACCTTACAATAATTGATTTTGAGTTTCAGTGTTTTAAAATAACATATCAAACAGAACAAAATTTCAATGTACCATTTGTAATTCAGTAGGTAAAATGAAGATGGAACTGAATAAATGGTACAGATGACATTTACATTTAACAAAAACAATGTTATTTTGATTATTGCACCCTTGCATGTATAGACGTTATCCTTCGGGCAAACCACAACTCAACTGCTGCTATTTCATTTGAAAAAATGTCCCACAACTCTCGCTGGAGAGCTCATTAAGATGACGCTAATAATATTTAAATTAGTATATTGTGGCTCTCTTCATTAACATATTTTTTCTTAGTATATATGACAGAATGTGTACTTTGCGAATTGTCGTAACGAAAATGCAAATTGCGATATGTTTGCGCTGCGACTGGCCCATCTTAGTGCATCTACCCCTTAGTATCTAACTAGAGCCCTATATAATATTACCATAACTTCCTTAAGTCATCTAGCATGGTGTGTTCTGGTGCATACACACAAAAACACAGGGGTGTAACCAGGACAGCTCTGTCTGATTTCTATTACCCATTTCTGTACCCAGAAAAGCTACAAACCCCTATCCACCCCAGCCACACTAAAATAGCCTGTACTCTCCGAACCCCTGTATAAATGTCTGTGTGTTCTCCCCAGAGTGCAGTACCTTCTCACCTCCAGCAACAGTGATCCTGCTCATCCTGTTGTGTTTTGAGGGGCTCCTTTTCCTCATTTTCACATCTGTGATGTTTGGGACCCAAGTCCATTCAATCTGTTCTGATGAAACAGTAAGTGCCATTTTCCACCTCATTGTACCTTTTCTTTATCCCTTTGAGTAGATTCTCCACACCACTGAGTTTATTCATCTGTTCCAGTACTTGCTAGAAGGTATTGTACAGCATATGGCCTAGGTTAAACACATCCTGTGTATTTCAAGCCAGAGCTTTTGAGCTGGTGCTATACTGTAGGCATAGATACAAAAACATATTTTAATATGCAATCCTTCAAGCTTTAATCACAAGTTGTTTACTGAATATTGTTTCTGTTATGATGATTTGATAAATGTTATATTCATGGAAATAGTTTTTGATGGTTTTACAGTCAAGAAAGTTTAACATAAATAAAAAATAATAAAAAATAAAAAATAAAAAAAATTTCAGCATAGAGTAACCTTACAAAGACTACCCTAGGCTAACTAATTAAATAGTTTCAGTGTCTTGTGCTTAAAAAAAAAAAAAAAAAAACTCAAATAAAAAAATGAATTGGGCATAGATACAACAAAGGTGCATTGTTTGTTATATTAGTTTACTGGTGTGCTGTTTTGAGTGTATACAACTAGAACATCCTGCAGATTTCAAAAGAGTTATTTTCTAGACCTGTAAACAGGTCTGCAGTGTTGAAAGGGTTAAATAACTCAGTTTTATGAATATATTCGGGTGTTAGTAATTCAGGTGTTAGTAATTGCTACTGGTAGTGTCTCGTCTACATGGTGTATGAGATGCACCTAGTTCATGTGCTGTAGGATATAGTTTACAGCAAGCTTATATCACCAGAGGCAAGTATTTTTTTTTTCACAATTGAAAGTATAAAGCTACTATGTCCTCCATGTTGTTAGGTGTGGTTGTTTCGGTGCACAGTAGGTTGTGTTAAGCACAGTGCTTTTAGACTCCCTTGATTTTACACAAGATGCTGATTCAGGCAGTCAAAGAGAAATACCTATTTCTTCTACTGTATACCCAAGTCAAGATTTGAAACCTTTACAGTTCAGTGCGGGCCATTTAGGGGTGGATTCAATGTTAAAAACAAATACAGAGCTGCCTTCAACATCTGAAAAATAAGACAACACTGTCAGTTTGCTGTGAAGACATCGCTGCTTTTTTTGTTTTGTTTTTATAGTTCTGGAGGCATACGTTCCTCAGTGATTATTGTGTCTAATTATTGTGATTATTGTGTCTATGATTATTGTGTTACTAAAATACAGAACAGAGGCTCTAATCTGGATGCAAGTTAATGCTTCCCAATGTCCTGTTTAAACAAGGGCGATTTTTCTTCCCTTGGGGAGGATCCAAAATAATTCACACAAACAGGAAATTTGTATCAAGTGAATTCATATTTTAAGAAATAAGTCCCATTCTGAATACAGTTCATAAGCCTGCATTATTGTATCTTGTTTTTTTAGAATGGTTGACACAGTGTTTCTGGGAATGTTAAAATCTGCAGCAAGTAATTTACAGCAAGAGACTGCTAAATTTTGCATGGGCTTTGCAGCAAATTCATCTAATCCAAATTAATTTTAATGAGAATTGACTGTATAAGTATATGTCTGTGTGTGTGTGTCTGTGTGTGTGTGTGTGTACATACATACAGCCCCTTTGATTGAATATTGGTCATAAATTGGCTATAAATTTTGATTAAATCCACCCTTGGATGTTTGCGCACCCCTCATAAAGCCATAGTAACATTGAAGTATCTTCAATATAGC
The DNA here is from genome assembly GCA_030684275.1 of Acipenser oxyrinchus oxyrinchus. NCBI lineage: Eukaryota > Metazoa > Chordata > Actinopteri > Acipenseriformes > Acipenseridae > Acipenser > Acipenser oxyrinchus. The sequence continues at coordinate 26,905,790 of CM060250.1, forward strand.
AACACTTCATGTTTGTCTAGTCTGCCAGGGTTGTAAAGATCTTTTTACAATGCAGTTTTCTGTGGAAATTGACCACACTTTTTAAACCTGTTTGATGTTTGCTGCATGTTGTTTGTTAACAATGCTGTTTTTGCTGTCTTTTATCCCTTACTAAACTGAAATTCTCTCTTTCTTCATTTCTTTTTGTCTGCAACTGTGCGAGTGAAGTTATAGTCCTCTTTTGTCAAAACCTGCAGATCTGTGTTAAAAGATATTGATTGAACTATGTAGTCAATAAAACCCTTCCCGTCTTCCAAAATTGGACTTTTCCAAATTTAAAACTGAGCATGTAGAAAAACAGCTTTTTGCAACAATACAACTGAATCGTACGGTTTTGTCTTGTTTTTACAGCTGTACTTGATAACATTTTAAAAGCTGTGGTCCAGTCACACCTTTCATAGCTCTTGCATGTCTGTTCCAACCATTAACCTGTCCCTTGCAGCCCTCTGTCAGTTAGAAATATCACAGTTTAATGGTAACGCTGGCGTACCAGCTGAACAGAATACATGTTAGAGCTCCACTCAGGCCACGGGAGCTTTTGATTGCTGAGTTTTAATAAGTCACCAGAATGTGATTGCTGAAACAGACAATTATATGCAATGTGATTATAAACAATAATAAATAAGAATAAATCAGTTAAAATCACTCAGATATGCGGGCTCCCGAGTGGCGCATCCAGTAAAAGCACTCGCTAGAGTGCAGGATGCGCTCTATAGCCTGGACGTCGCCAGTTCGAGTCCAGGCTATTCCACAGCCGACTGTGGACGGGAGCTCCCAGGGGGCGGCGCTCAATTGGCCGAGCGTCCTCCGGTGGGAGGGAGGGTTAGGTCGGCCAAGGGTGTCCTCGGCTCACCGCGCACCAGCGACCCCTGTAGTCTGGCCGGGCGCCTGCGGGCTTGCCTGTAAGCTGCCCAGAGCTGCGTTGTCCTCCGACGCTGTAGCTCTGAGGCGGCTGCACGGTGAGTCTGCAGAGTGTAAGCGGGCGGCTGGCGGCTGCACGCCGGAGGACAGCGTGTGTTCATCTTTGCCCCTCCCGAGTCAGCGCAGGGGTGGTAGCGGTGAGCTGAGCCTAAAAATAATTGGGCATTTCAAATTGGGGAGAAAACAATAAAAACTAATTGGCAACGACTAAATTTAAAAAATAAAAAAAAAAATCACTCAGATATTGTATATCCGTAGCAAGATGCTCTGTTAGTGCACATGGAAAATGTTCTGCTCCACAGTAATTAGTGATTAAGCAAAGCCATTCTGAACCTAATCCAAGGTTTAATAGTTTTTCAAAAGTCCCCAGTTACACCTGTAAATGCTGCCACACACCGGAAGTGAATACATGCTTCGATGCAGCTAAATAATAGAGCCAATACTTTCAATAAGAACTTTTCACACCCCAAGCATCGATGCTAATTAAATAGGATTGAATAAAAAAAAAAAAACTGGGAATGTGTCGCATGACAGATAGGGGACTGAGCAATCACAGCTCACCATCCAGAAAAAACTTATTTTTATTTTGGGAAGGAAGATTCTTGATTCCTTTACCAAGGTTTTAGCGCAGTGAAGCCTGTATAAAAATACAGCCGGTTTTTACTTATTTTTTTTGATACATCTAGTTGTTTCTTTAATGTAGTGCTTGAATACAAAAACAAATATAGAAATGAATCAGGTTCCACAAAATAAATGGTTGGAATCTGACATGAAATCGTATTGTGTCCGGTGTGTGGCAGCCAGAAACCAGGTTAAAATCGAAATGTGATTCCAATTAGATTAAATTTGTTTGCCATTTTTATTATGCCCATTAAACCATTTTGTATTTGCATATCTGCAGTATAGCATTTCCCCTTAATGATGTCAACCCCACCATCTTCTTGTCACTCTACAAAATGAGCCGACTTGATTGTTGTTGCTGCCAAGGAGGGGGAGCCTCTCGGTATGGAACAACAGGAATAAAAATAACTCTCCCATTGCATAGCAATTTCATCCATTCCTGGTTTTACTGAGTTTAATAAGACACATCTGAGCTTATTACCTATACACACTGGCTAATCAAGCTTGTAGTAAAACCTGGAATGAGTGAAACTGCTATGCAGTAGGAGTCTTATTTCCATCCCTGTAACAACAAGAGGAGTTGGAAGAAGACGAGGAGAAGCAGCAAAGTGATTTTACTGAAGTTCTGGTTGTTTCTCATTTTCAGGGGATAGAGCAGTTGAAAAGGGAAGAGAGAAGATGGGCTAAAAAAACAAAATGGATGAACATGAAAGCAGTGTTTGGCCACCCCTTTTCTATAGCATGGCTTAGCCCTTTCGCGACGCCCGACCATGGCAAATCAGACCCCTATCAATATGTTGTCTGAAAAACGCTGTGAGAAAAAATGAGAGATTGAGAGAGCCAGCATTGCCATTGTGAACATCAGTGCGGCACCACTATCACGCACTACGTTTGTTTTTGTTTTTTTTGTTGGTTTTTTTTTATTATTCATTTGCTGCAGTTGCAGGGGAAAAGAATGATCTTTGTGTGTGTTTTTGAAAACTTTCTTTGTTTGGAGCTGTTGCTTTATTAACTAGAATTTTATTTCTGTTCACAATAACGCCAACTCAACCCTTTTTTCTGTTTGATTTCTGATTCATTTCTTTAACAATGGGTCTACTTATTATCAGGCCTAAACTACCTATATATAAATAATATAGAGCTATACCATGTGTGTAGTAAATAAATGACAAGAGACCTATTCAAGAACTTCAGAAATAAGTACCTTGTTTGTTTCTCCATACTTATAGTACCCTTATGCATTTTTTTTTGACGGTTTATTATTATTATTATTATTATTATTATTATTATTATTATTATTATTATTATTTAAGACCATTAAGATTTCTGGATAGTAGGTTTATCAACTGATTCCTGCTTTATACAAGTATCTATTCTGTCTGATTATACAGTACAAACTTTGTTGCTACACCTGTTTAAATAAATAGGTTTTAAAAGCCAGGTTTCATTTTAAAATCGTGAATTCGTTTTATAGTCACTTGAATAAAGCATGGGAAATTATGGGCAGTTAATCCACAACTTTAGTCTGCTTCCCTTTTCCTCTTTTGTTACTGGGTGTCTTGCAGTCTAACTAGACTACAGTGTGATGTAGCAGGACCTCCAGATGTTAAATTGTTGATCCTCTGATGTGTGGCTCCCTTTCCTCACTCAATTAACAAGCTGTAAAAAGACAAGGCGCTATAAGACGGGAATTGCACCTACAAGTGACAATTGAAGTTGTTTTAGTCTTTAATGGACCTTATTATGGTATATTTTCAGAACTTAATTTGTCTATTGACACATTCTTCTTTTCCCATCAATATCGAATCCCGCTTGTACACTCTTGCTAGTTTTCCTACTTTGCATCCTTTTTTTTTTTTTTTTGAGCAGTGGAACTAATAATAATGGCAGTGGAAGTTCCATTAATGGTGAAACAACTTCCCATCTTGCAGGTTTTTGTCATTTTTAAGTTCTTTATCTTCATATGTACAAAAGTAAGGTTCCAATCCCTTATTTAGATATATAATTGCTATATATATATATATATATATATATATATATATATATATATATATATATATATATATATATATAAAGAAAACATGCAACAAAAAACTACTGCAAACTAATAAATAACTAGCCCAGTTTGTTTCTTTCTTATTTCTCCAGCTTGTTTGCAGGCTCTGACTCTAATGCTGTCTGCCTTAATAACAGCACTCTCTAGTGTAACATGGCCTGTGGTAACAGGCTGCATTGAAGTAATACAGGACATTGTGTTTTGTTTTGTCTCTTAAAGTAAAGCTGTTTGGTGGATATGAACATGTTATTTTCTAAAAGTCTGCACTAACTTGCACAGGCGTTTTATTACTTGGTTCAAAGCAGTACCTGCTGTTTAGAAGATGTGCTTGAGGCAGTTTCCCAGTAGACTTAAGAAGTCATTTTTTTTCATTACTATTGTTTGTTTGCATTCTGGCTTTTGTTGCTCCAATGTTGCGCTATCACCTTTTTTTTGTTCAATCTCACTTGGCTTTGAGCTTATCTAGAGATTCCAATATCCCAGGACCTTCCTCATGCAATTCAAATCATGTATAAATGGTTCAGCTGGCCCTACCTTATCTACATACAGTATATGGAGAGAGAGTAGAGGGGACTGGCAGTGTTTGAAAGTCTCTGTGTCCTATGGTATGATGTGAACATGAGGAAGGCTATTTAGTGCTGGCACTTCGGATTCTCCAGACAAGCTCAAAAACAGATTTAGGGGCAATTATAAGTAGTAAGGGGAATGTAAAACAAGTAATTAAAATTGCATTTGAAGCTGCTTACTCAAAAAAAGATGCAATAAACAGCGCATGGAAGTAAGTTTTTATTATAGAAAACAGCACAGTGTAGTGTACTGCTTTATACAGGCTACTCAACTCGTTATTAGCTCAACCAGCATGTCTATTTGGGAATGCAAAATGGTTTTCCTCTAATGTTAACTATGAAATAACCAAAGTTAAAGGATGTTGAAGACAGTGCAGTCAATCTGAATTTAAATTCATCCACAATGCAGTGTCGTATATTTCAAAATGTCAAGGTTTTTGAGCAAAATGAGTTTAGAACACTAAGGAGACGGCCCTAGGCGACTTGCCATTGTACACTTTTAACTGTGCGAAATACATTGAGACCTATTTAATTGATATAAATGTCGGCAGTTCTAAATATTAGAAACCAAAGCCCTATCCAGGTGGTAAGTTTTTTGTTACATAAGTAATGTCATAAACTTTTTTGTGGTATGATTTATCTTGTATACTTTTTTTCTAATATAAGAGACCATACTAATCAATACATGGTAGTCATGTGGTTTCTGGCTTCCCCTGTGACCCATGGTACAGTAGAATGACTCCAGCTGCCAGGTTTGGTACATCTGTAATGAATGTGTTTTCCACAACAGCTGCCCACGTGGCAAAGTGAATTGATAGCGGCCGTGTGTGGTGAAAGCTATAAGCAATGTGTTGAACCATTTAGGAAACAAGCTAAAGTGGCTGCCAGGTTCCTAAATGTGACATGAAGTGTGTCAGTAGCATGAAGTACTTGCTGTGTTTAATTTTAAGTGTTAAAACTCCAGGACAGAAATGGATGGTTTAAAATAAAATTAGAATACATTCTGTCCAGGGGGTTTAAAGTATTTATACCCAGTGGAGATTTTTAAACCAAGGAAAATTGGGAATTTTATTAGGTGTTCGGCTCTCGTTAAGCATTAAGACTGCATTTCCACTTAACCTCGGCTACGCCATTCATTCCCTGCAACCAATGAAGTTCTGGCTGCATGAAAAATGGCTAGATCACTTTTATCATTGCAGTAACAAATTAAAACATTCCTGCTGGTAATAACTTAAAATACTAAAAAATAAATGTACTGTGTAAAAATGAGGTAACGTAAAAACAAGTTAAATGTCACATTGACAATGTCTTTGGGGACATACATTTGTAAAACCCCTTAATCTGGGAGGATGTATTAGTTAGACCTGACTTGGTTATTAAAATATCAACCAATATGTAGTGTAATATATTTTTGTGGGGGTTGTTTTGTTTCATAGGGTCCTATTCACAAAACCTTAATGACTGTTTTTATAAACATTCTCTAAGGCTACTCTAAGGTTCCCTATCAAGTACAAAAATAAACCATTACCTCATGGGTATTTATCTCTGAAAGAACCTGTAACCTATTTATGATTTCCATTACACGAGAGTAGATGTTAAAACTTCATGCTGATTTGAACTCGGCTCTCGCCAAGATAAGCACCAACTAAGACGTAGCTTTACAGTAAACTAATGTGATCCATAGGTGTCTCCATCCATTTGCGCTTCCTTCCATATGATGATGTAGATCTGTCCTTCTGTCTGGTGTTGATGGCTGAAGTGTAATGCTGGCTCCGGGGATCAACCAAAGTGCGGTCTCCCCAGCGCATCAGCATGACAACCGTCTGGATTGAGCTAAGTAGGGTACATCTCTGGGGTCTTCAAGTGGGCACCTTCCATCCTTGGTGTTTCGTCGACTAGCCCACAACACCTCAAGAGGGCTCGACGGTGATTCTGGCGTCCCAGCATCACCCCCCTCCGTCCCCCACTCAACTCAGCCCAGCTTACTTACCCGTACATCAGCTCTCCTTTCTATTGTGCTTGAGACCCCCAGCCAGAATCTTTCCGTCTCAACCACAGCCAGTTGCTGCTCCTCTCTGCTGCTTCAGATAAGTTCTTCTGAATAGATATAACAAAGACTGCTTGTCAGAGCCTGTGACACAGTCGTGCCCGCCCCCAAGGGCATAACTGGACTGCACACACAGACATTGTCGAACCTGACGGGAGAGACTATGAACAGATAAGTATCAAGTTACTTATAAGGCAATTCATTGTTACATGCTTATAGTAATTGCTACTTCCATGTGTTATGCACTCAGCCCGTTGTGCCCCGCGAAAACGCCGGCGGCTCCTGTCGCACCTTCCCTGGGATCGAACAACCTTACGTTGGCTGCTTGTGCTCTCTCAGACAGCAAGCTTCGATTTGAAGTAAAAAATTAAGTTTTTTAAAAATGTATTTTTTTTTTTTTGTACGAAAATGATAAAATTTTAATGGTAATCATGTTGTTATTGTTTTGTGTGAGAATTTGTTTCTCTGTGTGTATTCTGTATTTTTCACAGAAACACGAATGCAGCTGCTGGGCTCAGCAGGCCTGCATTTGACCGAGACGTGTGCTTCGGGTTCAGCTGCTTGCAGTTTCTCCCACAGTGTCTCGTTGCCACATTAGTTCTGTTGCAGAATTATTGCAAAGGCTGTTAGGGCTCTAACAGCAGGCTTTCCTCAGTTTTCGGACTGTTGTCAACAGCTCCTACTGTTCCCTGGTCCATGGGGACTTTGTACAGCCTGCATAATGCGGAGAAACTCGGCTTGGCTGATTTTCCTCCAATAGATGCAGCTATTGGCTCGCTAGTGCAAGTGCCAAAACTAGCACTCCTGACTAAGGATGCTACCTGCCCGAATAAACAGTCCAGGGTCTCGGAGGTTATACTCAAACGGGCTTACTCAGCTGGTGCATTCGCCGCACGGCTGGGTAACTACAATGGCACCCTAGTAGCCTACCAGACCTGTTTGCTGAAGTCTCTCTCCCAGTCACAGACCCACACCACAACAGCTGGAGGAGCTGCGGCTGGTAAACAAGAACCTGCTCCTTATTTCAAAGTTGAATGGGCAGGTGGTGGACAGGAACCTTGCTGCTCTAGTAGCTGAATGAAGACAGCTCTGGCACGAGTGGCTGATGGGGATAAAGCAACGCTGTTGGATGCCCCCATTACACCGGGACATACTTTAGTCCTGCGGTGGACATGCTGAAGCGCTCTCACCGCGCACGGGAGTCCACAAAAGAGCCGGTCCACTTGCTTCCCAAGCGGCTTCCCCCAGTGCGCAAACCAGCAGCAAACTACCGACCAAGGCTTCAGCAGCCTCAGAGACCGGATCCTGCTAAGGCCAGAGGGGGTTTTCACAACCAACCTGCAGCTGTGAAGTTCTGCTGCCAAGCGCAAAGGCAAAAGCCTCAGGCTCAGCCAGAAGCCAAGCAGCAGCCCTAGCAATTTGCTGCCACAGGGCCAGGGCCCCTTTTCAGAGAGTCACCTGGAGTATTGGAATCCATGCACCACAGACACCTGGGCGCTCACTACTGTACAGACCGGCTTTCTGTACAATTCAAACATGGATCCGTGAGACACTGGTGTTGTCTCAAGAGGTAACAGCCCTGCTACAAAAGCGAGCTATTTGCACAGTACACCGTCTTCACCTGAAAGAAGGGTTCAAGCGGGATGGTGGCATCAGACCAATCCTCGACCTCAGATAGGTTAACTGGTATCTGAGTCGCCGGAGGTTCAAGATGTTGACAATGCATCAGCTGTTGCAGTCAATAAGGCCATGCGACTGGTTCACCACGGTGGACTTGAAAGACGCATATTTTCATATCCCCATAAGATCAGGGCACAGGAGGTACCTGCAGTTTGCTTTCCAAGGGACAGCATACGAGTTCCAGGTCCAGCAATTCGGCCTCTCTCTAGCGCCGTGTGCCTTTTCGAAGTGCATGGAGGCTATTCTGGCCCCATTGAGACAGAGGCATCAAAGTACTCAATTACCTAGACGACTGGCTCATTTGTGCTCAGTCTTCAGTGCAGGCAGAGACCGACACAGAACTCGTCACTGACCACCTTCAACGGTTGGGCCTGTTGGTGAATTGTGCAGAACCAGCTCACACCTTCGCAGACTCCGGTTTGGGAGTGTGCTGTGACTCCATGTCCATGCTGTCCACTCTGTCAGATGACAGAGTGCAGAGAAAGCTGCAGACAAGCAGGTATTTTCAGCTCAACAGATAGCTTACAGTAGTAACATTTCAGAGGCTTCTGGGCTTGATGGCAGCAGCTTCTCCTGCACACGCGCCCTCTCCAAGCCTGGTTCAACAGCAGGGTTTTTCAGCCCACATTGAACCATGGCCACCTGGTGGCAGAGTCTCGTCAGTGTCTGAAGGCGCTTTTGTTTAGGAGAGCATAGATAGACCTCTTTGCCTACCAGGAATCGACCCATTGTCCCCTCTGGTTCTCCATAACAGGAGCCGGGGACTCGCTGGCAATAGATGGCTTGGCACGCCATTATATGCCTTCCCACCGCTCGTCATGCTCCCGCTGTGTCTGGAGAAAGTCAGGCAGGACCGGGCCAGGGTGCTATTAATAGCCCCAGACTGACCCAGGAGACTAAGGTTTTCAACTCTGATACAGCTCCTGAGTGGTTAGCCGTGGAGCCTGCCCGAACGCTTTCCCAGTACAGGCGTTTTTCAGACGTGGTGCCTGCCTCTGGGTTTTGACCCCACGACCTGTTCCATGGCAGTTATACTGCAGTTTCTGCAGGTCCTATTTGATGAGGGGAAATCCCTCTCTACATTAAAGGTCTATTTCAGTTTGCTATGTCAAGATTGACTTGGTCTCCCCAGGAGTTCGCTTCCTGGCGGGGCAATTTTTAAAAGTAGCTTGGTGGCTTTGGCCGCCTATAAAGGATATTGTTCTCGCTGGAGGCTTAACGTGGTGTTTGATACACTCATGAAGCCTCCATTTTAGCCCTTGCATTCAGCTAAGCTGAAATTTTTATCGCTCAAAGCAGCTTTCTTGCTTGCAATCATGTCTGCAAAGTGGGTGAGTGAGACGCAGGCATTTTCAATTGCAAAAGCTTGCTTAATTTTTGCAGAGGCCAGGACAAAGGTTACCTTTCATACCAATCCTGCTTTTTTGCCAAAAACCGTCTCAGCATTCCACATCAACCAGTCTGTGGAATTGAAGGCTTTCCATATCATAATCTTAACGTTATCGTTTTAAAAAAAAAAAAACCTCAAACATTAAACTGCCAACTTAATTAATCAAAATGGGCTTAAATAACAATACATTAATAAAACACTCCTTAAAGTTTTGTAAATAGGGACCGTAGCTTTTTACATAAAAAAATAAATCTTAAACTGTGTTCTGGTACTCCACATTGCTAAGGTTTTTGTTTTACATTATTCTTGTCAAATATTTTTGAGGTGGTTTGATTTATCTAGTCAAGGGTGACCTGTGTGTAAAGTATTTAAAATGTAATAGTAATAGTAATGGTCACGTACCCCACTGCTGGTTAGCTAAAGCATGTGAAATCTCATTAGATGACTTTTTGTGAAAGTAGGCCGCTGTTCTGTTTGGATTACATTATACTGTACACTATGTGATTGGTTACTTCTTCGGTGCAAATAGGATTAGTCTCATAAGACAATGTCTCCCTGGCTGGAAATGAGTATGACAGAGTGCCAGAGTACATTTTTGGGCTGTAATCTAAAAGATCATGCAGGGGTCAATTGTTTTGAATTGTTGTATTAAGTCTTGGTTAAATATCATCAAGGGACCCAGTTGCGAAAACAAACAAATGTATTGGCAATGCATAAGCCTTTAAAATCCATGCACTAATTTTGTTGTCTTTTTTAATGTGTAGTTTTGCCTAAACTTCTAATAAATCTGTAGATTGTGACAGAAATGTTTACATGTGACATCAGGGACTTTACATATACAAATAATGCTTGTTGTTTCTTTATTTTGCCAATTCAACAAACCTGGTTCTCTAGATTGATATTTTCCATTCATCGCCATACAATACATATAAGTCAAGACTATAGGACTGATCTCAGAATTTCTCAATATTTTCATGGAAAAAAAGAACCTGAAATGACTTGCTTGCACACAGTAATGCAGGGTTTACCAATAGAGTGGTTTGGAGAGGGGAGGGGAGTGGAGGGGGGGGTATTTCTGTCTTGTAAATAAAGTACTGTATTCACAATGTGCTTTTCTTTTAAGTGTTTATCTGACTGCTGTGTATGTTCTTTCAGCTACGTCCACTTTGAAAATAAATGCAATAAACACTTTTTCCAAAGAATTGCTTCTTTCTCTTTCCCTTTGGCATTTCATGACGTGGCCTGTCTGCAGTGGCATCAACCAGCATCCAAATGAAATATGGAAAACAGTGCACTCCTATTAGGGGAGTGGAGTGGAGTGGAGGGGAGAGGAGGGGTACCCACTCTTCTCTGCATGCTAACAATATTGTGATTCATAAGCTGTCTATTAAATGTGGGCGTTGATGACACATGGGGACGGGGAGAGGCAGGTTTATTTAAATGATCTAAACTGGGGGGCATCTTGAGATCTGCCTAAAATGTGTAACCCTGATGAAATCCCTGGTACCAGTGGAGACGTACGTATGTCACACTTTATATTTTCCCATAGATCTGGAAAACTACTTCTCCAATTGTGACGTAATTTGGTATTGACATTATTTAGCATACGTTCTTTAGAGTATTTGATTTTTGGGTTCGATAGTCGATTCGATATACTGTATGTCCACACGTTTGTCCATCTGTGTGTCACACTTACATTTTTACATGTGTATTGAAAAGTGATTCCACGTACTGTAAATCAGTCACTTTAAAATAACCATTCACTTACCTAACAGCACCTAGCTCTTAAATGCTGCTCAAACTATTCATTGACATTTCTTATTCTATACTGTTGTGTACTTACTGTTGATATGTCATGGCCACACCCTTTTGAATTTACAGTCATGGCAGGGGATGTTAGTCATATAACTTTTTATTTCATGAAGTAATGTTAATAATTGAGTGATTAAATCACCTCTGGGTGAAACAGGATTAATATAGTTAAAAAGCATTGGTATTTAGATCCAGTCCTGTTTAGATCAATAAAATAGACCGCACAGACATACTGTAGAGTTAACATATAAAGCTGTCCCAAACTGCAGAAGCACATGCCTTTGAAAACAGTAACATCAAGATATGAAGTAATTGTGTATTTTTTTTTCAATTTGGTGGTAGTATTAGAAATGGATATAAAAAAACAAACCGTACATAATAGGGTTGATTCAGTCCCTAAAATAAAAATAAAAAAGTTTTTTGAAGTTTTGTGTTCAGTTTACATTCCAGGTTTACATGGTTTTGGCTTCCTTTTGTTCGGCTTTGTTTGTCTTTTTAAACACCCATTAGTTTTCATAGATTAGTACTTTCTGCTGTTCTTTGTGCCTGTGGGGAATATTAAATGAACATTAGGGTCAGGTTTTAAACACAACATGTGCAATTTTGGTCTAAGTCAACTCCTCCTCATTCTTACAGAGCATGTCCTAGTCACTTATGATTTGGGTGCAGTTTCAGACCGTGGTATCCAATGGCCAGTCAAGTAAAAGTGTCTTTATATAGTAAAATAAACATATTATCATCGCTATGTTGGTGCCTGTTTTACAATTCCAAACCGCTATCCAGTGTGCTTGATATTTAGAAGAACACTCCTGTCTTCAGCCTCTATATGCAGTCTGCAGCTCTACCCCATAGACCAGTGGTTCTCAGAGCTGTTCACGTGGGCAAATTCGTGGTCGCAAGACCAGAGTCTCGAGCCTAATGACAGTTGACACGACAGGGTGTTCAAGTGTGGTCCAAATCTGCATTCAGGTTTTTTAGGAGTGAGGTGAAGCCAAATTAAACAGCCTAGGAATGCAGATTTTGGACCTGCATTCTCATCTGTGCTGGTATTGTGACATATTTACACAAGTTGGAAGAGTTGTTAGACAATGAGATCCCTCTATTCCTGCCATTTTTATAAACTGGAATACAGCAATGTTCTATTCCAGATACAACACCCCTGCCTTTGAGTTACAAGAACAAGGCAGCACAGCTGGGATTTTTTTTTGACTTTTCAGTCCTTTAAACAATGCTGTTAAAGTGTATTGTGCTGTATAGTAAGTTTGACAAGAAATAACAAAAGCGTCACTGTAAATTCCACATTAAAATAAAAGGAATTACTGTACATTTTTAAAAACATTGGTTCTGGGACACCATTAAAATGCACAGCATCATCCTTTAAGTTTTTAAGAAACACATGAATTAAAAAATAAATAAATAAATCTGACTCTCGTCCTGGCCAATACATGTAAATATTACAGGAGAAATCAAAACTGTTATTATGAATACAATAAAAAATAAAGATTTGTAAGGACAACTGGTATACTTCAAGGTTGGTTTCATTTTCATTTTGCTTATATTTTACTTCTTTACTCCTGTTTTTTGTTTGAAATGGAATTCACTGAGTTATTTCTGTCGCAGGGTATAGAACGGCTCAAAGGCAAGACTCCCACTTGGGAGAGGAAGAGGTGCTGGGAGGGGATGAAGGCTGCCTTTGGGGGCCCCCTGTCCCTCGACTGGTTCAGCCCCTTCTCTGACCTGAGCTGCGAGAAGAGGCCATCCACTGGGGTCCATGCTGCGGAGGGAGAGATCATCGAGGAGAATGTCATTGAAGTCCTGGAGGAATAATAATATCTTTCCTGTTACTGTATCTGTATTGTTACCTGAACTATATCTACATCCTGAAGGGGACCAATATAGTCTGTGCCTTAACTGCTTTTAGACTGACAAGGTGCTCAGTAAGCTTACTTACCCTTTCTGAAAACAGAAATAGAAGGTGACTAGAAAGTGAAATTGTCCACCAAGCAATAAACCTGCCAGGTAGAGGCGTCAAATATAATGTCCAACAAGATTCAACGACTAAGCCCATACTTCATAAAGGGTACTATACTGTATCTGACATGCGTTATTGCATTACTGTACAATGTGAGGCCAATTTGTTTGAAAGTCAAAAAGGGTTTAATACTGCAGTATTAAAAACCTCTGAATTTGTCCTTTTCACTGGGACGCAATGGGGTTTCTTTCCAAATTGACCTGCAGTCTCTTAATTAAGTCCAGGTTTTTGAAAGGAGAAATATCCACGTTAATGTTACAGAACAGAGAAGCAAACAACTGGAGAGATTTTGAGAGACGTTGACTTGTGTCTTAGTTGTTTGGTTCTTGTTATTGTAAAATTAACAAGTGTTTTTTCTAAAAAAAATAGGAGTTAATTAAAGACTGGTGGAGGGACATGAGGCGCTGCTAGAGGTCACATATGGTGCCTTTTCTTTTGGGAGACCAACATCGACGGCTATTCCTTTGACCTCAGTCTAACCAGCACACCAGATACTGTACTTCAAACTATTTAAATTATTTCGTTTTTGGTACCTTTTATGAGTTTGAGTAGATGTGTTTTGTTGCTTTTTTTTTTCACTGCAGCTGTCTCAAAATAGCTTTCTGCTAAATCTGTTGGTGCGGTCGACTGAAAACTGGACCACCCTAGGCTTTGATTTTTCTTTCTCCAGAAAGTCTTGTGACACCACGGCATAGCTAAAAAAAGGATGGGAAGGGTAAATCATTTACCAAGGGATATTGCAGAACGCATACAAGGGGGAAAACACTGACAAACAACAGCCTGATGTTAAGAGACGGTCAAGAGCTAACCCATGAGTGAAAAATCGTATTGCTAGTTTTCAGAGGTGCAAAGTTTAATATCGTGAGTCGTAATTAAAGACCTGTCGAACCAATTTAATGTCACCCTCCACTCATTACCACATTTCAATGTCCCTGCCAGAATTATTATTATTTATTTCATAGTACGTACCCTTATCCAGGATGACTTACAATTGTTACAAGATATCACATTATTTTTACACATAATTACCCATTTATACAGTTGGGTTTTTACTGGAGCAATCTAGGTAAAGTACCTTGCTCAAGGGTACAGCAGCAGTGTCCATCACCTGGGACTGAACCCACAACCCTCTGGTCAAGAGTCCAGAGCCCTAACCACTACTCCACACTGCTGCCCTATTGTTATTAATGAAACCTAACATTTGTGCCATCACACTGCCTGAAGCATATGGGAATCAAAGTTGCAAGCTCCTGATAATATCACTGTGGTTATTATCACACTCCATTACATATCAATCACATTTATCAATTATACAGCTGATTTTCACTCCATTTAGTATTAGTTTGGGGAGAAAAGGCATAGCATTTGAAGGTTTACATGCAAGTATAAGTTCTACAGAAGTGAAGTGTTCTGAATATAAAGTTTGGTAGCACAATGTCACACAGCAAACATTGCAATGTGCATGTGTACTGCTTTAAGGTGGTTTTCATTTTTAAAATGTGTTGTAAATGTACAGTAAACTTTATATTGAAAAGAAATTGTATTAATGCAATACCTCACACTTCATATATTTCAAGAACCACAGGAAAAAAAGTTATATTTTCTCTATCAGGACTTCTGTGTTTTAATATCAAGTTATTGTATATGTCATATAAAAAAGTCAATTATTGTGGTAACAGTCACTTTGAAGTGATATTAAAAGGGCTTGGATGTAATTACAAGTAATCCTAATAACTTTCCAGGTGCATTTATATATATATATATATATATATATATATATATATATATATATATATATATATATATATATATATATATATATATATATATTTTTATTTGTATTTATTTTAATTACACATGTAGTTATTGTAAAACAAAATACTTTTGCGATATTATCTCATTATAGTCTAGATAGAAACTGAATGATAAAAGCTGTTTACCTATGCTTACCTACCGGTATCTGGCTCATTTTGTTTCTTTTTACCAAACAAAGAAGAAACAAAAAGTGCTATACCAGTCAGTGTGTTTTGACACTTTTTTTTGGCCAAGAATGAAGTCAAACAAATAACCCAAAAATGGGAGTTGACATAAATATTGGTTCAAATCTTTGTGCAGTTAGAATTAAATTGTTTTGAAAAATATCCAAGTTTCTATAATTTAATAAGAAATACTATACACTATACTTAGTACTTACTTAGCCATTGTATTTGTCACTGCATTAACACAAAGGCAATTAGGAGAGATTACACTACTTATAAAGTCTGAGGTGACAAAAACAAATGTTAATCAATAACAATACCCACACCTAACAAGTCCAGTGGGGTCCCATATAGTTTTCGTTTACTACAATGTAGGACATTAAACTGCAATGGTGTCTGTATGATATGAAATCATGTCTGAGAGGGGTAAAACAAGCAACAATTGCCCCTCTGCAGTCATTCAGCATTTATTTATCTATTACACTTCTGGGAGGGTATTGTATTTATTGTAACGTACTTGATATGAATTGAAAATGAACCAATGGTTTTAACAGGGAAGCATGTCATAGTTTCTAAACTGCATTGTTATTAATGAAACCTAACATTTGTGCCATCAAGGAGTAAACAATTAGTACATTGGAAGCAAATACTGTAGGGCATAGGATGTTTTTTCACACTGCCTGTCTCCCCAATTGGGTTTGACACTGCCCTGGTGTGGGGCATGTTCTATTGGTAAACTCTTGGGCCCCTTGGTTAATCTGGAAGGCTGAGCGAGCGAAACCGGGATATTAAAAATACTCTACCTGTCTGTGGTCAGCCTTGAGTGCTGAAAAAAATAAATACTCCAAAAACAAAATTTCTGTTTTCAGTTTCACATAAATACAAGGCCTCAGGTGCACTTTTACATCTCCTTCATGGAATAGAAGCAAGCCAATTCTTCAACTGTTGTATGAAAATGCTTGCTCTGTAATCCTGTAGCCTCTGGCATGCTTCAGTCATGGGTCAAGGAATCAGCCTTTGAAAACCTGGCTTTCCTTATGTTTGAGCGTGAAGAGGCCACTGTGTGTAATTTTATATTTGTACTTGACCACTGTTTTTTAACCTTCCAATCAGGTTTCAGTCAGTTTGACGCGACTGAGGTTCCCACTTAGCATTTTGCAATTATATATTTTTTCATAACATTTTAAGACCTCCTGATGTGGTGAGATGAATAGATACACACATGAAATAATGATTCTGCTGTGCTTTATTTTTCCTTGGACTCATGATGTACACAAGCATTATGTTTTAAGTCAGTATGACAGATGTAGTCAAATTCTAAAAAGAAATAAATACGGCAATGAGAAGAACTTTGCAATCTTATGCAATATGTGCATTTTTCTATGTTGTTTTTATTATACCAAAGCTATATCTAGATGTGATGGAAAACTAAGGGCAGGAAATGCCGTATTAGGGAGCCATGAAATACGGTTTTTCAGGAAAACTTCAATTATACATTTAGGCAATAGACTTAATAACCCATAAATTATAGATAATATTTTTTAATTAAATAATAGATTCATTTTTAACAAATTAGCCACTTAGAAGGCACAACTGACCTACTGAGTACCAGGGCAGTAATGTGCTACCTGGGATAAAATCTGTCAGAAAAGATGGGAACCCTGCCAAGTTAAGCATTTGTGGTAATTCATGTGTATTTCTTTCTCAAACTGCAAAAAAAAAAGGATTTTAAACCAGTGGTCTGACATAAAAATAAAACACACACACACACATATTTGCACTGTACAGTAATTCAACTTTATTTATCTTAATACACAGGTGTCAAGTAAGAAATGAAGGGGTCTGGCATGATTTGAGTTCAGATAATCAAGTCATGCAGAAACCTTCCCCTCCTTTAAGTACATTGTTTTGTTCTGCTTTTCGTTCTCACCTTGTAACTTTCTGCTCAAAGTATGACAGCATAAATGATAACCACACCAAACCGTGCATAGAAAGGGGTCTTTGTTGGTGTTCAGCAGTGGATCAGTACTTAAATTGCTTCCAGGAATACTTTGCATGCGCCACAAGCAGGAGTCGTGGTTGGCGCTGTCCTATGCTTTGAGTAAGCAATCCGTCAGTCATTATATTAATGTGCCACCGAACAGAATCTTATTGATCGCCAGCCCCAAGCAAAGTACTTTATGCCCTAAGGCTTCAGAAAACCTTGTAAGGGGAGTTGACTATATGGATTGCATATATTTTTCCATGTCAGCTACTACTAATTATTTTTAGTCATTGTGTAAAAGATCTGCCAAATATATATTGCAGAAGATACGAGCAAAGATAACATATTTGCCTTCTTGAATTACAGAACTGTGGTTGACATCCCATTTAAAACATACTATTTCCTAACTAATACAACACGAAACGAAAGTGTTTTTGGACAGTACTATAGTACACCTAATCTTGTGGAACAAATGCAATCTTGCTCATCACGCTGATTGCACATTTTGAATTCAGTATTCAAATCACTCGAATTGCACTGCTCCACTCTGACTTTTTTTTAGTATTAAGGTATTACAGTCTGGTAGCTGATCTAGAAGTCTGGAAGTTCAAAGAAGCGCCTGAGCCATAGGGTTTTACTGTGATTAAAAACCTGTAAACAGTGCATGTATTGCTATTTTAACATTTAAACATACAAGTTACTGATTCACATATTTTTCTTTATATTACCATTAAAAAAGATGGAGGAAAAATGTGATAACCCACAAATATTTCAGATTTCAGAAAATTGCATTTGGTTGGTAATATGAATGAGAGGTTATCTGAATCTAATGTAGGTTACTGATTGGTGGATGAAAGTTCTGATGTTTCATGTATTGCTTAACCAATGCCAGCTTAAGAACTTTAACAACATGTATTAGACTCTGAATTGGACATGTTTTGGTTTAGGCTGATGATACATTTCTGGAGGTAACTTAACTTGGTAATGTATTAAATCAAAGTGCTACATTTCATGCTGAACAGGACTTGCTGTATACAAACAAACAAAATAAATCACACATGTCCAACAATTTTAGAACCTCAAGTTAAAACTCAAAATTCTAAGAAAGACTATAGAAGTACTACATTAAAAATCTACTTTTGCGTTCTCTGTCATAAATATGAAGTATAAAAACTTCAACTTAAGCTTGCTGTAGCTCTACCAGGTTTGCATTCAGCAAACTCACTCTGTATTTATTTCCCTTTTAATGACTTATGAATTTTGATATTAATATATCAGAAAAGCTGAGCCTGTGGATAGAAGATTGTTCATTGGGCTGTATTAGACAGCCAGTTTAGGTTTAATGCAATAAATTTAAGGCATGAACCTATTATACCTGTTAAATAAAAACAAACTAAAGCATGATTCGCACGGGACTAAAAACCAGGTGTCTACAGAGTTGGTCAAAAGCAGGATGTCTACTAACCTCCCAGACGTGGATTAGTTTTCATGAAGTCGGTAAATTTAAAATGAAATGACATGTTGTGGCCAGAGAAGGCGCTTTTGTGCATGATTTGTAAACAAATGAACCATATTTAAATAACTAATTTCATTGTATAGTACCTTCTTTTCTAAAGGCTAGAATAATCATTTTGTCATCTGAGTGATATGTATTATTTTCAAATGTACCATTAAAAGCATTCGTTGTTTTTTTTTGCCAATTACGTTTTGCATTTTCGCCCGTCCCCAATTTGGTTATGCCCAATCGTTGTTTTACTGAATGTTAGGACAGATCGTACCAATTGTAATATTATATTATGGTTTATTGCCAAGGCTGTCATTGCTTTGAGGTGAATACCCCGGAATGCTGTATCAATTCTAACATAACACTGACATGGTCGATTTGCAGGGGAGTAAAGACAGGATGCCTGAGTTTGAAATATTACAGAAGATCCTGATATCCTGTAAAATAATCAGAGGGCCTCTGAGAAAATTATCTGGGATAAAAAGAAATGGATGGTTCGCACAGGACTAAATTTCACTGATGTAGGTAAAAATTCCAAAACCACCTGTTTATGTGGTGATTTTTAGTCCTGTGCGAATCAGGCTTTACTTTCATATGAATCAAATATGGCCTTACAAAATCTAATAGAACTACAGCAGCTGAACAGTCTATGAAAATATTTTTTTCAAAGAAATGCAAGACTGAACCTGCCTCACAGTGTTTGAGTTACCCTATGGGTGGAAAACATGGCAGACAAATTCATTGTCAACCGTAACTGGTTGAAATCCTTCATCAGATGACTGATGTGAACAAGTACAATGATGCAATGTGGGCCAAGTTTCCAGTTTTGCTGGGGTCTGTTTTGGTTTCCATCAGGGGGCCTGGTCCTGTTGGGTTTTAATGCTCTTTCTTGACGACGGCTCGTTCGCCAGCGTGTGGCGCAGCAGTGTGCAGCACAAGGAGTCCCGAGAGAGTGAGAGAGATGCCCACCCACCACAGCATTACGTGGGCTTCTCCGAAAATCAACTTCCCCAGGAAAGCCTGCATAACAATAAAATAAAACACACTCTTTAAACCAGTATAATCGCTCAGAAATGGAAAGGTTATAAAAGAGTTTATCAGATTGCATAGTTTGGTGAGCACTGGTGTATAATCAAGGCAGTTATTGTGTTTACCCTGTACAGTGTGATCAGCGCACATTGGTCCTTTTTTTTTTTAATGGTAACCCTAAAAAGGGAAAACTAGACTGAAACCCACCACTAGGCACCACATACCAAACACGCACTGAAGTGTGCATTACTGTGCTGGCCATGCATGTATTATGACAGAAGGAATTAAAAGAGTTTTCATTTTATTGAACCTCAGTAGCTCACACAGTTCTTGGTTCCACTCACTAAATATTTGAATAGTCTTATTTCATTTTGAATGATGAGGGTAATAGGTTTTAAATAATATATTGCTGTTCTACTGGATTTGTACTGTAGCCAAGTGGCAAGGCTTTAACAATAAAGAAATCAGACTGTGCCAAGCTTGTGACATTTGAAATATTAACCGGTCGAATGCATTTTGTAACCTTTACTGATTCATTGTTTGTACTCTTGTTAGGTTGGCAGCACTGAAGACCTGGCACAAGTGGTGGCAATGCGAGCTTCCCCACATTGCTCCAAAAGAATTCCATCCAACCCTTGGTCATTGTTAACATATCTCACAATGTCATCAAAAGCCTGTGCCAAATTCTTGTGAGGTGGTTTTATGATATGGATTACTGTTTAGAGACCACCAAACTGTCACATATGACAGTTCATCCCCAGAATAAGTCAAACATGTTCATGGATTAAAACACCACAAGGAGGGATACCTTAAATATTTAAAACACTGGCAGAGTGGCGGTATTGTAACATAAACATGCTAACCAATTCCTTTACGAAGCGCTCACATGCTCTAGCTGGGGGCTAGTATAACCAATAGCTAGCATACTATACTGTATAAGTACATTATTCACTGCTAGCTGTCAGTCTGATAAAGAGACTTCATACTGTGGCCCTACAACAGCCCACTGATGTCCACTGATTTCTCCAGTTGTAATCTCTATTACTTCTGTCACAGGAAAGAGTTCCTCCTTTTCATGCGTCCTCCTTCTTTAGAGAGTTTTGTAGATTCACGACTGAATAAATGAAAAGGTTAACCGTGTTTGGGCCAATGTGTGGGAAATCATGCTGTACAGTGTATTCTGTTATCAACCAAAATAAACAAGCAGTCTACTTACGGAAGATATGAAGTTGGAAGCTGTAGTGGTCACAGTGGCTCTTGCTGAAGAGGAGGAATACCTGAGTGCTTTAGCGAAGCAAGTCCACATCACAGCATTGCAGGTAAACAGCAATCCCCCGCACAGCAGCCTGAGTGGTATGTGCAGCTAGAACAGAGGAAATAACATTACTGTACTTCAAACACCAAGTGAACTATTTCTCTTTCTGTCTGAGGGTTTACTTACAGGAGCTGCTCACGCAGATTTAAGGGGTGGAGAATTTATTTAACATCAAATTGATATTTTAAATAACATACTTGTTTTACGGTAGTTCTGAAAGAAATACCACCCACAACAGAAATTCCCTGGTGTATATTTACAACAAGCTATATGGCGTAGTAATGGTGCCTGTTACTCCAGAGTAGAGTGGGCTATTAGTTAGTGTCCTGTAAGTAGTTTTAAAGTACATGTGGTTGACTTGATCAATCCATACCAATACCACCACCGGGATAAGCCACAGCTGACTTGAGTATGTTACAGAACTGGGGCATCACCCTGGGGTTACCCCTAAGAATAAGTGATGTTCAGGAGCATGCGGTACAGTAAAATGCTCCAAAAATAATAAATAAAAACATGGCTGTGGATTATTCTTATTCTAATTACTCGAAAGTAGGTCATATTCAGCTCACAGTAAAACCTGGAATGGCAATTCAACTGGAATACTGTGCAAATTCAGTACTGTAGCATTAAACCAACACCAAGCTGTGAAATCGTTTGAAGGTCATTTTAAGAGATGTCCAGCTGTGGACTAGCGTGTGACATTAATGTTAATAAAAACAGAAATACACAGACCAAAGCCATTTTGAGAGTTTTATTTTTTTAAATGTTTTATATTATTATTTGTTTCTGCCCTTGACTGCTGTGAAAACACTTTATGCAAGTTAGAATTCGGGGTATTCAAAAGCAAATTTTTTATTAAATGTTAACTAAAATATTCTGTTTGTAGGACTTCATTAAATGATAAAACAAAATGCAACATAGGCTTAAACATCTGCGTCAGTTGTACTCGAATGAAAATACTTGCAATCTACGTCTTTGAGACCTGTATTTTAGCATTAGAAATCATGGTGGTCTGTATTCAATCTTTTGGTATGTTTATCCTTAAACAATTTCAGCGTTGTCTTACCCAGTCGCAAACTGTAGTATCGTCGGCTTGCCTAAAATGTCTTTCATCTGAAGCCCATGATTTGATCCCATTTTCACAGACCCCTTTGAGGTAGTCAGATCCGAGGGACAGTTTGGCTGACGAGGAAGCGACGGCTCCAAGAAACCCTGCCAGCAACGCGTAAAAGACACCGGGGAACATCTTCAACGGTATTTACAGATATTAACGACTAAAAATTAAAACAAATGCTTCTTCGTTACATGATTCCCTCTCCACACATTTGTAACCCAGACACATAAACTAGGACTGTCAAATCGTTAACCAATCAGAACGGTCTGGACAAGCAGAGGCTCGATCGATTGGATTCTGGGAGATGTAGGCTAGCCTAGTGTGTATTGCCCTGAACAGATATGTGACCATTCCCCAGTGACTATATCTGACTCATTTAAGGAAATTGGGGGTTGCAATTTTCCAACAAAGTCTGGTCACTGCAATCGTCGATCATCGCTTTTGCGATTCTCTCAAACATCAGTATAACGCCACGGACATAAAATGTGTATCATGAACAGGTGTTAGGCCGATTTCTGTATCCCCAGTTGTGCTTAAGACATCTGAACCTGGATCCAGGCTCCGACCTTCATTCTGTGTTGGGCTGAACAAAAAGGATCAGCGCTGATATTGACTTCAGTTTCGTCTCAATATCTGCTCCTATATCTTGTCAACCCATCCCGTCGTGCCTTACTGCATTAGAAAATGTATCGGAGATTTCCTTTAACCTGACTGGTCAATACGGGGGCCTTAATCTCTGGTAAATAAAGGGCCTCGAATATCATCTTTCATACTATTTTAAATCACTGTTCCAAATCAATGCGCTGGAAAATACAGTATTCGTGTATTTTGCCTTATTTCTGCTTGATGAAAGGTGGTCTGTCAATCTAGACCTACGTTCAATCTAGCTATTTAAATTTAGTATAGCAAGTAAAATAAATAAATAAATCGAGATTGATGTGCCAGCGGCGATGCAGTAACCACACAACTAGTCTCCGATTTGAATGACGAGTTCAAGAAATCAAAAACAACTGGATGCAGTCTGACTGCTTCCAGAAACTTTATTTCTTCACTCTGATTGCTTCTAGAAACTTTATTACCCAGTAACAACAGCACGGTGCTCTTGTACAAAGTCAGAAAGAGGCTTGAATAAACTTTGTGAACACACACTGTGAACAACAGCACATAAACTACTACATGTCTGTAATTACTAAAACTTGTTTTATTATTTCTCTGATAAAGTTTTGGACCTAACGGTAAAATACTGAAACTTACACACATGCACAAACCTGCACTCAAATCCTAACTAAAAAATAAAAAAGTTACCGCTGTAGTTATTTTCAGATATGCGTTAAAGCGGTACTCGGCGAACTGCGCTTGCTCGCGCATGCCTAAGAACTTCCACTAAGACAGCAGGGGAACGCCCATTCAAATCTGGTTAGCTGTTTACGGTCTATTACATAATTGAACATTGAATGTATCATTTTTTAGTCTTTTATGTTATAATGTAATTTATCATATCTGTCCACCATTTAAAAAATAGTATGCTAATATTTATCATATGCAATACATTGGGTCTTGCCTTTTTTTTTTTTTTTTTTTTTAACTTGCCCAACTTGGTGACTTATTTTGTCTTGTTCGTCGTGAAGTTTTTTTCTCTTAAGAGAAATCGGTTGTCTATTTAAGTTTGAAAAATATGATGTATAATTAATGGTTTCCAAAAAAATAAAGTATAATTAATGGTAAATGAATTAATTGTAAATGTACCTGTTTGACAATAGGAAAATACATCACATTGCAATTGATTGCACCTGTACCAAAATCTCACAGCGTACCGCTTTATAAAACTTCACCGGTGTAACACACATTTTTTGCTACCTCATCAATTAGCAAAATATGACATGTATAAATGCTGTCAAAATCTGCTACTTGTAACAATTTAATCTGTAGCTAGAAATGTGGTTTTTTGGGGGTCTAATTAAAACAGTCCAACAATTAATCTTGGTGGTTGGTGACAACCTGGCCTGAGTGGTGACGTCAGACCCAGAGATCAGAGCCCCTACAAATAGAGAACAGTGAACATGTTTGGAACAACCAACAAAACCAAACTTTTGAAAACAAGTGGATCAAACCTGATGAATTGAGACCTGCACAGCTTACTTGCGATTCAGGAGAAATGTTTTCTAAACAGTGAACATTGGTCCATTTTTTGGAGGATTATTATTTTTATTTATTTTCCCCCCAATCTGGAATGTCCAATTATGTTTTCTCCTCACCACAGCCAGTACCCACACAGCACAGACATTCTGAGGGCATGTGAGCGTCTCAAGCCTAAAGCCAGAATCGCTTTTACGCCGAGCAATCCAGTGCAGAGGTGGGCGGGCTACCAATCCGAGAACAGAGCCCAGCCCCACCTCTAATTCACTCTGAATGTGCTTGGCGGTGTCTGGCCAGTAGGATTCGCTGTTGCGCGATGTCAGCTTCCCATCCCCCACCCCGGGAGCGTCAGAGCCAATGTGATGCCCTTCTTGGGGTCCCCAGCAAAGTTTGGCCTCTCTGCACAGCCTGGATGCTAACTGGTGCCGTCCAAGCTGTGTGACTCATTCTGTGCTCCCAGCGGCAGCACTTTAACTGGATGAGCCACTTGGGGAAACCCTATTTTTTTAAATTTTTTAAATGAAGTCTGGTTGGCTGGTGTTAATTCCATTGTTGAGAACATAGTTGCCACATTTGACTACAGACAGCTTTAATGATGCAGGTTGCATTAAAAATATGGGGAAGACACACCTTTTTAAAAAGGCTGTAAATTGCTTCAAATTATTTAAATTGTGCAGAGTTGAAATGTTTCTTGATACTTCAGGTGTAAAAAAAGAGTGAGAGTATTATGCTTCTGTGTACATATGTGGGTTAGAGAGAATGGGGAAAAAAGTAGGACAACTTACTGCACACATATATGCTTGAACTGAGATTGTCTCGCTATCTACTGCCACCAAATTGGACAATTAGAAAAGTGCAAAACAATAAGCATTTAAAATTTTTATTATTAATTACAAGGTTTGTTGTCAAAGTCATCAAACCATCTTAATTCATAGAGCTCTTAACTGTAGATAAAAAGATGGCAGGTGTCTACAGCATTAAATCTCCCACCCCACAAACAAAAGTGAAAATAATTCATTAACTGGATCAGGACCGAGACCAGGAAAGCATTAGGACAGAGGAGACGACAAACAAATGACAAAGAAAAAGTGTAAAGGCAGGGTATGTTTTAAAAGAGATGACAACAGCAAGACAGAGAAAAGAGATGTTTCAACTTTCATTGCACTATTTACATGAGGAGGACAGTCGACCAGTTAAATGCATCCAGGACTTTGAGGGTGACTGTAAACCTTAAGAATTCAAGCAAAACAAAGTGGGAACTGAAAAAAATAAAACTGTTTGAGATTGATTGAATCAGGTGCTGTTCACTCTTTCTTGCAGTTCTCTTTCACAGCAATGAGCTCCATTCGCAGTTTTTCATTCTCCTGAAACATATAACGAGTATTTACTTATTTTATTGTAAAAGCAGGAAACTAACTTTAAGGAATTATTTTTAAAGCAACTTGGATACAAAAAACAAACTATTACTTTTTTGAAGTAATAGTTTGAAATATCCGAATAGCTCACATCCCTGGGTTTACAAAGTGCAATGGTACCTCTATTAGTTTGGTGTTCTTTTTCTTCAGTTCCATTAAGTATTGGATCTTTTGGTTCAGGTTTTGATGTCCCACCAGTTTCCCATTCTCTTCTGTCAGAAACATCACTTGTTTCCTCAGGACTTCCAATTCCTGAAACAGAACCACAAACTAACAATTACAGCGATACAGTCGGGGGGCGGGCATAAGTATGTCACACTTTAGAGTTTTGCATAGAACTGCTTCTCCAATTGTGATGAAACTTGTGACATTCAGTTATTGGGTTTGTTATAATATAGAGGCTGTATAGTATGTTTGAATAACCTGTGTGGAACTCCCAATATAGCACTTGCCATATCCAAGAAATCTACTATACTTCATGTACAGCACAGAAAAGGCTGTAAACATGTGAGCATTTCAATACAGAATCTTTCTTACAGGTAAACTTTATAAACGTGCACCTCTATTTCCCAAAGTGACATTAAGTGGGGTGGAAATCATTTATATGCCTCTTAAACGTGAGCGATAATAACCAGTGTGATAACCACCAAAATGATATCAGGCGCTTGTCCCCAATGAGTCCTATTGTATTCTGGCTGGGACATTTCAAAACGAGAGGATTATAAGCAGGAGGTGATATTAAAAAGGAGGGATATACAGTATATATGGGACCACTTGTTCATTGTGAAGAAATTTGCAAAGCACAGTACCCTTTAACACAAGTTATTTAGTGTAATCTGGGGGGTATATGGAGACTGTCTGGCTATCTATCCAACAAGTTAATGTTTAACAGCCTACACATTAGTGCTCGGAGGACTTCTATTTCAACCTGTTGATAATTTTACCTTAAGAAGTTTATCCTGCTGTATTTCTTTTTCTTGAAGCTCTTTCAGTTCCAAAGACTTGACCTTCAGATCGCTCGTCATGCTCTGAATGCATATCTGAGCTTGTGCGAGGGTTGCTGAAGTACCCTGCAACCTTAAAAGATACGTTTTTGATTTACAGAATGCAGTTTGGAAAAAACAAACAAAAAAAACTGGTATTTAGAAATCACCAATTATTATTATCACTACTACTATTATTATTAATTATTATTATTATTATTATTTTTATTATTATTATTAGTTTATTTAGCAGACGCCTTTATCCAAGGCGACTTACAGAGACTAGGGTGTGTGAACTATGCATCAGCTGCAGAGTCACTTAAAATTACGTCACCTGAAAAGACGGAGCACAAGGAGATTAAGTGACTTGCCCAGGTCAATTGTCTTTTTTGTTAAATTTGACATAAGGGAGACCACACAACCTTTTGACTGGGATGCACGTGTAGGCTCAGGCTCCGTCCAGGCCGTTCTCTTTTCTCTGTTTAACTTTAATCCTTAAAACAGTTAATCACCTATAGAGCTAGAAGTTTTGAACTATTAAGTAGTCAGCAAGCAGGGGGAACTCGGGAAGTGGGGACAGGTGGTCTCCTTTAAAGGAAGTTTAAAAGAAACATTGAAGAGCAACAGTACAACACCATTTTGTATGCGCTGTGGAAACAACAAGCATGACTTGAAGGAGGCTATAAACACAAATGATACAATAAAATATTTAAGGAAGGACTTTGATGTGCATACGATGTCACTGAAGATGCTAAACTGCAGAGTTGATAACATACATTCCACAGTGCCGGTCATACATACAAGTTAACACTGCAAGGAACAGATTGAACAATTGCAAAACAAGGCACCAGAGAAGGAACACAGAAGCCGAAGAAACAACCTACGGCTGGTGGGTTTGGCTGAATCTGAAGCAGGTTCCGACCCAATCAGATTTTTAAAAGACCATGCCGCCAAAGTGGATACCTTCTTTGAGAAGTGGGCAGATTAAAATAGAAAGAGTGCACAGATTGTATATTGGTAATGACTCTTATAGGACCCGTCCTCACACTAACCTGCTTGGATAGTGACGGGCAGTTGACACTGCAAGGGGCAAAAGCAGATTCCCCCGTACACCGTGTTTTTCCCTGACTACAGCAATTGCAACTGCTCAAAAGAGACGACAGTTTACAGCGATTAGAAAGTAGATGGTGGCAATAGTACTGAATTGGTTTCTCATCTATCCTGCTTTCTCAAAGTGGTTAAAAGCGGCCAGAATTCTATTTAAATCTGGAAAAGAAACTGAGGATTTTTTAGCGTCACAGGGAGGGACCAGGACCCAGCTCCTCACGCATGCATCTCTACCTACCTTTATAAAACTGTGACGGACAAACTTCAGTCTACCCTCCTGCGGCTTCTGTTGATCCTGCTACAGAGGGCATGGAGATAGTGGCTGCAGCTTTTTGAACGGTCCTTATTGGGGAGTAGCTTACTGGACTACATAACCGCCTCCCATGGCGCCCTTTACCTTAGAACCCCATCCCTTCTCCCCCTTGCATTTTCTTAACTACTGTTATTATTACTGCTACAGAAATTAATTACCACAAAAGGTTAATAAGTATACATGCGCTCCTCGACTTACGACGCTTCAATTTACGACACACGAGACTTTCGACTCTTTTGCATTATTACCCTGCTTCGACTTTACGATATCGATACGGCATTTACGACACGGCGAGACACGAGCCATGCGTCATGTGCACATGCTCGGTGTCTGAACCGCAGTACCTGTCGTGGTCGCCCTGACTCGGGTCACTTAGTGTTTGTTTTTTTATACATGTAACTAGAATCTATTTGCCCTTAACAATGTCCGATAAGAGCAATGGACTCAAATCGAAACCTAAGCTGTGAACTCTGTCACAAGATGAGGGGCTTCAGGCGATCTTATTTCCGGCTAGGAGTATCACATACACACACTGAATAAGTCATTGGAAAGCCTCTAGTCCGCCAGGTTGATGGCTTTTACGGTGCCTGAGTAATATGCGCGTAACCACCAGTGCCCTGAAATCAACAGGCTGAGTGTAAAGAGTTAAATAAATGTTTGCATGACTACAATATAACGGATCATTTTTGTAAAAATGTATTATCTGGCCAAAGAGTCAAGAACGTAACTCCAATTTATAACATTGTTCCTATGGGAAAATGTGCTTCGACTTACAACGCGGCTTTCAGGAACCAAATGTGTCGTAAGTGCGAGGACTGCCTGTATAGGCAATTATATTATGCATGCTTTAGGACCATGGAGACTTACTCCCTTCCTGGCTTTTCTTATTTTATGTATCTGAGGCACAAATCAGCTATGGGGACTATGGTGTGGCCTGGGATACAAGTCTTCCTCCTAATCCTTTGGCAGGTTGGATCAATCCTACCAGTTCTTCCCAGGGGATGGTATCTACTATTTATGGCCATTTTCTAATGAAATAAGTTCCTAATTGTCAGAAAAATCTGCAAACGGGAGTTGGGGAGTCTAGGTAATACAGTCAGCTCTGCATAATTCCATGGGCTCGGGACTATTGTGAGGTCATGCACATAACTGGAGTATTCACATAACAGGAGTGAGGGAATATAATGGGATATAATGACAACAGGTCTATATGTATGTGTACATGTATACATACGACTCGTTTTGATCAGATTCATAACTATTTTTCACTTATATTTTATTGCTAGTAAACTTAATACTAAACAAGATCAGAATAAACCAACTTGAAATACGTTACACAAAAACACTATTCTCTGGCAACGCACAATATGAAATATAAAATGTACAGTATATAACAGCCCGCGTAAACTAAGTAATACAGTACAGTAAAACAAACTTTAAACAGGTGTGTACAGTACCTTACAATAAATCTTGTGACTACAACGTTGCAAAACAATATTTGATGGAAGTAGACCGATTGTGGATAAACAACTGTAAAAAACTGTCAGAAGACTGAATCATGAAGGCTTGTAGTGTGCTGAGGCTCGAGTTTTAAAGATTCGCTTTGCCATTTTCTTGACGCCTTTTCCTGCTGTCATGCCTTTGCTATGCGCTCTGCATCACTTATTGCTGAAACTTTTTTATTTTTTTTTATTTTTAATTTTTAAACACCAATGTTTGCATTATGCAATTATCTAAATTAAAACGCAATGTACAATTGATTTTGGGACCGTGCTGCTTCATGCAATTATGCATTTAGCCGATAAGCCAAGACCAGCTGCATGCTATGCAATTAAGCGATTTATGCAATTATCTAATATATAGCAAATAAGTGGAGATGACTGTACTCCTAATTGAGACTGTAAGGCTAAACACATTTATGGCTTCTCAAAATCATGCCCATCAACAAATCGATTTTTTTTATTTAGCGTACCCAATTTATTTTACCCCCGATTTTCTCTTCAATTTGGAATGTCCAATAATTTATTCCCCTCACCGCAGCAATTTCCCACACAGCTCAGGAGACCTGAAGGTTCAGTGGGTGTCCTCCGATCCCACGACCGAGCCAGCTTCCTCTTTTTCACCCAGGAACTCGAGAGCAGATGGTCAGCGAGATACCGACCTCTGGAGGACAATGGCCAGCCCTGCTGCTGTCTGCTTTTGAGCTCACTGGGCGCCTGGCCAGCAGGGTCTTCTGAAGCCCCAGCAAAGACTGGCCATTTCGCACAGCCAGGAGACGCTGTACGATTCTCCATGCACACCATGCAGCTGCACTTTCACCAAGATGAGCCACTCCGGGACCCCCAACTAATACATTTTAAAACTTATTCATAGAGCTTATGCAACCCCGTACAGACGTTTCCAAATAAAAATGATATGTTATGCAACCCTGTACAGACGTTTCCAAATAAAAATGATATGTTCTGGGACTGTCCCGTCATTGCCACCTTTTGGAGCTATGTAGCTTCGGTGTTATCTAAATTGACTGGTTCACAGTTAGTAGCTGAACCTTGCCTGTTTTTACTTAATGATGACTCACTGGTTAATCTTTCTTTGACTCTGTGTAGAACTTTACTTGCTGTCCTATCAGCTGCTAAAAAGTTAAATTGGGATATCCCCAGATTTAACTCTGGCCCGCTCTTGGCTCATTGCTCATTTAGAGGGAACCACAGCCAGTCTGAATTGGGTGAGACCAGCAACGATAGTGGCATGGGGTTTAGCCTCTGTTGCCCTGGATGAGCTTATTGTGGCATGACTGGATTATTTAGTTTCCTCTTTTATTGTTTATTTGTGTTGGTTGTGTTATAATCTTAAATTAAATTATGGATTATAAATTTGTCATCAATTAACTGAAATGCAATACTTACTCTGCTTCTAGTTCACCCAGTTGTCTCATTGCACTGTTCTGTAGGGATGAATAATCATAAATAATATCAACTGATATAAATTATTTCATTAAAGCACCTCACCGTGTCTCAATTAAGTACATAGTACCTATTCACCAAGAACATCAATTGTGCTACTTAACATTTTGACATGACAATATTAATTTGATCTTTAATAGGTAATAATAAAGGATTGCCTTTCTATGTAGTGTTTTAGAGGTTGATTAAACTGAAATACTGACCTTTGCTTTTCGTTCCTCTGCGAGTTCCTTTATAACTTCGTTGCTTTGGTTGTGATCACTTTTCTTAGTCTTCTCATCACTGTAAAAATTATAAAAAGCCAGGGTTTGGTTAGTTACAGAACTCCGAAAAGAATGCATTCACACTGTAGAAACTTATCAAAATGTCTTTCTTCTCTGGCATGCAGACAAAATAAGCATGCTCCCAAGAATGTGGACTATTAGACAGAGTTTGTATTGGAACAAAGATACATTTGTTTAGATTCTTTCTAGCTTTTGTATTAGAGATCCTTTAACGGTCCTAAAGTTGTAAATGGCTCTTTGGGATTTTTGGGCTGGTACCCGATAAGCCCCATTCTAATTCAGTCAGACACCCAGGGTTTTGCAACTCCACATGTTCAATCGTGTTTCATTGGAAGCAGGCGCATCATCATATGTTCACAGGATCAGGGATCGAATGCAACTTCTTAAATTGGAGAAACCAGTTAAAAAAATTCTGGAAATGTACTTAGCTTGGGGTAATCCTTCTCTTCCCCGACCTCCCTGTTACATTGATAATTCTTTATGGCTATTAAAGTACTGGTTTGATGCCTGTTACCTGCTGCTTCCTGGGCCTTGGGCTTGTTGCTGCAACTTATGGCACCGATCAACCCAAGTCTGCATTTCCAAACGCAAATTTTCCACTTCACACAACTGGCCCTAAAATAACAAAATAAATTAGAACTTTGAAGTTTCCAACTACTGTTTTTAGTTTATCTAAAATAGCTGTAAATATTGCCTTTGTTTAATTTTTTTAATATAATTTGTTATATAAATTTCTTACCTGTTTAATTCCAGAGCTACCAAAAAAAAAAAAAGTTTACCTTGAGTCGCAAAATCTCCTCATTTTTAGCCACCCTTTCAGAATTCAGCTCAGTCACCAGCATCTCAAGTGTAACCATTGAGGATCTTCTGTTCTGCAACTCTCGCTCCTGACCCTCCAGAACTTTGGACAAGTCAGTGCTGAAACTATTGGGAGTCCTAGGTGTCTGCAAAAACAAACAGGAAACAACAACTGGTGTTTAACTTAAAACAGTTCTGTCTAATACAGATTATACATCCAAGAGACTCAAGAGTTATCCTTGAGAAGAAAGTTTACATCTGAGGTAAGAAATCTATGGGATACACAGAACTCTTAGGTGTTACTGAACACCCTTTAGTGATTACAACAAACGCACAACTTACAATTGCAGTCTCCTGTGCTACATACATTACTGAAATATATTTTTCAACATTAAGATTGTTTTGATACTTTTACTCATATACCCTGGGTCACAAATCTACTGAAGAATAAAACCAAACAAGTTACTTATCAAATCTTATATGTGAATCGGCAAGGGGGAAAAATGACACCATGAAAACTTCCGACATTTGTATCCAAATGAAATGCACTTACTACATTGGAAAGATGGTGTAGCGTATAAGTAGTATCAGCGTAGAATGGGTCAATAGATAGATCTGCGCATTTGACGATTTTGCAAGTACTAATTCTACATGTACACTGCTTGAAGAAAAATTCTACACTGCAACTGTGCTGTGTTGAGGGCTGTAGTAAATACAAAAACAAACTGCAAAGTATCCCTATTAGTTCCCGAAATGTGAAGAAAAAAAAATAGGTTAGCAATGATGTCAGTTTGTCAGAAGGCTTGGTTTTTTTGTTGGCAAAAAAAAAAAAAACACACTACATTGAGTTTTGTATAACGTATATTGTAGTCTTTAACAATATATAATGTTGTTACTGTAGTAAATTAATATACATTTTCATTCAGCCCATTTCATGACCACATAGATGAAGCTACGTAGAGAATGTTAAATGTACAGTCAACCCAGCTGAATATCACTTCTAAGGGACTGGGAAAAAATGGTGACAATAAGCAGAGTTGACTATCAGGAAGTTCACCAATAACCTGGCAAAATAAGCATTTCAGACTACCAATTGTAAAATACAAATAAAATACCAGCGCTAATATAATTACCATGGTAAAACTATGCACTTTATTATAAAAAAAAAAAAACTTTCAGCAGTGTCATTTGTTTAAATTTGTTACCATCAGCACAGAACCATGTAAGCTGCTGTGTTTTTTGTTATTGTTTCATAATACAAAAAGACGGAAGTATGACCGAGTTCAACATCAAGTTCTGTCACAGTATTTCCAGGCCCCAATGATTTAGATGCTGCTTCAAAACTGGGGTTTAATTTGATGCAAAAAATACCAATATAGTAGTCTCTGTGTATAGGAACACCTCTTAAGAGAACACTTTGCCTAAGAAAACACCCTTGTGGTGAAACTGATTTTTCCCATTGTAAATGCTCTGCCTAAAGGAACAGGAACTTCACTTAACCCTTTGCGGTCCATTTATTCAGCGCCTGTCAGGCGGGTCTAATTCATTTTCACACAAGGTAATTTTATTCACAGTAAAATAGGTTTAAAAAAGGCACTGCATATCAACATGACACTCAGTACTGCATCTCCAGCCCTGCCCCACTCCTTGTTCGCTGTATTTATCACATATCTCTTCATAGTCATGCACACTGATAAATCACCTCCTGGTCACTCGATTTATCACCAAACTCCTCAATAATGCTATCCAAGTCATTATTTTATTACTATAACATCTCAAACTTTGGCAAATGTCTGCAATTTATTTTGACCACTGGATGCGGAAGCAGCTATCTTGTCTGTTTATGCCCGTGTTATGTCTGTGAAGGGACTATCCCATAAGCTATCCTGTTCACAGCTGTCATATTCACTCGTTTTGAATTCCGATTTCCACAAATGCACATCACTACAAAATGGCATGTAAACAAACGGAAAAACGCACTGCTGTTTCTCTTGCTACAAAAAGTTGGCAATTGTTCGAGCTCTTGAAAAAAAAAACCTGAAATCAGACAAGTCGCCGAGGAGCTGTGTTCATTTAGTTTGACTGTTAGTTTATCAACGTTAGTTTGTCTTACTTTATTATTATAGTTTATTAACATACACTTGCCTGTTACTTTTTTCTTACTTATCCTGTTAATTTCATGTTGATGCACGTGCGTCATGACAAGTAATACACATTTATTTATTGATTCATATTTTGTCTGGTGGTCAACTCCGTCTTAGAGAACACTTCGCCTGCTTCCCAAGGGGTGTTCTCTTAGCCGGACACTACTGTATCTATCTTTGTAAAAGCACATTCAAGTTTGCAACAGCACACTCAAAATAATGGAAATACAGAATTAATATTTCTTAGCAAAACTAGCAATATGGAACGTATGCCTTTTACATCCAAAATGTATTTGTTTGTTCCTGCTTTTGTAACATGATTTTATTTTTCCTGTAATTTCCATCCCATTAAAAAAAATTTAATTTTAGTAGTCGCCAATTATTTTGTATTATTTTCTCCCAATTTCGAATATCCAATTATGTTTAGGCTCAGCTCACCGCTACCACCCCCGCGCTGACTTGGGAGCGGCAAAGACGAACACACGTAGTCCTCTGAAGTGTGTGCCGTCAGCCGACCACTTCTTTTCACACTGCAGACTCACCATGTGGCTACCTCAGAGCTACAGTGTCGGAGGACAAAGCAGCTCTGGGCAGCTTACAGGCAAGCATGCAGGCGTCAGGCCAGACTACAGGGGTCGCTGGTGCGCGGTGAGCCGAGGACACCCTGGCCCACCTTGAACAGAGAAATGTGGCAATGCAATGGATTCAGGATGCATGTAAAAAACATTTGCTACATTCCAGGCAATACACTGAAGCTTGCCGAATGAAACACTGTCATTTAATAGCCTAAGGATCTCCAGAGGAAACAAGACTTGAATACCTGTGGCAGCTCTGCTGGAACTGCTTCAGTGTGCTTCTGATCATTTTCTTTCTTGATGTTTTCCTGTTCAGCTTCTTTCTGTATCAGCTACAATATATTGTTGATCAAAATTTACAAAAAAAACATAATAAACAGCAACTAAGAAAATGGAAATAAATAACATTATTTTGCAAAACGTGAAAAGAATACTTTTGGTAGAATTTCATCGATCTTATTTTAAATTATGAAAATCAGAAAACAAAATCATGTACTGTATGTTGAGATATATATTGCTGTGCAAAAGTCGTAGACATTTGGGGGGGGGTTATACCAAAATCAACCTGCTTTAATAAAATCAAAGAATCAACAATTTTTTTTTTTTGCATCCCCCCTTGGATTGCTTCACTCCCTCCCTGTTGATTACCACTGGGTAAATGTGATGGATTAGCTCCTGCAACACTTCTTATTAGCTGCTCATATATAGTTTACTTTGAGTTGTTGTGATCACAAGTTTTTGAAGATTCTGATCAATGTGAATTAAAGATTGCTAAATGACAAGCTTGGTTTCTTCTCACCCAAACTAAGCTGCATTAATAACAGTCAAAGTTGTTATAATAGTGGAAAACACAAGTGGAGGCTTTGAGTAAATTGTTGATGCTCACAACAATCGATATATATTGTAACTCCTGAATATGTCTAAGACTTTTGCACAGCAGTGTATATCATTCTTATAAACATTTGCTGGATCAGAAACAACTTGCTGTTGGATTTTTCTGATTATAGGTGCAAAGTGTTACAGGAGATACATATACAGTATATTACAAAAAGTACCTTTTCTTGCAGTTCTTTGATGGTTGCTTCTCTCACAATTGCCTCAGCTTGGACAGCTTGGAGAAGAGCAGTTTGCTTGTTGTAAGCCTCTGTAAGCTTCTCCATCTCCTCAGTTGTGTGAGTGAGATCATCTTGCAAAAGCTCTTGCTAAATACATGAGAGGTTTAGTGAGTACAAAGACTTCAGGCAATCTATACAATACAAAACATTAGGTTATTATCATAACCTTGGTTCCCCGAAATAGAAATGTAACCATTACCGAAAGGGTATTTATGTTCTAATCTAATCCTGCAAATTATATATCAAAGCTGCTAAGTGAGCCTGTGTCGCAGTCATGGCCCGCCCCCGAGGGTACAATAGGACTGCGCTCGCAGATCTCGCCATCGTTTTTCCTTCAAGCCTGCTGCAATCATGGATGCAGCGAACTTGAAGGTTAATGGTTACATTTCTATTTCAGGGAACCAGGGTAATAAGTACGAAATGTAACCATTACCAAATGGGTGAGTGTACCAAAGCCGTTGCAAGAGCAAGATTGCAGATGACTGGAATGTTACAAGGCTATGCCAAAGGCTGCCCTGTGCGTACCATTTGGGACCCCAGTAACAAGTAGCTAGGGTGAAAAAATTGAGGGAGAGTTTCACCTCTGTCTGTGTTGTACAGGTCGACAGGGAAGCCTGTTTTGAGGATCCACAACATTCAGTCTGTAGAACCTAATGAAGGTATGGGGAGACTTTGCCTCATAGCACACAAAAAATGGTTCGGACTGCCACTTTTCATCCTGTTAACATAGTACGCTAGGGCCCAAACTGGGCAGAGTGTATGGAGATGCTGCTCCCTGTCAGACTGGAAAGGAGGTGGATGGAAAGCCTCCAATTCCACAGACTGGTTGACATGGAATGCCGAGATAGTCTTCGGCAATAAGGCAGGATTGGCATGGAGCATAAACTTTGTCCTGGCCTCTGTAAATATTAAGCAAGCTTTTGCAATAGAAAAGGCCTGCATCTCACTCACCCACTTTGCAGAGGTGAGAGAGAGCAAGAAAGCCACTTTAAAACGATAAAAAGAGATCAGCTCAGCTGAATGCAGGGGCTCAAATGGAGGCTTCAGGAGTGCAAAAAGCACCACTTTTAGCCTCCAGCAAGGAACAATGTCCTTCATAGGTGGCCGAAGCTGCCGAGCCCCTTTCAAAAACTGCCCCGCCAGGAAGAGAGCTCCTGGGGAGACAGAGCCAATCTTAACATGGCAAGCTGAAATAGCTGCCAGATAGACCTTTAATGTAAAGGGGGATTTCCCCTTGTCAAACAGATCTTGCAGAAATTGCAGTACTACTACCATGGGATAAGTAGGGTCGAACCCACAAGGCAGACACCACGTCTGAAAGATGCCCCACTTGTACCCGTACTGGGAATGCATGGACACTGCTCTAGCATTTTGTAGGGTGTAAATAACCCTGTTGGACAGACCCAGGCAGCTCAAATGCCACCGTTCAGGGGCCAGACCCAGGGCGGCAGGATCGATGGGTCGGGATGACATAAGGTCCGCCGTGCTTCACTGAGCAGATTGCAGCGCTTTGGCATCTCCATGTAAACTGTCTATATTATATTCACTTGTAGAAGTCATAAATTGCTTAACCCATTAAGGACCGGGATCGTGTTAACACAATCATACTGAAGTGGGCTTCTAGGACTGCGATCGTGATCACGATAAAAAAAAAGTACTTTGTTTTTTAGACTTACAGGGCCACCATACTTCGCAGTACAGGCTTGAAACACACATCAATGAATAGGGGAAGGACTGAAGTTCACTCCCTGATAATTTTTATTTTTTCGTGTGACGTCACTGGGAGGGGCATTTGGTGTCTAAAGGGCAAAGACAGTTTACAGCAGCCCAGAAGAGACAAAAGCAGAAACAAAAACAAATCAAAAGGAACTTGTTTAGAGCAAAAAAAACTGTAAACACTGTAAACCTGATGTCTTTGACTTATTATATTAGAACATTTATTCTGTCTCATGTGTTTTAATATATACAGTATATATATGTGTTTTTACAACACATCAAGAAAACATGTGGATATAAGCAAATACTATTTCATGAACTAAATGTATCAGGTACTTTTTTTTGTTCCTTATTACTGATAATGAAATGAGTAACTTATTTTATTTATAAATATTTATTTTGAGAAAATAAATCAAGAGTAGTGTCCATTATTGCTTAAAGACCCTAAGAATAAACATGTATTATGTCATTGCAATCACTCAGGTGAAAATGTCTTGTAATCTGCCCAAACATCGGTATTTTTCAACAAAACTTTCAGCAAGTATTGCAAGGTCCCTCTGGTCATAGAATAACATGTTTTTATACATGTATCTCTAAGCAGAATACATAATAAATTACTAAAATATTTTATAATGGTCCCCAGTGTTCTGACAAAAAGGAAACCATTTGCAAGATTCTACTGTAAAAAATTGATTTTTAGTGAATTTTTATAGAAGAGTCAACTTCAGCCAAAAAGCACCTGGTGCTGGGGGAGCATCCCACTGAAAAATGCGTGGTCCTGAAAGGGTTAATAATAAAAAAAAAATTAATAAACATGCATCGCGATACGTATCATATTGTGGCTTGAGTGATACATATTGTATTGTGAACTTAGTGTATCATCTAACCCCTAGCTGGAGCTATGCAGCCTGGGGGGGGAGAGCACAAAAAAGTCAGCCAACTTATGTTGCTGGAACCCTGGGAAGGAGTGATTCAAACCACTGGCTTCACATAGGGCACAAGGCTGCAGCGGGATGCAACAAGCAACAGGCTGTAGTGCACACAATACGCATAATTAGTAAAAACTATTACAGCGATTAGTTTAAATAAATATCGCAATAATTTGTGTAAAAACACAATAAATGCGAAATATATTTCAGACAGAAGCAACAATGTACTGCTCTGAATAAGACTCTCCGATCAGGTCAGTCTTGAAAGGAGAAATGGCGCCGAGATCTGTGAGCGCAATCCTTTTGTGCCCTCGGTGGCAGGCCATGACTGTGTCACAGGCTTGCTGGGTCTTTAGGTGGTAAATACCCATTTTGCTAATGGTTACATTTCATACTTGAAAGGGAACAGACATTGCAATGTCCATTTAAAACACTCTTAAATATCTTCTATTTCCACTATGTACTGTATAGTGATCAATAAATAGGTTCAAGGTTTAGTTTATCCTTCATTTCTAACATGCATGGCCATATAGGAATGCTACATGGCCAGAAATGTTCAATTGAATGTTTTCTAGACTAACGTTTGTGAATAACTTTCACTACTATTACATATACCCACTGTTCTAAGAATATTTTTTTCTTGAATAAATACAGCTGAACCAGTGCAAAACCACATTATTTTGTATCACAGGTACAGCAGATGTGTTCCCAGCCTCTCAAAACTGACTAATTGAATAGGATGGGATCAGTACCATCCATCTTACAATACTGCTCTAATGGCACAAAGTCACCATACAATTCAAATTCAGTTCTAGCTGCAGTCAGTTCTTACCTCAATGGTATTCGAAATAGTCTTCCTCATCATGATCTCCTTTAGTTCACTGATCTCTTTCTCCTGTTTCTCAATAATACCTTTGCTCTCCTCTGTGGCAGTTAAGGCTACATGGTACTTGGTCTACAGATGGATGGATGGTTAAGTAAGTAAATGGGTGAATAAAATAAAAAAAAATAAAGAAAACACACGGCACATAGAATTAAAATAAAAGACCCCCAAAGCCCTAAACTTCACCACCTGTGACCCTACATAAAATATTGAAAAGACTGAAGCCTCAGAACACAAGACTACAAACCTAGTAACTCAAGAATTTTTTTTTTTTTTTTTTTTTTTAAAAGATATTTCTTGTCATATGCACAGAGTATATGCCCACCACCAACCTCTAATCTAATGTCGAGTTGTTCCTCTTGCATTTTTGTTGTGTGAATCAGCGTGATGCATTCACGCTTTGGCTAGTTGCTGCCCCTTTCTGACATGTTTAACTTACTTGAATGTCACCCAGCTCACTTAAATGCAGGGCCAACATCTGTGTTTTCTCGTTGAGAGATGTCCTTAACACCTGGGTCTGGTTCATTAAATCAGCAACAACTTCCTGTGGGGAAATAACCTACTGTATCAATAAATTCTATAAATCAGAATTATTTTAGAACAATGAAAACCATGAAGAGTAATCAATACTTAACCCTTTGATTTCCATAAGTCTCAGAGCAGCAGAATTTGTTGCAAAAATACAAGAACCATTTGTACACAGTATTTCAGCAATGACATTCACGTAATGCAGCCGCTGATTCAGTAAAAAAAAAATATGTAAATGTAAAATGAAAAGTTATGTTTACTTTATCTGATGCATTTGTCTCCAGTTCAGCAATTGTCGAATTCGCGGTTGCAAGACACTGCTCCAGTTTTTGTAGATTTGCAACCTAGTGGAAAAATAAAAGGTTTCATGGAATTCTGGCAACATGGATCAAAAAGTTCAGAGGTTCACCCTTTTTGATATCCTTTCCATAGAAATGTGAGTATTGAGCCCTCCCCACACACACACACCTGTTGCTCACATCTCATTGCTAATTCAGAATACTGTTTCTTCAAGCTGACATTCTCATCCAGAGCAATTACGAGATCCCTGAAAAAGAAATACAATAAAAAAGTAGGCAGTCATTTCAGGCAGGTATTGTTAATAACAGTGTTATTTCAGTTTCTCTCAATTTTTTTTTTCAGTTTTCTTTAATAATTCCTTTTTTATTTTCAGTGTCATGAATATCAAATTTCAATGCGCTGAACTATTCCAAAGTTCTTTTTTTTGGGTGGGGGCGACAGGGCTACTCACTTAGATGATGTTTCCTTGTCTTCTTTAAGCTGCAATGTTAGTTTCTGATTATGTTCCTTTTCAGTAGCCAAGAACTCCATGAATTTCTGTTTTTATGAAAACATAGTACAGACCTTACAGGTTAAAGGTTAAAGACATGCAGCTAGAGTATACAATAGTATCTCCTAACAAAATTACCTATCCATACAGTATTTTGATCACTGTTCCCAAAATCAGCCAATATTGCTCCAAAACCATTTAAACAATCTAATTTTCTGTTGCTGTTCACTTGTGGTTTAACCTCTAGACTATACAGCTTCTGAAATGAATGCACTTCATTCACTCTTTTTTTTCATATTGTTTTTTACGTGGAGCTCAGCTTGAAGAGTTGCCTTCTCCTGCACGCTCTCTGCAAGGCGTTGCTTGTATTCTTCTGATTCATACTTCATCACTTCCTGCAGGTTATCATGAGCATCCTGGAGAGATCGCTTCTCTTCCAATAAGCTTTCGTGTTCCAACCTGGGGAGCAGAAATAAATAAATAAATACATATATAAAAAAGGGAGGAAGACAGACTACAGTACATCCTCAAACTATCTACAACCTGCTTAGAGCCTGTAGGTTTGTTAAGCTTCTATATCAGTGGTCAGATTTTTGGTCAAGGGCACAATCTTTTTTCTCTCTTGACATTTAACAAACTTCTTATTTTAAAATGTAAAAAACAGATTCGACAAAAGGCACAAAATCAGAGACCGAGAGCAAACAGCAGACTAACTGGCTTACATTTTCCAATCAATTCATCAGTATTGCAGTGTTACAGATCATCTTAGCTGCTATCATGGGCACAGCTTTGAGGACCCCTGTTCTAGATGCAACATTCTTTCACTAATGGTAATCCACAGAATTTGAAGGCAGTGCCTACACAGTTGTGTATGTTTGTCTAAAAATAAAAACTGCTGCTGCAGGTATTTACCTGCAAAATTACATGCAACTGCAGCCAAAACACAGCATGTATAGTCAAGTTTTTAAAATTAATTTCATATGGCAAAGACAGTCACGGAAAAGACTGAAATTAAAAACAATACAATTAATGTCTTGCTACTTCATATCTATCCCCACAGACTTACATATGGTGTGTGATTATAGAGACCTTTCATGCATAGGCTTTGTGGGCAGAATATCTTCCTAGAATTACATTTCAGCTCTACCTGATAACTCCCCACCCCCACCCACCTCCCTAGCTGTGCCTCGACTGTACCTGACATTATCCAGCTGCAGGCGTACGTTGATGAGGTTGTTGGACAGCTGGCTCAGCTCCAACTCCTGGTTGTGTTTGTAGGAATTGTACTCGCTCTTCACAGCACCAAGCTCCTTGTCTGCTGACTGCAGCACCACCATGGGTCATACACTTCACTCCTGAGCACTGCAGCACACAGAAACAAAAATAAGGATAGCTGCATCTTAAGAGGAACTAGCAAAGTTGGCAGCATAACAGAAAAAAGAAATAGCACACTGGTGTCTATTTAATTTGTCTAAACAAATGCATATACAAATATGACTACACTTTAGAGGATTCAAAATCGGATCCTATTGGTACCAGTTTTATGAAAACCGATAATCGCTGGTGCAAGTGTACTTTAGTATGTGTAGAAAACGGCCCAGAGGATTCTATTGAAATGAATGCAGATCCACTGCTCTGTAGATAAATTGAATAGATGCGATTATGTTTTTGAGAAATACAAAAAGGCCTTATAAAACTCAAGACTGTAAACTATGAAGCAAGATTAAGTCGTCGCTGCTGGCTTGTTTTTCAGTTTGAGTCCACATGGGATTGAGACAGTGAAATATTATTAATTAAACAGATAGCACGGTCTTACTCACCATCATTCTTACTCTGCTCCCCAAGGAGCTCTTTTTCCAGAGATCTGATCTGATCATGATGGTCTTGCTGTTCCTTGCTCCAGTTTGCACGCTCAGAAGAAAACAGCTAGATAACAAAATTCATAAAATAAAACAAAAACGTACACTTCCACATGTGTGGTGATAAATTATCTGGCACAATTTGTCACATGTGATAATATTGCAATTGGAATATGATGCAGTCATTAACATCTCCTCCAAGTAAGATTTCTGTAGTGGTGAACTTAAATGAGAGCTATTCAAAATTTTTAAAAATAGGAGTGTTATTATTATTATTAATATTACTGGTAACCATTTCATTGTACTGAAAATCTATTGGTTCTTCACTTATCAAATGGGGGTCTGCTTGCAGCTTGTTTGAACTACAACACATGCAGTCATTAGGTACCACGAAACAGCAGAAACCTTTCATCTATATTAGTGTGGTCTTTCAGATAACTGCATATTGCAAACTGATGTATGAAATACAAGCAAAGTATCAGAAGATCTAAAAAAAGTAAAGGGCATTCTACTAAAAACATTTTTAAAAAACCAACACACACTTATGCACCAAGTGGTACTACCTGTTGCATTTGAGAAGAATGTCCCTCCAATTTACTGATCTGCTGCAGCAGCTTCATGTTCTTGGCCTCTTCTTCATCCAGCTTGGCCTGAAGGGTATTTGCTTGTTCCTATAAAAGAGTGAGCATTGACATGGTCATCTTTTTGTCTACACCACTTATGGAAGGAGAAAAGTATAATGTTTTACATGCACCTTGCAATGCTCTTTCCAAACTTAAATACATATATAAAGTTATAAAAAGTTAATTGTTATAAAATTTGGGATTTTAAAACACCAAGATTGTGATTTCTGATACTATTAAAAAACAAACTTGCATTTCCATATGTAGCCTAAAAAAGCTGTGTTAATAGTCTAACCTGCACCATTTGGAGCTCCTCAGCAATGGCCTCATATGCCATTTCATTCATCCCTGGAGGGACCGGCTCGTTCAAAATATAATCCACTTGCTCCTCTGTGCTTTCTGTTAGAGTATCACAGTCAGGGGTTCTGTCAGCGTTTAAATGTGGCACCAGCCGAGACCTCAGTCTATAAGCCTTGGTGGGTGTGGTCAGATTCTGGAAGAAATGTGCAAACCATTATCCACTGTATGCAAGTGCACTCCATTAGGAAGTTAGCAAAGGGCTTTCTAAACTCATGTTCAGTAAATGAATCAATATTTGTTTGTGTCTGTCATAAAACATAAAATGATCTTAAATAAGTTTGTTTCATTTTTTAATTTGTAGTGTAGTAGTGAGCTTTTAGAATAGTGATCTCTCAAAGGCTGCCTGGTCCCTTAACTGACCTGAAGAAAAGTGAAGGGAAGGGGACGGACGGACAGCACTTCCAGTCTGCTAAAATTAGTGTTTTTTATGATTAATAATAAAATAATTGTATATCAGATTTGTGACATGGACACCTAGCCTTCATCTGGACTGTGGACCCAAATTAATATTGGTAACTGCAGACCTATAGTTCTGGTAACCTAGAAGAGATAATCCACTTAATATGTTACAACATTTCTATGAAATTATTATTATTTTCTTTTTACCTTAATTGTTTCAACATGCATTTTGTTCAGCTGGGAAACCTCTTGTCTTTTGTATGTTTTTGTCGCCTCCAAAATGTTTTCCAAGTGCTGGTTGGATTTTTCAAGGTACCGAAGTTCTGACTCCATTTCAAGTTGTTTCTTCCTTTTAAAATAAAATGAGAACACAACTATACATTAAATATTTAAAGATTAATTGTTCAACAATCATGATAAACTTTACAGCAAGATAGAACTGCTTGGGGACCCAACTATAGTGT
Source organism: Acipenser oxyrinchus oxyrinchus (assembly GCA_030684275.1). Lineage (NCBI taxonomy): Eukaryota > Metazoa > Chordata > Actinopteri > Acipenseriformes > Acipenseridae > Acipenser > Acipenser oxyrinchus. The sequence continues at coordinate 26,950,263 of CM060250.1, forward strand.
TCCCCCTTTATAAGGCTGTAGTCGGGAGCCATAGTTAAGAGACCATGCTATTTGTGTTCTGCCTTCTAAACGAGACTACTAGTGTTAGTGTAATGGCATTATGGGGCAAATGGGAGCCATGACCGTGCCATTTATAACCTGTTCCACAGTATAAAGGGCCGCCTTATAAAGGGGGAGCACTGTCTATTCATAATGTGCACTTTTGTCACAGTTTTTTTCCTAATTATTAACTACTTATCTCTTATATTCTATAATGTTTGCTCTGTATGGTTTTCTTTTATTTCTGCTTAGATATTTGCCATGCTTACAAAGTATTCCAGAAAAAATAAAATCTGAAAAGACTATTCAAATGAAAGCATATAATTGTTGCCCAATCCTTCACCTATAGGCTCCAGAGCAGACAGCAATTCTAACATGTTTCCCCGCTTTTTATTGCAAAGAGGATGGTGTTCTTCTGACCATATAAAAATAGCACACAATTGTCTTCTGGAGCATTATATGAACTGTACAGTGAAAGAACAGATTAACTACAGATCCATTGCTGAATGTGGTTAATCAGTTGAAATAACTGGTTAAAATATGGTAACTACTATTGGTATTGCTTTTTACTTACTTAGTTAATTCTTTGAACTCCTCGTAAGCTTGAACTGTTGTGGTCAGTTCACTTTGTTTCTGCATTAGCTGTGCTTTCAATCTCTCCATTGACACAGAGGAGACATTCTCAGCAGTTATCGGGGTGGAGTGAACTGGTAAAACTTAAAAAGGAGAAACAAGTAGGTCATATTAGCCAGGTGAAGTGTAACCAAGGGTCTGTACAACAGGAGTAGATTCATCCCAAGTAGCCTTATTTATTTATTCTGAATACTGAGTAAAAGACCACGTGACAGCTTAGAAAAAAAGCCGATTGGAGTAAATAGACCCCATTGGGGCTAGATATAGGTTAGTTATATAGTTGGCAGTATCCAGCTCTGTTTTCAGATTGAACAAGATGCTGGAGACACCCGCTTGAGGCCTCTAATAGAGCAAGAAGGAAAATCCCCCGTGAAGAAAGCAAGGGTTTCATCATCTCCTGGGCCCAATGATGTACCATACCAAGTTTACAAGAGTGCACCAGGGGTTCTAAGAATCTTGTGGGTAAAACAAAGTCCCAAGGGCATGGTGCAGAAAACAAGGGGTCTTTATGCAGTTTCTCGAAGTTGGAATCATGGCAGGTTGCACCACATCTCCACTGGACTTTACCATGGCAATGGAAGTCATTATTATGGCCTCGGAATGGGTAGTGGGAGGAGAATGGTTGGCTTTGGTATGCAGCTACCACCACTTGGAGCATACATGGACGACATGACCACCAGGACTACAAAAGTAGCCTGCACCAAATCAGTTACTTGGCAAACTAGCAAACATCAGATGGGTACATATGCAGTTCAAGCTCACCAAGTCAAAAAGCATCTCCATCAAAGGTAAAGTAGTGGATAAGATGTTCTATATTGATGGAGAGTCAATTTCAACAGTGTCAGAAAAGCCTGTAAAAAGAGTCTTGGGAGGTGGTACGGCGAGATTTAAAAAGGACACAATCCGTATATTACAGCGAAGCTACGTCTTCGTTAGTTCCCACCTCTATTATGCATAACATTAGCATGAAGTAAATAACAGCTACTCATGCAATAAAAATCAGAATTGAACATTAAATGAACATCAAAAATGCATGAATATAAAATATGTACATGATTGGGTCAGAGGGGTTGTCGGCAGACCCTGAAAACATAAGATTACATAAAATACTGTAATTTGCAGATGCAAACAGGGAGGCATTTATTCAGGACTTGCCAGCACATTTACTGTGGAAATTAGAGGGGATGTATCTGACAGAGGGATCAACATGAGTTACTTGAATGCTGAATTTAAAGAACATTTTCTCAAATTCTGTTTGTTAATAAACCAAAGAATAATATTTACTACACTGTTCAAAAGGTGTGTTCTAGTTTGAAAATGATCTTTAAAAAACTTGCGTTAAATGTAAGAATATGCAATATACCCCGTTTAGCACACAATGGTTTAGGACTACTGAAAACGGGAAACGTATCGTAGTCCAAGATTAATGCAAATCGGAGTCTGTGAAATCAGCCATTAATCTTTAAAAGTACAATATCACTTTACCCAGATTACTGAACCATACAAAACTGACGTGATGTTGTCCCCACTTCATGGAGATTGTGTTTTGTTACCTCCAGAGCTGTCTGCTTCCAGGAAAGCCTTTTCCAGCTCTGCTGCGATCTGAGTGTTGATCTCTTTGGCTCTCTTCACGGACTCCAGCGAACGCAGCTGCTTGTTCTCCTCTCGCAGGCTATGATTCTCCGTGGCATATTTTGCAACCCGGGGATGCTGGTCAACCTGTTGGAGACAGAAAACCACATCATTAACCCTAATCAAAACACTTTTCCAGAGATGAGAAAAAAACCAGGTTAATCAGAATTATTCTTTTTAGTGCTTCTCTCTCTTGCCCTGTATTTGTCAAGAGATAAAATTTGTAAAATAAAGTTAGCAATTTTTGTTTTGAAGCTCAAGTATATTTATAGCTTGTCATTTCATACCAAGATAACTAAATTTTAGGTGCACAACATACATTTACAGGATTTAATAATTGACTTTTTAATTTCTATGTTGGTGTATAGCAGTCTATTGCTGGATCCTTACCTGCTCCCTAAGAGCTTTTATCTCTTGTTTGAGATGATCAATCACGGCATCCTTCTCATCGGAACCCAGGCATCTCCCAGACTCTTTCAGAGTCTTCTCCAGTCGAGCAATGTGCTCCTCCCGGAACTTGACAATCATCCTGGTGGACTGAATGAACCTCTCTTTTTTGGCCCAAGCATCCTCAAGCTGAGCCACTTTCTGCAGGAGATTCTGGAAATGAACCAGAAAAGAAACAGTTGTTAACAGGCAACTACACAGGGCATGCACACACACACACTTTACATTACATTGAACCACCAAGTTTACACTTGAGCATTGAGCTTTGCACTTGAGACGTAAGATGGCTTTTCAAAATAAGCCAAAGGCCGGTGAGTTCCACAGTCTAAAACTATATTTGTGCCGGCTACTTTTATTTAAAGATATTATTGTACCAAAAACCCTCCCACACACTTCCTCCCCCTACTACCTTGTAAACTTCAAAACTAATTGAAAACCCTGCAGGTTATTATTATTATTTGTGTATTTAGCAGACACCTTTATCCAAGGCGACTTGGAGACTAGGGTGTGTGAACTAAACAAATAGACGGAGCACAAGGAGGTTAAGTGACTTGCTCAAGGTCACACAGTGAGTGAGCTGGGATTTGAACTGGGGAGCTCCTGGTTGTAAGCCCTTTTCTTTAACCACTGGACCACACAGCCTACAACACAACTTTTAAACTAACATTTATATGGTAAGCTATCTTATCTAATCACATAAATGCAGAGATTTGAAGTGTATATCATGGTTCACCTCTCTTCTTAGATAGCCCTAATAAGCATTAATCTTGTGTAATACTTGTGTAAAGTATCCGTAGGATTAGCATCTTCTTGGGTAAAGCAGTAAGGACTTCTTAAGGCAGCAAGACTTCCAATAAAATGGTCAGCTTGGAAGCCATTTTTGTATATGAAGACAAGGAGCAGTGGTACAATTAACTGAAGACATGGTTAGTTGCTAAAACTCTTGTTTTATGGGCTTTTGGAACAAAGGAGAGTGTTTCTGATTGGCTGGTCACATCGGTTGAAACTTCCTTTGACGTGGAGAAGTTAGGCACTGTCTCCTTTGTGTCTTATGATTTTAAGAATGATTTTCTTCAAATCAGTGCTTGTGAGACTTGCCACATCACTCCTAGTCTATCAGGTCTTATTTATATGTTCCCAATGTAAAAATAAAATGTACCTTTCTTTTGGCCGATCAGCGCTTTAATTTAGTTAATTTTAGATATTCTTAATGTTATCTTATTTATTACTGATATGTTTTATTTGGGATATATTTAGTCTGATTTCTTAATTCCTATGGACTTCTGCATTTATTTTGTTTGAAATCTGTTAATATTTGACAATAAACTTTTGTGGCAACTATGCTTGTTTCACATTTATCCCACAAATAATACATGTTTAAATGTCTTCACATTATAGCACAAATATGAAAGTCTGTTTGTATTTTGGAATCCTCTGCCTCTCGCGTCACCCGGGTGAGGAGGGCTCAGGTCAGCAGGGTAATCCTCGGTTCACCGTACAGCAGCAACTCCTGTGGCGATAGAGCCTCTGGGTCTGCTGCAGAAGCCACTCAGACCTGTGTTGTCTTCCTGCACTATGGGTCTGGTGGTTTCGCTGTAGACCTGCAGCGTGAAAAAAGATGGCTTGGCAGGACACGTTTGATGACACGTGTGTCTGCCGCCGTTTCCCGAGTCGGTGTGGGAACTGCAGCGGTGAACCGGGATAAAAATAATAATTGGGGATTCCAAATTGGGGAGAAAACTGGGGCAAAAATTGGCAACAACTGAAAAAAGAACCATATAAATAAATAAATAAATAAATAAATAAATAAATAAAAAGTGGCTAGTGTAAATAAGGTAATAGTGACATTTGAGGTTTCAGAACAATGTTTGGACACCAGTAACCATTAACTAGTCTACCATTCTTCTCCTATTGGTGTAAGTTGCAATACATAGTATTTCTCGCATCCACGTGGAGAATGTCGCAGGGGACAGGGTTAAGGTACTTTGAGTTGAGAAATGATTCTGAGCACTTTATTAAAGGCAAAATGGGTGCTTTCTACAGGTTCTTTAAATATAAACCAGGATGAGATGACAAACACAAAGCCATACAAAGTAAATCTAAACAAGAATACATTTGTCAATATAACCCATTGTCAAGATGATATTTCATACCTATACCAAGTTGCTCTTTAAATATAATATTGTGTGTATATCTATCTATCTATCTATCTATCTATCTATCACTCCTAGATCACATCACAAGCTTCAACTTATCTCTCTGCATCTAAAAAACAGTGACATCTATTATAGAAAAATGTATTTAGAAATGTTTATTCAAAATATTGACACAAAAACTACTTCGCAAATGTGCTCTTTGCCCACTGGCACATGACAAAAAACATCAAGGAATCGCATGGATATACAGCACTGCATGGCATTAGTCATTTATAGGTCACCTCATTTGCTGCAGAGGAAACACCTGTCACAGTACATTAACAACAAAAAGAAATGTAATTCTTTGTCTGGCTTAAATTGTTTGCCTGTTGAAAGGTTTTTCAACATGGTACAATCCAAGTGCTTTATTATTTTATGCAGGAACTGTTTTGCATACGCAATCCTCTCCTTAATGAAATCATAATTGGTCATTTCAAAGCATTCACGATAAATCTATACAAATCTATGAACGCAATTAAGGGTGTAACAGCGTAAGCGGTTAAACTACAAAATTCTTAAACGTTTGGTACATATTTAATTAGTTTAGAGTAAAAAAAAAACTACATACATACATCTCACATACATGCATAAAATGTGATGTAAATACTGTTGTGCGTGCTGCGTAGTGACAGGGAAAATAACTAT